>CM024795.1:13360195-13960195 GCA_014281875.1 Nibea albiflora | reverse complement strand
TGGTTCTTGTTAATATCTACTAAAATAGCTTAAAATATAGAATAATGTGATGAAATAATAATAATTCATCAAACTATTTTGATGAAAAAGGTTCTAGTTATTTTTTATCCAGATCCATGTCAAAAACCAAACACCAAACATTTTTACTTGTTTAACTGTTTTTATTTATTTATATGTATTTCTCTTTGTGAGTGATTTATGAAAACCTTAAAAGTCTGTTTGGCAAAAGAAGGAGCTAATTTTTATTCATTTATTTTTTTAAATAAATAGTTCTAAATCGTAAAAACTCCCAACAGTTGTTGTCTTGTCCCTAATACCTGGAACAGCTTGTCAAAACAAAATTCTCAATTTATGTCCCAAAGAGATATTTTAAGAAGAAACAAACCTTGTATTCATTAAATCGCTGCTAGTTTTGCAAAATAAGATTTTACATAAGATACTAAAATACCTCTCCATGTAATTTCAGTGTGAAACGAGACCTTCACCATTTGAAACCATGGACAGCATCTCAATGCAATAGTGTTTATGTATTCAAGTAAAATAAAAACAAATCATCTTCATAAAAGAGACTAATATTGAAGCTCGACACTTTTATCTACAACACATTCTTTGGAGGACAGAATATTTCATGATAAACAACATACAAATGAAATCAGGGGAGTGGAATGTGGAAAAAATGGATTAACAGACATCTGAGATGAAATTATTCAGGTTATGTTGAACATGTTGAAAACAGGAAAGAACAACATTTTCTGTTGCAGTGTTTTACTTTTCATTCTGGGTGTAAATATTTGGGACACAAGTCCTGTTAATATGTCAAACCAAAACAATAAAATAACCAAGGAACCGGATTCTGCTCTGTGTCATTTTGATTGCCCTCTGATGAATATGTTTTCAGCTAACCAGTTTGTCATAAACGTGTCTATTAAATAAATGAGCCTTTGGATCAGTTCTGTCTGTATGAAAGTCATCCATCCTGCTGGAGGCATGGCACTGCGCAAAGAAACACTAGGAGAGATGGTTCCCCATTAATCTACGCTGACTGGCTGGAAATTGCATCTTTGTAATGAGTATTAGGTGTGCATCTACATGAATTAAAGCTGAATGAGCCTCTGATTGATCACCACCTCCCAAATGATGCTCCTTCCATGATCATTATTGTTTAAAAGTGACTAAATCATATCGGGATGATTAAAAGTCTTGGCTCTGAGGGGAGGGAAGATAAAGTAAAGACACAATGTCTGAGAAATTGTGTTTCTATCCCCAAATTCTGTTTATGTGGTTGTGGTGTATTTCAAGTTGAGGTTTATGGCTGTATGGTCCATTCAGAGTTATATTTGAATCGGTCAATTTAATTACCAAATACAACGGAGGCAGAGGAATTTAACCTGGATGTACATTGACTCTTTCCGGGAATTTCACAGCGCACAAATTGCAAGGATAACACATGCAAATGTCGAGCAGATATACTGTATATTGACACATCCACATTCAGCATCCCAAGCTTTAATTAAATGATATTCAGAATAAATTCCAATGCCTATTTTTTTCATGATAGACGTCCTGTGTGAGCTGCAGTTTGCTGTATTTATTTTCTTTTCCAGTTCCTTGTCTCTTAACAGTGTATAAACAACAATAAAACACTACATCCTCTGGACTGGACAACGAGAAAGGACTGACCTGCATCTGTGAGTAATGCACGTACAACAATGCCATACTTTTTTTCAGATGTCACACGTGCAGCTATGAAGAGATGAGATTATGTTTTTTTTTTTGTTTTTTTTTTAAACCTGATCACATGAAAGGTCTGTGAGGGTAAATAGAGTGCACAGGCAGTGTTTGAAGTTGGGGCCAAAAAGTCCAGGTGTTTTTACAGGGATTGTGGCATTTATGTGGTCTAAACTATATGTCTGGAGTCGCCTACACGAAAGTGCTAGACATCCCTGCCAGGTATTCGCTTACTTCATAAAGTACATTCAACTGTGGGCAGCTGATTTGCTGCAGTTTGAGTCTCAACCATAAAATCTTGATTGTTTGGACTCCCACTTGACTCTGGCTTTTTTTTTTTTGTTTAAAAAAAAAAAAAAGGGCCCCACGCATCTAACAACTGGACAGACGACAGTGCAAATTCAACTGTTCACACGCAGCCATTTTGCAGTTCCACATGTAACACTTTTAAATGTAAAGCATTATCAGGAAACCTATTCTTACAAGGATAAATTGTAACTGTAATTTCCCCCGGTGCAGTTTGGAACATGTGGGAAAAATAACAGCTTGTTTAGAAAAGATCCAGCTTCAGAAAAAGAGCAGACCTCGTCACCTTGTATCTCGACATATTTACTGTACCTGGACACACTAATGTTCCTCTGTAATGTCTTTCTGGTAATTATACTGCCAAGCACCCTGTTGGGGTAATTATACTAAAAACACCCTCATTAGCAGCATCAAGATGTAAACCCCCAGAAGCCTCGCTATCTTTCCCCTTGTGCACCCTTGTAAGGCAAGTTATTTGGCCAACTCCACTTCATGCTTAACTTTCTGCTTATTGCAGTGCAAAGCAGTATCATATCACTGCGTTTTACTGTGGCTGCGTTATATTGAAATTGCACAGAGTCGGGGTCATGTTTCTCTTCACTCGACATGAGTTTAGATTGCCTAAACTGTCTCGAGACTGATTTTCTCTC
The DNA here is from genome assembly GCA_014281875.1 of Nibea albiflora. Lineage (NCBI taxonomy): Eukaryota > Metazoa > Chordata > Actinopteri > Sciaenidae > Nibea > Nibea albiflora. Next base: position 13,957,511 of record CM024795.1, on the reverse strand, counting down.
GAGCTCGTTAGCTCGTGGCTATATGTGGCAATTAGTTTAAATGAAGAATGCTAACAATGCTAAAAGGATGTTTACCAACAGAAGCACCCACAACTCACAGCACAAACACGCAAAACACAGAAACTAGCTGGTGAAGTGAGCCCGGGTAAAAATAAGAATGCCATAATTGTTTTCAGTAATGTGACTTAATTTAGTTGTGGCTACCAGTATATATATTTCAGCAGATATGACTTCCACTGTGCGATGCTCTGTTTCACTTTACCGGCACGCGGTTTGCTGAAATGTGTGCAGAGAAATTGCTTAAATGTCTCAGTGCCCAAGCAGTTAGAGAGAGAACATAAAGAATGGCAACTAAAAATGTAGCGCTGACTTTTGCTCTGCTCGTGCAAAATGGACACACTACTCACCAAAACAAACCCCGCGAAGAAATTACAACAGTCCCAAGCTCTGCATTGTCTGGCAATTTGCTCTCTTTAAATTATTCAGAGGCGAGGCTTTTTTTTTTATGTCAGCAACTGTGTGTTTTCCAGTGACAAAGCTAGCCTCACCTAATAGTTTCACTGCGTCTGCCGTTTTATGACTGACATAGCAATAAGCAGATTGTCCAGATATTTATGCCATCTGCAGCTAGGAGAGATAATTAAAGTATATAAATTAATCAAGTGCAATTAATTAGAGGCTTTATGTTCACAGCAGTACATCTTTGCATGTATAATTTATATTTATTGATTTGTTTGGTTTCATTAGCCTATAAGATAACAGTGCAAATGCATTAGAGGGGAAAATGCACAATTAGCATGCGGTAAGGGCTGCTGGTAATTGATAGATCAGCGAGCACTCCCTGCAGATATAAAGCTGTGTAAACTGTCATAAGCAGTTACAATCGATGACTGATATTTCGCGCCATATCTCTCGCTTGATTAATGATGTTTTTGAAAGCAGCCCCCCACTTAATGGGACCCTGATAGGCATGCGGAATTTACTGTTTAATCAGGGGATAGAATTTATTGCGGTCCAGAACCTGTGTCGTTGCTGGTGGAAATGTATGATTGGTCTCTGTAAGTGCTATGCTGATGTTATTTGCTCCCGTCAGCAGCCAATATGGCTGAGCATTAAGAGCTTTGTGCTTCCCAGTTGATTTTTCATTGACTGCGCTGCCATCGTTCATCACTGGCTGGTTTCCCTCCGTTCTGCAGAGCTGAGAGGAAAGCAAGCTGGGTAGTCGATAGCGGCCAATGTGTTCACAGCATTCCAGCGTTTCCTGCAGCGTTAACGGTGTGTAAACTGTGTTCAGAATGAAAGACACTTACTTATTTTCCTCATAACGAGGCTATATACTAGTTGAATCACACAATAGAAAGTTGATACTGGCGTTTTGTGTAATTACATTTTTTTTTTCGTTGCATCCTGCTGACATGTTGTGACATTGCCAGGGCGGTGAAAGCACAAGGACATCGAGGAGTTGCGCCATTTAAGGTGGAAGGAGTGGATACATGGATCACCCTTTACGCAGTCGCTCATACTCCTCATTTTAGCGCTCGCTAACGACGACGATCATCATCTGAACTGGTAGCTCCTGATTTGTGTGGCTAAAATATTTTGAAGATGTTGTCACTATGTCTTGCGTCATTGATAATTCATGTGGCTGTAGCAGTATAATTACTCTAAATAGGATGTGGGTTTTATGGGCACCACATGTTGCTGTTTGGGAACAGCTTCTGTGTATTTGCGAGGTCTTATTGAGGTGGACCACTTTCTCTTGTTACGCTTCGGAGCTCAGTCTCCGATGTTGTTGTGTTCACTCTACCTACAGTATTCTCGAGAGATGAGAGGCACAGGTGCGTGGCCTGAAACAGTGTTAAGTTAGCCAGACGCTGGTATACGGTGTATACAGTGTGTTTCAGGAGCTTCATCCTGCAGCTGGGTGCCAGACGCACATACATTTTTGCCTTGTGTCTCAGGCAATTTCCTCCCCTTATGTCACTGTAAATGCTTACAGAGACACCGCCCCCTGTTTAAAGTTGCAGATATGTGCTCTAGAAGAGGAAGAAACCATTTGCCTTCTGGTGATGTGCTCAAAATTGGGATCTTACTTAACACCTGCTGGCATCTACTCTCATTTCCCACCCTCTGGGCAGCTCCTGAGACGTTGCGTTGATGACAGATCTTTGGCAAAGTTCACTGCCTGTTCTTTTTGTTCCACTGGACATTTAATGTAGCCATCTTATAAATGGATGACAGATCATGTTGTCTCGTTGCCCTCTAAAGCAAGTGGTGGGAGAATGGCTATATTTGGAATATGAGGGTGGTGGGTTACTGTGAATAATGCAAAAGAAAGGTCTTTTGTCCCAGAAGAAACAGTAACAGAAACCCTTTGACCTTCCTCTCCTCTCCGTTGCTCGTCTCTGCACCCAGGGCTGGGATAGCAGCTGGAGATGTTTGGGGCTTGCACGTCTCTGATCCTCTCATCTTGCCGTAGGAGCTGGTAGAGAGGTGGGCCGCCTGATAGCAGGGCCATATTGACACTGCTGGACCGCTGCGGCCCTTAAACCCACAACAGGCTATCTGATTTCCTTCCAAAGGATCCCCAGAGAGTGAGAGCTTCCATTTTTCTTAACTTGTGTATAAGTAAACTGCAGGACCTGGCTGGGAGGTCAAATCAATCTCTGCTATTTATTACATAGAAATGTGACACTCCGTCTTAAATGCTCCCGTCCCAAGTGATTTAGCCTTGTGTCTGCATTATGTCTGCAGAGTGTGTGCTGGTGTGCGTGCGCGCGCGTGTGTGTGTGTATGCCAGCGAGGTGGGGAGCGCGGCATTTTACGACCATTGTGCCAAATTGTCTTTTTCTCCGTCTTGTCTCTTGTAAACAAAGATGGGTTAATATGCTCTTTGAAGACAGTTTTATGTAAAGCTTTTAGCCCTGGTGTATGTATCATATTTACTGTAAGTACACTTCAAACACAAGGGATGCAACGAGAATGAGTAAGAATAGTAGTCATGCACAGGTCAACTCTTGAACGCAAGCGCCTAAATATGATCGGTATCTCATGCTAGTTCAGCACGCTTTGATGCTCGTGCAGGTTATGTCTGTATTAAGTTGTTCAGACAGTGCAGAAAAATGGGACAGTGACACACTCATTAGCCCCTAAAGGGGGATGCAATCCTATTTCTGTGGGAAGCGGAGCTCTGTTTACTGCGTGACAATGTGATATTGTGCGGCTCATGCTGTCTTAATTGGAAACAGTCTCACCCCACAAAAGGTGCATAAGACCCCTGATTTTGTGAGGAAATCTCACCCCTCCTCTTTCCCACCCCCATCTACTCCCCCCTCCTCCTCCTCCTCCTCCTCCTCCTCCTTCCCTCTGAAGAGCAGCAAAACCCCCTGAAGCATTTCCTTAATCCTCCGGAAGATCATACTCTCCCACTAAATATGGTACCTGTGGACAAACAATGGATTTTTCCATAATAATAAGTTGAAGATTTCATTATGAGTGGCTAATGGGTGGACAGGTCTAGGCCTGAGCAGATACACGGAGAAGCTTCCTTTTGATCAGCAGCATAGGGTTAATCCATGGTAAGAAATAATGGAGGTTTGGGAAGGGGGGGCGGGGGGGTTGCAGTATTGAGCTGGGCTGAATTTACAGCCGAGAGGGCTCAGTAAAAGGATGATTTTTAGAGCCTCTCGCTGCGTATTGAAGGGAAGACTGTCTGACAAGTCATCAATGAGCCCCGGCGCTGTACTAAACTAATGAAAGCTGCATTTGATCTTCTTCGAAGAGGTTCAATACCACTCCTGCTATTATTTAAGTCCTCAGCTTCACCCAAACCTGTTTTCAGATCCACAGAAATCATTAAATTGCACAGTGAAGTAAACTGTGTTTGTAAGTATTGGATGAGGAGGAAATATCTAAACTGCTTATAATGTATCCCTGTTGATTGCATCCAATAGACACTTCCTGACTTGTTTAGTACCCGTCTAAGTCTTTCTGCTGGCCTCGGTTCAGTGAACAGTAACATCTATGTGCCGTAGCATAAGATTCATGTTATTTATACTTCACGTACAAATGTTATAGACGTGCACAGACAGATTTATCATGCACTTAGACTTTTCTAGTTTTATTATTGCATTGTTTGGTCATCTTGTGTGGTCTGATCGGTTTAGTCTTCACAGTGACACTTTATTTCTAAGGGCTATTTCTAAGGGCCTGAATGTGAACTGGTCTATAGGACAGTACTTGATGCATTTTATATGTGTTTTTGACCTTGTCTATGTTCAACCATTCGGGTCTCGAAGGAGGCCACCTGAAAGACAAACAGTTTTAACCAAATACCAAATCTTAACTCCTGCTCATAGATTTAACTAAAACACTGAGGTCTGCTGTCGGCTATATTATTTTCTCATTGAACCAAAATAAAAATAAAGCCTGGTTGTTGAATTTATATTCAAGCTCAAATGTTAAGGGCCACCCCGACCGCACTCGAGAGGCAAGCAGGATGAAAGATTTGGTCTGAGCCTGTGCCAAGGAACAGGGCATGCGTCATCTGCTAACATCAATGATGGGGCTGCACCGCAAGCAAAACAGCCCATCCTCGCACTTGAACTGCAGTGATTCAAGGTTATGTTAACTGAAACATGTTGAAGTAATAATATAAACACTGTGATAAACCAGCAGTTTGGAAGATTTCAGTAATAAATCTGGCCAGAGGGGGCCTGACTGAAATTTGTGATGACATCAAGTGGTTGTTAGTGTAAAAGTCTCCCATTATGCATCTGTTCTGCATCTATCCAGTGTTCATCCTGCAGCAGCTTTTGTGGTATATTTTTACTGAATGATGTAAATAAATAAATTGGTCATTTATACTGTAAGTTGGTGGATACATAGGTGTAATGCACCAATTATTTTCCTAATCTTATCTTTTCACTGAATTTTTTTATTTTTTTTTTTTTAAATCTGTAAAAACAAAACTTTTTTTTTTTTTATCTCACAATAACTTGAACAGTTTCACATAAACACAAAAACATGATCAAAATCACTGACGTAATAGCTGTGTAAACTTACTCAAATTTTAATCCACTGGTTGACCAGCAGGGTGATAAAATCTGATAAATCTGTGGCAAGATCATTTGTAATAATTTTATGAGCTCAACACTTCTTGAGTTAACTTTTTAAGGTTTCATGTAAGACGTCCAAACAATGCTGGCAGACTGTATTGGCTCATGAAGACAAATCACAGGTGAAAATGTTCATTATCCAAGACCTTGACAGCACATCGGTAGGCTTTTTCCGTCAAAACACCATCGAAGCGGTAACACACTAAAATTGTTTTGTGACTTCATTTAATTCAAGATATTCAGCACAGAAGTCATTTTAGTTAGCTTTTTATTACATGCATTCTTTGATAACATAGATATCAAGTAATAATTTATGTTTTTGTGACCTCCAAACCAAAGAAGGCACAGATCATCGCTAATCTGAAACTGTGTTGAGTATGTTGAAAGAGAAATCATAAACATGCCACGAGAAAGAGAGAAAAAAGGAGTGGAGAGGAGTGAATGGAGGAGCCAGAAGAATGTGAGAAAGAGGGCAGTAGAGTTGAATCCTCACCAGGCTGACAGAGGGTAATATGTGGAATATGGAGTAGAGAGAGAGAGAGAGATGCATGGTAGAAGGGATAGGCCTGCTAATCCTCACGTATATATTCTCCTAATTAATCCTGATTACCACTTTTTAATCGGTGTGCTCAGGCTGCCCCGGAATAAAGTGACACTTCCTAATGAATTAAACCTGCAATTTACAATTGGTGCACTATTCCCTCCGTTGGGTTTTCTACAACCTCCCATATTGGTCCCGTGTGGGAGCCTCCAGTCTGTCAGTGGCGTGTGGTCTCACTCCGCACTAGTTAACTGCTAAATGCTTGGGTCACACCTGCGCCCTTTTATGGGGTCTGGCAAATCAGTGGGGTTAGTGTTGTGAAGGGAGTGACCATCCCCCCCCACCCCGCCCCCCCGCCCCTGCTGTAAAGGATATGCAAGACACATATTTGAGAGTGGCTGCTGTATATGTGCACACGGTTTTAAGGACAGATGAAAGCTTGCTGATAAAGACACAGTCCTGTGTCCACCAAATCCTGTGTCCACTTTTGGAGCTCCCACTGAATGTAAAAAGATCTCATAAAAAACATCCCTGACTTTCACTTCCCCATTGCCCAGAAGCATAGTGTGATCAGCCTCGACCCCTTGGTCAGTCTAGTGTCTAATCCAATGAAATGCGTTTAGGTGCAGAAAAGGTAAACAGATAGATTGCTGATCCTGCCTTTACTTCCGGGTCAGCAGCACCCGGTGGACAAGCAGTTTGAGACCACGGCTGTAATGAACTCTGTCCCCCTGCGGTCAGGCCCTCTGCCTCCCTCATTTGAGTGGGCTCATCCCTGGGAGATGGGATCCTGTGAAGCAGTGATTGTTTCCACGATTAGGTGGGAAGAGTAGGGGAGCCGTGCTTGTGGATCCCTCCCATGGATTCGCTCCCTCAACAGAGCCTCGGCTGAAAAACAATAGCCAGCTGTCGCCCGCTGGCTGATGTGCCTTTGATCAGCCAAATGAAGGCTGCTGGCATTTCTTATGGAGTGGAGATTGCTTATCGATCTATATCAAAATATTCATGCTAATCCCGGGCAGCGGAGACTATTTTCAAGCCGGGTTAGCAATCAGAGCTGCCGTCCTGTCTAGAGCAATTCGCTGAGCTGGGAAGTCTAATCAGCTCAGGGTCCTGCAGTCAAATGCACTTTGCTGTTTAAATTTGGACCCCTGACATTGATGGAGGAGTCCAGAGAAAGGTGTTGACAAACCAAATTGTTTGTTCCAGCACTATTTTGCTAGAGATCAAGTCCAGAGTAATGCGCAGTGAATTTGTTCATTACTAGCTGGGGTTGGAGAGGAGAGGGCTGAGGTTTCACCCGCTCTCCACTGCAAGGAGGACTAGTGTTTCAGCGTTGGGGGGGTTGTGGATGGGGGGCAGATGGTGGTGGTGGTGAGTGTGTGCATGTGTTTGTGGTGGGTGTGTGCGCGGCTGCAATGGATTGGTAGACGTGATGTGTGTATATTGTTTGGCGGGGGGATGTGGTCGTGACAGTGGTTTTGGGGTGACTGTATGAGTGTGTCAGGTTGGGGAGTATTCGAGGGGGTTGAAAGCACATGGGGGCCAGTCTAGAGTGTGTCGTTTTAAGAATGAAGTATATACTTTTGACACCATCCCAACCCTTTATTTGTATACCTAAATATGTATTGTATTAAAAATGAATTATTACCTGACACAAGGGAGAATACCTTTTATTGCGCAGTTCCTTTACATCCGTTTTGTACCACATTTTTATCATAGGAAATATTAAATTCATGTTTGTATTAAAATAAATAAATACATCACACCATTAAGTGGATAACACAAGCCTTCTTCAGAGTGTGTACATGGCTTCCTTTATCGCAGATTATGTTTCCTAACTTCCTCTGGCAGAAGCCCCTCCTCTGTGGCGTGACGCAGTGCGTTCTAAGTCTGTCCCAATACGTTAATACTGTCATGCAATTATTGTGCAAAGAAATCTGTGAAGAAAAAGCATTGCCAGAATGGAGAGATTATCCTGCTGGAGGGTTGAAGGGCTAATGTCTTGCCATATGGCCCAGATTGTAATGTGCAGTGTCCTGCTTCAGGGTCAATCATACATCAAGTATTAGTGTCAGGTGGGGATTAATGCTTAATGTTCCCTCACCTCAGACATAGCACACTGTACTCTACCTGGCCCTGGATACTGACCTGATGTCTCATGACAGGTGACAGGTTTTTCCTCTGCGATAACATTTTCATATTGGGAATATACAAAAATAAAGACAGTTTATTATCATTTACAGCAAGAGGCAAAGTCATTATTATTATGACTGGAGGACAACACAGTTCTGACGCTTTCGGGGGAAAACAGCACACAGTTTTCTTTGTCTCTTGCCTGTTTAGCAGCCTGTCACCCCTGGAAAAAGTCTTCCTGTTTGTGTTGCTGTTGCTGCAGAAACCAGCGATTAGCGAGATTATTGCTATTGTTGACTGATGCGGGGCCATACATTTTCGCACAGGGTGATTTACCCCACACTTATGGCATAATGCTCGGCTTGTACACGCCGCAGCCACCGATTGTTTCTGTGCGCATAATCAAGATTTATTTTTCGGTTTCCACGCTGATATTTGGTTTATATGGATTGTTATTATTCATCCAATATAGTGCACTGATATGTACGCCAAAAACGAAGCTGTAATTTGATGCAGAGTAGAGCACGTTATGCATAACCATATATTATTTGATTATTGCTGCTGTTAAAAGCATCTTAGTTTTTCCTCAAGGCATTCCTCTGTCACTTTATAAGGAATGTGTATACAGTATTTCTGCAAGATAGTAATTGCTATGGATCTTGTGGTTGACTTAAATGGCCCAGTGTACCCAGCCAGCTTTTGTCACCTGGTAGAGTGTTAAGCCAAGTCCTGGCTAGGGCATTAACCTAAATGACTATATAAGTAATTAACCTCATAATCCCTTTTTGACTGATTAGAATTGATAGGTTCTTGCTCATTTGACACGAGTGCCTCTCCATATGAATCCTCTCGAAATGAAGCAGCAAACACAAATGTCAAGGGGGCCAAAACATGTTGTGCGTTGTAACCTTGAGAAACGCGGTGATGGAGGAGGGTGGGTTATGGAGAGGGTGTGACATGGCAAGGTGTGAGATGTTTCCGTGCGTGTGTGTGTGTGTGCGCGCGCGAGGTTCACATATGTCAGACGGCAGGATGTAAGGTGCAGGTGTCGCCAGGCTTTGGTGCTGCCTGTCACCTTGTGAATAAACAGCAGTTGTTCGCTGGGGAAGGCGGGCCTGATTCATGCGAGATTGGCAGAACATGGCAGATGGATGTACTTTTTCATATGTGTAAATAGTCGCAGCTAGCTATTAACATACCTCCGTGCAGATGGCAAACTGTAATAAAGTACAGGCGATAAAACAAGCCTCCTCGTCGATGGCTGACGCCCAGCCGATGTTTGTTCATTTTTACATACAGTGCAATATGTTCTGTAGCACAAGGGCACAATAACTAGTGGGGATATTTAGGAGCGCTTGTTGTTCCTGAATAGTAAACAGTTTTAATGTTGCAGTAAAAGCAGTTTGATCTGGTTTGGCTTCACATACCAGAAGTTGAAAACTTTATTTAATTTTATATTCTAACTACACATACTTGTTTTATATCATATTTGATCGTACTGATCAGAAATAGACACAAATTCTGAACATATTTTCCTGTTTTATTTGACACTCTAACATGAGGTTGGGCTTGTGGTTTCTGATGTGTCTGCCATGCCGGAGCTAGATGGTGTTGGTGTTGGAGCAGCAGCGGGAATGGTTACATGTTGGATCGCAAGTGCTAGCTGACGTTGGAGCCACTCTGGCCCACAGCTGGTTCCCCTCCAACTGGATGATCTGCGCCTTCCTGACTCCAGAGACCAGAGGAAGGGGCTGAAAAACCCAGACAGAGAGTGAGAGCGGCAGAGACAGACGGGTAGAAAGGGGTGGAGAAACAGTCGAGGGGGAGTGCAAGTGAGAGTAAGGAGAGAGAGAGAATAAAAAAAAAAGAAATGGGCGTGCGTGGCGTCAGCATCCAGATGCATCACAGCCACTCGCCGCAGCGATGTGTGTGTTTGTGGAGGGCGTGCATGCGTTTGTGGAGCCCAAGGACTTGTCGTCTGTCTGCTGCTGGTTGTGGCAGCCAGCTGTCAGGGGAGCTCAGGGAGAGAGAGAAGGCCAGGTGAAAGGAGGGCCAGCGGCAGACGAGGACTGGAGCCAGCGCTCGCTCACTCCAAATGAATGGTGACAAGAGCGCGAGAGCCATTGATCCACTGGTCAAAGCACCCCTAAGGCTGCAACCTAATGTGCTGAAAAAAGAAACATCAGCCCCAGTTGGGGCTCTGGGAGGGAGACAACCCTCATCGGATGAAACACACCCTCCACACAACATGAAGGGGATCAATAAACGGAGCTGGTGGAGGTGGTCATTCAATACATTTACATCTATTATGGACAAAATCGTGAAGAATTATATTTTGACATGCCGTAGTTAGACGTAGTTCATAAAGTCATAATACACACGTGATTTTGCTTATTTTAGTGCATTATTGGACATCACGTAAAGAAATTTGGTTTTAATCAAAGTGTTTTTGTTGTTAGCATGTGTGTGTTACTGTCAAAAAAATAATTGTTGCAGCCTATAATAGATAAAGCCGCTTCTAAGTCCTGACACACATTGTTTTAAAACAATTAAATATATAACAGCTCTTCTGCCAATAAGCCAACCACTGTGTCAAAATTACCTCTGAGAAGTGTTATTCATTAAATGTGTAACGTTGATAGTAGTTTTCTTGAGAGGTGCTGAGGAGGACTTTTTTTTTTATAATCCGTCACTGATAACGTTTGAGGTGAAACTTACCAGAGTTCATCACACACATCTCTGACTTATAGCCATTTCCTAAGAATTTCCAGAGACGTTGTTTGAATAATGCCTCAGAGCTACAGTACATGTGTTAGGAATTAACAAGCAAATATGCACCGAAAATGCATCTAATCTAAGATGCAACGGAGGAAGTAGCCTGAGACACTTTGCGAAGAGCGAGCGAGCCTAAAACAACTACATTACCACACCGCTGTTTGATTCTGTTCACCACCCATGGGTGTTGGTAATTACCTGCTGTAGCCCAGCTGGCTCTACACTATTCATCTGTCATGAAAAGGAAAATTACATGAATATAAAACATTCCTTAAGATTAGTTTTTAGCAAGAGCTCATTAAGATTTATCAGCCACTCTTTGAATATTGAGTCCGGTCCTAAATTGTCTGATGTGGGTCTTACTTGGTGCGGTGACACTTGATTGGCCGGTGTAACCCGAGCCAGTCAGCAGGGCACAGGAGGGCCCTCTGTGGGCGTAGCGCCGAGCTGATTGATCGGTGATGCGGGCTGAGGGAGATGATTGATTGATTGAGGTTGGTTAGGTGACAAACAATGCAGCGCCTAGCCCATCAAGGTGCAGCCCTGTCAGTAACTATAATCCCTGATTGCTCTGCTCCTTGCTCCCTCGTCTCACCCACTTCCCCCGTCTCCGTCCCCTCCTTCGGGACTACACTTACAATCATCTATTAACGCAAAGCCATCCAAACAAATACGCACAAACAAAGCATGTGCATTACTCCAACACACTTACATGCGAGCGTTCATTTCAGAATCACGGAATAGTTTAAGTCCGAAAATGACATGACCCCTTTCCCTCCAGCGCTCACTCTCAGCTCCCATTCTCTAACTCACCTAAACTCTGGTAAATATCAACTCAAATAGCTCTATTTTTCGTAACCACACACCTGCGTGTGTGTTTGTGCATGCGTACGTGTGGGTGTTCCGCTCACTGTTGCCCTGCACACAATGTTCAGAGCAGAGCAGCCAATTGCCCTGGGCATCTCACGCATATTATTCATATTACTGTTGATTCTAAAAAATTAGTCGCCAGGATATCCCTTTGAGATTGCAGAGATTATCAAGCTCAACTTCAAATACTTCCCAGATTCAGTTAGAACACCACACAGCATCCATTAGCTGGCGAACTTTGTTTCAGGGCATCAATCAGGTGGTGTTTTACACTAGCCAAAGAGAAACATGGGTGTCTTGGTTTTCCTTTGCTTTTGATAGTTCCTCCACTCAGAGCCGGGCTAATACTCCATCCAGCTATTATCCACAGATTCATCTGATAATATGAATTTCTATAATCATTTCATTAAGACCTTCACAATATCCTTTGGTTCTGATTTAACTAATTCAAGATTTTAAGTTTGCTTTCTTGCATAATGTTTCCTACATGTCTGACAGCCTGCCCTGGAGCTCTTCCGCTCACTGTGGGCCGGTTGGCAGGTCTGCTCTGCACATTTGGTTCGTGTCCCACACATTTCCTATCTGGTGGGCATCACAGGCATTTTGCTTTAATTGCTAGGCGTTCTCCGACTGAGTGCAGCTTATTTGTATGTTTGTTTGCCTCCCTGCCTGAGCTATTGGTAATCTATTCTCCCTTCTTAGCGGGAGGAAACCGAGGCAGCCAGTGTCTGGATTCATTGAACTGGCAACAGGGTTAGTGCATTATCATGCTGGGTTAGATGTGGAGACATACTTGGCTGGCTTTCCTTGATTGCAACTAAAGACCAGATAGTTCAACTTTTCTGAGTAGTTTGGAGGAGAAGTACATTTCCATAAGATGTTGAGAGTTTGTAAAAAATAAGATGAGAGGAAGTGAAGCAAATGAGGAAAAGATCCCTCTCATATTCAAATGATTTTTCCATTGTTGCTTAATTCAGGGGGCTGTATGTGACAGTGATGCAAACAGTATTCCTTTGCAGCGGTGTTATTGAGAGATTAGGCTTTCTTATCCTCTGCAGGAAAATACATGGATAATCTGTGAAGAGATCAAGTGCACAAAAAGCAGATTTTGTCGATAATCCATCTCTGAAAAACAGATCCACCGGTCAACAACACTAATTGTGGTTGTCTAACAATTATTTGCTGGTTTTGATTTTTTTCCTAAATATTGAGATTTAGCCTATAAGATTACAAAGGAGGTAATACATCACTGTGGTGACACTGTTTGTTATAAATAATACCGTGCAGGAACTTGGATGAAAGCTGTTTATCTAAGATTAAAAAAGACCTTGAGGAGAGGGACATGGACAGTTCAAGGAGCAATAATATAATAATTTTAACATAAACATAAACTGAAACATTCAATCAATTAAGGTCCAGCACCTTATCTATAAAAATAATACATGTTTATGAGTTAATTCTGTCCTTGGTGTACTAAAAATACACTTACTGGGCCTAGTAGGAACATTGACAAATAGAGATATGCTCTTAATAACAAGCTCTTCAACCTTATCCTTATTTTGACTGATAATTTTCCACTTCAGTCATTTGTGGACAAGGTACATAAAATAAAATAAAATTTCATAAACTATGCATTGTAATAATCTTATACTACAAAGGTCTCAAATTAAATCTGACACACTGAGAGTGCTGTGGAAGACAGGTTATTCAAGTTCAAAAAAGAAAAAAAAAATCTGATTGATTCATAACGACAGGTGTGTTCTGGTAATGTGTATGCCACTTGGTAAAGCTCCAAAAATGTCTCAAACCTCAACTGCACTTGGTGACAGGAGTATTTGACCTTGTCTACACAGGCGGATAATTCCAGCACAACACCCAGTAATCCTTTGTGCTAAAACCGCGTTGCTTGACTGTTTCTGGCACATTGCATACTGTGACTCTCCTTCCTCTTTAAGCTCAGGAAAGTTCACAGTGGAACTTCCACGTCCTGCCTAATAATGTTCAGCACGATGTACATCTGGCAGGTTCTACAAGACACGTGGAAATGCGTGTGCTATATTCACATTTCTTAGAAGCAGGCTCATGGGTTACATCGATATGCAGCAGTGAGGTACAGTAAGTATGCTGAGTAATTTAGTCATGCTTGAACCTCCTTAACCCGGCTGGCTGGTACTTGTTCTGTATGTCATAATTGAGCAGAGACCCAAGCAGATTGTGACAGTATTATAGATCGCAACTAAAGCATATTGCCATTAGAGTAATACTGCTGCATACTAAGGTCTTGACATACTGCCAGCACAGACGCAAGTGTGAAATATGTTTCGTAAGTGCATAATTATGACATCTGTTACCCTGCGCAGTAGCTCTTAGCACAATATTAACTGAAGAAATAACAGGTTTAAGTACAGTATGTGTTAACGCCATGATAGCATGTGTAATTGAAATATGACTGGGGCGTAATGAAGATTGAATTAAACCCAGAGATAATCGTCTGACACAAAGATAATTGAGTTGCAATCCTCGGGCAATGAATAGAATAGCTCAGGGAGAAGAAAGAAATAATCACAGCCCTTTGCTAGAGAGGAATGAGCTTATTTCTCTGTGATGGGGCACGTATAAATTCAGCGCTCAGATTAAAGAGTGATTAATCAAAGCGGTAATCCACAATTTGAGTGGAATCAGAATGACATATGTCTGCTTTATGTAATTTATTTTGTGCTGGGTGCAAGTGTTTTTTTTTTGTTCTCTTTTCAGAGATCTCTCATTTATGCTCACATGATGACTCGATGACTGATCCGATTGCGGAGGGGGCGGGGGGGACGAGGGACGAGACGCTGGCAAAATGTTTTCATCTCTCACCCCCTTAACATTGCACAGGAGAGCGCTTGTGCTCTCCTAAACATATGGTCCCACGTTAGTGCCTGGGCTAGTTCAAAAGGGATTAGAGCCTGCGGGTTGAAGTGTCTCCGTGTCAGCGGTGGCACCCTGCTGCATTTCCAAGCCTCTGCACCGCCAAGCGCCAAACAGTGCTCAGACATCCACATATGAGCACACACGCCGGCACAATCATGTACACCGCAATGACCTTTAAGCTTACTTGTTTTGTCTCGGGAGAATTATCTTTCTTCCAGGGGTGTTACATCCAATTAATAGAATCATTTTGATGTTTTTGCCGTGTTTAAAATGCCTGGATCCAGTACAGTGTTATCTTGTTTTTGTCAAGTAGAAGTACATCAGTGTTTCCAGCTGTTTCACAGAGCAACAAGATTACACTTACACAAGTACATTGTAACACACGATGCCAATGCTGCAATCCAGACATTACACACATCTTAAACTGCTGGTTAGGTTGCACACTATGTTAAATGACATCAGTATCATCAAATGGCGTGGGAATGCACATTGGGTACATGGAGTCTTGGGTCAGTTGTGTATAATAAAACCATGGCAGAAAAATCATATCTCATTAACTATTGGATAGACTGCAATGAAATGTGATTCAGATACCCACAGTACCTTGGTGAACCTTTTCATCTAGTGCCACCAGCAGCCTCAGCTGTGCTTTGTGTTTGCATGCTAACGTGTTAAACATGTTACAAGAACATTATACACCATATAAACATGTTTGCATTGAGTTTCAATTAACATTAATGTTGTTCTGTTTTTCCCATTTTATCCAACAAATCTGTGTCTCTTTCTCCTTCCCTGGTTCACGTCTGTACTAACATTTCACCATCAGCTCAAAATAGTTTTGTTTCAGGCTCAACTTTCCAAGCTTGGATATCTGCTTGTACAGGGATTCATTTATGGGGATGAAAAAAGCTTTTAAATCCCAATAAACTCTGTCATACTTGTTGCCTTTTCACCACAGCCTCAGTTGTTGTCTACCGCTGCCATCTCCAGTTGTCCACGAAAATGAGAATGTCCATGCACTCTCTTGGACTGTAAATAGACAGACAGCACAAAAACCGCAGCATGCATTTCTCAACAAAGTCAGTTTCATCTTACCTCAAGCCTCCGTCCGCAGTGAACGAACGAGGCATTCATAGACGGCATTAGATGAGATGACAGCCGGGTCATGTGTTCACATCCACTTCTGCTTCACCTTCTCCTGAATGTCTGGAATTCCACAAATAGAAAAAATATAGATTTCTGTTCCAGAGACCCGGAGTTGTGCAGGTTAGAGGTCAGTCAGGCTTCATGCACCCAGAGGCCCATTTTAGAGAGGTGAATAATTAAAACTGTGCCCAGAGGAGTGGTGTAGCATTACAACACACGGAGAACGGGGATGAAAAACGGCGAATTTCCAAGGGCAAAGGGCAGTAGTAGGAATCATCCGTAATTAGAGGTTACCATGGAGAGCTGCGCAGTGTATGGAGTGAAACAAAGACAGGCATAGCAACTGACCATCAACTCAAGCACAAAGAACATGTGTCACTGGTCTCACCCTGACAGAGATGCACATCGAATCCAAATGTTAGCGGGATTATGCCTGAATTCTCTCGTGAGCAGGCAATGCTCTTTATTCTTAGTTTGACATAATAACCACGGTGCACTCTGCACGCATAATTTCAACTCACCTGTTTGCGCCTTGTTGCCTTTTGTGCAGTTCTCGTGAATTAATTAGACATATAGATTTTTAGGCACGTCTTCAGGGACTAAAATCATAAACAATCACAGCACCAAGGTCATAACCTCACCGTCAAAATGGTTAATCCCCGGGCTGATGATAACAGCTCAACGAAAAGGAAAAAAGATGTTATCCGTGAATCGACTGTCTGCTATTGATGTTGGTGTCATTATCTCCAGATTGGCTCTGAATTAGAACAATGGCCATTTTAAGTACCATTTCCTCTTCCTCCCAGCCTGCTGCATGTGGTACACATTAGGCAACTTGCCATTAGGCCAAATATCTTCATTTCTATCTCAACTCATGCCCCCTGTTTTGGACAGATTTCTAATAACATGGCAGTGAAGGAAAGAAGTTCCTGTGTTTTATTTTTTTGTAGGTTTAGTTGAAAATTTTAGCAGAAATCTTGAATCACAATGTGTGATGCTCATGTCCTCATTTTAATGACGAGGATTTCTGAAATTTCATGTTACTGAAATAAATGTATTGTGTGCTAGAATTCATGGTATCATGACGGTGTAACTTAAAACCACCGTGAATACAGTTTTTGCCATATATTATATGTTTTGCAGTTGGTAACTCAAGTCTGTGTTTGTTTGGTGACAGTACTCACACTTTGGAGTAAAACGTCAGCTTCCCGAACATAAATGACCAGAAAAAAATGGTGTTTGTTTGTTTCGGCACTGTACAGCAATGTAAAAATATGTGGGCTGGATAGAAATCCAAAGTCCCACCTCTTTGAGAGTGTCCATAGGCGGCCAGTAGGATTCAGGGTACAAAGAGGAAGGAGCTGGGAGGTGGCAGACACTGCTATGCTGCTACATACTGCAGCACACTGGGTCATAGGAGGAGCCAGGAGGACAGAGAGTGTTGTTCCCAGAAGTCAACTGGAGTAAGGCGGGGCGTCAGCCAGCACACTAGCGACCTGCCTTCCCAGCTGCTGGGAAAGATGGAGATACCAGCAAATCTGTGTTTGTTCAGCCACTCCACAAATATCCCCTCTCCAGATTGCGTCTGGCTGAGGAAACGGCACTTGACTGGGATTCTGAAATGATTATTGGTGGCAGTGTCCTTCTGGGGCTGCTTTTATAAATGTGCCAATAAATTTCACATGTCCAGCTTTGTTTTGCTTTCATTAGGCCTCTAATCTCCATCCCAGGGCCAGGCCGATTCTGCCATGAGTGAACTCTCTGTTTTCTCTAGAGCGAGTGATTAATGACTGGACAGCATCATTACCAACGCTCTGCTCTGGAGTTACATATCTGCCTCTATTGACACAATGCCACAAACAGCAACACTATACCCACTACATGTGTGCATGAGAGTGTTTGTATGTGTTCCTGCACATGTGGTTCTATGACTATAAGCTGTTTGTATTTAATTACAGGCATACTTTTCTACGATTGGATTCTTTGTCAGGTATATCATTCATTTTGATTATAACAAGCATTTTAATTCAGCCTCTTGAATTAGCTAGGCTCCGAGCCTTGGTTCAGACAGCACAGTTTATACCCTTCGTCTCTCTGAAGTAACTTGTGCATTCATATCTCTGAAGCCTCAAACACGGTGTATCGCTAATGGACTCAAGGAATCTGACCTGCCAACAACCCCACCTCTTTTACAACGCGGGCATTGTTCATCTTTTCCTTTTAAAACTTATATGCCCATAGCAGGTAGCTATTAACTTGACATTTACAGTACTTTTATCGACTGTTGAGTGCATTGATTCATAACAGTCATGTAAGTACTCATCTCCCGGGATATTAGTCACCCATTCCCCTGATGCTGTAATATCATATTTTCGCTCTTTGTCTCAAGTCTGTGCCCCAGGCATGAGACATATGCATGGCCCAACAAACCATAGCGCCATAAACCCCGCCTTTGTGCTGCAGTATACATCCGGCTAAGCTGAGTGTGAATGCGAATGTGTTTCCACATGACTAATAGATGATGCATGCTGTCTGCCAGGCCAGGTTTTCCTCTAGTCGTGGGCCAGACAGTGAGCGGTGGGAAGAGGAAACCCAGGGTTTTTGTTTTCGTGAGGCCAAAGAAAGAGAGTCACCTGTACAGTGTCAGCAGGTGCTATGCCTCTCAGGTCTCAACACCTTTACTGTCTTGGGAGCGATTAGGCTGGAAGGGGGAGGTAGATTTCTCTTAGCAAGCTGTTCTCTTTGTATACACTTGTAAAATATGTTAACGGATACACTATAGATAAGGGCCTTTACTAGTCATGTACTGCTTTATGTCCTTATTATGAAGAATTAAATGCAGATTGTTGTAAAATGTTGATACCACTATACTTTGTCCCTTACATCCAAATGGAAGAGAAAACCCTTGTGTCCATCTCTGCTTTGATGAATGATATTTTCTCAGCAATGAAGCTTCCATTGTTTATCCTTCCTCTTTTTCAGTGTTATTCTTTTCATACCAGGTTGAGTATTTCCCCGGCGAGTGAATAAGCCTGTCATTCCCATATTAAACACAACGCTGGTCCAATAAATGGACACCACCTGTTTAAACGGTCAGTGCCATGTCAGGGTCACGCAGGGTCCTGTTTGATTGGCCACATCGAATGGTTGGAACACGCCGCATGCCCTCTGTGGTAACTTTAAAAAATGTTCAGGAAGTTTGGTTCACCCTTTACGGCCTAGGACATTTCCTACTACAGGAGTTAAGCACTCAGGACAGGAAACCATTTGCTGTGGCTGTAAGATCTCTTTAATGACTGTCTAACTAGAAACAGGCCGGCCTAATTCAGTGCCTGGAGCCAGCAGGAATGGCCTTGCATCTAGACGTTGTTAGAATATTTACTGCTTCTTCGATGGGAGTCTTTTTGACACTGCAGCAATAAAATTTACAAGGAATCCCTTTTTAGCGTGATGCAAGGCAAAGTGTGGTCAAGAGGGGAAAAAACATGCTTGAAAAAGTAGCGGGCCATTAAAGTTATCATTTGTCTTTGTTTATGTGGACTGGGAACTACGGATGGTTGACATTTAAACAGCATTTGATCGGCTTTGTCCCTGGATAGCTCGGAATGCTATTGGTTGATGGTCAGCATCATCTGACTTTGCAGTGTGTCAGAGAGGGTAACTGTGTTGAATTGTAGGACCTTAGTTTTAGTATACGTGAAAGGGTCAGTGTTGTCCTTGGGGAAAAAAGGCTGCTGATTCAAACATATTGAGCTTTTAATGCCCTCTAACTTTCTCTTGACTGCTGTCAAATGTTGTTATACTTCAAATCAAAGTCTTTCTGTCACGAGAGCCGCAGGGCAACCACATGCACCTTGGAGCTCAGCATTGAACAAGTGGCTTGGTAACTGTGGGAGTGGTTATGGATTGGGAGTGTTTGTGTACACGTCCATGTGTTACATGCCTATGTGGGTGTCCATGCACCAGCGTACACAGTGTGTCAGTGCTCCCGCTGACTGAGGAAATGAGCTGGGACCACCGGAGGTGATTGTGCATGTGCAAGCAGACACCAGGATTGGCTTGTTCCAGTCACTGACTGACTGGGCCTGCTCTGTGACCCACCAAGCATCATACCCCCAACCTTTGTTTAATAAGCCCAGGGAGTGGTAGCCCCTTTTTTTCCTAAAGTGCCACCGTGTCTGGACGAACTGACACACTTCAGTTTCACTGCAACCCCTCCACCCTCCTTTCTCTTTCTTCCACTGCGGATTTAAACAAATGCAGTCAAACCCAATTAGGGGAGAGTGAGAGCAGCACAGGAGAGGCGCTGGTAATAGTAACTTTGTTCAGCTGGTTCCTGCTGTGACCAGCCCTCATTTAAATGAGCCGCTTGATAACCCTCAGAAATACGACCCCAGTGAGAGAGGGAAAGAGGCAGTCTCTCCACTTTCCTCATTCCCAGCGGAGCGTCTTTTAACAGGCCTCTCACCTCTCTGTGTCGAGGGGCACCACGGTGACACAGATGAGGCAGTTGGGACAAGAGAAGAGAGGCATTCATGCTCTGAGATAACATGTAATGGTTAGGCAGGTGAAATACTGTCTTGCGGTGTGCAAGTTTATCATTTGGGGAAATAGAGATTGAAGCAAATCTCTGGTAAACATTTAAGTCCAAGTTAACTCAGCACCTCATGAGGTTGGTAACATACTGGATGTTCACTGAATTGCTCAACTGTGTTAAACTCCGCCCATCTGGGATGAGCTCAGAGTGGGATAAAACAAATGCTTAGAACAACTTCAATTTGACGCAGGTTTCCTGACAGCTCCCGAGCAAACTTTGAAGTGTGCTTATCATTGATTTTGTGTTTCTTGTCTAACGTATCTCCCAGACAGACCCAAGCTGAGATGAGTGTTAAAATACTGTTATCCACATCATTGCATGTGAGGTAATGGAACAATTGATAAGATGCCCTACTACTTACTGGGTAAACAATGCATCAGAAAAAATTGTCAACATTCCTTACTCACCCAAAGCTATATTTGTGCCAAATGGGCGATTTGGTTTCTGAGGCCAAGGTGCTCTATTATCTACCCATCGTTGAGGAGGGGAAGTATCTTGAAAAACTGTTTATTGTTTGCAGAAATTGTTTTCTAAGATACGAAGCAAAGATACATCCTGTTTAAATGTTTTTGTGACTCCGACCATCACAAAAGCACACATGAACACATGAATAACAATGTAAAATGTAAACAAGAGTAAGAAGAAAAAGACTTGGGCAAATATTAAGGGATAATTTCCGACTACTAAACTAAACAATTTGTACACAGAAAGGAAGAAATATACATAATGGTTGTGTAGCTGGGCTCGGATAGGGGATGTTGAGCTGCAGTTCATGGGGGGGGGGGGGGGGGGGGGGCGACTCGGAGAGCTTTGATCCGTTCACCAGCATGTTTCACAGCTGATCTTAGAGCTCGACTGGAGAGCTGTTGTAGGCAGATGGCCCTTTTGTCACTGTGAAAATAAAAATCCAATAAACATGGTAATTACATAAAATGCAGGACACTGTTGACAGGATCTAGCAGTGGGCTGCTTTTTCCTCTTCTTCTGGTCCCGAGAATGGCAAACACAATTTATGGGAGTTTTTTGTACCACACACACACCAGCTGATAGCCACAATGGTGCTTTTCCAACAGACCACCACCAAGCCCACCTGGAATTAGATAAATTGAGGCCGTATTGCCACCTTTGTTTCTGTATTGAGGCTGTTTTTGCTCTAACTTGAATTTATGACAGATTAAAACAAAATTGTACAAATTATAACTGTAATATTTGTCATATTAAGCGTATTACGCCTGCTTGTTTGACCAGAAAGTGTCACTAAATCTGGCCTGAATGTCTGAAATGTTGGCCCGCTTGCTCGGAGAAATGCGTGTGATTGAATGTCTCCCTATTACGCTGATAGCAGATCAGCTGGGGGAGCCTGTTGGGTCTTTGATAGGCAGTTAATGGTCCATGAGGCATTGGGAAGAGATATCTCTGACAATCCACAGGTCTCATTGCCCTTATTCCCTTCTCCTCCCCTCGCTGCACCAATCAAGCTGTAACACCAGCCTGTGTTTCCATTGGCACTTTAAGTGATGTGATTTACACGACCACAAGGTTGATGTCAGCTCTAAAAAGATGACAAACAATAAAAACAGAAGGGATAGCGCTCTAACAACCGCAGGACAATGGCGTGCCACTTATGGCATGGCAGAGATACATTTTAATGTCCTCAGTGTTCTTTTGTGGGAAATAAAACTGTTCGATTACAGTCGGAGGTTTGAACACAGCGAGACCATATGTCATAATGAATGGTCGTGGTCTTTTTGTGAAATCATTGTCTGACTTGTTTATCTGCTAAGAAGGATGAGTTGAGTTTAAGTGTGTATGGCAGTGTGAAGCAAAGTCCCAGCCCATGCATGGCACTGTTACATTAATAACACAGATGTGGGGGTGGGCTGGGGTAGAAGGGTTACACGGTCAGGCTTTATTATACGCCACACTGAGGAAGCCTTTGTAGGTGCTGGGGCCACACTTTAAGTGCCTCTTTATTTTGGCTCCCATTACACGCTCCAATCCCACAGCAGATACTGTTGTATGTGTGTGTAAGGGACTTGAATGTAATGCAGAAGTCCCTCTGTGGAAGCCAGTGTCGCTAACCAAACATTTCTTTTTTTGCCTGCCCTGTTAGGCTCAGCGAAGCCCTGCGGCCTGTCTTCCTGAAGCCCCAGTGAATGCAGACCACCAGATCCTGATTTATTCAGGCTCTTTATTTGACATTGTTGTCAAACTTGATTACAATTATGTATATCAGAGTCCTTTTTGTTGTTGTTGATTGTTGCAGGGTGTTATAATCAGTTTAGTGTGATACGCCTCAATGGCAGACACAGCTGTTTGAGAGGCTACAGGCGTCTGCTTGGGAAAAAAAAAAATAATAAAAACCGAGGTGGACTGAAATGATTACTTCTTTTAGTGGCAGTTGTGGATAGTCGACCAGATCTCAGATGGCAGACCACAGCCAATTATGTCTCCAGAGAAGTTTTGCTCTTAACTAAAATATGCAAAACCAACTTTTGCAAACGTGTCCTGTGTTATTTTCCATTTCAAACCACTGAAAAAGGTCTGAAAGTCATTAGTTATTCAAACAAGACTAAAAGTCTGTAGTCTGTGACAACATGTGACATAACTGACTTCCTACAATACAAGAGTGTTCTACTGACAACATAATGAGGATTTTCAGATTTGTGAAACCTCTTCAGTTGTGGAAGTGAAGTCTGATCTGAAGGTGGAACTAGAACAATGTACAAAAATAAAAAGCCGCAGTAGTCTTGAAAATAGCAGAATTCAGAAGTTTTTAAAAAATAATTTGAAATCATCCACATGAAACTAGTTGAGATATCCTTCTCTGAACCCAGGAGTTGTATGGACAGACTGCTGAGCTGATCAACTGTCCAACATCCTTGCACAATTTGTTCTGTAAAATATCTTTCCGATCAAGATTTTCTGTCAAACTTAACTTTGCTTTTGCCTCCAAAACCTTTAATCTAGTTCTATCCATTCAACATTTCGACGCGAAGCAGCGGTGCTCATAATCAGAGCTCCTACTAGATATCTGAACCGCTCATCCTTAAGTCTGAGCTCAGCCAGCCAATGAAGGAAGCTCCGCAATCTTATTCTTTCGGTCAGTACCCATAGGTCACGACCATGGGTGAGGGTTGGAGCGTAAATCAACTGGTAAATTTGCCATCAGTGTCAGGTACAACACTCACATAACTTTGGACAATGCACAAGTCTGCTCTACTTCATATACATAATTAAGAGATTAAATTAAATCATAAAGTCAGTTGAAGTCAAAGTTTAAGAACGGAGTCATATTTATTTCTTTGTACTAATCATGAAAATGGTTGTTAGTAATGCCCATTACAAGTCTGGCTAACACCCCGCTGTACTGTTAAATGCTCAACAGACATTTATATTAACAGTTGTATATACAGTTGTCAAGATCGAACACTGACACCAGCAGTATCAAGTTGCTGTCAGTCCCACACTGATTCTCACACACCCCGAGGCATATAAATGTGTGAGAAGAGTGTGTTGTGTTAATTTTAGACATGATTGGCGGCACGCTTGTAAACGCTGGAACATTTGATTGCAAAGTTTTCCTTAGCAGTGCACTCAGAAGGCACTCTAATTCAGCGAATAGTAAAACATTTAGAACATTTTAGTTTGACTTTATGCCGGTGATTTGTCTGGATCACCATCAAGAATTATATTCAGTCCGCGAGTCAACAGCCCCAAGAATGGTAAAATTCAAATGGTCATGTGGGTAATTAGAACACAAGGTCTCAAATTAAGACTGAAATGACAGATTCATGTGAACCTGGCTAACAACAGTAGTCTTCTTAAAACTCGCGTTGGTAAGTAAGTCATTATCAAGCAGGAGCAGCAGATGGGCCCCTCAGATTCTCCTCATGACTTGTCAGAAGCATTGTGGGTGTGTTTAGGGAGAGAAAAAAAGAGAGGAAGGGACAAACTAGGAAGTAGTGGGATGCAGCCACTGAGCCCCGCCTGTCAGTTCACATGATGAATGAATCAGTTTCACATCAATCTGATGCTGAGCAGCTATAATTGGATTATTTACACAGCGCAGAGGCACATGGGGTCTGACTATCTTAACCCCAGGTGGGCGCTGGACTTCTGCTCTCAGGCCATGGACTCTGACCTACAGTCAATATCCCTCTGCTGTGCTAGTTATCCCCAGCTAACCAGTTAACACTGTGAAAACCTTATGGGTAACCTTCGGGCTGGGGTTAGCACATTTCTATTTTTCTTTCATTCAGAGCATAGTGCAGTGTGTGTGCAGTGCCCTCTTATTAATCCTGTGACCTTTAGAAAGATTGTGTTAAGACTTGTTAAAAATTTAGGCTGTGCATTTTTAACTGTACATAGGAGAATAGTTTTGCTGAATTCATTAATTATTAATAAAATCCCAAATCATCAATGGCCAATCCAACATCTGTAAGTATGTAGGGGCTCTTTAACATCGCCACCAACTTAATTAAACTAAACATTTTTTATTTTATTTTTGCATGATCAGAAAGTAAGCAAATAAATAACTGGAATAAGACACAGTGCTTAAAATTAAACATTATTAAATCATTATTGCAAATTAATGTCTTGTCTTTTGTCTGTGGATGCCCCCCAATAGTCGACCAACATGTTATGAAGTAGTGTTATTACGACCACAGCTGAAAATCAACCATATGTGGCCTGTTTTGTCAGAGTTACAGCAGAAAAAAACTGTAGTAAAAATAGTTTTTAAGGTAATATTTATTTATTTTTATTATTATTTTTTATTAGTTACCTTTGTCCGTTTTCTGTGTGTTTCAGTGTTTATACTAAGCTAAGCTAGGCGTAGCTCTAGCTCTATATCTAGCATGCAGATCCGAGAGCAGTGTCAAACATCTAGCATCTATAGCATCAAACATGTCTGTATATGACAGCAATAACAAGAATTGTTCCCACAATGAAAGTAGGAAGCTATGACTATGAGGAAACAGTACTTTGAACTCCTGACATTGACTCCTCCCAGAAGTTACTTATTTATTTATTTTATTTTATTTATTTTTTCCATATTTATTTATTTTTTCCACAGGTTAAAAAAAGAAAAAAAAAGGTGTTAGTTCTATATTAATAATTAATATTAATATTTGATTTTTTAGTTTATTTCCCTGTAAGCATTTTGTTTTCTCGCTTTTCTCACTTTATGTAAGGGAGTTGAACTTTTCTGGATGAAGGTGCTTATACTGTTAAATCAGTATAGATTTAGGTGGACGAGTTTCATGTTATTACTTAAGTCAAAGTTGTTTTTCTTTTCTAAAGTGTTACCTAATCTTTTCACATGTGCACCACTGTCATTTCCATGTTCTGCTATTGTCACCTTTATTTGCGAAACTGCGTTTTCCATACTAATATTTGGATTCATTCAATCGGTCATAAGACTATCATGGTGCATTGCTTAACTGGTTAAGAATGGCACTGATAATGTACCTAGTGTCTGTAGCCTGGAAATGTCCCCTCATAGAGGTGTTGTGTGCCATCTATCTTTGTTTTTATCCTCCAGGCTAAATTCAGTGTCACTTTGCTGCTGATTTGTAACTCAAACTTCATGTGGAGGAAGTTTATACAACTCTATCTACAGCAGGAGAGTTTTCTTGCCCCCTAGCAACGACAGCCAGCACCAGGATAGAGAGTGACTGGGATATTGTGGTCTGGGACATGGTTCTTTACAGCATAACAGCTTCCCATGCTGGGGACACTGTGAATTTATGCTTATAGAAATGCAGCTTCCTCAGAACAAAGTCTTGGCAGAGGACAGATTCATTTTGTCATGCAGCATTTTCAGTTTTATTTTAGCCAGTAAAAGTTTAATAGAGGAGGATTTTTAACATTGGATTAATATGTAAATTTCTACGAGGACTCTCTTCGGTTATTGCTTATATGATGCTTTTATGAGTTTGATTTTGAAAATGAACAGAGACTATTGCAGATGAAATGTAATGCATTACCTGGACAAAGATTTGAGTGTGACCTCTGAAGAACTAAATCAAATAAAGTACAGATATAATGAATCATTTCATTTTCACCCCGCGTCACACGTGTTTGTCTTCTGCATTTTGTTACAAGGTGTCATACGGTCTTGTGTAAACAGTAGCATCACGGCAAATTTAAAATCTTTCTGTAGCAGGGACTGTATGATACAGCTTCAAACCTCACCTAATACTCAGTACACCCAGGATCCTCTTCACTTGCACGCTGCTTGCTACAAAGTGGATTCTCACTGATTATCACAAAAAATGGGCTGGCTACAGACCCCTCTCCCCCCTGATGAAAAAACAAAACAATAACAACAGAAATGTGTGCTGTCCGGTGAAGAAAGTACATACCCATCTTTTTGCATACTGCATAAATACTCTGGAAAATTCCGCAGGATTGTTTTTTATTAGGCTAAAGTTCCCAGGAGCTGCACAGCCAATAAAAAGCCAACAAGATAAAAGAGCAGGGAGGATTAGGAAGGGATGAAAGCTGTAAAATTTTCCATATTATCTTGTGAAAAGCTATGTTCTCTGCTCTCTCTTATTACATTTACCTTAATTATTCTGAAGGGCAAAGCCAAAGTGGGAGTAATTTGAACTTTCAGCAAGTCATCCCCAACACACTCAGTACTAACACAGATACTTTTTCCTTTAGTGTTTTGACATACATTTCTTTTCCTCATGGCAAGAAAATGGCAAAGCACTTGGTCATAAATTAAGCACATTGTTGTGCAGAGACAACCTGACTCACCCCCTCCTTTTGCCTTCTGTGTTGCGTGTCTAAGAATCGCACCACAAGTCGCGGAGACTCATAAAAGGAGAGGCGAAGAGACATTGAAATATCTGAACCTTGCAAAGATAAACAAACTGAGGTATTCATTGCACATTTTATAGGCTGTCCAAAGAATTCTGTCCTCTCAGGACTTTTGAGACGTTAGTGCTGCAGATCAATTTGCACAATCAAAAGCACACATACAGTCCTCCCATGTATAAAAGCAACTGCATCCGCACACGAGCGGGTCTTTACACTCATACAGACCCACACACACACACACACACACAATAAATAAATAGTTAAATAAATGGGCTTTACTTTGCCCAGTTCATGGATCGGTTTTCACTGTTTAGTTCTAAGAACCATCTGGGTCTCTCCTTTCACTCTGCTCTGTGGAGCACAGATGCTCCTTTTGTGGCGTGCTCCAAATCTTAATAAGCAGTTAAAATATTTACCGAGGTGTTTTTTTTTTTTTTCCCTCCACCAACCACATTTTCCTCTCCTGTGTCTTTTTCTTTTTTATTATCATTATTATTATTTATACCTTTTCACGGGCAAAAAATGGAGATGTCCACTAAATGTGATTGATTGGGCTTAAAAATGGCCATTATTACCATTAAGCTCCACATGTCAGCTGCTGCTTTTGTGCCGGCTGTATTTCTAAGCTAACCAGTGATCCATGAGCGCAGACAGGAGGGGGAAGAATGTAATGCTCTGAAAGAAATGCCCATTTCTCTATGGATCCTTTGCTTGATTAAAAATACAGCTGCAGACACTAGCATACAAGAGGCAGAGAGAGTCAAAAGAAAGAGGAATAAGAAGAAAGGAGAAAGTGAGACGGAGAGCAAAGGGGAAAACCCTGATGTTATAAGAAAAGGAACTCTAGCTGAATTGGAGAAATAACTTCTTTCAGCCGACAGAAAAAGTAGAACAATGGCATATTGGGGGTAAACGTGTAAATGTTTAAGAGTGTGCACGTGTAGTTATGTGGCATACTGAGTTTCCAGCACACATGGGAATCAAAACTTGTGGAATGTGAGGAGGGGGTTGGTGTGAATCTGTTTACTGTTGTTGTTACTAAACAGCAAGTTGTCAGCCTACCGCATTCAGCTAGTTACTGTTCACCATCTAATGAAAAAATGTGAGACAACAACCATCGAAACGATGTTTAAAGGATACCTGGAGTGTATTTCACACATAAATCTCTCCTCGCCTTTCACAGAAGTGTTTTTGTTTTTACATCTAACATTTGGCAGGATTCTTTTCATTGGTTTAGATAAAAAAAATATAAAATATAAGAATGGGATTTTTTTTTTTTTATTATTAAATATTTTTCCAAAAAAAGAAAAAAAAAATCTTCCATGAACCTTCCCATTGTTTCACGGTGTGTGATTCATGTACAAATTATATGAACGCAGGATTTTACACGTCATTGTTGGGCACGGCTGGCATCATAATTGTGTGTTTAGATGATGTGAGTAAGGCATGACCTCATGGGAGATATAAACAGCATAACCCCTTAGTTGTGTGATTCAGTGAATCATCGCAGTCACACAGTGGTGTTTGGATTGGACTTCCTGTAAATTAAAAGTATTTAAAGGCTTTTGCACACACTGTAAGCGAACGAATACGGCCGTCTTTAAGCTACCCGAAGGATGACGCCCTTTAAGAAATATGTTTTGGGGCATTGTTAAAAGCAGGAAATAGTAATTTCACCGTGCACTTCCTGTACAGAAGTTTCCACAACAACTTCAGTCCCCTTACATAAAGGAAGAAGAAAAGGCAGAAGAAAAAAAAAAAAAATGAACATGTGCTGCTAATGGTTGCTGGATGCTGAATACACGATTCCTCAGTTTACCTTTTCACATTCTCTGTTGTGACTCTTTTAAATGCATATGCTGGTGGCTGCACTTTACATAATGCGGCACAGTGAATAATTTGCATTGCTTACAGGTGGTTTATTTGGAACTTGTAATCAGAGCCCTGATTGAAGCCTGCAGACGGTGGAGCATCATAACGTCAACGTTATCTCTTGTAACACCGAGGTGCTAGATGACATGATCCAGTGACTCAGACCCACAAGAGACACTAAAGTGACGGTGGCAATAGGCCTCCCGAGCTCTCTATAGAACTCATCAGTCATCTATGCTCAGCGGCTCTGGTCATTAATTTAATGCGTGGGAGGCGACTGTCCGCCTCCAAATCCCATTGACTTCATATGAGTGACAAACACTGCCTACACTTTGCAGGCATTTTATCTCACAAGTGACCAACTGTACAGTGTCAGTGACATGTTTTCTTCCATTGTTCGCTAGATGGCACAGGATATGCTTCTCTCTGCCTTGCTATATTTTCATAACTGCACAGTCATGTTGATACAGTCTGCTGGGGAGGACAAAAAACACGAGAACTTGCGCGGGGTCTGGAAAACATGACCTCACACGCGTTGTAGAGAGGGAAGATTCCCAGAGGTCAAAGCACTGTTGTTTCTCAGAGGGGAAGTGCCCGAGGGTCCCCGAGGCCATTGAGTGACCTCACCAGGCGACGTATTGAGCACAGGGTCAGTCTGTTTTCTGCAAGACGTCCACCAGCAGCCCAGCAGCTGGAAATAGGACGCGTTGGCTGTATTCATTTCAGAGCGGTGTATGTGTCTGCAGGTTTTCATTCCAGTGCTACACTGCTGATTAGACCCCTCTGGCTGAAGAGTCCAGAGGATCCGATCTGATGGGCAACAGTTTGACTGTGGGTGGCTACAGCCAGTTACATACGATGCAACGTATCTTTGTTTAATGGTAACATGAGTCCTTAGTCCCTTATTATGCACATTTTCACTCTCTATAAAATAAATGTAATAAATGTAATTCATACATCGCACGTTCATGATCAGTCTGAATGGGGCAGATTCCCACTAAATGTTTTTAAATGATCATTGTGCCAGGTGCAGCTTTAATTTTTCATAATTAAGTAGTTTATAGCCTCACTTGTTGTGGAAACTAATAATTTGTAATGCCAGTTTTTATTTATTTATATATTTTTTAATGAGTTAACTTTGTGAGTAAAACTCAATTTAGAGTAAGCTGGAAAGCAAACTCTTGTTGACATTGCGCCTCAGTGATGTTCACCCCACCATCGCCACTCTGTGAGGGCACAGTCTCTGGGCTCCTTTTGAAATAAGTCATCTCTTTTGCTTCCTTTATCTCTTCCTAACCATCCCTTTCTTCCTCCCTCAAGCCATCACTCTCTTCCTACTCTTAGTGATGGTGCGTTTGTTCTGCAACACGGGACGCCACGTGGGCCCCTTTTAAAGCTCTGTGCCGTTTGTTTTATTTATCTGACAGACGCCCCCCCCCCTGTATTGTCCCAGGTTATCAGTGCTCTCCTGCAGATCACGTTACCGCCTGTGTGAGGCTCTGACCCATCTCAGGGTTCACCTTTAAATCTGATTCTTATCATTACCTCCGTGATAAATAGGCAGGGCTTAGGAGGAGATTATTCCGCTCGTCCCGTTCCCCTTTTCCCACTGTCGACAGTGCTCTCCGTCCGGCCCTGAGCTGTCATCCCAGTCTCAATCAGGAGGAAGGCAAATACTCAACTCTGTTCCTTTAAAGATTTGGTGACTTTTGAAGAAAAAAAAAAAAATTAAAAAAGGGCTACCGCTGTTCCCATGTGAATGGTCTCTTATCTCCGGTGGGCGTCCTTAAAACCCTCTTCCCACTCTGCCTCGCTCCTCCGAGAGTTAGTCAGCACATCGTCATGCTGACAACTGAGCTCCCCCATCGATTTTTCACACGGTTCTTATCTGGGGCAATAGTTTCAGAAAGTTTTTTTTTTTTTTTTTACTAATGAAAGTGGTGTCATTTCAGTTGTAAGGCACACATCTGCCATTCCCCCTCTCTTTCTCTCTCTCTCCCTCTGTTGCACATAACATGCAGGTTCCTCTGGTTTTGTTTTCCACACGTTTGTTTCTTTTCTGCTGTTCTGTTGCTCTCCTGTGCTAATCTTCTAAAGCTGCACTGTGCATGATTTCTGTTTAGTAATGCACCAATATTTTCCGCACACATCGCGGCGTGAAACTGTAAAGAATGTGTGTCCCAACCCGTCTAAATAAGATGTTGTTGTTGTTGGGTTTTTTTTGCCCAAATTTCATTTAAGCATTGGTTCTCTACCCACAAGAAATAATGGAACAAAGCAGAACACTTTGTACTAAACATCAGCGAGCAAGCCCTTCTTTCCAATACTTTGGTATCTTTTTGGTATAAGGTCTTAAAAATAATGATCTGGGTCACCAGACGTCCCACTGCTTGTGGTGTACTGACATCACATAATTGCTAGGTATTGGAGTTTAACATTTTCAAACATCTATCAACAATATGCAAAGTTGCCCCGTCTTAAAGAGCTGATGTGGCCAACCACATGCATGAAATGACCCACATTTTTATATGGTAGCTGCTTATGGTCTGGTGATATCTCTTCACATTATGAGGAAACATACATTTGTAAATTATAGTGTCATTATGGCCGTTTGTGTAAGACAGTAACTCTTAAGTATACATTTAGTCTTTGTTTAGCTGATAGACTTTTATTCCTGGATTTGTAGTGATGCACTTTTGCAGTTTATGTGTGTGCGTATGTCCCCTGATCATCTCTTTCCTCAGGCAGTGGGTGCTATCTGTGACTCAGTGGTCAGTCATGTCACCATTCAACTCTGTTGGCTTTGATTGATGGTCACTAACAGCCAATCCTGCCGTCCGCCATAGGGAAATATGGAATTCATTATTTAGTTTCCCGTGTGGGGTCAAAGGTTAAACTGAAACAATGATAAAATGGGGGGGGTCGGTTTGCTGTGGACCACGGATGGGGGAAAAAAAGACCTCACGCTAACATTAGCAGCTGGCTTCTCTCACCTATATCATGTGGACAGTTTTAATAGCAGTAAGCTGAAAGAAGTGCATGACCGGGTGATGGAGGACACTAATGTTAGTCCTGGGTCACAATATCTAACCCAGGTTCACAATCTTTAAGTAAACATTTCCGAGGATGCATACGTTTGACCATATTCATCAATGTGAGAATTCGCAGCTGTTGTCATGCAACCTGAAAAAAAAGCTGAAGCATGGACATAACACTGGTGGTCTTTGTGCAGTAAAGTCAAGCGGCAGATGGTTCTTGTATATAGTTTTAGAAATCATACATTGATCCATCACATCATTTATATCCCACACCATTTACTGATGTATAATTAACTTAATAATGCTAATCATCCATTCTCAAAATCTCAGCTCTCAAATCAGCATATGAGAGTGACCTTGTGACCTCTTTGGCATTTTCCTATTTGGCCCAATTATTAGATGAAATGACGAATTTGATCTCCTTTCAAAAGCAGCCAATTCAAAAGACTTCCATTCTTTTTCCATAATGTTTGGGCAGCCGGTTAACAAGAGCAGACCGGTGCATTAATGATGATAGATTCCACACCCAAGGCCTTTGGAGAACAATCACTCCCAGAATGCCATGCAAGAGGCTGACCTCCTGACCTGTCTCAGGCCACACAGCAAAGGAAATCTATAAGCAGATTTGGAGGCAGAAGTGACCAGTGGCCAGAGTGACCGGCCAGTAAGCGTAGGAGCTTGTTTGCTAGACAAACATGCTCAGGCATACAAGCCGCACAGCTGGAGAATAATCCCATTGGAGGCCTCTTAAATATCCGGACCATGTAAAATAGAGGGTCTCTAAGATATGCAAATCTTTTTAAAACCTAATGAAGCTCAATCTTATTTCACAACAAGCTGAATTTTGTTCCAAAGAGAGTGTTCCTTAGTGTTTCTCTGTGGGAAACTTGCCATCTTTGAACTCTGAGGGGATTCTATCGCTTCAGCAACCACTGTCACTGAAAGTGGCCTACTTCCTCTTTTTAGTAACTTCAGTCAGGTAGAATCTTCTAAATATTCACACTACCGCACTCTATTGTATTTAGTCATAGTTAGTCATAGTCAGGATAGTCACAGCAAAAAATGCCAATTGTTCAGCATCTTACCATTTCCTCCAGACTTCTTTACAGTTAAGTAAGTTGCCTACAGCCACAACGGCTCTGTACAGTACATTAACATACTCAAAATGACAATGTTAACGTGATGATTTTATGCAGGTAATGTTTACCATGTTACCGTCTTACTTCAGCTTGTTAATATGCAAATGTTATTGAAAGGAGAAAAAAAAAGGAATTGGCACAAAGTACAGCTCAGGCTGATATGAATGTCATTTGTTTTGTAGATGTTTGGTCGAAGTTAAAAACCTGACCTGGGGATGGCATTACGCGAAAAGAACAACTCGTCCTCCAGATGTCATAAAACTCTATTAAAAAGTTGCCCGAGACATTTCTTCTAAAACCTTGAATGTTAACCTCATGGTGGTGCTAGATGAGAAGTCAGGATCGTTAAAGTCATTAATGCCTGTACAAAGAGATGACCTGCTGGTGGCACTATATGAGTCAATGGATCACCTAAGTCATTGGGAGTTAACCCGTGCGGACCATCAACGTCTGCGCAAAACTTCACGAGAATCCATCCAGTAACTACTGAGATATTTAACTGAAATATTCTTGAAATCTGCTAGATTGTATGGTGATTATAACCACATGCTAAGCCCATACACTATACACTAGGTCAATATGAGTAAAGCAAGTCTAACTGATGCACAGTATACCTGACAAAGCAGACGCCTCTGACAGATCACCCATTCTGTGTGCTGCAGCTGTAATTTTCTCAAACACCTGCCTTGACTTAACTATCAGCTGTGGTTCCTGTCGCTTTTTACACTTTACCCAAATAGGTTGGCAGTCTTTACAAGCGGGGTGATAATCCTACCTTTTATTGCTGCTAAGAAGGCTACCTCCACTGGCTTTTGCAGGAATAAACGCCCATGCCAATGCCTCAAGCTAAGGGCCCGGTGTAGTTTTTATTTTCCTTATTCCTGATGCCATTCAGGAATATCGGTGACACAGCAGGCATATAATAACATGACGCTTAACCCCTGCTCTAAATATTTAATATACATATTTGGATTTGTTATCTCAGTTAAATTTGAGAAGAAAAGGAACGGTTGGATGTGTTTACTGAAGCTTCCCTCATTTGGCAACAACCTTGTTATTCACTGCAGATTATAACCTGCTGACATTAACCACACGAACACATGAACTTTGACACAATTATCGTTAGGATGTTTTTGTTTTTTTAAGGACAAAATATGGGTGAAACAAAACTTTGCCCATAGAAACTCGTTGGCCGGTTTGATGGCGACAAGCCAATGTGTGTATGTGTCTGTGTTTCTGTAGGGTTACATATTGATTAATCTCCTGTCCTTATCTCTCACTAAGGGGAGGTGGGGGAGGGGGTTTCAAGCGAAATCGTAAATGGGACCTTTCATAAAAGTCCATGGGTACAAACATTGTGCATTCAAGGACAAATTGTTTTCCATGAAAAACTGATGGAACGATCAGTTCATCACTGAGCAAACTTTAGTCATTATTTGCATTCAGAAAAAAATTCCATTGAGGCGAAACTTACTGATGTCTAGGGCATTTGGCTCTCGTTCAGTCAAATGGTGAGAGTTGATTTGTTTGTTCCCACTGGCAGTAATGTAGTTTGTTAACCTCACTGGTAGATTATTTCATAGCTTCCAAGGCTGTTGCCCACTGGAACAAATAGGCAGGGGAAAGAAATTCCCACAATAGATGAGGTTTCTTCCTGAATGATGTCATACCAGATAGAGAATCATGAAATTCTCCAATCTGACAGAAAAGAGTTACTGTGCTGTGAGGATAATGAACACAGTTTAAACCCAGTGAGGGAAGTTGAAAAACACACTCACAACATTGTTAATCATAGCACGGAGTGTTGGAGTAGTCTTTTGGTTGGTACGATAACAACAGGAACAAAAAAAGGACAACAACTAAAAAGCACACATGTTTCTTGATGACTTGTTCAGCTTCTGGGAAAATCCTATGGATGTGTCATCCTGAATATGAGTATGACGATGATGAGTCGTGAAAATATGATTTCATTCATCCATGTTTCATGTTTACATAGTGAGTCACTGCTGAAACATCAGTCTGTCTCCTTTATGATATTAGTGAGTCATAGCAGCAGGCTGCGAAGAGACAACTTTAGTATCAGCGGAACAGACACATTCTCTTGTTGATCTCTTTGCTAGTTCTTTGTTGTTGCCGAGTGAGGATCTATACTATGTTGTTTCTATCAATGTCAGATAGCGGCTCGGTGTCCATTCAGTGATGGCATTCCTGCTGGGAAGGACTTAGTGATTAAAGCAGACAGGTGTTCTTAGTCCTTGGAGAAATAAAGAAAGGAAACCATCAATGGCAACATGAGGCCATCATGGTGGAACATCCATAAAATGGATCATGGCAAGAAAAAAAACAAAAAAAAAACAGATAAGAGCTCGAGGCAAGAAAGATCCAATCCATTGAGGTGGGAATCACTGCTGGCTGCTAAACTAAAGTCCACTTAGTGTGGGAACATTTTATGCATGTCTTTGGGGACACTGGGCACTCAAACACTGTGTAAAGGCCAATGTTATCCTCAGCATGTATTCGGGAAAATAAATATATTATTTATTTATTGTTATCATACACACAATATACTGAAGCAAAAATGTGCTCATTTAAGTCATCAAAAGTTCGAATCTGCAAACTAACAGTGCAATGCATCAATTGTTAAAGTAGACAGTGGGCAATATGAAGTATTAAAATGATGGGGTGTTAATTAATTACTGGGCCTGTGAGACCTAACTCACTACTGACTCCACATAAACAACAAATATTTTATTTTTTGGTGTTTTCTACTTTCTAAAAATGACATTCGCATCGATTTCATGCAGCAACTCACCAGGTGCTATGAAAAAGCCGACGGGGGACTTCTCTCAACCCTCAAACAACATTTTTATTATTCATTGCACAATTTCTCTTATTATTTAATGTAGAAACTGTGTGGCCGTTAGGAGAAGCTTTAACAGCTTAGCCTTCTCACGTGACCAGTCACATTGTTCAAACCAAACTTTTTTTTTTTCTTTCTCTCTTTCTTTACACACTCACGGTTTTTGCATCCACTGAGCCTTGATACAGGCCGTCAGCTGAACTGTTTGGGTAGAGGTTGGTATCATCGTGACGATAAGCTGCCGCTCACCCTAGTTACTTAATTATTCCACGCAGGTCTGACACATTTAATTCAAAGTTGAGATGATTATGAAACATTGGTGAATAGATAATATGTGATCATTGTAGAAATATTCCTGCTAATGTGGCACAGTTCACCGACAAAAGGCTGATATCAAATGGCCCACTCAGTCTTGCTAAGCTACGACGTGCAAGGCAAAATAAATATGCTAACTAGGCTTGCATACAGTATAGTATTTTTAACACCAAAAATATTTGTGTCAGCTAAAAGTAAACACACATCTGTGTTTAAAATCATGTACCCCCAACGGTGTAAAGAAGAATCCTTATATTAGTCGCCTAGCAGACGGTGGATAAAACTGAATGCAGTGACTAAGCTGTCAGCTTTGGAATTAGCATGTCGCTCTACGCTTCTTGGCACTGGTGTCCCACAGGGCTCAGATTAAATCAGAAGTGTTTGTGTATAATTTCATCATATTACAGTGTGTCAACCCGGCGGCAGAGCAGTGTCATCGTGGGAAAGCTAATTGGATTTCCTGGCTGAGTGTGCTGCAGCGCAGCCACTGTGGGTCTGTCAGGGTGGTGATGACACGTCATGCTGGACTGTGTGCGTGTCAGCAGCAGTGAGCAAAGGCCCCCGAGCCCGCAAATATCATACGACTGGTGAATTTGTCACCCTCACATTACACCGCCGTCACCACAACTGTATACGCTTGATTTATATCAGTCTACTTTCTGAGAGCACGGTTTAAACCGCATTTTAAAATTCTGCAGATTTGCTTCGACGTGATAATTTTGTCTGAGCGCGTCTCTGCGGTGTTAAAATTGACACTACGAACAGTGGAAGCATTGTATATTTTGAGCCTATTTAAAAACTTGACATGAGATTGGACTCACCATGCAGCTGTAAATAGATGAAGTCTTTGGGGGCACTGGCCTTGGGTGAAAGCAGCTCTGGCAGAACTAAAGAGTGATTTACTGTATTCACCACTTGGCCTGCTCTTTTCACTGAGAAATAGGCTAAACTGAAAGAGGAATAAATGTTGCTGAAGTTTTCCCAAGCATTGCTCAGATTCATTATGTGCATAACTTACTTAATAGCATTCCTTCCTTGTACACTTCACGCCATGCCTACCCACCATGCACTGCAAAGGCTTTATATGCTCCCAGTGCTATGGAAAGGCTCAGAGTTGGAGGGGTCGGCAGGGGTGGTGTTAGAGTTGGTAAAACATTTTTTTTTTTCCTTTTTTATCCCGACATCAGGACAGTTAGAATTTTCTGGGTACGGCTACACTTAAGCTACACTTAAGCACTTTACGGAAATTCACTCTTCACCGGACAGAGGGAACATAGTGTTTTTGGAACATGAGCTTTTGGTGAGAAAGATTTTTGTTATAAAGAGTCCCCACAGCAAACAGAGCTGATTAATTCAGTCCTCCAACCCCCACCCCTGAAAATGATTCCCCACAGCACAGGAGCACTTGGGCATGTTTAGCGCAAATGTAATTACGGCCTCGGTAAGCGGCCAGCTTTTTAAAGAACCCCTTCTCCTCCTCTCTCACTTCAATACCTGATGATGTCATGGCCCTTTGTGGGGTCGCAGAAACTCCTCAAATCAACTGCCACTCATGACCTTTTCTTTCAATTTTTTTCTCTCTCCCCCCTTTGCCCAATTCTTTCTTCCTCTTTTTCTTTCTCTGGTTCATAACTGAGGTTCCCTTTATGGGTTGATCAAGCAGCCCCCTCCCATTGGCTCGCTCTGCCTTTAGAGCCACTTTATGAGAAATGCATGCCCCTGTTTAAATGTATTGATAGTGCTCATAGACGTCCCCGTCTTTTGTCCTCTTGGCCTGCTCAAGTCTAAAAAGTTCCAGAACATAGAAAAAGGACTCTGTATACGGCATTGTGCGGACAACCCCACCTCTAAAAATATTTGACTACAGACATATTGCAGTTTGAGAGACCAGAGCAATGCGGCTTGGAGAATTTCACACGCCATTTTATTGCCATTCGCAGTGGCAGAAAGGAATGTAATCTGGCAAACAAATGTTGTGACAGACAGCTTGTCTGGAGGATTTTATGGCCCGTCTGCGCGGTTGGTACATGGTTACACCAGGCCCCTCAACAGTTAATGCTGTATGGAAAGGTGCATTTACTTTTGTCATACACACTTTAAAAAAATAAATCATTCACTCTTTTCCTTCATGTAGCTCTTCAGGGTTTGAGAAGCTAATTAAAGTTCAGTGCAGAGTTTAACGAGCGCTACGCCGATAATAGGACAGCACTAATCCCAGACTCACATTCTGCAAACCACATGATTGACAAATGGAGATGTGTTCATTTTCTTTCCATAGGCAACCAGCAAAAGTTGTGCGTAGTTGACAAGCTTTTCAGTTTAAACCCCTAATTGTCCTTTCAGTCAGTGTGATTGTGTTTTGTGAGCAGTATTTTCACGAGGAGTTAATGATATTGCTAACGCTCTGCGTGCAAAAATATGGCAGTTCAGCATGGTGGTCTTAATTTCAAGTGATTGTACGCTTCTTTCATATTCTGTAAATAGAATATTACAAACTGGACCCTTTAAATGCAATAAAGTAACATTAATAGTCCATGTTGCCACTAAACAGCAACTAAAAATCCACTTCTAAAATCTCCCTCGATTAGCAGTATGACGAAAAAGAGTACTCCCTCACTTGTCCTGTGGTTAACCGAAAACAGAAAACTCACTTCTTATTAAGCAACATTGGTAAGAACCGTTTAATGCAGTGCTGTTTGCTTTTTGAAATGACCCCACACAATGAGATATGAGTTGACTAGTTACTTATTAACTATCAAAGAAGTGCATCGGTGTCCTTATGGTCAATGTTCTCTGTTGACTTAAATAAATTTGAAGTGCATCACGTTGGCTACGATATGTTGAATTGTGAAAATCTGTTCAACACAGCTCCTTTCTACCGTTTGTATTATGATTGTACAACATAATATACAGTAGTTGGTCTTTATAGAATGTACACACAGATATTTTTCCTCATACTTTCACATATTCCTGGGAATTTATTCATTTGTTCAGCTGGCACAATCTTTTATTTTTCTTAAAGGCAGCATTTTTTGGTTGTTGCATGTGGTCTGTTATTGATGATGATGATGAAGTTGGAGAGTTTATTGATAAAAACGAAGTACTTGTCTTGGATATTTGTTTTCTTATCTGAGCCGTCAGAGTTTACCAGTTATAACCAGCTCATGAGCTCACTTTATTGAGAATTTTCTTGCCTTGCGATTATTGATGGATGGCTTGGAAATATACTCATTGGTTAATTGGAAGCCAAACCATTGTAATAGAATGAATAGCAGAGAGAATAGCCATACAATGGGCTAGTCTTGTTACAAATGCTAATGTCAGGAGAAAATGAATGGCAAAGGCATGTGGTGCTGAACGGTGAGAAAAAACACAAATTTAAAATGTTGAAATTACTCCAAAATGACATGTTTACATTGTTTTTTGTTTTTTATACTATACTATACTATTTTTATACTATTATTGTTACTATTGTTATGTTTGTGTTACACACAAACAAGACTTTGTATTGTTCTCTTTCAATAATCGTGTATATATATATATATATATATATATATATATATATATATATAATAGTAACATAATATATATATATATATATATATATATATATATATATATATATATATATATATATATAGTAATATATACTATAATATATATATATATATATATATATATATATATATATATATATATATATATATATATATATATAATAGTAACAATAATATATATATATATATATATATATATATATATATATAATATATATATATATATATATATATATATATATATATATATATATTAATACACGATTATTGAAAGAGAACAATACAAAGTCTTGTTTGTGTGCGTATCTTCCTTTTTCACGGTGCGTGATGTCTCACACAGCCTTTCTGTTGTATGGTTCCTATGCAGCATTGACATCCCGCCTTTCTCTTTTTGCCTTGTTCCACTTGTCATACAGACCTCAACACAACATGAATGAATCACGGCAGAAGCAGTGAAAATACATGAAGGTTTTCTCCCCCAGTGAGGACTTTTCAGTGGCATACACACAGTTTATGTCTAATTATGGTTGTCAGTGTGGGAGAGAAATAGGGGAGGCATTCATTTGTCCTTTGGCCTGATTTTCTATCTCCTCCATGCTCCTCTCTTCATCTCTCCCCGTCCAAGTGATTACAGCACACTTAAATGCCTAATTGGCTTTACTCCTTATTAGCAATACAATTATACGGGCCTTGGGATTCTCATGTGTTCAGCCATCTGTAGAGAAGAGACACCATTCAGATCTATCCATAATTCAAACCATAGTTATTCTTCCACTGGCAAGCCTGGCCCTTTGTGAGTGTTGTATGGTTCTTATCCAGGCTTGCACGCCCCTCTCTCTGCTGTCTTTTGATCATTACCTCACCTTCGTCCTGAATTAATAGAAACCTTACAGATACCACAAACCATTATAATTTATTCACTTGCCCGTCTGGTGGTGAATTTAGGCAGAATTCAAACTGTATTTTTCAAAGGAAAGAAAGACGATCTTTGTAACTAATCATGCATTTCATTTGTTACATCTCATCGAAAGTGGAGTGACTATTTTTAGCTAAGCTAATAGAAATGTTTTTCTACAATCACACATAACCTACTGTACATGTACTTGGTGCACCAACAACAAGCTGTTCATTCTCTATCTGCATAAATGCTGTTTGTTTATCAGAATATTTAAACTAATACAATAAATGAAAACTGAAAACTGCCATCTTAAGAGGCACTCACTTCCGTCCCTCACACAAGGCACAAAGTACAGCTGTCCGGTTGACAGTAGGAAGTTCACGTGATCTGAGGGAGCTCACTGAACTTTGGCACATGTGATGGATGGATTAACTCAGCCAGGTATATTAGAGCACACTCGTAGAGCTTCATTATCTGTGGCTATATCTGAGCGCAGAGGAACCCGTCTGTCTGCCTGGGGTCTTCCTCCGCTGTAATAAGACAGCTCTGATAGTATCTAATGACAAGGCAGACACCCCGGTTCCTGATGCCATTATCAAAAGTGGCCTCATCAATCAGACGGCAGTGCGACAGGGGATGTGTGTGTGATGACAGGAAAGATCAGTGATGAGAGGCTGGAGTGGAGGAGAAGGATGGGATGATGGGTGGACTGAAGGGCGTTGGGAGTGTAGTCCGGAAGAGGCGGGGAGTATGTGGCTGTAATGAGGTGGCCCACCTTTTACTCCTGACGACCCAGTAAGAGATGGTGATATTGGGGGCGTTGCGGAGAGCAGAAGAACAACCCCCTGAGTCGATTTATGCAGTCTGATAAATTGCTCCTCATCTTACATCTACAGAGGCACGCTTAAAGTGGTCACTTTATTCATCAGCTTAGATCCTCTTTAGTCTACAAAACTGTGGTTAACAAATATTCCTCTGCATTGTCACGTTCCCAGCTTTACCGACGGTCATTACATAATTCAGAATTTCCATTTTTGCACAACAGGTGTCATTTTGTTTTATGAAATCGAGGCCAGCGTTGAGAAACAGGCGTTAGTAAATTGTGCATGCATGAGGTGGTCGATTGAATTACACAACTCCATAATCCTGCATTGGTTTAGTTTAAGAGTATATTGCATCCAAAAACTCAAAGGCACACTTGTGTTGCTCAAGCACAGGAAATTTCCAACATGCTGAATGAACTCTCAAGCACTGTGGAGGAAGGGGCTGAGTTTACGCTCACGCGGATTAACATGTTTGGAAATTCTAACTCTCTCCATCTGACATCTTTGTGCGAGAAGAAAAGCAGAGAAACCTTTGACAACGACATTTTTCACATGATCAGGGCCGGATGAAAAAGTGCCTTTGAAAGGCAGTGAAGCCCAGGAAAATTGTTTGTTGACCACACAACAACCATCGTATTGCGGCTGTCAGGCCTGCGTGGCATGAGGAATTCCTTTGGGAAACAGATTAATAGTTCATTTTCATGGCAGTTGCACTGAGAATGCGAGAAAGAAAAGAAATAGAGAGGGAGTGATGAGTGAAGACAAACAAAAAAACAGGCTTTTTGAAATAGACTTCTTTTTGGCATCATTTATGATTTTATTTCTTTTTTTCCTCCTGTTTTTAAATTTGAATTTGTAATGCATAATAAAAGAATATTCACGTTCGTTTTGTAGCCATATGCAAATGCTTTGCTTTCAGATAAACACCAGTCTGCATTTCCACTGCGGTTGCCTCGAATAGACGTTTTGTTTTTCCAACTTGACTACAATGTCATCCGGAATGCATTCTCGGCGACAAGGAAGTTTAGGAGGACTGCCGCCCCATCCTCACTTTCCCATAATCTCCTGTTTTATTTTATCAGGGAATTGCAGAGGACACAATGGTCTTCCTTTTCAGAAATGGTTTGCATGCCTTTCCTGAATATGTCTGAATTAGCATGGAAATAAAAACATGTTTATGCGCGCACCAAAATGAAGACAATTTGGAGTCTAACCCTAACAGGTTCATTGTTTTTCTCTGAATTCATTGACCATGGAAAAATATGAGAGCAATGTTGGATTTTTGGATGTTTATTTATTTATTTTTATTATTATTTTTTTAATCTATATTTTCTAATGCCACCATCGTAATATATGTACAATAAAAAGACACACTTATTAGGTAATGGCACACAGTTTGGAGCAGAAAAGGGCATTTAAAAGAATCCTTTTGTTCCTCTGTTAACAGATTTCATCTTTATTCTGCGTATTTGATTA
The DNA here is from genome assembly GCA_014281875.1 of Nibea albiflora. Classification (NCBI taxonomy): domain Eukaryota; kingdom Metazoa; phylum Chordata; class Actinopteri; family Sciaenidae; genus Nibea; species Nibea albiflora. The sequence goes on along the minus strand of CM024795.1, from coordinate 13,914,606 downwards.
ATATTAGATGGAGACTTAGATGATGGTTTGTTTTCTTTAATCTGAAATGGATTCGCAGCGTTTAGGAACAGCACCAAATAATTTGTTGATAATCTGTGTGCTTGTGAAAGGGCAGAGACAGCACATTCTTTTACAGGTTGTGCTAAGTATTCATTTGCAACCAGAACATTAGTCCTTATTTGTTGCCTGTGTCACACTTTATAGCCTTGGGAACACGCTCAACAAACACTAACAAATCACTTTCCCGGGCCACCGTAGGTAACCCTACGGTAAGTAGCACAAACTTTTGTCTTTTCCCAAAGTTTTCACCCCAGTAATTGTTCTAAGTGCAGGTATCAATCAGAGCCCTTGCCATTTACAGTACATTATCTCCTACATTAGCTCTGCTGAATTATGTGTGAGTGCAGTTGGAAGCACTGTAAACACCAGCTCAGTGAGAGCGTATGCATGTGTGTGATGGGGAGTAGGTGTGCATGCATGTGCATACACCTTGTTAACTTGGACCTATGCGAGCCCATAGCTTTAGAGCCAGACAGAGGTTCGCTCCTCAATAGATCAAGGCCTCACTAATGGCATATGATGCCGTGGCAGCCTCAAAATGAGCCATGTAAAAGAGTGACATTATCGATCGTGCCCGGTGAGTGTGTGGCCTCCAAACACCTGTGATTTTAATGGCACGCTTACTTTTTCATGGTTGTGGGAATAAATCACGACGTAGCTGTGCTGTGCGGGATCGGGGGTGGGGGGGTTGGGTGGGGGCAGCAGTGTGGCAGAACGCTCCATCACATTTTATATTGTGTTAATAATGTCAGATGTATGTGGGGGAGAGAAGGCCCTGCATGCATTCATCACAGGCTCTGAGGTATACGGAGAGAGAGGACCGGACAGGGTGTCGGGCTGGGAGACAGACGCCTCCATTGAGCTTTCTGTCATTCCTCCACAGACTCAGACAGAGACTGTGGAGGATCTATATAATCTCCGTGCGACACAGCATACAATCTGTCTGCTCTGCTGCTCTCAATAGCACTAAATTTGAGCCTAGCAAACATTCGTCAAGACATATGCTTTTATTCTTGCCATCAGAGAGGTTAATGGGATTAATTCACAAATTCAATCACTCCGAGATGTAGCTATAAATAATTCATAGTCTCCATGGAAAGCAAGACTTTTTGTTCATTAATTCTTTGAAATTATTTTCACTCTGTTCCCGTTTGATACATGATGTGCACAAGAAAAAACATATTGAAATGTGCCGGAAAAAATTAAACTGCTGTCATTTTGGGGTCTGTGAACAGAGGCCCATCAGCAAGAGTGTTCCTCTCACTGATTAATGCTGCGTCGAAGAAGACTGAGGAGATCATCTTACACCTTCTGCCAGAGCTATTCCAGCACACCTTCCAGGAAACCTTAATCTGGTCAGCATTACCAAGAAGATTTTACTTATGCATTGAGCCTATTGACATGTCCTCTTACAAGGATAGAAATCAAGCCTAATAATAACAATTCACATTATTTTCCATATGACACATACGGCACGTCCTTTCCAAGCTTTTTCTCAGGCACCTGCAAAAATTTGTTTCAACTATTGTTCTCTCTTATCGGCGCTCGTAAAAAGACCCCTAATTTATCCCAGCCTTTTCCGCTCTTCAATGAAGGCTCTCTTCAAAACACAACACTACAATGTAAATCATCGTAGAACAACAGGTAGTGAGCAAGCGGCACTGTACAATTATTACAACCTCTCTGTGCGATAACATGTAATCCACAGGCACCCATCCCTGCAGGCACTTAAAAGACTTTGACCCCTTGCACTCCCTTGCAATGTGGTTAATGCAGATTACAATGGTCTGACTACTGAGAGCCCTCCTCACAGCTGCTCCCACCTCTCCCGGTCCGCACGGCTGTAATTTAGCAGGCTGGGACGCTAGCACCCCCCCCCCTCCCTGCAAGCTTTGAAGCAAAGTCAATAGAAATTGGACAGAAACTTTGTTAAGAAGAAATAAAAATCATAATTAAGAAAAATACAACCCTTTAAAACCACGTGTCTCCCGGGTGAGATGGAGAGGACAGGAGTGAGAGTGCACTGGGAGGAATCAAACGGGCAGCTCACTTTGTCAGACAGGAGTTGGCACCTTCACACTTCCGTCTCCCTCGCTGCCAGTGGCCTCATTTGAGCCTAAGCGGGATCAACTTCCATAACAGCATTGAAGTTAACAACATGTCACAGTTTATGATTTCACTAAAATGGTTTTTAAACCCTGAGCCAGATTTCAATTGGTGCAAAGCATGGTGGTTACTTTTCATCATTAAAGGTCGCTTTTTTTTGGTACCTTTGTAGAGTTAGGAAAGGGGCAGAATAGCAGCAAAAGGTTATTTTGGACAGTCTCCAAGCCACGGGATTTATTATGCCTTGTCAGTGAATTGCTCTCTGTATTGAATATATTCGCTCTAAACTAATTGACCAGTATGGTGAGAGAGGCGCTGAATTAGGCAAATGGGCCCAGGATGTGAAGTTGGACTTGATTTATTACTTTGAATGCAACTCAAATCAATGGCTCAGCTCCCCAAAACCATTGCATTTCCCAGCTGAAATCATTGTTATGCTTAAGAAAAGAGAGATTATGCAGGCTTAATGAGTTTCAGCGGTTGAATGTGTTTGCGCGCCATTCAGGGGCGAAATCATATTTAATGGCTGACACTCAGTTCATGGCAGGTCCTCCTTTTTCTCAGTGGCAGGTCACCTTCGTCACCGGGAAGGTCCTTTCAGAGGGGAGGGCCAAAGATAGGGTCCTACATTCATGAAAAGAGGAGCACAAACGCTGCGCATGAGAAATGAAATGGGAGAAAAGCAGCTGATTTGCACACAGCACTACAGCTCGGCTTAGGGTTGGCTATAGGCCTCAGCCTGCTGACCTCACTGTGCCAGACTGGGACCTCACTTGCTTTCGGGAGACGCTTTTGTTTCTCCTGCTCAAGAAGAGCACTAATTTCATTTAAGTCTCGACAGACCAGTTGCCTTGGCTTCTCGGTGAAAAATGTCGCAGATCGCTAATAAATTAAGATGTTCTCTTTCTTTCTGTCTCAGAGCTGTTTGTCCAAATGTCCCAAACTAAGCCCACAGTTATATTTTCACAACTGAAATCGCATTCATTTGCAAATCAGCCCCTTACAATTACACTAAAATTCAAAGAGACTGATGAGGAAAGTAAAGGACAGCTATAATTTGGCTTTGGCCTGACAGCGTTGCCGTAAATTCTTGTTTTCACTGAAGTCCTCTCGTTTTGTTACAGGTTAGATTTGTAAAGCCACTGCTCACAGAAACCAGCTGTTCTTTTTTCTGAATATTTTAATTCACACTGGATCGTTTTTTTTTTTGTTTTTTTTAATGGCACCAGATGATAGAAAATAGCGCCAAAGTGAGACAAAAAATGTGTAAAATGCTAATAAAAGGTTAATTTGGGAGATTTAGAGTGACTTGAAGAGTATACTTAGTTGATTGGTTATGATTTAGCTAGCGCTCCAGGACAGTTTGCCTTGGTTATACATTTCCATATACTAATCAATGTGACCGCTGTATTTTGACCCATTGTCAATAGTAATATGCTCTTATTAGGAACAATGCATTACCATGACCAGTTATGAGATTAACAGTCATTGGCTTACAAATGAAAAAAGGCCATCCCAGCTTATTCCAGTTTAATAAGCACTGAATCCACTTTATTGATTATTCACTGCTAATATGCAGTAGCTAAAATCAATAAGCAGCCCGGCGCTCATTTCAATATAAATCCAATTATTGCTATTGCTAAAGCTGAAGAAATTAGTGAGGAAATGGATTGCCATGTAATTTACATTTGTCCATATACAATATTATGGCCCTAACGCTGGTCCTTGGTTAGTGTATTTATAACATATAGGGAGTAAGTAATACTCTTTTTTCATTGCAGTACACATATGCTCTCAGCTGATCTGTTGCTATTTTAAAGCTCAAAAGAAGTAAAATGTATGTTTGGTTACACGTTTGGTGCATGTCATTAGCTTATTTAGTCGAATCTTGACTATGGATGAACTGTGTTTGATTTTTACCGACTCCATATGGAGCCATTTGTGCGGCGCACAGAATATAACAGAGACTCGCATGAAGCGAGCAGAAATATGCTTCTACATTCCTCAGCAGAATTGTATGAAATCCCCCTTAAGTCTCTCTAATCACCTGGTTACACAGAAGGCTGTTTGGTTTTTCAAATCATCTCTAGTTAGAGAGAGAAGTGAGGGAGACAGAGAGAGACATCATTACTCTGTAATAAAGCATCCATATGGTGTAAATGTTGAGCTGGTGCAAATCCCCACAGCTTAGCTGCAGAGCTCCCTGGCAGGGAAGGTCAGGAGTAAATGCTTCTGACTTAAGCATATGTTTCTTTTTCTGCCATTTATATTTCTGGGTTGATGACACGAATGGGAGATCAAAGGTACATATGTTGTAGGACTGTATAGGAAACGCATAAGCCTGTGCTTTATGTTAGGACTTTAAATGTTTGTTATTTTCTTTTTGAGTGTGTCCAGCTTGGTGGCAAGCATTTATAAGGCATATATATATATATATATCCAAGTCCAAGATTTCTAAAGCAGTAGCTACAATTTTAACGCCATCGAAGTGTCAGACAGGAATTCGTTTTTAATAGTGGATGTCGTCTTTTACCTCATCCACAACAGCCAGCATGCATTCTTTCACGGTGTCCGAGTCTGTGAATGGTCCGATCTCCTTTGCCAAGATCCGCAAACACATGAAGGGAAACTGCTGTAGCTCTTTCTTGGTCCGTGCATGATGGCACCAAGGGTAATATGTCCGTGATTATAACATGCAGTCAGACTCCGCACTTAGCATCCCTTGCCTGTGATTCCCTGCAGAGTTTGGTGTTTCTCAGCGAGATGCCTCTGAATATTATTATTTAACAACTGCAGCGCACTCGTGCATCAAACACATATTTGTTTGGAGTTTGTAGATGCCGGTAACATTAAGATAAACAAGTACTTGCCAGTCATGGCAGGGTTAAACAACTTTCAATGGAGATGGCTCACACAATAGCTACTTCCATACATTATGTGTGGTTCACTTATTTTGTCATATATCAGATTTATGTATGCTGGGACATTTGGAGGTTTCCCCCGAGACGGATGTGGCACGAGGGACACCAGTTGACCAGATTGGCTCTAAACAGAGTGCGTATTATCCGATTATCATCTAACATTGTCTGATACCAACTTTCCAACATCAGGATAGGGGCAGGGCGTAGGTGTGAAAGGTAAGATAGGGGTTTGAATTTCTCTCTCTAGCACAACAGTCTCAACGTGTTTTGTGTGCTGCTTTTCCCATTTGTTTTCTTCTTGCCAAGACTATAAAAATGCTGAAAGATGCAAAATTCTTGGAGAGAAATCGAGAAGCAGTCAGGAGCAGACAGGAGGAGGCTTTTGTTTCAGAACAGGTACAAACACTACAGCCTTTGGACATACTGCAGTCGGATGATGCATTGTGTGACTGAGTTCGTGTGAAGCATGCCATTTAGAGGGCTCAAACTGTGCCCATAAAACTAGAGTTACAGTGCGAAATGTGCAGTATGTTTCTCCAGACGTCTTCATAATGTAATAGTAACATGTATTGTATATTGGTGAATGTTTCTTAATTGTAAAGTGCTGTCTTTGGAGGGTTAGGACATTCAGACCAACAGAGCTGGGTGGGTGGATGAGTGGAACAACATAAGGTATTCCTTACCACTAACCTTATTTATTGTGCACACACACACACAGAGCACAGCTCAGCACACTCAGACATAACCCAGGCAATCTGTACTTAATCCTATGCTCTCTTTGTGTGTGTGTGTACACAATGTACAGTCAGGTCTTCAGCTAATAATACCTTTCTTAGTAAAGTCCATCACTCAAAGTGACTGGGTGTATGATCGCAGGCCTTAGCAGCTTCCTGTCAACTTATTGATTGAATAATCACCTGAAAAACCTAAAAGCAATACTGATATTTAAACAGCGAAGTACAATTTGGTAGTTTTTTTTTTTTTTTTGTGATACTAAGGGTTTAAAAGAGAGCTCCTCTCAAAACTTTAGCTGAGACTGACCTGTTTCTGACCCCACATTAACAATGTCTAATACAACATAATGCATTCGACTCGTTTGAGAACGGCAATTTAATCACCGAGGCTGTTAAACCCAGAGATTGAGTAAAAAAAAGAGCAAAACAGGAATGCTGTACTTTCTCCCCATCCCCCACTCCGAAGTCTCGTACTTTGCCAAACCCTTTTAAAGTAGACAGTAGTCACCCTGGTCCTGAAGGCTCTGCCCCTAATTACAGAGCAGCTGTAATTACAGAACCTGGATGGAGAGAGAAAGAGAGGAAAACCTAAATCCAGCCGTTGTAAATTTAGATGACTGCCTTCTGATGATACCTGTTTTTTCAGCATTGAGAGGTGCAAATAATCCCATCAAAGTGAACAATGGCTACACACCTGCCTCCTACACTTCTGTCCAATTACATGAAGCTAAACATTAGGTCTGCCTTCCTCCTCGCTCTCGACATTGACCTTACATTATCTGCACACTTAAGGCACTTCAAATTATGAGGTTCTGTAACTGCTCTGCTCCTAATGAGAAGTGCTGCCAGCGACCTGCAAAAGTTGGCAGCAATGGCTGCTGTTTTTGAATGCTGGTACAAGACGACATTCACACAACGAATTGTGATTCATTAGCTGCACATTAGAAATTAATAATGCCACCTCAGGCCAAAAAAGCTAAAAGCTAAGCTAAAAAAAGATAGAAGCTTTTCTGCGTGCTGCACTGGATTTATTTTGTTTTTCTGGCTGTATTAATAAAGGTTTGTTTGCATAAGTAGCGACTGTTGCTTTTCCAACTGATTTGTGTTCACTCCTGGGGATGTGTAACAGGTGCAAGCAAAGGCCATCGCTGGAGCACACTTTATATTTTGAGCAACTGTGGCAAAATGCTTTTTTTTGTTTTGTCACAGAGTTTTGTGCAGATCATTCAGATTCTCATCACCATTCTGCGAATGTCTTCATCACAGCTCGAAAATGATTTTTTATTGGAATTTCAGAATAACACAACAGGCAAAACTTCAAACAAGTCGTTAAATGCTGTGAAATATAAAGGGGTCGTGTCTTATCAATCATTCATAAAGTCTGTGTGTCATATTATTCATAAGTTGCTCATTTGCATCCCGGGGAGGAGTGTTAGTGTTAATGAGTTGACCTCAGAGGTCAAAGGTTAAGCTCTCTTCCAGTTGAGTTGTCAGCACAGCGGGGCCATTGTGTTTAGGAAGGCAGTTGGAGATAGAGTTGAGTGTTTGTGTGTGGCTGTGTGTGTGCATGTCAAAGAAAAGGACGCTTTGTTTTATGCGCATGTGTGGTTATATCTGTGGATATGCGTGAAAGTTTCTGTGTGTGTGTGTGTGTGTGTGTGTGTGTGTGTGTGTGTGTGTGTGCACTGGGGTACGGGTCAGCAGGACTAAATGTGCCACTTATAAAGATCCTGAGGCCAGTGTGGCAGCATCCACCCAGTCAAGTGTTTCTCAGATCTCCCACCACACCCACATCATTCTTACACAAAAACGGATGAATAGAAATCTATCACACTTCACTAACTTCTCCTTTTGGTCAGAAATGTTAAGGACAACACATTGATCCGTTCGATATCCAAAGCTCGTCTTTTTGCCTCCATCAAAGTGAAATATTTTTAAAAGCTCTAACTTTATAACTTTGTAAGCTGTAATATTTTATCCTCATTTGCGTTCCACATGTTTTCAAATGATCTATATACATTCTTTAAGCCTGCCTACATTACTTTAAGCATGCGTTCCTACTGTACCTGTACCATTTCATGTAGGTGTAGTGTCCTCCCTCGGCAGATATCCAGCCATCACCGGAAGCGATAATCTGGACCAAACCAAGTAATTTAGTCGAATGCAGCCGTGAAATTAGCTGTTGTGTTTTGAGATATACCCGTTCATTTTGTGACTCAAATACTCAACCTCCAATCCCTCTCACACACACACACACACACACACACACACACACACACACACACACACACACACACACACACACACACACACAAGTTTACAGAACAAGTTCTTACACTTAAAGAGCAGAAATAACCAACTCGTAATTTGACTGGTTTTGTTTTAGCTTCCTGAAAGCACTGAAACGGCCATAAAACTTGTAAACAGGTTGTATTCCTGCCCCCTGTGTGTGGGTAGTTTGGTTAGTAGCTCTTCCTCAAAGGCCACAACATTATTATTATGTTGAGGAAGCAGTCATCTCTTACCCGGGGGAGTACAATAGCTTGACAACCCTTTGTTGTTTTATTCCAAGAAACTAGAGTCCTTTAGTAGGTCATAGTAGAAATCAAAACATAATCAGTCACCATAAGACCAAACGTCGGTGTAAGTAAGGTGCATCAATATGTTTCAAAATGGTAATTCTAATTTTTTGTAATGCAGATGACATTTTAAGCCTCCAGTGACTGCTGTTAAGAAATCCAGTTTAATGTGTCATTTCGAAAGGACCTGTTTTATTGCTGGCAATCATTTCATAATTTATTTTTTTCAGGTGGCAATCATCTTTGTTTTTTCTTCTTTTCTTTAAAAATGGGGGAAAAAAGTCAAATTTATTAATTTTACTATAAAGTGAAGTCCACTTTCCTGCCTGCAGGCCTGTTTGCAGCCCCCTGCCCCTCTGAACCATTACCCACAGGCCATTAGGACCCGCTTAGAGTTAAGGTCTGTTTTTATTGAATGCTCTTTTACGCCTCTGCGTTTGAAGTGAGCGCCGCTCGGCTGTCATTTCCTGCTCTGAGCGCTTGCCGCTCACGACGTGTGTAATTAAGGACTGTGCCTAGCATCCCATAGAGTGGCCGGCCACACTACTGATGTTTAATACCCACAACCAGACACAACGCCTCATTGACAGTGCCATGGTTCACTGCTTGTACAATTACCCCGCAGGATATACTTCACATCACCTTCACAGGTACAAAGTGCATCTGCCTACTTTTCTTCACGTCAACCTTTATTCATCAAAGGCTGCTGCAGAAGCACGTGTGACCATAGAGGACAAGTGGACTCTGTTGTATTGTCAACTATTATGCTATCCGATGTAAAAAATACATAAATACATTTTAAAAAAGAACTGCAAAGCTCAGTGTTGTAATTATCTTTTTCAAAGTATTTATGCGTGGGGGTGGCGGTGTGTCTTTTTGTGTGTGTACAGATGCACATGTGTGCATTTTATAAGTGCAGGGGGTTAAAGCGTTTAGGCTGTGTAGATCCCACTGAACACAGATGTGTTAGGTGTTCTTGCACCCCTGCGATACCTTCTCCATTTCACAACAGAGCGGATGTTGATAGGCGTAGCACGGTTAATATTGAGGACAATTGTTACCCAATCTGCCCTATTACAAAAGAAAAAGTTCAAAAAAAAAAGAGGAAAATAAAACGTGACTCTGTAACCTGTCTCTTCTTTTCTCTGCTTGTGATTAATGAAAGACTCGATGGGCTCTCTGGCACATTAATTTCATAGCTCTATGAATTTACTGCTGAGGCCTCAGGCTGAAAGAGACTTTTTAAACAAAGGTCAAAGTAGAGGACTTAAGTAGGTCTGGGTTGTGTGTCACAGCTGGAAATAAGGTCCTGGGATTTTTAGTACTTTATGGGCCCGTTGTGGAGCTGATAATGTGCATTGTGGGAGAATATTCCACTGTGAAAGAGGTTAAAGATGAAGGGACAAGTTAAGGGGGCTTGGCCTTCATGTAAAGAGCTTTAATGATAGAGCAAATTATTCCGACTATTACAAACAGAAGACATGCTATATCATCAAAGTTAAGAAGCAATCGCAGTGGATTGGAGCCTATGTTACTGAGAGAGGTTTGTTGTATCATAAATGGCACATAAATGTATCAAGTCTATATATTTTGCTGCACGCAAAAACCAAAAACCCATAAACTCACACCCACACACATTCATACAAACAAGGCCATAGTGTTTCATAGGTTTCACAGTGTATTGTTTCTGTGTCAGCCAGAAGCCAGCGTGTGTAACTGTTTCTGTCATGGCTGACAATTTGATAGTTTTTCACACTTTGGTTTGCCAAGGCTTCCCATTTTTCTCCACTCTCCCCATTTCCGCACTAAAGCCAACTGAGGTTTACAAATATTGAGCCTTAATCCTCGGGCCTCAGACAGCAAGGCCTGCTGTGTGGCGCTCAACAAATGACTGAGTGTTCATGAGTGAAATTAGTTCAGGGAGGCCTCTGTTTCCTCTCTGTGTTGATATAGGGGCAAATAAAAAGCTGCGTAAACGTGGAGCCCCAGTTTGTGAGTACCCCAGTGAGTTGAACACCCACTGATATAAAGCTAAATGTATTTTCGGAATGAGTTTTATATTTCTTTTATATACTTCATGAGGGTCTATTTCAGTCATCCTGAATAGTTGACATACTTCAATCCCTGCACTGGGAAGAACACAAAATGAAAGTAAAATACTGTCATATGATCTTTGAGCAAGGCACACCTAATTTGTTCTAATGGAGCTGTGATTATGCTGAAGGGCTCTCAGTTATCGAGCAAGGTCTGAATTAGTGATTATCTTCTATAGATCCTTAATACAAGTCCAGGTCATGTACATTAAAGTAGCTGTTGAACTCATCCCAGACACAACCGCCAGTTTCATATATTTTTTCATATATCATCTTGTTGTGGATATCTGAGTGGATCAAAGACAGATGCTTATTTATGACAAGTGCGTTTTGCAAAATGTATAGCTCTTTAACAGCAGTTATGTCCAGACAGTGGAGTCATGTTAATGCTACAAGAGCCGAACCTGGATGCATTTTTCCCAAAATGATCCATACTGAGCACAGGAAGAGAGCAGGGATTTATGTTTTATTAAACTTGATGCCTGTCTTACCTTCTGGTCTGTACAACTTAATGAAATCTATGTATATACTCAACACACACAAGGCGTATGTTGTCCTTTGTGTAGCTTATGAACATCAAAGTGCTTTATTTTAAGTTAATAATAGGAGATAATCCGTCGATTTAATGTGTTTTAAGAGTGTTTACCACACACATGCATGGATCGCCCACATTAATACACACCACCACCTTTGCACACAGCTTCAACAGATGTTCCTGAGATACACGGTTCCTCTCTTGAACTCCCCCGTGTGAGACCATCTGTGGATTTTTTGTTTTGTTTTGTTTTTTTTTTTTTGTTATTTTCTTTTTTTTATTATTTGTTTGATTTCAGGCTTGGGATTCACGGCAAGGTTGCACACAGGAGGGGAGTTATGATGTTTTCCGTCTTCTGATACTGTATGTCCTGAACAATGTGTGCTCTAAAAAATAAATATTAATCTATGTGCAGACTTTGTTCCCAGCCAGGCGCTCTGTGTATATGTGTCTGTGTGTTCTGGTGCGCAGTGTGTTCCTGTTTCTGGATCAGGCCCAGCTCCAGCCCCATTATCTCTCTGTGTCTTTGTATGTGCTGATTTATTTCAACAGTTCTCTTTTGGCCAAGCGCTGGGTGCCTCCTCTTTGTCAGCTCCTGTGTGAACGCAGAAGCCTTTGACCACCTTTGACAGTGTGAATATTTTAGCTCCTTTTAATATGCAGCCTGAACTTTTATGTAAAGATGAGGAGTGTGGGGAGGGGGGGGGGTGACGGGAGGGAAGAGAGGGGGTTTAGTGATGAGGGGGTAAGGGGTGTTGTGAGTTAATGTTCCTGGAATTTGACATTGATGGTATCAAGCACAACAAAAAACTAAATTAAAAAAAAAAAAAAAAACATGTCTTGCCTCCAAATCTGACAAAATTCACCATGAAACAAAACTTTCTCCCTTTCATGTTATTTGTTGGTATTTGTAACAAATTCCTCTAGCGGTACATGCAGACCTGTTGACTGTACATGCTCTTCTCTGGCCACAATAACACAGAGCTTCCCAGAGCTAGTAGGTGCCCTGGTATTCTTTGATGACAAATTGTCGGGGTGTTAATTTTGTCAGTGTCCTGTTGCAAATGAAATGATAATATTCTAACAAGACGCTGGATTAATTAGTCTCCAGAATTCTTACCACAGAGCCTTTCCTATCAAAAGAAGAGTATGGCTAAAGTAACTTACTGAAATATTAGAGAAGTGATTAAGCTCTACTGTAAAACTCAGTTTGCTTCAGTGAGTTATTTTGCTGTGACATCATATGTGTTTACTCAGCATGCTCGTGGAGATCGAAATCATTTCCCAGAATCGTATATTTATCTATTCTCGTGCACATTATTCAAATAAAAACAAAACAAAAAAACAAAAAAAAGATCCTGGTGGTGTTTTTTTTCCTGAGCTTTGACCTCACAAATACACATGCATGGCGCCCTTCAGCGAAGAACCAAAGTTCAGCAATCGGGTCTTTGATTTCTAGGAAGCAGCAGTTGGAGTGCTAGTCCAGCCTGTCGCTGAGCGGCCATTTGGGGCCAACAGCAGCACTCATCTCCTCAGTTATTATTCTGACAGTGTTTGCTCAGCCTTGCTGACATATGTTTCACAACTTGAGACGGTTCTGTTTTAATCTGCCCAACACTTTAAGATGTGGACACAGTCACTGGTTGGATTTATTAATCCAGCTGGTGTTTTTTGATGAGAGTCCCCCCCCCTCCTCCTTCCTCCCCATCCTCCCTCATTGTCCTCTCCTTTTCTTCCACTCCCCTGCCCTTCTGTCCTTCACATTGACTTTAGCGTCAAACCTATGGGCCGCTCTTAACTACAGGGGCAGGCAGTAGAAATCAAAGCCATATTCCTGATATTGTTTACCCAGCACCAGACGCGTAGTGAGCTGCAGGAGATCAGCTCGGCGGAGGTGTTTGAATGTTCAAAGAGGACTGATGTCATTCATCCACAAACAGGACTAAGATGGGACAGACTTGTTTCAACTCAATTTTATCTCACATTTGAGTTTTAACAACCATTTAAGCCTCGGAAACTGACGCAAGCACTCTGCCCCAGTTTCCTCAGCGAGTATGCGAACATGAATCGGCCTGTCAGTCCACTACTACAATGGATTCAACAGGACAGACAATAACTCAGACAGATACAGTGGAGATTATAGCGAGATAGACAGAAGACCTCTGCAACCAGACAAGATGGACATGGGAGGGAGTGAGGAGCAGATTTGTATGAGAAGCAGAGGGTGGAGGGGGGGGGGGGGGCTTGGTTGTGTCATGGCAGGGGTAGGCCAATGGAGCGGAGAGGCCCTCATGCCCCCGCTGATCACAACAGGGGATTAATTATGTCAGCATAATAAGTACAAATGGTGATCTGAACGTGGAATTAGCCCCCTGAGCAGAGGCTGGTGCAGCGCGCAATGGAGAGGAAGAGTGGGTGGTAATGGAGGGGGGGGGGGGGGGGGGGGGGGGGGGGGGGGTTGTCCCAATTTGTCCCAGTCTGTCTGTGCAGGCACAGGGGTGGAACCTCGGGTGGGGTAGCTTGTTGTCTGTTGGGCTGGCAGGCTGACTGGCTGGCAGGCTGGTCGGCTGAAATGACTGTCTGGGTGGGTGGTGGGGTGTCCCGGTCTGTCATTTCTGTTATGATTTGCATGGATGTCAGTCTCAGTGGCAGTGGGACAAGACTCTAGCTGAGCTGGAGGCGCTCCGCTGTTCAAAGTCCCATTCATCCCCAAACGTCCTCCGTCTCAGCCTGTGTCCAGTTCGAGGCCTCGGAGTGGAGTAATAGCTGTAAAAAGTCACCATGCACTTTTATTTTACATTTCAAAGCAATATTAAAAGAACTTGCCCCTAGTAAACAACCCAGCAAGTATTTCCTGTGTTGTTGTGGGTGAGTCCAAGCTTTGGTTATAACTCTGTTTCTGATCCAGGTCATGTTGCCCCAGGTCTCAGCCCAGAGGCAACATGACCAGCAGTATACAGTGTTCATCCTCAGCCTCCCTGTTGTAATAGCTGTTGTCCCTGCTGGCTCTTTGCCTTCAGAACTTGACTTGACCAGCTCTCTCTCTCAATGCAACACATTCTCAGAGCAGTAATGCAAACAAAGCATGCTGGGCCAGACTGTAAAACACAAGGGGAATACAACAGAGGTGAGACACATTTATTATTGTTTTAGATTTAGTTTCAAAGACTAACACTGGGTAACCGTCAAGCAGAAGTTGTACTGGGAATGGTAAATGTGAAAGTTTGTTTTCATTTGTAATGGTCCATAAACCTGATCTATGAATCTGTTTGGGGGGTTGTGATTTTTTAGTTTTAATCAAAAGCATCAAAGTTCTTGTGATGTTTATTTTCTGCAACTCTCTTTTCAGTAGTGTTCGTTGTTGGTGGCGGAGTCCGTCAATCCCATGCTGAACCTTGGGAGGATGGAGTATATGACATGTTTTTTTTTTCTCTTTCTTTTTTGGAAAATCAATTCTTAGAGATTATTTCTCACAATGGACATATTGTGAATATTCTTACGTCATCATTGGAAGTAGATGCGGAGCTCTCTTTCTAGACAAACATTAGCATCAGGCTGTGTTTACAGGAGGAGCAGGACCCCAGAGCCAACTTGCTTTGAGTAAGTCTATGAAGCTTATAGTGGCTGCGTCTAGATAATGATTCCGCCTCTGTGGCAGCGTGGCAGCTTGGGGAGGGGGGGGTGGACATATGCAGACTCAGGCCTCATAAATCCCTGCTCTATGATGAGCACTCTGCTTATGACTTATGGAGCACAGAGGCGGCCAGTTAAGACAGCCACTCGTAAACATGTGGCATGGCCGCCCTGACGGCGCTGTCAATTTTCATATTTAATCAGTTATTGGTCCAGGAGTGCTGAGTTATATCTCCAGCAGACTCTCGTTAAGGAGGGCTCTTTAGCTGCTCCTGCTGGCTGACTGATGAGCAGGGGAGAGAGAGAGAGAGAGCAAGGTTTTTTTTTTTCCAGATAATTTGTAACAAATGTTGAGTAATATATGAAAGAAGCATTTTGGATTTTATAAATAGTGAAATTTCTTTTTCTGACCTTCAGAATCTTTGATTACACCTTTGTAGTAGTGTCCCATCTTGGCAAATGCTCAAAAATCACACTATGAGATTATTTATTCTAGTTTATTTCAAATGTATTCAAAGTGCCTCAAATGAAGGGGCATAATCATGATGGATGTATTTTCTGAAGATGTTGAAATACGTACTTTAGTATTGTATACACACATAATATCAATGTAGTGGTAACTGGTATTGTGTTTGGGTGTGAAAACAGGCTCTTCAGTTTCAGGTTCCATGACAAAATATGTAGAACATGGATTTTTTTTTAAAAAACCAAGAAAAACTGTGCAGACTGCAGTGGGTGAGAAAAGCTAAAATGAGAAGATGATGGCCTGCAGACAAATAATGTGTTGCTTCTTTTCAACAAATTTAATTTTGCACCACCTATAGTCTGTGCCTGTGAGTGTGTGTGTGTGGTGAATGTAGGCATGTTGATCAAGTCAGATTTGCACCAGATATGATGCAAATGTTGCATATTCCTCTGCCTTGGAGCTGCGATTTGAAAACACCCAGGAAGTAAGCTAAGCAGAAGTTACTGTTTAACACCTTCTTAAAAAAGAGGCAACATATCATATATTTCTTTCTCACAAACTGTTCAAAGCTCAAATATATTTCATTTGTTAAGTCATAAAATGGAATTGCAGGAAATCCTCTTCCTTTTGAAAAAGCAGAACACTTCTGCTACCCACCCAAACCTGATTCTCCAACCTCTACACCCCCTATTGCTTTTGTCAGAGGTGTGTTACAAAAAAAACTTGGCTTGCGCCACAGAAAGGACTTGCTTGCCCTCAGATAAACCACTTCACTTTGCAACAAACATCCTACAGCAGTATCAGCGCAGTGTGCTTCTGTGTGCCCCTGGCTGGCTAGCCGTGACTGATGATGCACACTGAGTCACCCTCCCTCCCCCCAGGTGAGTAAGGCTGCATGTAACTTACTGGAACACGCTCTCCAAAAACACAATGGAGGTCTCACTCAAAAACACACACACACACACACTTATAACCATGTAAACCATGCCCCTTATTAATGACTCAACGGGTAGTTTTCCTCTCTTCATCCCCATCACCACCCTCTGAAACCCAAAATAACCCCGAGTGTCCATTGGACCAGGTGCTCTTTAAACACAGTGAAAAGGATTGGAATACCATGCGAGCATTCATAGCCGAGGTTGTCATCGCCTTGATCAATGAGGAGGCTTTTGTATACACAGACATAAGAGATGATGTCAGCTTGGCTACTAGTCTATGACGACACTGTAAAAAATATCATCATTCAATCTTGATGGGGAGAAAAATACAATAGAAACCACACTGTTACACAGCTCCTTAAAAATCTTAAGCCCGATACAGACAAATATTATTGGATGTTAATTCAGGACCTTGGATTACACTCTTTCCAGTTGTCAACAAAGTATTACATTATCTGTTCTAGTTCATTTCAAGTGAATAGTCTAATCTAATTCATGTTAATTCATCTGTAGTGCTTTAGAGCATGTCTGCGTTATGTGAATACAGTTCCGTAATGAGAATTCGATTATATTTTATTCAAGCTCACAGAGATCAAAATTGGGTATTAAAATTCCTCTTGGCGGCCCACTTACAAAGGCACACATTGTGCTTCTGAGAGAAGAACATACAGTAAGGCCATTTCCTCTTATTGACGCTCTTGGCAAGTCTAATATTTACAGAAATGTTATGGCTTGACAACCCTCAATTAAACTTGTCATAACAGAGCCCATCCAAAAGAGAGACAGGAAGGAGGGGATGCTATGAATGATGTCAGCTTGGCGGGGAGGGAAGGGGGCACGGAGGCATGTAAACAGCTGTTCCGAGCGTCTGCGGGATATCGAGCATGCCATGTCTTTGTCATGTTATCAGGATCACAATGCGTCTGAGTACAGTGGGTACACAAGAAATCTGACCTGGTTAATTGGTGCCTTTAATGTTAAAAGGCGATTACGCAACGCGGGATTGACATACTGAAACATGCCCTCACTAACAGAAAGAGACATGCTCCGTGACTGTAGACGAAACAAACACAGTGCCAGCTCCAGTATGGCAGCGTTATGAGTTTTATCTCTGTTCCATACAGTGCTGTGCACCTTGAGTCTGTTTGCAGTTTAATAAAACAGAAAGGTCTTTAAAAAAAAAAAGGTTTCTGTGCCATTACACCTTCTGTTACAAAAAAGGCGTCTGAGTGATCGGACATGAAACTCAATCTTTTATGAAATGGCATTTGTCTTCCACTATCAATCTGTCCATTGCGCTGCTTTGAAGTTGATCCACGTCTGAAACAAAGCAGAGCTCACTGAAACAGAACGCGGGGGAGAAAAAGGGAGAGAAAGAAATCTCTTTGCAATACATGTCTGAATTATTACAGGGAAGGAAGTATGTAACCCAAGCCAAAGATGTGGAGTGCTTTTTGGAGTCTGTGTAAATGGATCTAGTCAGAGGTGAAGAGAAAACAAGTCTGACCCCGTGCACTGTGCACCGGGGAGGTCAGCGTGTCTGTTTGGTTTTCTGAGTCTGGACCATGTGCTCCATTTGAAAAGGGGGCTGGCCATGCTGACGTCGTAAATTACGAGGCAGGCATGGTTAGAGGAGCCTGCCAGTATGTCTGTATCTACTCCTCCGTTTGCGCGTGCACGTGTGCAAGTACAAGACAGGGTTTGTGGTCCCCCTGCTGAACCTGGTCACCCACTGACTGCGTCTTATCTCAGACTACTGGCTCGGCAGTGCTGCTCTGACCCACCAAACTGTTCTCCCAGCCTCAGGCAAACATAACAGAGTCCAACTCTAACGCTGTCTGATTCACAAATATGATTCAACACGGAGATGACGGGGCCCCTTAAATGCCATTTACCGGGCCTTGGCATGGTGATAATTGAAAATGTCAGTAAAAGTGCTTAGGAGAAATTCCAGCAGGATTATCGCCCCAGTAACATCGACAGACAGAGGGGTTGTCTCTGGAGAGCACAAAAGAACTTGTCTCCATATCATAAAACCTGCACTGTTCCCCTGCTTTTTTTTAATGAAACTGCTGCTATGCCAATCCTGGGAGGGGAGTTAGAGTAACATCTTGTTTTTTTTGGTGGGAGTTGGTGATGTGTGTGTGTGTGTGTGTGTGTTGGAGATGATGTCAGGAGGAGGGGGGGGGTGTAGTTGTGGCAGTTCCCCTCCTCTCTCTGTTTCGAAAGCCAGTGTTGTCGGTGCATCATATAAAAGAAGATATACAAGCAATTCACATGCAAATGTTGAGGGTGATTTAGAAAAGAGGGGGAGAAAGGGGAAATGTGCTATTGAAAGCCAGCGGAGGGAAGGGGGGGGTGAGGAGAGAGAGAGAGAGGGTGGAGGGGAGGGGGGGGGGTCACATTAAGCGTTGGCGAGGGAGGTGTGAGGTGGCTGCGCTGTGAAACAGAGAGACATTTGTGTAATCTGGCTTTATGTATCACCACTTCTGAATAATAACATGAAAAAAGAGACTTACCTCATCTGCCTGGTAGAGCCAAGGCATAAATAAAAGGGCAGAACAATGGAATTACTATTACCCCAGCCTCTGCGCCGAAGCTACATCACCAGTATTCTTTGGAGCCACTGGCAAGAAGATTAATGTTTTGTTAAATATCAGTGTGGGAGCATGTGAAGAGGGGAGAGAAGAGGAGGAGGGGTGGGTGGGGGGGGGGGTTGCTTACTGGGTCTTCTAAACTTAGTCAGCCCTGGCTCTCTTTGTAATTATGGTGTGTTGCTACGGATGCGTCCCACACTCTCCCTTCCTAAGTGTTAGTCGAGCGTTGTTATGGTACCAGATGCATGTATTTGTCGAGAGGATTATGGGTAATGTTCCGTGGCGTCTGATTGGACATGTGTGGCTTGTTGCGCTCTGTTTTCATGATGCATTCCTTGGCTTGCAGCCCTCGTGGCAAAATGTTCTGTGTTGCTGACTAAATGCACTGAGACTGGCTCCTCTCTGTCAGAGCGCTCAGTTGTCCCTTTTCGTCAGTAGCCTGTCCACTCTGGAACAATCCTAGTTTTAAAACTGATGAATAAGGGACTATTAATTGGATGGGGAGGGAGGTTAAATGTTATATTTCAGTATCTGAAGTTGCATGACCCTCACCAGCATTATTCATATTTTACTTGGACCATGACCTTGACTTCCCGCCAGCCTATCTCAATATATAGTCCATAGACAGATATATATATATATATATATATATATATATATATATATATAAAGTTGGTACAACTTCTTCAACCAATGATGATTTAAAAAAAAAAAAACAAAGCATAAAGAATTAAAGATGGTGTCACCTACTTCAACACCTACAATATTTATGGAATAATAACCCACCGATGTGGACATTTGATGTGGTTTTGAATTAGGCCAATTTCATATGATACATTTATTTTTTTTGTTTTTTAAAGTGAACGAGGAAGCAACTTTTTGTATGGATAACATTTAATATGATGTCGGAGAAATAAATCCCTGAAACAGGATTGGCAGCACGACAACCACCATTTGTGACTCTTGTGATTCCTTTTGTATTTGTTATGCAAGGAAATGACAATATGAATGTTAAATAGAAGGTAAGTCAGACTACCCTACGCTCAGCAAAATAAAGACAAACTCCTCCCCCCAATAACTTGCGCACAGTCCCTAAATGCGGATTATTTCCAGCTCGATATTATTTAAAATCAACGCACATTTTTACTCCAGCTTAACATTCATATTCCTGAACCGCGTAAATAACAGGCTGTATTTCAGCAGCACTAGGCTTCACAGTTGCATTCATTCTCACATATGAAACTGCCCAGTTCAACCACAGACCTCTACTGTTGACCACAGAACTGCACTGGAGCGGTTTGGGGTTTAGTTCCTTGTTCAATAGCACCTCAACACTATTTGAACAGGCGATTTTCCAGTAATTTCCAGTCTTTTCTAACCTCTGGGCTACTGTGGTCCCCCATGCGTTAAATATCATAAGAACACAGAATTTACTCAGACCACAAAAACAGACAGTCAACAGTAGGGGCTGTTTGCATAACTAAAAGTCCTAGGTAACATTGACAGATCCCAGCTATCATGCTCAGGTTTCTTATAATCAGTCTTTAACACAGAGATATATATATATTTTTTTTTTACTTGATTTTTTTTTCACCTAAATTGCCACCAGCACCAGCCACAAAACCTTTTTTTCCCGTTTTCCTGACGCAAATGTGAGTCACATGTAGTCATATAATGACTTTCTCCTCTCGTAAAGCGTAAACAATATACACGTTAAAGCCCCCGCACACAAACAAGTGCGGCAGTTCTTCCTTTCAGAGAAAGAGGCCTCTGATTTCAATTTTAATGGCATTTGCATGTGTGTGTGCATTTGTGTGTGTGTGTGTATGTGTGTGTGACCTGACCAGACATCCTACCCCTGAGTTAGTAACAGGACTAAGGGGGTGAGTGTGGGGGTAGCGCACCCACAATATTACACACCCTCATAAATCTATGGCCCCTGTAGCATTTATGTCGGTGGCCTGTGATCTAGGGTGATAGGCATGTCCGGACATAACCGCCCTCCCTCCTGTGCCTTGACTCTTTTCTCTGTAGCGCGTATGAAAGAAACAAAAGGTCAGGGGTGAACCTTGTCGCATGACAACGGGCTGACAGGCTCAGTTGCTAAGGGGATAGGTGACAGGGTGGCACGGACGTGGGGTGACAAGGTGATGGCATGAGGTGACAGAAAAGTTACCAGGTGAGGATGGAGGTGAGTGACGGCAAGTGACCGACTCACCCGAATCGCTCCTTTCTCTCTCCTTCTTTGTCCCCCTTACTGTCATCCTTTCTCTATCCGTCCAACTCACACGTCTTAGCCGCACCGGCAATCACACTCCGTCACACCTTTGAACTCAACCTACCTGACTTTGACAGCAAATGTGTGTGTGTGTGAGAGGGGGGGGGGGTAGCTTTTTTTTTTGTTTGACCTGGTGTGTGTGTGCAAACATGTAAGTACTTGTGTATTTACATGTGTCACATGCTCAGTCCTACATATTTGTGGCTGTTTTTGCTCTAGTTAGACCTTTGTTATATGATGTTTTTTTCCCGTTCCCACACACTCTTTTCAGCTCTTGTGTGTGTGTGTGTGTGTGTTTCACAGCAGTTAACATCCTTCCTGTTTGCTCTCTTAGCTCTGAGTCACAGCCGTGACGTGCTGAAACAGCCGTGGGGGAGGCATACATACTCCTGTTGGCAGTTTAGGAGAACCAGGGGGAGGAAATGAAAGGTACTCCCCTCATTTCATACACGAGCAACCTCACACACTGACTCAGCAACCAACCATGGCAATTGTGTGTGTGTGTGTGTGTGTTCATATGTGTGGTTAGGGCAAGCAAGTGCTCACATGTGTATGTCTATGCATTGGTCTACATATTATGCCTTCTAAGAATAACTTTGCATGGTTGCACAAATTGTTTGAGATCAGCGGTCATATTTGCACAATCTGCAGTGGAGCAGTGTGTTCTCAGAGTATTGGGGAGACTTTATTCAGCCGGCGACGGGAAAGGATTTGACCTGTCTGGCCCTTCACACACCCAACGTCTTGTTCAGTGCAACTCCTCCTTGCCAGGGAGGTGAGGGGAGACACAATAGCAGCACTCATTGACCGGGTTAATAAGTATTCTGTCTTGGTCCCGGTCAGATGCTCTTTACCTTCTAATACACTGTCTGTGTGTTTCAGTCTTCAAAGCGTCACAGTGACCTCATGTCTGCACAGCTTTTGTAAACTAATGAATGACAGGGGTTCGGGGATTCTGCAGCCTGGTCGAAACAGGGCAGCGTGTGTGGGAGTGTGTGTCAGTCAGTGAATTTGCACATATATAACTTCCTCCTCCTCCAGCACTCACATCTCATCTACACCTTGTTCTCCTTGTTCTCACACACAGTTGTGTGTATGTGTACGTGTAGCAGACAGGTAGATTGTGTTGGTAATGCTGCTAGTCTTTTTCTCCGGGTCATATGGGCCATGTCACTCTGCACTCTGTGTTGGGTTATTGCATGAACTGTTTTGGCAAAAACATACTTTTGTAATGTGGGTAAAGTCAATAGGCAGCGTCTCTAAATTTACCAGTATGGCTCAGATAACATGGCAGAAATATCTGTGGAGTACAAATACAAAGAAGTTAACTGAATATATGCATATGTTTGAATATGATTTGAATCTGATGAAACATCGCAAAAATAATGTCCTGTGATTAATTATTTGTACCAAATAGTTGACAGCTGACTGTGCTGCTTATTAGTTTATTATTGCTTTTGTAATATAACTGGCCTGCTCCATTGACTTTCTTAGCCTTTGATCCATACAGGCTCAAGAAGAATCAGACTTTTCCATGGATGGACTCATCACCCAGATGTTCACATCCCACATCGTTGCTTTCCATTCACCATCACATTTATTTTGTATACAAAAACACTCTTTTCCAAAGTTTTTAATATGCAATTTGGCCTAGTTTAGACGATGAGGCTAAATGTATTATGACCATTATGCAGCTATTGCTACTACATTTACCTTTTTTTTTTTTTTTTGCTTTTAGAGATGTTTAATGATGTATATGACCATATTCCATAAGGCTTATAGGATGAAGACATGCTACCCCACACTACCCAGTGATTTATTGGGCTGAGCCCTCAGTATGTATGTAATACAGTACTATCCTTTCTTACATAATCTGTTAAACATCTACTTTTGCATCAGGAAATGTAATGAAAAAGGAAGAGAACATAACTGTAACCCTTGGTTGCACAACAGAAGCCAAATAGTCAAGTCAAAGTTATTCATAAAAAATAAAAAAAATCTGTTTTGTTGTGATTGGATTTGCCATAATGGATTAGAGTCTTGGCTACGAGCCAGTCACACATTTTCCAATATGTTATAGCAGTTGTATTGGACATGATGTTGTATGTTTCAGGAAATGCATATTGATATTTCGCAAATAAATGGGGACCAGTCATGATTTCTTGCTACGCTTTTTACGTAATTACCTTTGAAGGTATGTGACATGTATTCTCTGAGAACAGATGGTGAGGGCATCAGTCAAATGAATTAATTATTCAAATCAAATATCCATCGTCGTCAGATCAGGGATTTTTGATTCGCTGTGTGTAGAAACCTACATTACTGCACTACCGCATCTAATTGTTTTGTTATTACTATCTACTATAGTAGCCACTATAGTAAAAAAAAAAAAAAAATCTGTAGCCTGCAGCAACTTTCATCTTGACTGCTGTTGAAAGGTGTTCCTTCAGGTCCTGGCAGCATCCGACCTGGCAACCATCAGGTGTCCTGGCGTGCCCTGCTGGTTTGCTCTCCAGAGTCAGAGGAGAGTACTAATGCAAGAGGGACATAAGCCATCAGTGTCAAAGGAGGGAGACAGGATCTGCTGCCATGTCCTGCTGCCGCATGTTGTTTGTTTACAGGAAGGTGCCATTTGGCTGTGTGTGTGCGTGTTGCTAAGGGCCATGGGCCTGGATGAAGAGATAGGGCCTACTTCATCCCTAATGACTATTGAGTGTGTCTCACAAGATGACAGCCTGCTGAGAGCACCTGGCTCGCACTTCGCACAGCCCCGCGCTCATTCCTCACGTTGTAGGAAGCCAAAAAGAACGGTTTTATATGTGCATGTATGTGCAGCTCACGCTGAGTAGCCATGAATCAAGAGGTCATGTGATCCGCTCTCTAATTGTCATGTTTAAGTCTCTTCAAAAGAAGAGATGGAAAATTCCAAACCTTACAGGTCATGCGCTCAGGCCACCAGACCTTTTTGTTTGCTCATGCAAGACTGAAAGAGGTAACAGTCTATGTTTATATAATTTTATAGCTTTTCATGTCTGGTACGAAGAAGAAAAACAACATTTGCCTGCAAGTTAGTCAGTGATTTATGTCATGTTTGGACAAGTATGAACAATCCATCTTTTTACACACTCTTAATTTCCTTAAAAATATCACTATTATTCCACAGAGAGGAATGTCTGTCTAAATCAGAAATTTAATGTGTTGGTTTAGCACATGGTAATATAATACAGCCCTTTAAGAACTGAGTCCCTAATATATTTGTTTCAGATTTATGATGATAGCGTTGTTGTTTTTTTATAGAGGCGTACAGTAGCAACTGTTGAGAAACTCACGAGTGTGTAAAATGTCATTTGTTTTTAATTTCATACAGCAGCCCACAGAGAGCTTTGTTACGGGCTTATTCCAGTAATCATACTTGTCAGAGCCCCTCCACACTGCCATAGTATGGGTGAGACACCTCGCAATTACTTATCTGCATTTTGTTGAGACGTTTATAATTCCCACAACCTAATACAGGAGCATCGACTCAAATTACAGGCTTTGAGTTACACGGTGAGAACTTATTTATTGTGGCACCTTCTCTTTCTTTGCCGGTGTCAGTCGACTACAAAACCTAATTAGTGCTTTCAGCTCGACACCCATTAGCTGAAACCCGATCCTTGGCCTGCTGGAGAAAAATAATTATGACATTCCTCTTATAAATCATTGGTTATGTCCTAAGCCCTTTCAATGGAAATATGATTTCCCACTACAAATTGTCCAACCTGTTTTATGTTCTCCAACACATAATTAAAGCTGTGGTGTGTGAGAGGAAGTAATTTTGTTCAAAGGCTTTTGGCAACAGCGGTGCTATGTCTTTTCTGCTTGTTTAGAGAACAGCTACTGGCAAACCTGGACATGTGAGCTGTGTAATGGATTAGGAACAACAGCAGCAACATGTGTGAATAACCTGTATTTGTCAGTCAGCCAAGAGACATGGGAAATGAAATACATCATCGAGTGGCAGGGGTGATCTGCGGGTCATCAGGTACAGCGAGGGCCACTGGCAAACTGTTTTTTTTTTTTGACTCTGAAAATGTGTCCACACATTAGGCCTGCCAGAGCCAAACAAGTCTGCTTTATTCTCCTGGGGAGGTTGGCTTCAGACCACAGGTAGCCATGCATGACCCAGTGAACCCAGCTTCACTGAAGAACCACAGAAGAACATGTCCGAAGGTAAACTTACACATGACATGTATTACGACAGCCGAAAATTATAAGTCAGGGATGATAACAAGTTGAATGTTCCATAATGGTTCACTTCATATGAGCTTGGTGCGTATTATAGTGCTAATACCATAGCCACTTGCATGGCTCACGTAATCAAAATAAAAATACAACCAGTTATTCAAATAACTAATTAACTTAACTGTCTGCTGGAATTTCTGTCTGTACTTTTAATAATACTAGACTTATAAACTCAGTGGAGAAAAGCATCCGCACCCTTAATTCTTCCTGTTGTTTCCTTCACCACAAATGTATGTCCCGGGCCTCAGAAATCTTAATGTTTGCATTGTGTTAATTTGAGTTAATTTCATCGATCAGTTTCACACAAATAAAATGTTTTAAATTCTGAGTGAGATTTACCTTTCTTCGTGTTTGTGTACGGTGGGTACATAAATAACACATCATAGGCATTTAGTTATATTATCCAGTCCACACCTTCCAGCTAATCTATAAACTGGAAATAACACACGTAGGAGCTATCTATCTATCTGTCTCTATGTCTAAATAGTGCCACATGGTCAAAGATAAGTGCATAGAGTTGGCACTTGAGGATACTTGGGTTTAACCCTTCTTATTGTTGTAGTGTTGTAGCTAATCTCCTTCATACTTGTAATCCTCCTGAAGCAGGAACATTAACTTATAGTGTCCTGTTTATCTGCGCCCTTCCAGACAGGGAAAGGTTAGCCCGTTACCCTGCCAGTGTGCGTGTGTGTGTGTGTGTACTGTGTGCGCTGTATACTGTATGTGAGCGGGAAGCGACAGCCTGCACCAACGTCAGTCGGCCAAATACATGTCTGTCTGAGTGCCTTCCAGGGGTCATAGGGCAAATCTTGTGGTAATCTGTTAATCTAATTTGCTTGCACATGATCACATGATCTGCCAGGCTGCAGGACAGCCATCCTCTGTTCTGAGACACACACACACACACACACATATGTGGGCAAAAGCATACACACAATCAGGCCTACCTACCGTTAGGACCCTTCTCTCACGACAGGGTTTGACTCGATGACACCAGCCTGTTTGATTCCATTTAGGCTTGAAGCAGATTAGTGAAGGTGACTCCTGAGGGGGAATGCCGCTGCATAATTGGCAGAATTTATAAACCAATTAAAAGCACATTCTAAAGAGCGCTATTCTGAAGCTATTATTAACTCCGTGTGATGGGATAAACAGAGGCCCACTCTGGCACACTTCCTTATCATACATGCAACTGTACAAGTGCGCCTGTGTGCTATTTGAAGTTAATATGATCTCAATCCAGTGGTCATCGACAAAAGAGTTCCTGTGTAGGTAAACTTTGACTGACCCTGTTTGTGTTCAAAGCCATACATGCAGACATATTCGCCGTCTGATAACCTTCATGCTGAAACATGAAAGAAAGTTACCTGCTTTTTATATTTCCTATGAAGACATAAACATAATTAACCACATCATAGCAAGCAGGCTGTACATTTTGCATTTCAGGAATTTATACACTCAGGCAAGAGCTTTGTACCTCGCTTTAGGATACTTCAACATTACACTTAGCTGGACTTAATCATTATGGGGCAGTCTCTCTAATCCTTAGCCCACCCTGCCACCCTGCCTGTGCTAACTAACATGCCATATATGAAAGGAAAGTACTGAGTACATGTGGTTCCCATGCAAACATAAGATAACAACCACATCATGGCTGGCAGGCTGCACTGTGAGTGTGTGACGTGCTCTGTAGCACCAAAGCTGAGGCTTAGGAAGGGACTGGATCCCATTTCCCAGGCTGAAGCAGGACCTGAGGGCAGAGTGTGGAAACTGAACTAATTGCAGGATATTGGTCCTCGGATGATTAGAGGAGGACATGGAATGCCTGGTCTGTGATGCAAGCAGACCAAGGTGAGACTAATGACGGATGCATTTTTTTACGTCCTCAGATAAGTCTGTATCCTACGTTGGAGCCTTGCGGCATTGTGACAAGGAGGGCAGGAGTAGAAAGGCTTCCTATTTGTCCCGAGAGGACAGTTGTAACCACTTGTTGTGTTCTATTAATTCCATGCCCATTTCAAACTCCCAACTGGACTGTATTATTATACAACATTCAAACTACACACTTTTAACCAGTGTCAGTATTTGAAAGCCCAATAGCAATACATCTGTTGATATTTACATGAATTAATTAATATTAAGAACACAGGCCTTCTGGTAAAGACTTTTTAACCACACCTACAGGAAGTTTGAGAGCAAAAACGTTTAAAACAATCTTGAAAAGTACTCAGTCATTTACCCAGGAAACCTAGGTAACCTCTATTACCTAAATCAAAATTGTTCAGGCCCCCCTGCCCCTCAGTTTTTATCAACCATTAACAATGATAGGGGTAACGCTGAATTTAAGTGAAATGTTCAGTGTATTGCTAGTCCGAGGGTGACCACTAACCCAGTTTGCCAAACATATCACAGGTTCAGGTGCAGGTTCTTTTCGAGATGGTAAAAATGAACTTTTTTTATTGAATCAGTGTTTTGTTTTTTTTTACGTGATAGAAGACATAAGTGTTGCAGAGATGGTTACTCAGGGTTCTTTTATATTTCAGCCAACTTGTTATAAACATTGCTAAAGAGTAATTAGTTAAAGTAAATAATACAGACGCATAGATGTAGAATGTTCTCTTAATTTAACTTCGGGTGTCAACGTCTATTAACAATGGCATACATATTAGTGATTTGTAGAAACAAAGTTTAATCAACTACTGATTTTGCTCTGTGCTGACGACCAAGGGTTGATTTTAATTTGAAGTCACATTTTTCTCCCTTACTTTCATGATTGTTTAACTTAGGTCAAGTTTTTCTGACGGTTGCGTAATGTGGATAGTTTTATTGTTATTCCTTTCCATCTAGTGTTCAGCTGACATCTGTTCAATGAAATCATATATGAGCAATGCAAAGAATCCTGCCTATGCTCCAGTCTGAAACAGAACAGTAGCAGCCATGACATGTAATTCAGATAATAATACAGAAAACTACATATCTGCTAACCCCTGGGTTTTATTATAGATGTCTCAAGCCGTATGCAACAAGTGGCAATTATTTTCCTTTTGTATGATTCAGCTGGCCCAACTACTCAGCTAAGCTTCGCTCAGTTGTTGTTGTCGCGTCCAGAAATGTTGGTAATACTGGACAGGAGGCATTTTGGAACGGGTGAAGTGTTGTAGTCCCTCTGTGCAGACATCAACCCTTTGATTCTGTGTCTGCGTTTAGTAGCCCCCTTTGTTTGCAGTGTTTGTTTGATGTTACTTTAGCAGAAAAGAGACAGACACCATTGAGTAGTGGGAGTGCTGTTCTGCTGCGTGCCATTCACGCCTGCTGTAGAGCGCACAGAGTCAAACACAACAAGGGTAGGCCATTGTTTACCAGTGGAACTAATCACCCTGATGGCACCTCCATAAATCCCCCTCCCTGTCGACAGTGATTGGAGTGTACCTATGTGTGACCATGGACAATACAAATGCGCCAAAGGCAAATAGAATGGGGGTGCACTGAGGCAATATTTAGCTTGGCCAGATGGCCGGTTGCATGCAGCAGGCTTCTTAGCCCTCCACATCTGCTCCTTATGATGTGCCAGCAACTGGGTGAGTGTCTCAGCTTTACTCGATAGGGCTTTCCTGTGCACCCACGTTTGTCCCACTGCAGAACGATGTCTCCTCACTTTAACCTGACTGCGGCAGGATCCCTTCCCACACTCAGACACTCTTCTGTTTTTCCTTCCACTGAGGCGGACTCTTCATATTTCTTCATGACTGAGGCATCAGTGCAGGGCCCAGTCAAAACTCCTCTTCTCTGATTTCTTTATAATCCTTGTCCTGGAAGATGATCACATTCAGACTTGTGGTGTGGTCCTCTTGCATCACCGGTCCACACACACAGAAGCTTGCTTTTGCAGCTGTTTAATATAAATTCTGTTCAAATATCTTTGTCCAGATGGTTTATTTTTACAAACAATACACAGGGCTGCATTCCTACTGAGCCCCCCCGTCCCCACCCCTTTACTGTCTGTCTAACTAGGCAGCTTCACTTCAGAGGAGCAGAAAGACAGACACTATCATGCAGAGTGTGCACAGATGGTCCAGTGACACTGCTGTCATACAAACAGGCATCAATAAAAAAAGATATATACACATCCATCGGTATGGATACATAAGCCATTCATTTTCAAAGAAGGTGACATGCACGTGCACCCGCACACTTGTTCATGCGTGAGGAGACAGATGTGCAGAGAAGAGAGAAAAAAAAAGCATGTATATGGATTTTGGATTCCGATGTGCTTATTTTTATAGGATACATACCCATTTGTCATAGATCACTAGGTTTCTAAATTATTTCCAGATGACAAACCAGTGTTGTGTTAATGTCACTGATATTCGGTGGTTGGGCGTGTCTGCCCTCACTTCAACCAGGCGCACACTGCATAAAAAGTACGACGATTTATAATCTTAATTTATGAACACATCCACATACTACATGTCCATCACTGAGGCACTGAATCCACACCCAGAAGTATTGTTCAGTAAAATAAAAGTGATCATCATGTTCAGTCCTCAGACCAGTTTCTAACACTAGATGTATGGGGAAAGTTCCTTAGCCCAAAGAAATTCATTTATTTATGTTCATAACTGAAGCTAAGACAATTACCTAATTAATTGTTTAGTTGAACACAATCAAAACAACCAAAAACAAAAAACTGACTTAGACTTGAAGAAATCAAGGATTAATCAATTGATCCAAATTATTATCAACAGTTAAACTGCTAATAATATAATAATAGTTGCAGCCCTAGCAACATAAACAGTCTGTTTAATTGAGTCAGTCTGTTTGAATAAGAAAAGAAGATCAGGGTATTAAGTTGGAACATATTTAAAAGCCTCCTATTTAACATTGTAAGTAACATTGCAACATTTTGAGGTCACTGGCTTCATCTTATCATGTTTTTTTTTTCTGTCACTAAGAAACAATATTATGAATTCCATCACTGGGATGAACAGCTTGTTAGGTTGTTTTTTTTTTTTTTTTTGTAGGTCTTCCCCGACCCCCACCCTCACCTCTCCCCAGGCCTTACTGCCACATCCACTGCACATCCTCTGCTCCCTTCCGGGCCCCAAGCTCTGGAGCCTCACAAAGGAGCCCTAACAAGAGAGAAGAAAGAGCCAGTGCCACTTGGACGGGATTACATCCCAGTAAGATTCTTCAGTCCTCTTGGCCAGCCGCCCCTTAACCCTCCCCTTCCCTGATTAGAAAGTGAGCAGGGAAAGGCTGGCTGGATACAGAAAAAGGGTCCACACATGTCCAATGAAGTGTTGCGCTGTTGTATGGAGTAGACTTGCCGAGAGTCGTGTCAGTCTGGTCTTATCAGAAATCCTGTCACTGAAGTAATTGGAAAGTGGATTATTTTTAGTGCATGCGCAACATTAAAATGATTTTTTTTTAAACACTTAAAAACAATATATTTTAGTGATATTGAAATTAATGAGCTCTGTTCCATGGGATACCATGTTACTCCTTAAATCCTGGTAATCAGCTACACAAACGTAGGACCCATTTTTAAAATATTGTTTCCGCCCCCGTGTAAACGCCAGCCCTAGTTTATGCTCTGACATGCCCAAAATTCAGTCTGCGAGGGGTAATGACACAACACCTCTCATGAATTACCTTATCCTCTCCAGATCTCTAATGCCAAACTCCACCCTTCCTGTCCTCAGATCCCCTCACTTGCCCTCAGTCCTGACCTATCTGCCTCCTTCCTTCACTAGATGTTCCACTTTAAGTACCTTTAGTTAAGTGATTGTCACTATCAAATTATTTGATATTCTGACTTCAGAACAGTACTAATATAAAAAAAAAATAGAGCCGGGTGATAAATTAAAGGAAAAACATCCATAAATAAGTGAAGAAACATATCAAAGATTCTGTCGCACGGGTGCAGTCTAAGGTTAAACATCTAGATCTATGAGAAGATCTAAGCGATAATGAAAGAGGGTTCATTGTTGGGGCATGGATGGCAGGAGCTAGTCACAGATCAGCAAATTAGCAACTCTTTCTCAGGTGACTGAGAATGTCATTGCAGGACATGCTCAGACTGCAGAGTCAGCAAGAACACTCCAAATAATTATATAGAAAGGGTATTATAGGAGGGCTGCAGTGCATAAACCGTCCTGAGGGAAGTGGTCTCTTCCAGGATTCACCTGAGGGGCCACGAGGCACTATCAACTATGACTGCTGCTATATTCTCAGGACTGACACTATATACACTTCAGGACACACGTCACTGTTACACCTAATCCTTCCATATTTATGCAGTGTATAGTACAGGTATACTGTATGGACTTGGGCTTATACATATTTTATATTATTCTGGTTATATTTTATTAACATCACTCAAGTTTTTACTTTACATTTTATTGTATTTAATTTCTTTTGATTATTTTTGTCTTCTATGTCTAGCGCTGTTATTACAACTAGTGCTCTGCTGACGCTAAGCCGACCAGAAATGACACATTTCATAGTCAAATAAATATCAAATAATGGAAAACAACACATTTGGAGACTCAACTACAGACCAAAGTGCCTGTAAAGAAAGATACTTTTTGCAGTGTGGATGTCTGTGATGTACAACCAATGAGTGTGAGTGATGGCCTCGATGTTTCCCCTTTTTCACCACCTGAGCCCCATGCCCCCCTCCAACTGTGGCGGAAGGGGTCAGGTGACAGGTGGACAAAAACCAGTAGCTCCAGAGTAAATGATGCATGCCCCAGGATCAGTAAATAAGAGGCAAGGTGCCATTAAAGAAGGGCAGCTTGCATAGCTGCCATTCTTGCCGGGCTGGTGGTGATGTCAGGAGGTCACCTGGCTAGGCCCACTGTAATAAGTGCAGCGTAGTGTGTGTATGTGTGGTCTGAAGAGGCACAACTAGAGTGAAAATGTTTTTTTTTTGTTTTTTTTTAAGTCATTACACTTAATAATAACTATTCTTTTTTATTATTATTTACAGGTTAATTTTTTTGTTTCATTTTCTGGATATTGCTGAAAATATCAACATTGGTTAAAATTTCAGAAATGGGTGTCAACACAAAGACTGACTTAAAAGTCTGTGGAAGCCTTTGTGTGTGTGTGTGTGCGTATACATATATGAATGGGTATGTGTGTGTTATTTGTGTTGAAGTGGGGGATGGGATAGGCTGCTTGTAACTGCAGAAACTCACTGATGTATGTTGTTGAAGTAGCGGTCAAGGGCCATGACACATTCACACACACACACACACACACACAAAAAAAACCCTGCACCCAAGATAAATGGAAATAGCTTTGGGGCTGATGGCATAGACCAGATTATAGTTGTTTGTAGATGACGGCAGTAATAGCCTCTATTCTTTTGTTGTGTTTCTTGTCTCACTTATCTTCCAGGGAGATGCCTGACATAGTCATTTTAACTGCGAGGAAGGTTAAGTAATTCCGCAAAATAAAACTGATGGGTTAACCACCACGTCCACCTTCAAGCTTTTGTCACCGCCATAAGTCATTACATTTTTATTTTTCACCTCAGCCAGGGCAAGAGATGAGCCGTTGTTGTTGTTTATGAGAAGGCGGTATTGTTTGGAGACCCTGCGTCAGAGCAGCTAACCTCAGAGCTGAGGGCGAGAGCGAGAGCGAGACAGAGAGGGAGAAAAGCAAAGTGGGGTGTGGGTGGGTGCGGGGGGTGTTCTGGCTTCCCTCAGGAGCTTCCATCATTCATTGGAGCCAGAGAGGCAGCTGCTTGCTCGCCCAGCCAGGGCTCCCCTTAGCCAGGCCCCGCAGCACTTCTCTCCTCTCCTCTGGAGCTGGGCTGGGGACTGACGAGGCCTGGAACTCCTCCGCCTTGCACACTGCAGCCAGGACAGCAGCCGCCAAGCCAGCGGGCCAGCCAGGCAGGCAAGCCCCCTCCCCAGCTTCAGCTCTCAGCCAGGCCCCTTTGTGGTGCTCCACTGCCCAGTAATTGATGCCTTGCACTGGGGATATATTTAATCACCATAACAAGGAGTTGGTAGGAATAAAATGATCTTGTAAAGGCGCTGCAAAGCTCTCCGAACAAGCTGGATCAGAGTTTGTGGGAAGCAGAGCGCAAGATCTGAGACGGTGTGTGTATGGGCATTGCGTGCGTCTCGTGCACTTTTGTTCTCTTGCGATTGCACATGACTTTTTGGAATCGGAGACACTCACCTACGTCCTCCCTGTCTCCCCCGTCTACCTCTCAGCCCTGACTCCACCCCAAAAACACAACTGCAGGCCAACAAATTTCATTACAACAGCCCTAAACTGCACAGTTTTAGAGCCTTCTAATTATTCCTCTCTCAGATGTGGTCGTGTTGAGAAAGGCCGTAAATCAACAGAAGTAGGAGTGCCAGGCCTGGAGCTGTGAGAAAACTGGAAACAAATGATCTGCCCCTTCCCCTACTCTTTCCTTCTCTCACCATCCCTCTTTCCAACACCTTACCTCTCTGTCCACCTCCTTTGACTTTTCCAGAGACAATGAAAGATGGAAGTGAAGAACTAAAACAGGAGGATGTCTGGAGCCTGTGGTCCGGTGGGCTGAGAGCCCTGTCCTGTAAGATACTGAAGTGACCTTAATCGGTGCAATGAGCCCTCTGCCTGTGTCGGCATCAGCTTAGATGTAGACATTCTTTATCCACTTGCTGCTGAGCAGCTCCACTGAAGCATTTGAGGGGTGTAGTGTCTTGCTAAATAGCTACGCTGGTAGCCGTGATGCAGTGCGAGGTGGTAATATGGCCAGGCAGACAGCTGAGTAGTACCTGGGACCAGGTCTGTCTGTCTGCTCTGCAGTCTGTGACTGCCTATAATCAGCTTCTTTAAAGGTTCCAGCCAGTAATTGCTCACTGTAGCCCCAAGATAGCAATCAAAGAGATGCTGAACTCCATGCTCTCCCTTTCTCTGTCTCTCTGTCCTACTGTCTTTCCTTCCTTTTCTCTCCTATCCTTTTCTGCTACTTTTACATTTGGAGGCGCTGTAAAGAGAAAAAAAAAACATCTTAGCATCTGTTTTTTAGTGTGAGCGAGGGAGGAAAATCAATTCAAATTGAATTAATGGCAAAACTGATATTGCTTTGAAGAATGCCCCGCCGCCCCACCATCTCCTCCCACCCTCCCACCCACCCCCGCTCTCCCGTCTCTGTCCTGGTTGCATTTTTCCCTGTTCTCTGTTCTCTTATCTTTCAACAATTACAAGAGCAGTCTAATGGCCCTTTCAAGTTGTCTGCCAGCTGTATTTGCAAAAAAAAAAAAAAAAAAAAAATGTCTTCTTCATCTGTGGGCAAATGTAGCTGTGTTGAGGCTCATTCTCATGTAAGGATTGCCGATGCCTTTCCTCTGAAGTCATGATGAGGGCATTAAAGCTGTTTGTCTGGGCACGAGATGTGAGTGGATTCATGAACAGATCTCATGATGTTATGTCAAATCTGTCAACCATCATAAGATACCAGGCAGCTTTTGATGTGGTATGAATTCCTGATATCTGAAGCTGAGGCGCTGAATGGTGAGCCAAAACCATTAGTTGATTGACCGATGACATTATTGTTGGAGAACAATTTATCAAGTAAAAATAAACATTTTCCGGTTAAAATTTTATGGCTGCACATCATCTTTTTTTGCTGACTAGATGATTTCAAGACTTCATTGTGGTTTCTGCCCATTTATGACTTTATTATTTTTGACAATATATCGACCAAATCATTAATCAAGTATGAAAACAGCCCAAGCTCAATGTATATTTATATTTTCAGACTGATGTGTAATGTCTTGTATATATTCAGTAGGTTTTGCTTTGTAGATAATGTTCTGTCTGTGTTTACTTTGCTACTGTAACTATATAATGTGCTATTGCTGAATACCAAAGTTTGAGTCTAATTTCCCCTGGAAGTAACGTTAATATATACATCATTTTATATTCTATATACATTGTTTACATATATATATAATGTTTTATATGCTAGAATATCATTTTGTATTCTATATAAAATTACACTTGCTCTGTACTGTTGCTTTAAATAGCATTGTGTCACTGGGTGAGGTCATCTGTTAAGTCTCATGAGAGGAGTGAAGTAACAGACACCTGCAGTTAAGCAGATGTCTCGTCAATTATCACTGACTGTTCTTCACCAACCTCACCCAGCACCCACTCCTGGTTCCTGGAAGGTGGTCCCAGTCCCTTTTATCAATGTTTCGGACACAGTGCTCTGATTAGTGCTCGTAATTTTCAGACTTCGTCTCAGCATTTTATTGTGACACCACTCCTTTTGCTATTTCTGCCTTCACTGCAACTAGTCTGCCAATATGCACCTCTACCTGTGCATGCTGGCTACTTCACGGAACTGCAAGCCTCACAGACGGCATTGCTGCTGCTTATGTGAGCCCTGTCTGAATGTATTCCACAATAAATACGAACAACAACAAATAAAAGGATTCAGGAGCTTATTTAGTTCACAGGAAGCACAAAGAAACATGTCAGCAACGTCAGCAGCAATGTCATTTTCTGAGACAGATAAGGAAACAGAGAAAGAGAAGGGTAGAGTGTCAAGTTGTTCAATCTCAATCAATTGTGTGTTTTGCATAATTCTGCACTGTCCCACACCCTCAAAGTATTAAAATGACAAGTAACTTGTTCTTGTAACAGGGACTTTTTACAGAGTAATTGTATTTTTACTTGAGTATAGATATAATACTACATTCTTTGCAGAAGCACAACCCTCTAGCGTAGCATGCTGTCACTTAGTACTTAGTTTGATGGACACATTGCTCAACTTTAATACCAGCTTAGCCTCTGTCAGACCAAATTCAACGGGGGGGAAAAATGAACCGGTGTGTCCTTTCCTCTTAAGACAGAGAAGTTAACCTGCTTAAGAATCAGCCTGACGTGGGATATCAGGTGAGGATCATCCAGCATGGGGGATCAAATCTCATCATCGGCAAGCACGCAAGCCCGGAGATGCTAATACATAGAGGAAGCACAGGAAGGGCAGTGACAGCCACTGAAAGAGGACAGGCAGTGAAACTACAGAGGAGAGGGAAGAGAGAGAGTCGAACCAGAAGCAGAGAAAAAGAGGAGAGAAATAAAACAGCTTACAGATACTGGAGAGTGGAATGAAGGAGTCAAGGAGAAAAGGGTATCAGTCCTTGCAGCTCAGCTGAGACTGAGAATGATAGAGCGAGAAACAGTGTGAGCAGGAGAGAGAGAGCAACTCAAGCCAAGTGTTTGAAGTGGATCACTGTAAGCCAAACATCTGAAGAGGACAAGACTGCAAACATGTCACAGTGCAGCCTGCTTGCATTTAACAGCAGATGTTTGATCTCTCCATCTCATCTAATAGTTCCCCATCCAGGTTGGTCTGACCTAGTGAATGAATACTTTATAATTTTTTTTTTCTTTTTAAACCTTTACTCTTAAAAGGAGGTTTCCTCGTGGTTAACAAAACTCTGCATATTCCCAACTCGCAGTTTTCTACTGTCTTCCGTCTCCTAGTGGGGCCTCTCCTGAGGGCATTTCCACAGTACAGGTTGCGGGAAAGGAGAGACACATTACTCATCCACATATCCCCACCCAGTTCTTCCCAGACAGCAAAAGAAGTTAAAGTGTCAATCTTCAGTCACCGGCCTCCTACCCGTCAATACAGACAACCTGAGCTGTAATAAGAAGAACTGCAAATCTTCCCCTTCATACGCTCTGTCCACTCTCTTCATAACTGAATGCTCAGCCACGCTTCCTCTTTAAGTGTGTAATTATTCCCCGTCCACAGCAACCCATACATTCTCCCCATGCAGTGGCATCACCGGTGATTTGCTTCTAATTTATGGGAGCAGGAGGTTTAAAAATATTTCGGTAATATCATGGCAGACCTCGCCTCACCCATGTGATGGATGAAGACTGGACCAAGCCATTGCAATTCTGAGCATGACGAGGTATTGGCACCAAACAGCTTTATACCTCCGCACTCCTTTATAGGGGCTGGCAGCGCTGTGAGAGCAAAGCCAGAGGACCTTCATGAATTATAGATATGAGGCTGAATGATTGGGGCTGAGGCCATGTGAGCGATGGACAAATGGGACAGGACGTGGCTGTCTGATGCTCCGCCGTCCCTGTTGTCCTGCTGGATGCTGGTGCTCACATAGATTAATGATAGGATGCTGAATAAAACAGGTTCTGTGTCGGAGCAGTTCATTGCCAGTAAAACACGAGGCTGTCATGAGACGCTGACGACTGCTGATGGAAGCTGATGGCAAGTCAGATGTGTTTTTAAAGTACTTTTGACACGCAGATCCATTACAGAGAGCTTTAAAGACTTTAGAACATCAATGAAGAAACTTATATCAATTATTTTTAAAGTCTGACCTGGCGTGTGCAGGCTGTGTGGAACAGTACTGCAGTGGCAAGAAGTTAATGAAATCACTTTACACCTGAAAATGTTTATTATTTTTAAGAAATGCAGTTTTTCAGCTTCAGAAAGAAGAAATAATATTGGAGTGGATACAATACCTTCAGAAGTATATTAATAAATGACTAATTTAATAAAAAATAATGTTTTTTATTTAAGTTAAAATTACAAATAAAAATTACCCAGGACC
Source organism: Nibea albiflora (assembly GCA_014281875.1). Lineage (NCBI taxonomy): Eukaryota > Metazoa > Chordata > Actinopteri > Sciaenidae > Nibea > Nibea albiflora. Next base: position 13,876,774 of record CM024795.1, on the reverse strand, counting down.
AGGGTCACATCTTGATATTAAACAACAGTCCAAAACCCAAAGAAAGTCGCTGTATTCAGTGTGTTAATCAAAGATTATTTTCTCTCAGTCGATTAATCTTCTAATCGTTTCAGCTCTGCCTCTGCCTGTTATATATCTTCGTGTTGTTGTATGATTTCCAGCTTCCACACATACTCTTCCCAATATTTCCACTTACAGAGTTGATTCACTCATCATGACAGTAATGTGAATCCATATCACCACTTTGTGCTTTGATTCCCTCTGTTGCCAGTTTTGGAGCCAGTGCACATTTGTAATACACGGAATTAAACATTGCCGTTCTGTTTTTAATGAACCACTTGTTGGAGGAGCATTGATTGTGCAGACATTAAGCCCATGCTCAGATAAGATAACACAGAACATTCTCTAATCTAGCTCTGTCCTACTTCACACTTGACCAGATGGAGATTTTTTTTTTTTTTTTATCGTTGAAAGAAGAGAGAGAAAAAATCTCTTTAAAAATTAATACATTATTTACACCCACCAACAGCTTACTGCGCAGTGTAAATCAAGTCCACAGCAGGCTCTACTGAGTCCCTCTTAATGACTTCTAAAACATATGCTTTTTTAATCTTTCTCTTCTTTTTTCATTGCCTCATTGCTGCTCTGGGCCCCCCCCCCCCCCCCCCCCCTTTATTAAACCATGCGCACACACTGACATAGACACATACACGCAGTGAATTACACACTGTCATTTCTGCTGTCCTGATAAATTCTGGGCAGGAGGCGCAGCGCTCGCCGTCTTTCTTTTCCTTGGTTCGCTCCATCTCTCCTGGAAGGAGCAGAGTCTTGGGGAGGGAGGCACAGGTGATATTAGGCCTGACCTTATGTCCAGCGGGACAGCTGCCTTCTTTGTCAACACTTGCCAGATAAAGTCAGCCAAATGGGCCCATTGTTGCGGCAGGTAACTGGTTTTTACACGCAACTTAAAGAGTGTCTGCTAGGCGGCACTGAGAGATTACCACCTGAGATTTATTAAAATGGTCAGTGATAAAAAGAACAATGGGGCTTAAGCGGGCTGGGTAAGTGGTCCTAATTCACGACAGGAAGAAGGGATACACGGCCCAACACCTACAAACAGAGGGATCTGAGGATGAATGCCCCGGCCACTTTGCCATCAATTAGCAAACAAGCTTTGTGACTGCATTGTCTCCAGGACAAAAAAGTAAGAAAAACAATACACGTTTGATATGGGACAGTGAGGAGCAGGCGAGCTAAGAGATAAGTTTCCGGGCTATTGTCCAGCTGACAGTAGGGAGGAGAGGAGATGGCTTGCTTTTGGATGAATTAAATCAAGTGAATGTTCTAAATGAGGCTGTCACATAATTATCCTGTCCGTTGTGTCATACAGTCGTCCCGTGGAAAGCAGAAGAAATGGATATTTAAAGGAAGCTGTGTAGTATTTCTCCACACTGATTAATTGCAGCTACTGTTAACTGTAATTCTGTGTATGGAGCTGTGCATGCTGAGCTCTTCCTTTGCTTAATAAATATTTTGAGATTAAAAAGAGTGATCCTACAGATGTTCGGGCAGACATGCACGGCAAGCGTATGTTTTTCGTGTTAAGAGGATGCGTTTAATTCAACTAGAGAATAATTATTGAAAATACTAGGCTGCAATCCTAATCTGGGGTCCAATCAAAGCATGAGCCTTAGTCAGATTAAATTTATCCCCCCACATTTCCATCTGCTTCAAGACATCTCCAAAGAAATACACATTTTCTTTAGGGGAGAAAACAACGGAATTAGATGTTGGCCTGCGGCAGTCTTAACGTCAGTGTTTACCAAATCAGTATGGATTAAAAAGAAGGCCCTCGTCCTGGCACAGGAGCAAGTCTGCACAAAGGGACAGAGCAGCACAGCATTCCTGAAGTTCCCTGACCTAGACTTTTACACACACACATACACACACTCTTGCGCACGCGCTCCAACATTACCAAGCCCATGACTTTATGTGCAATCAGCTTGTATATTGCTTGGGTGCATTCTTAAATCCGCAGCAGCAAATTTGGGCTTCAGATCGACAGAGGGATTAATCAACGGGATGTTAAAATAGGTGACATCATACTGATTCAGGTTCAGCTGGAAAGTTTCGTCAGGGACTGTAGACACAGCTGCTATCACCTGTTTCTTTTCACCTTTTTTACCCCGTGGTCGTGTTGTTTTTATGAGGCTTTCTTCTTTTTGAAACTAACTCCGCTTGGAGCAGGATGGATCTGCAGTGACAGCATTAAATCTTGTTTGTCAAGCTTATGTCCAGCTAGTTACCATTTAACCCCTCGCTGTGAACTTATCATCTGTCAGGGTGGAAAGTTAAGGCCTGCTCACACCTTTATTTCTAACAGTGAAAACTTGCTGCCAGATAAATAATGTGTCTTGATTCAGTAATCATGACAAGCAAGGTATGAATAGAGTTGAGATGATCAAGTCATTTAGAAGGTGCATTTTAAAAAGAGATTCAAAAGAAGAAACAGAGCTGCTTGAGTCTATCGCCTCTGGATTTTAGCCTTGACGTAGGAATTACTAATGGACCGCTGCCAGAGGATCTCGGCCTGCATTCAGGCTCGTAAGGGGTTAGTCATTCTGTGATGTAATCAGCGGCTAACCGGAAAAATGCTTTAAATAGTAATCCCTAAAAATTTAAATTAATTATAAAATGTAGAGATGCGCTATGTGGACTCTTCTATTGGATTTTGTGAGTAGTTTTGAACTACGCTTTTGACCGAGACCTAGTTACAAATACATCTTGTGAATGAAATATGTGAATTTACTGTCCCGTTAGCAAAAAAGCTAACTAGCCTCACTTGCCATAAGGGCTTTTTTTTCCCTTTAGTAGGTCTTTGTTGAATTAAATGGTGTACAGAGTCTCGGTTTTCCTGAGAGCAAAATGCCAGGGACCAGTAAACGACCCAGTCCAGAGACTAGCTAGCATGTTAGTGTATACAGTAGCATGCTATGTTGGCCGCAAAACACACGAAAGACTGCATCTAGAGTTTGATTTGTCAGTTCTGTGCGACTGTAGAAACATGGTGGTTCAACATGTTCCCTCTGTAGATGTTCTTATATCCAGGTGGTCATACGTCAATGAAAGCATATTTCTGAATATTATATTCCATTTTTGGCAATAGATTTCCCTAAATATTACACACTGGACTTTTAAGGAGGACATGAAGATAATTTGACTGTGTCACTTTCTGGTGTGAGCAGGCATTTAAGGAGCAGCAACAAAAGAAAAACAAGCTGAACTTAGAAGAGCCATTGTTAAAATTCAAAGCACTTTTCCTATAGAAAGGGGACATATGAAACCACAGATTAAGCCTCTGACTTTTCTAAAGACAGAAACATCTTTAACAACAAAAAAGCAACAAAGGGCATGAACAGATGGAACATATCTCAATTTCTGAGGTATTAGATTAGTGTCTTCATTTTCAGTGGTTGTGGATGTCTCACACAGATTCAGACGAATACCATGCTTGCTCTTCTCTCGCGTTGTAAATGAAGTCAAATTCTGTTGTTTTTAAGCATTTACCCAAAAGGCAGTGTTTTTGTTTTGCCTCAGCAGAATGTGTCGAGTCTGTCAGTTCACTTTTTGAGAGTGACAGGAGATGACAGCAGGCTACGATTACCTCCTTCTTCCAAACATGGTCTCGATTGCAGACATGTCAGCCTGTGGCATTTGGGGGATTTGATGATGCAGTTACACATGTTCACATGTGTCTGAGGGAATTAAGACATATGTGACACTGCTGTCTTTCTTGGGCCACTGTCATACTTGGCCTCTTAGAAATTATGACCCTGTCTGTCCACAGCTTGCTGCATTTCACACTTTGGATTATTTCATTACTCGCTTTGCGTTTCACACTGATACATCCTAATATATCAACCTCTGTCTCCTCCACTGTCTCCCCCCTCAAGTAACTCAGTTTTGGTGTAGCTTGTTTTAGTCCCTCTTTTTTAATGACCATGACGAATTGGATATGTTCTGTTGGCAACTGTCTTGTTCCTCTCATACACTGGGCCATTGTGAATAAGAAGCAAAAAAAAAAAAAGAAAAGAAAAGAAAAGTAGGCCCTCCGGATTTTTAACTTGAGTGTCTGTAAATATGTTTCATGTGACTTTCCATCTACCAACTATGTACTGGTACAAACCTCACGTTGCATTTGATTACCAGTGTTTGCATGTCTAAAGGTTTGCCGATATATACTCTGGAAAACCTTTTTTTTTAAATTAAATTAACAATTCTCTAATCGCATTCCTGTTTCAAGAAATCTTTAAGTGAAAGAAATGTCGGACTCCGGTGTCCCCTGCATTCAAATCTGTACTCATTAAAGAGGGAAACTTGTGCACAGCACAGTTAAGTTACAAAATGGAGCAGTTGACACAGGGAAAGTCATTTGTTAGCACAATGCTACATCCCAAGCACACAAGGCCCCTGTAAAGTTGCCAGCATAGCTCATCAGAACTGCTAATTTAAGGTGAAATAGCTTCAGAACAAGTGTGGCAGAAGACGTCTTCCGATTCATCATTTGAAATGAAAAATGGAGCAATGATTTATTCATCTTAATCGCACTCATTTTTAGACACCGTACTGTGTGTATTGGCGGATGTGGTCTTTGAGAGGAGAGTTACACCCTCCTGTTTTTATGTATGCATGTTTAAATCTGTGACTTCAGGGTTGAATGAGTGTAAAATTAAAGCCAAATTAAAAAGTCACTCCTAAATATAATAAATATGAGGTGTATATATAGTAGTACATAACCTTTGAAGATGATGTGATTGGCAAAAAAAAAAACACTGAATAATTGGGCCATACAAAATATGTGCAAAGAAAATCAAATTTAATTGCACATTTTACAGACTTTATCTCCATTTATCAGTGGTCACGGATAAACCTGTGTCATACCGGACTGGCCAACATCCAGTAGACCCATTTAATAAATTTAAGGTCAGTACCGGTCTGATATTGGTTTAACCTGAAATGTGGGTACATGCAGTAGAGTGCTGACATGAAGCAAGAGGTACAGATCATAAAAGAGGGAGGAAGTATCATAATCTCTCATTACATCATTCATGGAGGTTATTGCAAAGACATAAACCACTGCTGCAGGAAATGACTTAACAACTGTCATAAAAGTCAGTTAAATACTACATACACACAACACCCACACACACACACACACACAGTCCTCCGTTTCCAATCAATATATGTTGAAATTTTTTTTTTCTTCTTGCAGCAGTGGGTATTCTCTGTCGAAAACTAAAGTAATTCGAGCTCTGTTGTTGAGGTGTGCTATTCGTGCCAGCTCATATACTGTAGGCTGCAGTTATTCATAAGCACAGAATACACACACCTGCGCACAACATTCTCAGCTACCGTGATTCAGTGAAAGCTTCTTCTTCACAGATCGACTGGTATTTGAATGGCTGATTTTGAAGAATGGCTTGTTCATGGTACATTTTGCTACACATTCCAGCCTGCGCCAGATGGGTCCTCTTTGAAGATAAAAGACCTGTAAATCTGTGGACAATGGCACAATGGATCAAACGCAATATGTGCGGTCAAGAATATCAGGAGCTGGTATGGGTAATCCTTTTATCCACATCTCAAGGAACTCCTCAAATAATTGTCCGCCGACTTCTATTTTTTAAACTCGAAATGCCCGTAATTCTTCTCCACTCCTGTGCTGACCCACTCAGTGCTCTCTTAAGGTTATGTTTTTGGTGATGTGCCTTACTTGGAGAGTTACCTAAAGCCATTTTATCAACTAAAACAGACTTGGTGGACCTCCCTCTCAGTTGTGTCCCAATTATCCCAGTGAATCTTACAGCAGGTATCCAAATGTCAAGCGTCTTCCATGTTACTTCTCCCACAAGTCTGCCGCGGAGTGGATTCAGTAATTAGTACCTGTGGGATGTGTCAGTGTGATCAGAGGGCAAGGGCTAAGCATGGCTCCATGCTCAAGCGGTCCTTCATAACAGCTTTGTGGTTGCATTGTTCAGACGGGGATTTTTGTCCGATAGAGCCCCTGAATCAGACGTTACAGCAGTGTCAGCAGTGTGCAAGAACGGAGGCCGGGGCAGGTGGTGTATTGAGGTGGGTCTTAGTGTTCTCACAGCATTGAAAGTTGCATTCCCACAATTGAGTTTTTACAAGTTCCAAAGTAATTCTCCAGCAGGGGAGGCACTGTGGTGTGAATGATGTGAAGACAGTGGCCATCTAAGCTGACGCTCTTTGACCTCTATAGCCTTCTTCTCTATAATAAGAGCAATGTAAGCAACAGAGCCAGTACGGTCTGACAATCGTTTGATGTGTCTCAGAAATGAAAGCTGTGTCTTGCAACAGTTTGTTTTCTACAGTTATTTTGTAATACAAATACCTCTGACAAATGTCTTACCCAATCACAGGATAGTGCTGTTTAACACTTCAGATGTATGTCTACTTTTTTAAAATTCTAAAAAGAAAGAAATGTACCATGGATGTGTTAAGTAAAATTGGATATTATCTTCAAATATTGCATTCCAATCGTTCCTTTCATAGTTGCTCAATGAGTGCTATCTATCTCACTTATAGGGTGGCCATTTGGAAACAATTGTCAACACTTTTGTCTTCCACTGTGGTCATATGAATTTGTTTTTTCACGTATATCCTGGCGGGACGTTCTGGCATTAATCTCGTCATCCATCCTTGCTAGCTTCGCACTAGTATTGTGGCACAAGTTGAACCCCTGGTAAACTAAACCCACACGTAACTCAGCGATACATCAAACACCCCCGTCTCGTGGAGTCTTTAGAACGGTGTTCTCACAATTCAAGTCAGGTGTTTGCATAGTTCACGTTAGCTGAAACACAGTGAGAGACAAGGAAGTTCAGCAACCTGCTCCCTGGTGACTGGTGAAGTTTGGATTCATCTTTAAGCAGAGTTACTGTGTGGTTAAAACAATTAGTGTACTCATTAAAGGTATTTATGTATCTTGATATTTTGACCAAACGCTTAAATTCGCTTTGATCCTTCTCTGTTTCAAGCTCCCGTAAATAAGAGAATAGGTAATAAACTAACACGAGGAAGCTGTGGGAAATCGACTGATGGGGCCGCTCAGCTCAGTGTCTCCGTTTGATATAAGAGCTATTCTATGCAAAAGCACTCCCCGCTCGTTTTTCCCCCTCTCCTCCCCCTTTGTCACTTAAAGAATGCTTGGCGCCTGTGGATTAATTAAAGTCTAAACATTAAATATTGATTGATGCATTATCAGTGGCTCACAGTCGCCTCCTCTCAGATTGATTTCCGCCGTGATTTATTGTCATATTTGCAGAGTCATTTCACTTGATAACAAAGAGAAATTGCTTGCAACCTTGGTACCCCTCACCATTAGCCCCCCACACTGACACGTTCCCCGGTACTTAGCCCTCCTCCTGTCCTCCCCCCTCCTTTCTCTCCTGTTTTCTTGTCTCTTTTTATTCTTTTCCCTCTTTTTTTTTTTTTTTACTGACTTTTCCTCCTTCATCTTCACTGTCATCTTAATGTCATTTAGGAATAAGTGCGTGCTGCCATTCCAGAGTTGTTTGTAATGTAGCGCCGATGCACGTATGCGTTACCGCTCGGTCACAAGACTCGAGAACGAAAAACATGTGGAAGAAATAAAAATTTAAAACTATTAAATCCACTCATGGAAAGTGCAATTCAAACATTTGTTTACAGTTGAAAAAAAAATGCTGATTTTTGTCAAGCTACCAATTAAGCAACAAAACACCCAAACATATGTAACTGTGTGAAATCAATCCCTTTATATATATATATATATATATATAGGATATATATATATATATATATATATAGGATATATATATATATATATATATAGGATATGTAATTTTTAGGAAAACAAAAAAAAGCAGGCACGGGAATTCTGTGTTACAGGTCTGCCCTCCAGTTGTCATGCCATTTTCATGTGCCAAACATAATTCACGATTTCTCTCCTCAGCCGTCAACTGTGAACTCTATTAATTTGTAGGGGGGGACGTCTGATTTATGGGCTTATGAGCCCATGTATTCACATCATCATTTGTTAGCCAGATATTTGCTGCCAGCTCCCTGAGTTGATGGCATCATCCTGTTTCTCCGAACCACACGCGCACTTTGTGGATGAAAACACACAGAGAGGCATACAACCATCCGGGATACGTAAGTTCTACGTATATTGATCTAAAAGTTGTCCCAATGTCTCTCCTTTTCTGCTCAAACTCTTCTGGCTTTCCTCCTGTGTTTTTTTTTTTTTAACAGCATCATGTCATTTTCTCTCAGATGGTCTTTAACTCTTTACCTTACTGTTACCATCTAATTAAGCACTCTCTCTGGTATAATTTAGATGCTATTCTTATACAGGCATTAGGGGCACATATTACTGCACTCCCTTACTTGAGGGATTCGTTGCCATCCCACTTATTTAGACTATGTCAAAACAGAAAAATGCTTTGTTTACCAACACTTAATATTTTTAGAACTTCTACTCAAATCAACTCATTATTTCAGGGGCTCGAGACAAATTGAGTTTTCCAATTGGATTTGTTGACATTGAATTATGAGATATGTTCTAACTTGTGTTTGTCGTACCTGTGTATGTCTGTGTGTGTGCGTGTGTGCACGAGGGTGCGTATGTGTGTCTTAATAATGAAGATCTTGTAGGTCTTAATTCTTGAGCCAGTGTTCAGACGAGGGATGCATGTCTCACACGGTATTGTATTGCCTCCTAAATTGCATTATCACTCATGAGGAAATGGTGTGGGAAACAGCGTGTTCCCAAATCGGGAACTGAACACATGTGATGCGAGCGTGGTTCAACCAGTGTCCACAGTCCAAAAATTGTCTAAACAACTCCACAACTATTCACTACTATGTTACCGTTGTCTGTCTTGTTTTTAAGGATGAGTAATGTTTGTTGTGCCTTTATTCACACATTTTTACCTTTTAAAAAGATACTTTTTGATTCCCGGTTGACCTGTATAGGAATTACAGCCCGGCTGCTCATCGTCTATTCAGAACGTTCTGCTTAATCAAGATAGCCCCTCCGCGTTTGACGTCCCTAATCAGTACGCAGTGAGGGAAATTATTCAATTAACCCTAATTAACACTGTAATATTCTACAAACTGCATGAAGATTAGACTTGTGCTTTGACTGTTTCGAAGCATGTTCACACACGCTCTACAAGCTCATCTATTGTCTGGGAGTGGTTAATTAAAGCTAAATTTGCTAATTGTTCATTTGTATTTTTCCTATTGGCCTGTCATGATAAATCACTGTGCAGTAATTCATCTCGCCCAATGTACTTCATCTCTGTCGTATAGGAGCTTGTGGCGCGGCTGAAGATGAAATGTTCATTGTTAGCATCATCTGTCACACTGTGGGAGGAGAGTGATGACACAGCTGTGATTTGCTTGAGCTTTACTGTTCCAAGTCTTTTAGCCACACTGCCTGCTCCATATTAACTGGGTTCGGATTAATAATCAGGCATTTTTTTAATGTTATAACCACACTCACTTACAGGTAGTGTAAGGAATATGGGCCTTCAACAATGCAGGTCTACGTGTATGCACAATAGTGTGGTCAATCAGTGGTTGATATTCATCCTTCATCCACACTATCTGCCATGTTCTAAATGTGTTCCAATGATTGGACTGTAAACTGGATGTTATTTAACCCCAATAATGATCTAATATCTGGATATTATGTTTGAATTCTCACTGTATGGGTTACTTTGTTCACTTTTACATTTGTACTACTGCCATTTGGAGTGCCAGAATCTGAATGTTTCACCTGTTCTGTTTAATGTTTATGCATTGCCTGTAGCTAACTGTTTCACATGTTTATCATTACATTTAGCTAACTATTTCAACTATTTATCGTTATGTTTATTATATTACTTTTCATGTCAGATTTATCAACTGTTCGTCCTTTTAGCTAGATTTTTATTCGTTACCAGTTATCAACTGTTTATTCATTAGCCTACTTAAGCTAGCTAGCCAGGTAGCTAGCTTCACGGCTGTATTTTTAGCTATTTCATTACCAGTAACTTTCAGCTAACTATTTCAACTCCTCTGCTTACTCGTTCGCTAGTCTTCACACATTCAGTTGCAACATGTGACAACTGACTCAGGCTATAATAAACAAACAGGCTTGATTGCAAATATAAAAAAGGTCAACATCACACCAATTTGTAAACCTATTGGGTTACATTCAACTTTAAAACAAATTAAAAAAAGAAATTCTTAGATAATCTAACATCTGTACCGTGATATCCTGGCACCACACTGGATAAAATCCAGCAGCTGTAGACCATCCTCTATGTTGCAAGAGTTTTCGCGAAGGCCCCCTGTTAGATAAACAAATCCCAGCATCTTCTCTATGGTGAAGCAGCTCAATAGTCTCTCATCTCTTTCTTCTCTGCGGTCTCTCTCTGCTGCATGTATTGGCTTCGGCCTCTACCAATCGTCTTATTGATCCTAAATGAAACACTGAACTCATCAATACGGTCTTAATGCGAGTTTGTTGTTCAATCACTTGCCATTTAAATCACCCGGCTCAAGTCTTGCAAGCCATCCGTTTTCTGTCATACGCTGCACGTCTCAACAATTTGCTTTGTCATTTTGGGAGGAGTATGCAATTATCATAAATATCTCCCACCGCTCACTTTGTCAACCCCACAGTGCGGCGCGATCATGCCTGTGAGGATTCCTTTTTTTTATCTGCTTTGTTACCTTTTATCCCGTGTTGAAAATAGGTGCTTTTCTCTTACCACCAATACTTACGATGGCCTATTCTTACATCTTAAATGAGGTTTCATGAATGTCACAAATGAAGTCAAAGTGCAACCCCATTGATTAGGCTGGTAATTAAGATGTAAATGTGGTTGTGGGCTGGTGAGCGATCACACCTGCGATAATAGCAGAGTGCTGTTAACATCACCAGGGGCCTGACTGCCATGCAGTGTGCTGCCTTATCAATGTTTGGAGTGATCTTCTGTTTAAGTATAGGCTCTACTCCTAATTCATGCTGTTTGCTAGTGCTGTGCTGCCACTGCCAGATACTGGGCTACAAGGTGATGACAATTTTCTCCAGTGGGTGCAAGTCACTCAGTGAGAGGTGGCTCTTGTGCTAGCCACCTGGTTAAACAAAGGACCATTGGAAGATGTTACAGTCCAAATGAGAATTACTTTAACTGCCAAGTGCAATGAATGTGGAGGAATTTGTCATGGTGACACATGCACAACTCACTGTGGCAGAACATAGTGACAAACAAAGCCACCAGGGCCTTCAGCACATTACAGGGGGACAATGCTTAAGAAGTGATTGAGCATATGTGAAGATTGTGTGAAGTTCCTGATTTCAAAGGGATGCTGACATGGCAAGTAACTCAATATAACCACAACCTATTAAATGAAGCTCCACACACAACTCCGCTTTTGCAGCTTTCTCGAGAAATGCAAACATTCGACGATACGCTCATATACTCCATGCCTTTTTTGCGTGCGGAGCAGATGCGAGTGTGGTGTGGATTTAGGTAAACCGGTCATGTGCAGCCGCTGGCAGTCCTTAAGGGTTTGGGCGCTCACACGTTGGTGTTAACAGTTTAGCTTCGGTGCCAGGTAGAGAATGAATGACACGGGGCAGGGTGGCACATCCTTGGAGATGTTTGTCAGGAGATGTCCCTCCCTTCTGCATGTTTACACTCACAGGGGCCACACTTGGCTGTTAGCGGGGGAGAAAACTGGGAAAACAGCCGTCTTGTGAGAGCCAAGACTCTTACTGTGAATATTAAAGAGAGACAGAGACGGAGAGAGGGGGAGAGGGAGAGAAAACCAGCTATCTGGACAAAACAAAGCTGGGTTTGGAGAGCCCGGAGCACATAATAAGCACGGCTCTTTCACTGCACACCCAGGGCACTCTGGAAAAGTGGGGAGGCCGCTGAATGGGAAAGGAAGTAATAAAAAAAGCAAACTTCTTTGAAAAGAGTCTTGTGTGTGTGTGTGAGTGAGAGAGAGAGAGAGAGTGTGTGAGTCCATATGCATGCATGTGAGTGTTTGTCTGCAGCTGTCTGCCTGAGTGATGAGTATGTATATCCTACCTGTAGTAGTGTTGTTGGACACAAGATACAACCTGGCTTTTTGGAGAAGGACAGAAATATTAAATACTGTATCACCATCAAAGACGGTGGGTGGATCACAGGGGCCTTGTGAAAATGTAAGGAGATCTGTGCCGTGTCCCCTCGCCAGACATTTTGATGGGAGTTTAAAAAGCAGCAATTCGCCAGACAAGACGAGCCAAGAGGTAGGAGGCAAAGTAAAAGGGCAGTGGAGTTTGATGAGAGAGTCTGATTGCCATTCTGTCTGACATGCAGCCTAAATGAGCTGAGAGAGAGAGAGAGAGAGAGAGAGAGCGGCTGACCGTACACACACATACACAGGAGTGGGCGCTGAAGTGTCTGACTTTAAAGTATCTTGCATAAACGCACGCATCGTTTTGATGATAAACGTGGCGACAAAAAGAGCTGAATTCGGTCAGAGGGTGAGAGGGGGCAAGAAATGAGGAGAAGCAGACAACGGGGGGGTGAGCTGTGAAGAGAAAAGGAGGCAGGAGGGACACATGGAAAGAAAGAAGCAAATTGGGGAAGTGGTGGCCGTGCTGTAACTTCACTAAGTCCAACCCTCCCACCCCCCCGAGGTAGTCTTTTCGCTAGTCATCAGAGAACTGACTTCACTGACGTCCTGTATCTAGACTAGACTTCTACAAGTGGGCCAAATAAAGAATGACAAGCCCCACCTCACCCCCACTGTTTCACCTAAAGGCAGGTCTCACCCCTCTTCTTTTCTCCCCACTGCAGACACGCTTTGCAACAATCCAGCTTTCAACTAAATAACGTCTCATTTCCCCCTTTTTTTCTCTTTGTTGAAAGATCTGGCAATTTCTTTTTTATTTTTTTATTTAGCACTACAGATTTTTTTTATCCTCCATGTTTTATCATGTGGTCACCGGCTAGCTAAATAACACACTTTACAAAAACAGACAGGCACACAGAGACTCCCTCTGACACGCACGCACGCACACACACAAACATACATTTAGAGCTGTCTCTTGTGTGGTCACAGGGAGCTAAGGAACACATGCAAACACATGAAGAGGACCTCACATTGAGCCTGCAACGCCGTGCTTTCCAACAGATTGCTGATTTTTTTTTTTTTTTTTTAACCGCCGAAACCTCAGTGCAGTCTAATGTGTGTTTGTGCTTGTTTTAAAGAGCAATTAAGTATAGAAAGGCGTCATATTTAGTGCTGTTTTCTTTATTGGGAATATGGAGGAAGCAGAGTTGCAAACCGAAGTAGACATCTGATGAATTGCATGATAACGTCCAGGCACTAAACAGCATTGTGCAAAGCACGCCCAAGTGCAAACACTCTATTCCAGATAATCAATCAATACATCCACAACTAAGGAAATTATTTTCGATAGGAGAGCAAGTAAAAGGCGAAAAGAGAGGAAGAAGAAAAGCTCTTTCTGTAGGAAGTTAAAACTTGATTTCACTTTGCTTTCTCACAACTAGTTCTGCTGGTGTGACAGCTGACATGAAATGCGTGGCACAACAGCGCTCGTAGAGTGATGATAACTGAATCGATTGATGTGCAAAGCGGCCACCTGAAGGAGTGATGACTTTCTGAATACCAGCAGCACCAGTAGCCCCTTCCAGGTGCCAGACAGTGAGTCTGGGAGTGTCACGGAGGCTCCACCCGGCCTCGACCCCCCCCCATTCCTTCCCTCTAGCTCTAGGCAGGTCAGGGACAAGCTGGAGATCAATAGCTTGCGTTTGCCCACAGCAGCCCCATTTCTCAGCCGGGACACTGATGCTAACTATCAATAGTAATAAGGGGCTGTCTGAGACACAGTTAACTGCTGGCCAACCAACACAGCTGTCTGGCGGCAGTTGATAAACATCTTGTGCCCAGAGTCACTGCGAATAAACCACTTGATATGTTTTAACTTTGTGGGTGTATTTACTGTAAGAACGTGTGTTTGTGCTTTGTTTTTTTACGTGGCTTGACTACTCACTCTGTGGTTACCTGTGCGCCGCTTTGTTGTGCGGTTACGCTCCTCGCTCAGCTTGCTTTGTGGCTGGAGACACCGGCATCACATGTGTATATTCTGTATGTTCTGTGTTTACGAGCGTGTGAAGTAATGTAGGGATAATTCAATGTGTAATTTTTAGTTTTGCTTCCAGGTTCTTAAAAATACATAAACACTCAGCTTTCGGGGGGTGATGTCCGTAATTTCTTCAAGATGTTTGGAGTGTTTGGTTCCTCTGTAGCGTTCGGTCTTAGTGATGTGTGTCAGTGTAATCCAGCCTCCATTCTGTGAAACATCTAACGAGCTAAGCATCTCTCGCCATCCAAATATCATTTGTCAATGTCATATGAAAGCAGAACGGGGTTTTTTTTTTTTCTTCAAGAATACGAAGGAGCTAAAATAGGAGTCTTGGTGGTCGTCCAGTACCGTGGTGTTTCTCGTTAATGCAAGTCAAGCGAGCATGTTTAATCAGATACAATCAAGTGAATTTGTATCATAACAATCGGAGGCTTTAATGATTGCATCTCTGTGAATGTGAGTATCTATTCAGAAATAAAAAAGAGGTGGCTGCAGGGTAATGAGAAACAGACATAGTCCGTCATAGTTGTTAATAAAACTTACCAAATTAAAATTGTGGAGATTTTTACTCTGGAATTGTGTGTGTAAGCACGTATTCAGTTTATTTTGTATTTTACAATTTCAAATGTATAAAATGTGTTTTTGTAAATAATCATTGAGCTTCACATTTAAGAAATCTTATGTTATGTGTGTGTCATGTATTTGTTTTTGTGTTTGACTCATGCAAAAAGCTGATTAATACCGTTACTTTAAATGAATGGCTCTTCTAAGAATTTCCTGTTTGGTAAACAGCAAATTATATCACCTGTCTGTACGTCTGTTTATATCATCTTCATCAGTATTATTTATCACATCTACACTTTTTTCTTTTTCTAAAAGCAAAAGTGTGTCAGTGTTTGCAAACCATACAGCAGGATGTGGATTTGTGTGTTAGTGCACACTGCCTGTGTGGTATCTGGTTTCCAGTTACACCAGTCAGGACAGGACACTGCTGGCCGCCTCACCTCTGTCACTAATAACTGGGAGGACGAGGCTCTTAGTCAGGGATCCTTTGGCACACATCTCTGAACACTTGTACACTTGTACCTGGGCAGCCACAGCTGATACACACACGCACGCAGTGGAGGCACGGTGTGGGTGTGTGTGGATAACTGTAGCAGTTGCACACACACAGCATGCAGACGTAGTGTTTGTGTGAGTGTGTGTGTGTGCGTGTGTGATAGGCCGGTGACCTCTAGCACCTCTGTGACACTCTTGAATGTTTGCTTGTTTTCCCTCAAACAAGACGGGATTGAAAGGGGGTGTCTGTAACTGCAGCTGAGATAATGTAAAAACAAACACGGGCCATTGATATCGGGTGATGCTGCAGGAAGTTGTCAGGGGGGGCACGATGGGGGGAGACAATCTGTGGGACAAGTGGCGGCAGGGTTGCTGGAGGACAATAGAAAGGGTTTGATCTCTTAATTAATGGAGGCTATTCTCTCCTGCTGCAGGTACTGAATTTTAATGCGGCCGATTTTTCAAAGGGATTTCTTTAGTGGCAAACCAGAATGCTGCATTCTGATCATGTGGAAGACAAAGTCACTTCAGCTCATACCAGAAATATCGGTGGTAGTGTTGAAATCCATACATCGCTCTATAAACTTGCCTTCATTCGATGATTTATATGGCATCCTTCTAAACATATATTTTAGATATGAAGATAAAATGATGAGAAAAATAAATGATGTAGTTAATTTAACGTTTTCTTTTTAAATGCAGTGAGATTAGTTTCCATTTAAGCTGTTGGACAAGCTGCACAGAGCCATTAAGAGTCATACAGTGACAGTGTGTGTGTGTGTGTGTGTGTGTGTGACGTGATACAGGAAAATGTGGGCCTATTTCTTTATTTCTTTGAGCATGAGGCCAGCTTACAGCAATCCCTTTAATCAAGCTCCTAATCCTTTTGCAAGACGTCAGCATGCCATTAATAAGGCTGTGCACTTCTTGATATTTGTATTGGGAACAATGGAGGTCAAAGGCTCCATGCAGCATTTACTGTTAATCAGAAATATGGCTCACCGTAGCAAGAATACTTTTATCTGCCATAAACATCATTTTATATGTGTTTGGTGAATGGTACGCGATTGAATAACCGCTGTCTGACATCATTTTACTGTACTTTAATTCAAATGTGAAGCCTTTCTTAATTCTATAGCCAAAAGTCTGAATTAGTACTTTTTAATAAAGGGCCTTAAATATTATCTTTAACTGATGTCATGTAAATCAGACGTATCAAACAACTGCAGTGTGTAATAGCGATAACACCAACAGTCTGGTGAATCAGTCCTCCAGTTGTGTTAACACACTGGAGTCTTGATGCACCCCTATAAACCCTAAACGCCCTATAAGTCTTGCCACTCGGGCTTCCATTATCACACACACAAACACACACACACACACACACACACAAGCAGACACAACACGTGCAGCTGACCTAGATGAAGGCCTGATCCAGCTAGTTGTAATTCTTTAGGCATCTCGTCGGGCAGAGAGCAGGACCGTGAATAGAAACCCACCACGTGTTGAATGCGGTGTCACACAGAAAGGAGACTTTCTACTCCCAAACACAGAGTGAGGATCACTAACAAGTCGAGTTTGGGAGATTCCCCGCCGTAACTACCACATTATGCGGCCAAACGCGCGGCGTTTCTGAGCCATATGATCAATCATGAGATGTCAGTGATAATAGTGAATGATGGCACCCGGGCCGGACCTTCTGTGATGTGTTGCGCACAGCATTGATCGCGCAGGCGACTGCGCACTTTTTATGCGCCAGAGGCTACTGTCATTTTCACCTGCAGAGAACAAAGTCCTCCTCTTACCACAATAACACATGGCGAGACTGTATGCGTGGCTATTTAATTATAATTAGATGGATTAAAACAAAATAATTTATATGAAAATAAAAAAATAATATTAGATTTCGTGCTGTATTATTAGGACGATGGATACTTTAATTTCAATCATGAAGATCTGGGTGAGGACATTCCATTTACCTTCCACCTCCTCCCTCTTCCAGAGCACAAAACAGTCAATTTTTTACATAAATCCTGTGCTGGAGATTATAAATATTATTTTCTAATCAATAAGTAATCCATCCAACTTCGTCTTAAGGCTAAAAAAAAAAATCTTTGAAGTCAAAGTTGAAAACTTTTTCGGGCACTGACATTGACTTATGTCTGTTGGGTCCCCAAACTGTGTCCGTCTGTGTCATTCAGCTCATGATTGTTAACACTGTATCCTCACCGTCCCGAGTGAATCCCATTTAAAATGTCTCCCGCTCGGCTGGGCTGCAAATCACCCTGTTTACAATCTCACACCAACACTCACATCAATTAACTGGCCATTGATTTTCCCGCCCGGGACATTACAATATTGCAGACCCCTTTTTCCTCTCCCAGCAATTTCAAGTTTGGTGCACGGGCTTTTTATGGCGCGCACACACACACACACACACACACACGTTTCCCCTATTAATGATCATTTGCTGTTTGATTTTGTTAGTCACACTCTTCATTTCGATGTGGATTTTCAGACATTTCAGACACCAACACTTCAAAAGTATGTGTAAAATATCAAATAATACATTTCAAAAATATATTTGGCGTAACGCACTGTTAAAGCAGATCACTGGAGTATTTGATTTTCCCCCTTGCTCTTTCCTTTTTTTCATGAATAAGTAAATAGTAAGGCAAGTCGAAACTAAAAGATAGCTGACACAAGAGAGGACCAGATCCATCTAGCCTGCAGCCGCTCTTTAAATATTCAGTGAAAAATAATGGCATCCGAGGCATCACCTATAGTAACATTATTATCTTCATTTCTCAAAATCAGCCCCACTGAAAGCTTCGTTTATCTTTTTCACGTAATAAATCTACTCGACTCGGCGCTCAAAGGAAGCTCCCGTGGGACCTCTTGCCCTCTTAAAACATCCTCACTAAAGGCGCACTCCCGTGCATATTTTAAGATGATAATAATAATAATAATAATAATGATGATGATAATAATAATAATAATAATGTAATTGTTCTTGATATTATGTGTATATAATGTATCTGTACCTTACTTAAAGGGTTGATTAAGACATTGCTTTCTTGGATTTACAGTACCTGGCAGCTCCCTTGTAATTGTCTTAAAAAACACACATTTGTAGAAATTGAAAGGCTCACAAAGGGCCTCCAAAACATCCAACTTTTGATTCAGATATGCAGTCATTCATTCATACATGCATGCAAATAACCCGCTGGATGGCGATGATATGATAAAAAAATAAATAAAATTAAAAAAATTAAAAAAAACTTTGTTGTTGTTTTTTGTTGTTAGTGGATGGTGTGAAGTGTAGATGAGTCCACATGGCATTCGCGAAAAATAATCATAATAATAATAAATGTTTGGGGGAGAAATGAAAAGCTTTATTCATCCCTATTCAGATGAACAGACTTGTCTCCGCTGTCTTTACCACTGATCATCCCGGTGCGCACAAAACGTTTGGATCTGCTGTGCGCAATCAGAGAGAGAGAGAGAGAGAGAGAAGCAGAGAGGGAGCCGGGGGGGGAGGAGGAGGTGGTGGAGGTGAATGGCAGCATGACTGAATAGCCCGGTGACCAATCAGATCCTCGATGGGCCGGGCTCCACATTTGTCCCAGTGCTGCACGGGCCCTCAAAGTTTGTTTATTCGCGGAATGCCGTGTGTGATGAAAACGTGTTAGTAAGTAACCCCCCTTACGACTAATAATAATCAAATGAAACTGATTGGGACGTCGGAGCACACTGTGGACTTTTGGGAACGCGTACCGGTGCCATTTACGCACGGAACATGCTCGCGCGACACCGCGTTTTAGCGCACCGGGAGCCACGAATGAAACTCTTCAGAGAGTAGGTGTCGGTGTACAACACAACAAGAGCTGAATTACAACGATCTTAATGCGAGAGCGGAGGACGGACTACCGAGTTGCAGAGAGAAGAAAGTTGGTTGGGGATCGCGGAGGTTTCAGTCAGTCCTCATCTGCGGGAGGGAGAAAAGCAAAGAAAAACTGTGATCGCTGCTTGATCAATGTGAAAGATTGAAAGATACTGTCGCAGGCATTGACTCGAGACGCTGACATTCCCCAGTAGTAGTCAAGATAAGCTTTGACTTGGCTAACAGAAGGGGTTAAACCGTATCTAAAGGGAGTTTGGAAAACCCAGCCTTTCTTCCCCATACGGATCAACTCATTGGGTGGGAGCTGAGAGAGAGACAAGAGTCCCCAGCAAATCAGGAGCTAATTGATTAAAGAGACTTCATTTGAATAGGAGGGGGGCTGGCGAGGTGCCAATCGCCTTTCAAAGAAGCCCCCCGTATGATTAATCGCAGAGCATTATTGATAATCATAACGGGGCACATGCGCGGTGGATGGGCTCGATTTACGTAATTTTTGAGAAGGTTTTGTAGTCATTTTTTTATTCTTTGCCTGCTGATGTGCCAGCCAGCATGTCGCGGAGGAAACAAGCGAAGCCGCAACACTTCCAATCCGACCCTCATCTGCCCTTACCGGAGCACAATGGTGAGTCCAAGTAACCTCTCGCTCCTTTTTATATACAATCACCGCGAATATGTCACTTTTGGGGATGTTTTATCGAGTCGGTGGTCCTATCTGCCGGGTAAACTTAATACTTTGAATCGGACTTTGTACTATTGCCACTTTTCAGAAAACTTAACGCTCCTAATTTGCTTTAATTCACTTTATCCCAGTTTAAAGAGGAATTTCAAACTTTTTTCTGTTTCCCACACGGAAGGCTTCATTTTTTTAAAAATCCAGACTTAACTATAAAAGATAAAAACGTTCGCCTAAAGATAATAACCAGAATCCAGAGCGTATTTATCTTCAGGTTTACTGCGTGTGCGTGATTAAAAGTTTCTAAACTTTTTATTCCCCGCTTCAGCTTTGAATCGTGTTTTTTTTTTTTTTTGGTTTTGTTTTAAACCACCTTTAAACTCTCCTGTGATGAGTGGCCGGTTTAGTTTTCGCTCCTCTCCGAGGCTTCCCTGCGATCAGCGGCCGCTCTCGGTGCGCCGAGATGGACCACCCTGTCTCTCCAGCCGGGACTCCAACTTTTCCTGAGTCCCGGTCACAGAAAGAAAAAAAAAAGCGTGTGTTTCAGTCTAACGCTGTAAAGTCGTACAATGTTCAGCCACTTTTAGGAAAATCACTCTCCATAAAGCGGTGCCTGTTTTATACAATAACGAGCTTTATTGCTAAAACAAAACAAAAAAAGTTGGATCAATGGAGGACAAAGTCTTCTAAAAGAGCGCTGATGAACACACATCCTTCCCGTATCCTGTAAATATCCCCCCGGTTTACTCATCGTTACACTTTTTGTTCAGATATCAGCACAGAGAAGTGAAGTCTTACTCACACTCTATGAAACACACACATACAAACACACACACACTCACACACACACACACACACACACACACGATTTATGTGAGACTGCAAAATAATTTCTAATTCTCAAACAAAATCAGCCCGATAGATGAAGCTTGTGAATTCGTGCTTGAACGCATTTAGAGGAGCCTGAAGATGATCGGATGAAAAAATATATATATAGCTGTTAATTCTCAAAGTAAAATCCTCTCTTAACATGTGAAATCAGTCAGAAGTGGAAATCCAGGACTGTGTGTACTGAAGCTCAAGAGTTTCAGAGGCCAGCATTGTAAATCGTCTCTGTTTTGTTGCGAGGAAAATCTAAAACTAAAAAAAAAATCAACTTCAGCAGGACCACGGCGTGATAAGCCTGCAGGAGAAGGTTAATAACAGTTGAATTTCGTCACAGGACGTTGCGTTGTAACGTTTATTTTTGATGGCGGACTTTTTTTTTTTTTGACGTTTCTGTTACAGGATTCGCCCTTTAAAAAAAATAGTTTAATTTTCTCTAAAATAAAATACATTTCCTGAATTTAAATGGAGGCGTATGTTTGCTGTGTCGTGCAGTGCGATCGAATTTTTCCTGCACAGCATTTATACTTTTCATGATTTTAATTTAAAAGAAATTCATAATAATAACAAAACATACACATACAACGAGAAATGATTTTTGGCTTTGCATAGACCTGTTGCACGAGGCCTGTAAATTTAATATGTGCAATGTAAATATTCTCAAAGCCACGTTGTGCTTAGGTACAGGCTGAAAAGCATGTGCAGGTAATTTTAAAGAAACGCTTCTGTCAGGAGAAAGTCATGCATAGAAACGGTATTTACAGCCCACTTCACGTGATTTTTAGGAACTTGATGATTAATGCAAAACCTAGTTAATTCCTGACTGCTGTCTTTTACTGCATATTCCCTTTAAATCTAATAAACTTAACGAAGAGTTACTTTTGTCACCAAGCCTGGCAGGCTGCAGAAAACAACATTTCTCAATTATGCTCAATTTGTTGCAAAGTGTCTTGTGTGTGTAATTAGAAGGGTTATGGGCATGTTGTCTTTAGGTTTTGGGGTGTACTTTGGCTGGATCGAAAATGTGCTGTGTGCAGGGAGTTGTGGTAGCCGGAAGTGAAAACAGAAAGTCATTGTATTTGTAGCTGAATATCAGTGATGCTGAGGGGCTGTAGTTAGTGGGAGATCGGAGTGAGAGCCACAGAGGGTGGGATGTCGAGCTGTTTTAACCTTTGCCAGTGTCCTTCTGTGTGGAGGTGATGAGAGTTCAGGACCCAGTGTGTTCCTCTCTACCTCGCCATTGACCCTGCTGATCGGAGCTGCAGGCGGCCCAGCAAGGCCTCGGCTTTTTATTTAAGTGTGTGTGTGTGCGTGCGTGTGTGAGGCCTTATCAATGTTGTGACCATCCCCTTTTGCCCTATCAGAGTGGCCCCCCTAGAGGGCAGATTGGCAGCCCCCTTTGCACTGTTGTTCCCCTGCAAACACAGAGTGCAGTTGCTTGTCATTTTGCCAGTGTTTATGTGGTGTTAGTCTAGGTGCAGCCTGAAGGACTTGCTTTGCCTTTTTTCCCTCCCCTTAAGCTTTAAGCATGTCACCGGGGCAGAGCTTCTTAGATTTGAATCTTGTCCTGGACCACGGCAGCTTTAGTGGAACCCCATCTAGTGTTCAGTGGGATGAGTCCTGAGGGCTGGAGACGATGAGAGCAGAAACCCTCCTGAAGTTACAAGTGTCAAGAGGCTCACAGAGGCCCCCTGCGAAAAAATAATGTAGGATCTCTCAAAGCTCTCCGTCAACTTTTTCGTCTAATCCTCGCTTTCTTGTCTCTCATATTCAGACTTTGGTCAACCTCTTTGAGACTCTGTCCTCTGCTCTTTGTCTCTCCTGACGCCCTTTAGCCCTGCGCACTGCTTGCATTGTGCTTTTGATTGAGATTGTATGGAAGTTTCACAGACTCCATCTTTATACCAGCTTGACTTTATCTTAATTTTAATTCGAAGTTAATCCTTGCTATTTTGGGAAATAAGCCTAATGCTAGCATCTGCGCTGTTTGCTATACTGGTCTTATGTGGACAGTGGATTTATAGTCATGCATTGATTTAGTTTTGATCCTGTTTTTGTCGTCTTGTAAAGTAAAACATAGTATTGCACTTTAAGGAGAAAATCGGTGGCAGTGTAAGCTTTTAAATTATTGCTGAAATATGATTCTTATGTTTTGCAGCTGTTGAGGGGATTATTATTATTTTCTTCACTCACATTCCAAACTTAAGATGGAGTTGGTAAAGAGGAGACTGTCCACTGCTGCATTGCACAACTTGGATGAAAATATTTTTCTCCAGTTCCCTAATTAATAAACGCACAAATGATTTTGTGAATATCGCCCCTTTTTCTTTTTCTGTAATTATATATTTTAGTTATAGAATGTCATTGTAATTTTTGCATTTTCAAGCTGAAGCGGATTGGGAATCTTGTGATTTGTAGGATTTTTGAAAATGCG
This sequence comes from Nibea albiflora, assembly GCA_014281875.1. Classification (NCBI taxonomy): domain Eukaryota; kingdom Metazoa; phylum Chordata; class Actinopteri; family Sciaenidae; genus Nibea; species Nibea albiflora. The sequence goes on along the minus strand of CM024795.1, from coordinate 13,853,595 downwards.
CACTACATACAAGTTTGTCGTCTTTGTTTGAAAATGTTCTTAATTAAAGAAGCACACTTAGGTCCCGTACTAAAGTATATGTATGAGGCAAATGGTTAATTAATTTAATTTCAGTGTACACTATTATTATTAACATAATATATGCATTGTGTGTAGCATATTTTTTTGACAAGCTCTGCGTATACTTGAGCATACACACACTCGTACACACACGTATTTTATGTATTTATTAATTCTGTATCTTCCAGAAGTTTGTTTGACAAAAGTTTTATTCCTTTTTTATGTAGCTCCTCTTTCATCCCACTCAGTGTCATATGATTGGGGTTTCTTCACGCTAAATTGTGTACAGTCAGTTTGGAGAAGAGAGAAAAGGCGTTTATTTAATCCACATATTTCTCACACTAGAAATCAAACACATTTTTTCAAAATTAGCTCTTGGGGTGTAGGTAGACGGGTGGGTGGAAGGGGGGATTTAACATGAAAAGTTGTCATTAAAGTTGAGTCTTCCCTGTTTGCATGGTTTGGTAGTGTGAGGGCCAGGGTTTACTGTCATGGCAACTTTGCGTTATCTGATGTCTCTGAGCAGAGAAACATTGAGGGAGATAATCCCTGAATTAAACAGGATCTGCTTTGAGTCGACTGAGATGAGCAGGGCCAGGCTGTGCCGACGATCCCCGCCGCTCCCATGCTGCGCGAACAATGGGAAGGCATCCTGTCTCTCTGTGGGGCAGGGCTGCACTTCTCTGGGTTTCATTTGCAAATGAATTCTTGGCCCTGATGAAAGTGTTGAGGGGCCAGAGCCACAATGAAAGGGATTCATAGAGAAATGCAATTTGTAAATCAACTTGTATGTTAAACAGCGAGATTTTACTGTGACAAAGAGGGGGAAGAATAAGGAAAGTCTGTAGCTCAGCAGTGGCTCTGGGGTACAGGGTGTCGTCTTTTTACTCTCTGACTCGTCCTGTTTATCAAAATGGAAAATTAAAAAACCTGTTTCGCTTTTCAAATGCGGTCAGTACTTTTGAATTTTCATCTCAATGATAGACAGAAGTTGCCGTGTTTGTATTGCATGTTCTGTGAGCTGGTGTGTCCAGTTTCTCAGTTTTGGCAAGTTTGTGATGCATTCATTCTGGTGTACCGCCCTACTCTTAAGTTTTGACCAAGTCATTTATTCAAACAAATAGTTTTTTTCCATTACGTTTTTTTTCACCGAAGAATTTACTGACGAGTGCCTTCTATGGCTGGTAATGTTTTAGGTTAAAGTCTATTCACAATTATGGACAAAAGTTTTTAAATTTCAATGTATTTTTTAAATTCTTTTCGTTATATCGCAGACATTTTATCCATAACAAATGATGTCATATCGTGTGTTTTAAACGGGTATTTACTTTTGTAACTATTTTTTCCCCTCTTTTGTTTTGCTTGTTGTGTTTAGTGTGTGCACATAACAGCTTAGATGCCACAGGCTCTGTTGTTCATGTCTCACTGTGACTGCAGCCTGAGTGGATACAAATTAGTTTAGTGACATAGATAACCTGTCCAAGATGCCTATACTTGGCTGAAAATGAGCAAAGTTGACAGCAAATTGAAAGTCTAATAAGTCCTTCAAATGCTTGATTTGCGCCGAGTGGACAAGTAGACTTTGAAGGGCATGGAATATAGGAAATCAATGCCTTTCTATGAAATTTCATTAAGACCCAATGTCCACACTTCACTCTATTCTATATTTTGATGGATTATCTGGAGAAAATGATTACCTTTGGTTGGGCTGATGAAACCCAGATGTACATCTTCAAAGATCACTTTTAAGCAATATTTGAGTAGTCCCCATTGATTTTGTATCCCTTCTTATCGTGTTTCAGAGGCTACTGCATTGAATAAGGCCTTTTCTCATTTCTGTTGGCTTATTGTTGCCTTTCGATCGTTGTTTTTGTGAACACATCAAGGGGATAAGTGTAAAACTGATTAACTTAAGATTAACAACAATGGAATTTGAGGAGATAAAGCTGCTTCTTCAGCTGCAAAACATTTCTAATCACTAATCCTCTGTTTCCTCTTTTTCAGGGGACACAGAACTTTGCTCAGAGGACCCCCCCTGCAAGGAGTCAGACGCCCATGTCTGTAGCAGATGTTGTGCTGAATTCTTTGAACTATCAGATCTTGAAGAACACCAGAAGAATTGCACTAAGAATCAGTTAGTACTGATAGTGAATGAAAATCCTGCTTCCCCCACCGGAACTTTCTCGCCTGGGTCTCCTTCAATTAATCCTGATGACCAGATGAATGACACAGCTAATAACACTGATCAAACAGAGTGCAGTGACCTTTTGGAGCCTAATACTCTTGAAAAAGACGAATCCATGGAAGTGGATGTTTCCGGAATGAGCAGTGGTCATGAAGAGGAAGGCAGTCATACAGAGAGCGGGAGCCCCATCAACACAGTCAGCGGCCATGGTGGCAGGGGCACCTCTGGCCCTGCAGTAGGTACTTCAGCTGTCTCTGCCCCTCTACCTCAGCTCAGTAACCTAACTGAACTGGGGAACTTTTCTATGATCAACAGCAATGTCATAATTGAAAATCTGCAGAGCACCAAAGTGGCTGTGGCTCAATTCTCCCAAGAGGCCCGTTCAACTGGGGGCCCTAGAGTGGCAGTGCCAGCCCTTATGGAGCAGCTCCTAGCCCTGCAACAGCAACAGATCCACCAGCTGCAGCTTATCGAACAGATTCGCCATCAGATACTGCTACTGGCCTCTCAGGCCCCAGAAATGCAGGTGCCCCCAACTTCTGCTCCAGGCACAATGGGGCCTGCTGCCAGCCCACTGACCACACTCAGTTCACATCTCTCCCAACAGCTGGCTGCAGCCGCAGGCCTAGCACAGAACCTGGCTAGTCAGTCAGCCAGTATTAGCAGCCTAAAGCAGCTGGCTGCAGCGGCACAGCTACCTCAATCCAACCCAAGTAGCAGTGAGACATCTCAGAGCATTAGCACACTGGGACCATCAACAGTTAATGCCCAGTCCTCTGACAAGAGGCCGAATCATATGAGTACCCTCCACTCTCAGCTCAGCAACTCCTCACTTGCTAAGTCATCCACGCCAGCATTTGGAATGCGTAGCTTGTTAAGCTCAGCAGTGAACCCCCTTCTACCTCAGCCCCCACCTGGAAACCCCATGTTCTCCAGCTCTCTGCCCAGTGTTGGCACCACCGTAGAGGACCTCAACTCTTTAGCAGCTTTGGCCCAGCGGACAAAAGGCAAGCCGCCAAATGTCACTTCATTTGAACACAAGAGCAGCTCTGACGAGGCTTTTTTCAAGCATAAGTGCAGGTTTTGTGGCAAGGTGTTTGGAAGTGACAGTGCCTTGCAAATTCACCTGCGCTCACACACTGGTGAGAGACCATACAAGTGTAATATCTGTGGCAACCGCTTCTCCACCCGTGGTAACCTGAAGGTGCATTTCCAGCGTCATAAAGAAAAATATCCACACATCCAGATGAACCCCTATCCTGTTCCTGAGCATTTAGACAACATACCAACAAGCACCGGCATTCCATACGGCATGTCTATGCCCCCTGAGAAACCTGTCACCAGCTGGCTGGACAGTAAACCAGTTTTGCCCACTCTGACCTCTTCAGTTGGTATGCTGTTGCCACCTACCATGCCGAATCTGCCACATTTCATTAAAAAGGAAGATCATTCAATAGCCATAACTAGCCCTTCTGTTACTGCAAAGAGTGACTCAGGTGCTGCTGAGCCTTCAGCTAAAAGTAATGATGGCATGTCTGAAGAGGGTGAAGGTGCAACTCTGCCTACCTCAAATGGGAAAACTGAAGAAGGCGGCAACTCCTCAGGCTTCTTGACAAATGTGAGCTCTGCCTCAGAGAGCACTGCCGACTACACAACATCTAACAGCCCGCCCATGATGACCAACCCGCTCATGCCTCTTATGTCTGACCAGTTCAAGGCTAAATTCCCCTTTGGAGGCATCCTGGACCCTCTCCAGGGGTCAGAAACCTCCAAGCTACAGCAGCTTGTGGAGAACATTGACAGGAAGGTGACAGACCCAAATGAATGTGTCATCTGCCACCGGGTGCTGAGCTGCCAAAGTGCTCTGAAAATGCACTATCGCACTCACACTGGGGAAAGGCCATTTAAGTGTAAAGTCTGTGGCAGGGCATTTACCACCAAGGGAAATCTTAAAACCCACTACAGTGTCCATAGGGCCATGCCTCCTCTTAGAGTCCAACACTCCTGCCCTATTTGTCAGAAGAAGTTCACAAACGCTGTGGTTCTACAGCAACATATTCGCATGCACATGGGTGGGCAGATCCCCAACACCCCTCTGCCAGAGAGTTACCCAGAGTCCATGGCCTCTGACACTGGCTCATTTGAAGAGAGAAACTTTGATGATCTAGACAACTTCTCTGATGACAACATTGAAGGAATGGAGGAGGGCCCAGATAGCAGTGTGCCAGACACACCCAGGTCAGCTGATGCCTCCCACGACAGTCTATGTAACTCACCATCTCCCATTGAAATGGCTTGCCAGGAGGGTCAAGAGAAAAACGGCCAAGAGAATACCCACATTAATGAAACACAGGAGCTGCAAGTCAGCCAAATGAAGGCTATGGCAAATGGCTTAGTTGAGGGGGATTGCCTCACCAATGACTCCTCATCTCTGGGAGGGGATATTGAAAGCCAAAGTGCCGGGAGTCCAGCTGTGTCAGAATCTACCTCCTCCATGCAGGCGCCATCCCCCACTAGCTTGCAGCCACAACCACGCAAATCCCCCAGCCTCGAAGAAAGGCAACAGAAGGCCTTCTCCTTTGAGCACACCAGTGCAAACCTCTTGCACTCTCATCCCTCCAACATTGGAGCCCTGGACCTGACATCTGTCAATCCCTCAAAAGACCCTCTGGGCATGATATTCGCCTTCCGTGAGCGTAGCACCATCAAGAACACATCCTGTGACATCTGTGGGAAGACCTTTGCTTGTCAGAGTGCCTTGGACATTCACTATCGAAGCCATACCAAAGAACGACCATTTATTTGCACGGCCTGTAACAGGGGTTTCTCCACCAAGGGCAACCTCAAGCAGCACATGCTGACCCATCAAATGAGAGATCTGCCCTCACAGCTCTTTGAGCCCTCAAACACCAGCCTGTCCTCCAGCCCAACTCCTTCCCTCCTCTCTGTGGGCCCTCTTAACAAACCAGAGGTCAACGGCTTTCTCCATGGCCTCCACCAAGAGAACAAGGACATGCCCCCTGGCTTGGTCACATCATCTGCCTCGACATCCCCAGTGCTTTCTGCTGCACCGCCACGCAGGACACCGAAGCAACACTTCTGCAACACCTGTGGGAAGTGTTTCTCCTCCTCCAGTGCTCTGCAGATCCACGAGAGAACCCACACAGGGGAGAAACCCTTTGCCTGCAGTATCTGTGGTCGGGCTTTCACCACCAAAGGAAACCTCAAGGTAAATGTTCAGAAAACTGTTGGTCTCCTAAAAGTTTGTGCGTGAGAATGTTTGTAAAAAATGAGTCTCAGAGCTGCTATTTAGTTTTATACGGCATGTCAGTGCACTAGGCATCAAGAGGTGGTAATGTTGTGTAATTAATTAATGGCACGGCTCTCTGAGAAAAAAATACCTTAGTGGAAAGGCTGAATCACACATCTAATATGATTATAAGGTAGAAATTCCAGAATGTAATCAGCTAAGAATGATTCAGTGCACAGAATTAATTATCAGAGGCAATCATTGTGCGTGAGGTCGGTCTGTAATTTTCCATAACATGCTTCGATGTTATGGATGCTGTCATGAAGAATGAAAATGATCCTGCTAAATGATCTACAGACACTTAAAACGCACTACAACACAATAAAATTATGTCGGTTAGTTTTGAGTGTGTCAATCCTTAATCCTAGAGAGGAATTTGAGTTAATTTAGTTAATCTTTAATTTTCAAGTATTGCGGTAAATTAAAGTGTGGCTTTTGGTTAAAGCTGGTCTCATACAGAGATGTCTGCATTTGCAGTTGAAGTTTCTCTACTGTAGTAAACATACAGTAAAGTATCGAAGTAACTTTTTTTTGTAGTAGCTTTTGCGTAAAATATTTCACATAATTATTTGAATGTATCTCTCAGGGATTATGAAGCAGAAAACCTATGAAATAATAAATAGTTGTCTTTGACACGAAAAGGGTGTTGGCAGAGGTGAAATGTCAGATGCAATACTGGCCAGAGGAATGAAACTGGACAGTGCAATTTTACCCCAAGCCCTGTGGTCCCCTTGTGAGATGAGCAAATTAAGGTTTAGATTAAGCAGCATGTATCAGTCTTGCCAAAATAAGATGTTTACACCATGCTGGTACCACTCACAGCATAGGCAGCTAACTGGTCTGCTGCACCCAGGGTGTGAAGCTATTTTAATTTGGAGCCGAGCATTATTATTATTTTTTCCATTGCATCATCTCATGTGCAGCTCTTGTGGCCAAGTTTGTAAACATCACTAATTTTCATCCCTCTCATTGCTCTGTCTCTCTCCTCCCTCCCTTTTATTCCCTTTCTCCGCTCCCCCCTTCTCTCTGTGTAGGTACACATGGGCACGCACATGTGGAACAGTGCTCCTGCCAGACGCGGCCGCAGGCTCTCTGTGGATGGGCCAATGGCCTTCCTGGGTACCAACCCAGTCAAGTTTCCTGAGATCTTCCAGAAAGACATGGCGTCAAGAGCAAGCAACGGGGACCCGGCCAGTTTCTGGAACCAGTACGCTGCAGCCTTCTCCAACGGCCTGGCAATGAAGACAAATGAAATCTCTGTTATCCAGAATGGAGGTATCCCACCCATGTCAGGTGGTGTTGGAAATGGGGGTAGCTCTCCCATCGGCGGCCTGACCGGCAGCCTAGACAAGCTGCACAGCATGGAGCCAAACGCTGCTCTTGCTGGTTTGGAGAAAATGGCCAACACAGAGAACGGGGCCCACTTCCGGTTCACACGCTTCATTGAGGACAATAAAGAAATTGTCACCAGTTAGAGTGTATGTCCTGAGTTGCGCACAGACAAATGAAGATGCCTAAAGGCATATTGTACACATGTAGACACCCACAGAAGAAGAGAAAGAAAGAGAACAAGACAGGGACAAAATCAACTGAACTGCTTTGCTCGCCATCGAATCTTTACGAACACGAGTGTGAAGACAAGTTGCTTTTTTTGTACAATGTACATGTTATAGTTTTAAGGAGCTTATTTATTAGTGATTATAACCTTGCTTGAAACCAAGTGGAAGCATTAACAGTTAGGTTTTTGTTTGTTTTAAAGCCAGAATGGGTATGTATGGGTGCTTTAAAAAATGTGCTTTTGAAACTTAGAATATCTGGCTAGATAACCTGACCTTGGCATTAAGTTATTTTCTGTCTGTAGTAGCTATAACCGAACTGTTGATGTTCATGTGATGCATTAGCCCTGTAATAAGCAAACAGACTTGCTGTAAATAATGTACACTGATCTTCTGTAGATGGTCTAACATCTGTGTGTTCATGCCCCCCTCCCCCCCATCAAAACAAAACAATGAAATTCAGGCAAGGGACTAGATGATGTGGTAGTCCTTTCTTTCCAATTGCTATTTACCTTTATTTTATTTAAGGAAGATAAAACATTGAAGTTTGCTTCAAGGGTTTCTTTAGTGTTAACTCGTTTTGTTGTTACTGTTTCTGTGTATTGTACTTTGTACTTTTTGTTTACTTCCATATTTTTTCCCTCAATCTTTCTCTCTCTCTCTCTCTCTCTCTCTTTTTTTTTTTTTTGTTGTTGCTCGTGGTGTTGTTGAAAGAAAGACAGAAGGGAACATTCGGCCTGGCCTATTTCCTGGTTTTTTGGAACTGAGACAGCCAATCAAATGAGCAGGATCCTCCTTTAGTTTCTCCGCTGGATTTCCACGTTGCTGCTATGTCCCAGCATCCTCACTGACATCAAGTGCAAAGTTATGTGTTGAAGCTTCTGTAAATACGTTCAGATGTGGAAATACAAACTCCCTCGTAAGAAAATGTACATATAGCTCACACAAGAGAAGTCCATCATGGCCAGGGGACAAAATGATAGTGTTTTTATAAATATAAATATATATTGGGTTTGACAACCTTCGGACTGTTACATGCACTTTCTTGGAAAGTTGGAAGATCTTTATGGGTCCAGTTTCTCTACACTTTAATACCTACTAACAACTAAGATACTGTAATTCTTTACTCTAATAATCAAATACATCAGTTTTCCAAAAGAACCATTGTGTGTTTGTGTGCTTTTATTCCCTCTTTTATTTATCATATAATTGAACGTACTCACAATTATTTTTCATACATCAAGCACTGACAGTCATTTGAAAAAAAAAACGACTTTAAAACAACTTATTATAACTTTGTGGACAGGGCCGTTGTGCAGCCTGTGAAACTCTTCAGTTTCTGGGCACTGCCAAGCTGCAGAAGCACAAACCGGGGCTCGGATGCAGTCATTGATGGCGTGAGCTTCCCTGCTCTTTAATTTAAATCGCAGTTTTAACCTCATAATTTCCGTTGCCAGTCTTTGAAATCACCAAATGAGTCGCTTAATCCTCGGCATCAGGTAGATTCACGGCTTTTGACACGGTCGGGAAAATGTTTCCTCTCACCATTTATTTCTATACGTTCATCAGATTGTAATAATGATACTCAAAAAAAAAAAAGTCTCAGCGGGGGAAGCGTGTTATTATGCGTGGACACGCAACTCAAGCAGGTACAATTCGCATTAGCGCTATTATAGCGTTAGTGACGCAGTCTTTTAAGGAAATATACGTTTCATTAAGGACGCGACGATCTAATTATTTGCCACCAAAGCCCCAAAAGAAGTTGTCAAAACGATCACACGGCTATCCGGATAAAGCCTTTGACGGCTTTGAATACATTTGCCTTGATTCTTCTTTTTTTTATTATTCAAACTGATTTTTTCCCCCTTCTTTGTATTTCAACAGCTGCATTTAATTTAACACATCGTTGCACATCCTGCAATACAGGATCTGTTAATTTCTGTCCAGCATCCTCGGCGCTCTCCTCCTCCTCATCACAAGACCGAAATCCTCAATATTTACGTTTTATATTTCAAGACGTCGAAGCTAAATGATCCTTGCCCACAGTGCCTGTTTTCCTTTTAACAGTCACATCTGTTCCCCGAGCTCTGTTTGTGCAGCACATCGGCTTCCAGAGAGATTCCTTCAAAGGACAGAAAGAAAAAGAAAACTGCTCCACATTTTTACTGCTCTGCTAATTATGACAAATACTTCGTTCATATTTACAACTTACACTTCCTTTTAATTATAAATAGCCCGTTTTCCCTTTCTTTTAGTTTATTATTTTTATTATTAATAATATTAATATTATAACAATAATAATTATTACTTCTTTTTTATTTGAATCCTGCAACAATAAATAAATAAGATATCAAAGTAATAATAAAAAATATAAAATCTACAATTTTAGTGGTGTGTGTGCTGTGTTGATGTATTGATTAAGCCTTGCTTTAATTAATTTAATAAAAAAATATATATCTTTCTAAAATGTTCAGATAAAAGCATGGTGAATCATATTTGTTTTGTGTGTGCAGGCTATTAATAGGTGGGGAACACAAATATACAGGAGTAAACACATGCTTTATCTCTGTGTGAGCAGTCCCACCACTAAGCATGGCCTGGGCTCTTCCTTCTCTTTTCCTCGCTTAAGTATCGATTGAGCTGTGCAGAATTACAGAAACACTTGAATCTCAGGTGGCAGGAATGTGTACAATTGATCTCTTCCACTGTGGCTCCCAGCAGTGGCTTTTTGCTCCACAACACAGAGCACCACAGGAAGAGCTGGGCGAACACACTGAAACACAATCGCTCCAGACTAAGAGGGGCTGTCCCAGTCTGCCCTGTTCACTGTCACAATTTATTGTGGTGCTGTGAGTCTCATCAGCTGCTCTGCAGCTACACTGAGAACGTGCTCTCACGGTGCAGAGATTATGCCCTTTATATTATAAACACAGTCAGGAGAGATTCATATGTGCTGCATCTTCACGGCTTGGCACAAACACACTCCTGGATATGTTGATTTATTCTTAACAATTTATCTAATGTGTTTTTATTTTAGTGTTGGGTATTTTTTCCCCCTTGTCTGAGCTAAATGGCTTGATGGCCTTTTGCTGCAGTGTCTGGAGAGGATGGGAACCATCAGCAAAGAAACATTACTCTCTTTAGCTGTAAGCCACTCCTGTCCACTTACTGTACACTTGAAGGTTCATTAAGGGTTGGCCTTAAGTAAGGGCTGTATGCACAGCTGCCACACTACAAAAATAACATCATTTGTTTCCAGCCACTAAGTTCACTTATTTTGTACTACATTTTTATCGTGATTCTGGTTGAGGTGATCCACTTAATGCTGCTCTGATTTATATATATATATATAAAAGAACTTTTCTTATTTTCTAAATTGTTTAAAAGGTTTAGATTTTTAAAGAATGAATGAAAGTTAATAGCTTCATCGTGAATTATAAATTAGAATAAAATGTCATTTTTACAGCGCATGTCATCAAAAATTTGGAGAGAACAATGAAACTTTATTATAATTTTTTTTATTTTAAAATGTATTGCCCAAAATTAGAAACAATTTTTGTCTACAATTGTTGTGTGTGTGTGTGTGTGGGTGTTAGGTAAAGTAAAACATGAAGGAAACAAGTAAACTGCTTCTTGTCCCATCAATAGCAGTTTAATTCAGGAGTAAAATCTGTTTAATATCTGTCATTTCTGCCCTCCACAGTCCTTCAGCGTGCAGGTCAGGTCGAGCTGAAGACTCACGGAGGTGATCTGGAGACGCTGGAGCCCCCCTCTCACATCTTCCGCCTTGTGCCGTCAGCCCTCCCGAGTCGATACAAACTGTAGCCTGGGGCCCAGCCTGGACTCCCCACTGAGGTTCTGGCCCACCGCTGGGAGATCAAAGACCCGTGGATAACAATGGTGAGCCTCATTTAGCCGTCCCGGATGCACTGCCACACCTGCCCACACTGTCAATCACACTCAGGTGATGGGCCTGCTAAAAGGCCTTACAAGAACTTAGTTCTCGGGTACTTTTACAAATAGGCCTGTTTATGTTGTAAAGAATAAGTTGTGCGGGCAGTGTTAATTGGTGGGAGCCCTGATTCATCCCCTCTTCATCTCTGATTTAGAAGACGTAAACTATCCAGTCTTCAGATGGACAGACACGTTTGGTAGTCACACTGCATTAATTCATTCTTTCAGATTAAAAAAATATATTTTTGAAACCATTTGGTATAAATCTATCACATTCTTGTTACTGATGATTTGTTTTTTGTTTGTGAAATGTCTGTCTTGTGGTGCCTTTCATTTCCCTAATATGGCCTGTAATTACATTTTACAGCGGATTAAAAGAGATGATTGGTTTTATATATTATATTTGTATAAACCTCGCCCTAATTGGTGTTGTCATTTTCCTCCAGCCATTTCATGCTGGTTTTATCTTCCTGTGGTTCTCATCGCGTTTCCTGTGGAAAATGGAGCCTGTCTGCAGCGTGTACACAGCTGGTTGGAAGACAAGACCTCCAGATTGTAAGTACAAACGTGGAGCGGGATTTTTCAGGCCTGTGCACTCTCACAGTTATCTCAGACGAGCAATCAAAGTCTTCGAGGAAATATCCATCCTGCCCAAAACCAGACACTTTTTTTTCTCCTTCATTTTGCTCCTGTTTGTTCTCCATTGAAGTTGTGCTTTGGTCTTATGAGGGCTTGGAGATTGTCTTTGCATGGTTTATTTTTATGGCACAGCAAATCTGGAGCCTATCCAAATGTCAAGGTCATTTATCTTGCAGTTCATCCGTTCCTCGGCTTTTGTGTGGTGAGAAAGAGAGGCACAGGCCCATATTGCATTTCATGACCTATTGTGTCAAACGAGTACCCAGACAAACAGGTGGGAGCCCTGATGTGAGCTCCTCATGGACCAGACTTACCAAACTTGAGGCTCCCTGGCCCATTCTTTAATAAGGCACTCATGCTTGTAGAGCAGCCGCAGTGCTCTGTTTCCCTCATCGTCAAATGGGAACCTTCAGGGATGCTAATGAACATACAGTGAGGGTTTGTCTCACGCACAGTGCTCCCGCTATCTGCGTCTCCCAGTTTATCATCACCACTGAAATTGCAAGGCCGCTTTACTGGGCTTTTACTAGAGGGGGGACATTTAGCCCATTGTGATGCTAATTCTTTAAAATTTGATGTCTAGGGTTTGTTCTTTCAGGTCAGGATAGGTTTATGAGACTGGGTCTTTTGACAGAGTACAAGCTCCTTTTTTGTTATCACAGAAAAACCTGCAGTCAAGGGTTGCACTCATTGCCCCTGGAGGCAAATTTAATTTAATGTGCATTTCCATTTCACGATGAATCACATGTTTCCTTGTTTTGTACAGTAGAATGGAGACAGATCGTCTTTCTTTGGTTTTAAAGAACAGCTTCGAGATTAAGTAGGCTGATTGTGGCCCTTTCACCATCAGAATTACGGTTGGTAACCCTAGCCAGGCCTGTCTGCTCAGGGGCTGAAGCACACACAGAGTTGGGGACACTCTCTGTTAATGTCATCTCACAGATTCAATTTCCTCATCACAATCTTACCTCGAGTCCCACAACCTCTGACACATATTCTTATTCTTTCTCACAGTGTCAAAGCATGCTAGTGAGATGGAAAGATATTCTACGACCACAGAGATATTGATATCGAGCGTCAAGATGGGATGTCAGAGACTAGGAGGAAGCCCTTCAGCTGCTTGTCAGGTGTGTTTGATTCCATAGGTGCTCCGGAGAGGTGTCTTGAGTTTATTGAATTTGTCATTTTCGGCCTGGGAGTGAAAAGGGCACCTGTGTGCTGCCGTAAGCCCCTACGCCAGGACCGCCACCCACATCACACGTTGACAGCTGATGTGCAGGGCCAACCCTGAAGCTGTTGAATTTTTTTTTTTTTTTTCTCTTTTTTGAAAGCAGTCCATCAGACTCTGGGTACATTATTCATCAGGAAAACAGCTGAAAGGATATTTACTTTGTCAATTTTCTCATAAAAGCCTCCTCGGGCACAAAAAAGTCACCCATGGTTACAGCAAGAAAAACGTAGCTATTTCAGAGGCAGGTTCAGTGTTCTGTCAGACTCAAATTGAAGACTGTTGTAGTTGTGGATACTGGCCACCCACATCAGTGCTAGATCAAAGCAATGGCCTGCTACAGTGGCTGAATATTCAGTGACGTTATTGGAGGGTGATAGTTTCTTCTACTCGGTCACAGACGGTGGGAAAATGAGGAAGGAAGGTCTGATAGAGAGTTTGCTCTGTTCTACTGTCTTTTACGGGATTTGGAAGCTGCTGTGCAGTGTATCTAACAGGCCGGGATCACAAATCTACCACCCACTCCTTTACAAAATAGTGACTTCTGTAGACAAGTTTGCTTCTCTCACTGGATATCTTGTTGTGGAGAAGAGGAAAATGGTTTCCTCTGTGAAATGTGTAATCAAATGTAAGATAAGAAACGCATTAGGTCATGGCAATTCCCACAATGTGCCGTTTGATACGGAGATGTGTGTGCATACATGTGCGTGTGTGTCTGTGAATAACTCAAGTACGCCACAGTAGAGGTGAGTAGATTTTTGAAACCCGCCACGGCCACCAGTGCAAAAACTGCATCACTTATCAGATTAAAGCATCCACTAAATGGCATATGTTATGATCACGTGATTTCACGCTTGTGTAACTGTGTGTGCGTTTGACAGTGCGCTGCCCGTGCAGGTCTTTTTAAACATGCTCAGTTAAGTCTGTGCCACCTGTGATTAATAAGAAATATCCCAGATGCAGCAGGTTAATGTTTAATCAATCAACTGGGAAAGAAGCCTCTAAATGGCCTAGTTTATTTTTAACCACTGGATCACATTAAATGTGCCGTGGTTTACGCAGCCAAAACTCATTATTTTCGCTTGCAGCTAATGTTTATCAGTCCATGGTGAGAATATTTTACACCGGGCCTGCATGCTGGTTTTTCCTTTCTGGGAAAAAGTAAGAAAGTTTTCAGCTATCAAGAACATAATGTCTCGGAAATAGGGACAAAATGATGAAGATCACAGAACAAGATCAACATGTACAGTAAGTGACGGTGTAAAATTCCAGCTCATATCAGAAACTGTTGTACATTGATAGTAATAATATGTTGTGTTTCTTTCCCTCCATATTAGTAATATTTGTAACACTTCTGCTGCGGCTGCTTGGTGTTTCCTTTCCACTGTGAGCTGCCACTGGGTGACTTGGCTGCAGCACTTGCGCTATGAAATCAACACCCCACTCAGCAATAATGCTCTCTGAGGCTTGGCCAGTTTACTAAATAATCGATCCAAATAAAAGGAGAAGATAAAATTGACTGACCCTCATATACTTAATTATTGCAGCTATTTGACCAAATAGCATTTTTCAGGATGCTGTGTGTCACAGGCCATCAATATTCCTTTAATCGCTGTTAGTTATTGCCCTACTTTGTTACTGCTGTGGATGGCCAGTCTCCAGTGGTCAGTTTGGCCCAGGGCAGTGAGGGAATGAGATGCTAAATGGTTGCACAAACAATTTGATTATGCTGTTTAATTCCCGTCATATAGATCTGCCCGGCCTGCTGATGCACTCATTTCTGCGAGGCTGTACAGCAGAATGCTGACCTGCCTACCTCACACCACCGGCCCTGAAAGAGCTGGTTTTTCCTCCGTGGCCTCAGGATCAATAGTGACTGCTCCCTGGGTATGAACTGGTGTCTTGCAGGTTTCACCTCTTACCGCTAACCTCTCATCCCGTGTATGATGGAGCATCGTTAAACATCCAGTTCAAGTTCAAATGCTGAACTGCTGCTTTCAGGGATGTAGTAGGACTGGGCAGGAAAAAAAAAGGAATGAATAACTGTGGGTGCAGGGAGTGGCCCATAGAGAATGCCTATGTACAGGGTGCAGAACACCCCAGCTGCATTTGTGGCCTAGTATAGGCCCTCAGTCCACAGCCTGGCTGAACCAAGGTGTTGTAATACAAGGAGAGTAGAGGGTTAACTTTCCCCATCGAAACAGACCACCTCAGCCAAGTGAAAAATGAGAAATGAGCAGGGCAAGCTCTCAGGCCCAGTTGCCCAGTTCCCAAAATTAACATTTCAATTCAAAACCAATAATAACGCATTGTGTCTGGCATGAATGAGTGCTGCTGCAAAGGGAAGGCGATACCTCCTGTTCCTGTGTCAATGAAAAAGCTCCTTCATCTTCTGCTAAAGGGCCCACACAGTCTGAGGTCAGCCAGTCAGCCTTGGTTACACTGCACAGGCATGCCTGGGTGGACGGCTCGAGCTTCCCGGTGCCTTTACAAAAGCCAGGAACTACAAACACACACATGCGCACACACACACACACACTCTCTATCCACACGCATACGTAGACATACACAGAAACACTCATGTCTTGCTCTGCATGAGGTTGATGGCTCTCAAGTTTTGCCAAGGACTACTTAGCACGTTGAAAGAAGTACACATTGTGTTCTTTGAAATGAGTTTCAGTAACTAATTGCAATATCACATGACCATTTCAGCCTCGACCGCATATTATGATTTGAAACATAATAATTGTACGAGGGTAAATAATGGCTACATGTGCAGTCCACTTACTTAGCGTGTAACAGCTGCGTTCATACAAATTGTGACAACTTATCTACAAGATGTTCAGCATAAAACATGTTATATCTTGAGAGTACATACTGTGTGTCTCTGTTCATGTCAAAGCCTCTGATGTGCTCATTGACAGGAGATCTCAGGCAGTCAGAAAGGGCCACAGATGAACACACTGTGTCGGTGGTTTTGGGTATCTTGGCTGTAGAGAATGGGACTGGGAGCCAGCGTTTGTGGCTCTGCCAAGAAGGTGTCAAAGCCGATCTCTGCTACATGCTCCCCTCCATCAGAGAGCACATTACCAGTCTGGGAGGTGAGAGAGAGGGACACAGGGCAATTTCAAGAGAGCACTGTGGATACTGAGACTGAAGGAGTGCAAGAGCCTATCTGCTAGCTGTCTGGTCCAAATGGTGCAAGCTGTGTTAGCGTGAGTGATTCCTTACGTGGACTGCGCTGTCTACAGGCAGGAAGCTTGTCTGGGTGGGTTAATCTTCTACAGCTGATGTTTCATTTTTCTATGATGATGTTCAGTGTGTTTTGCAAAAAAACACATGAAACCTCAAAAGTTCAAATGCTGCACAGACAATCACCACTGTCATGAAAGAAATTCAAGCTGTTTTAGATATTAGGTTAACCTCACCTGAGGCAAGATATGAATGTGACTAGTCTGGTTGCTGAGAAGGATTATCAGTCCCATCTCTATGCAGGAATCGACAATATTGTTTCTCAGTGCCTCTCAACCAAGCTCATCTGAAAATCAAATCACTTGTTGTTGTTTTTTTCTTTCTCGTTATTGGAATCACTGGAAACACCTCAAGAAATGAATTCAAGTTTTCCAAATAGAAGAAAGAGTAAACAGGCCCCGTGAACAACTCCTGTCAATTTAGGAGTTACAATTGTTTCGAGAAATAGTTCAACATTTTAATAAGTGAGTTATAGAAGTGCTGGTAGGCAAATTCATCATCATCAAATTCAGTCATCTTTTGATAGAGCAAGGCTAGTTATGTTCCCCTGATTCCAGTCTAAGCTAACTGGCTTCTGGCTGTATCTCCAACTTTCAGCGGGAAAGAAAACAAGTGCATTTCACAAAAAATTAAATCCTTCAGTAGTTACCGAAAGTCTAGTTTATAAGACAATAGGATAAAATATCAAATGAAATGCAAAGCTAAAGCTCCCAAACTGCTCCACCGGTGCAGGCAAACATACTATAGGCAATACAAACTTTTCTTGTCACATGAATATAACAGCACAACTTCCCATATAACATCTCCACGACACAAATCACCCAGTTATTGTCCGTTCGGGTATAACGCCTTGCCTCGCCAAGGCGTCGTCTTTTGGCTGGCAGTGATGACATCAGTGCTCCCAGCGAAGAGGCCAGCTCCACTAATAAGGCACTGCTGGGATTGCCGCCCGCTTAGGTTGTCAATGAGTCTGTCTTGATCTGAGGATTAGGCCCGTCGTTCCAATTACAGCCTGGTGCCTTGAGGTTTGTCAGGCATTGACACAGACGCCTGTCGATGGCCCCGGTGCATATTCCAGGACCCCGCTGAGTGACAGGCGCCAGCGCGCCAAGAGACGATGACACACTGTGAGTGCGTGCGTGTGTGGCATGTGTTGTGTGTGTGTATACGTGACTATTCAGTACCATTAGTTTGGCGTCCATGTCATAGCTCTCGGCTGAAAATGAACCTGTCCCACTGTATATATACTATGAAGCACAAAGCGGACGAGTGTGCGAGAGTGTGCAGTGTCTCATTTCCATGGTGAGGATATCGACTGTTAAAGTCTATCCTACAGACACGAAGGAGCAAGATTACTGTAAGAGTGGTATCAGTTAGCTGTCAACTGTGGATATGAGGAAGTCAAGTATTCTGGCTGCCAGTCTGTTACAAAGGATATTGATAATTTAGTGCAATACAGAAAAAAAAAAGAGGCGCACTCTCTGTTCTGTGGATCTTTGGCAAACCAACTGTTGGTCGCCAGCCATGGCAGCGGCAGAGGAAGAAAATAAAAAGGGGCCTCCACCCCGACTATCAGATACTCGTAAATTATTATCATCAATCTATGATGTATTCCAGGAATTATTTTGTGATCAAATACTGTTATTCTTATTTTTTGTTTGTTTGTTTATTTGTTTCCTTCAGCCTGTCTACAGCCATGTATTCACGTTGGTCTGTAATTTCCTACATTAGAATATATAGTATAGAGGCTATTATTTTTGGAAATAAACAGATTTGAAATGTGATCAGATATGAAGGAAAATCTGTCCCCACAAAGAAAAGTGTGACGGGGGCTCGACAATCTCCCTGGAAAATAAGGAGGGTATTTGTATCCGTTTCTCTCTATGATGGACTTCACCTGTGTGATTGCACAACATCAGTGCAAATGGCAGACCGCATCGGCAACAAAACCTGATATTTACTGTTGATGTTTGAGATTTACTGCACAGGCAGACTGTAGGTTTACTCTATACCTGCACTGGAAATATAGTATTTGACTACTCATTCATAGAAAGAGTTTTTTTGTTTCATTTTTTTTTACTTCCCGATGCCCAAACGAATACAGACACACCACTATCATGTCACATCTCAGGAAAGAGTCAGAGGGGCTGGTTTGTGCTCTCTCAAAGCAGCACTCAGTAACTTGACATGGCTTGGATGGACTCCTCTCATCTGGTCATCTCTGCTAACTCACCCTCCCTCCTTCCCTCCACACACACACACACACACGCTGTAGCTTGTCGCCTGGGAGGCCAGCAGTGACTTTACACCCACAGAGGTGGGTCATGTGACACAGACTGCTGTGTCCCACGTTTGATACTTAATATTCACCACCTGGTGTTATTTACATGCCATTAAATGAGAGATGGGTGCTGCCCTCATTGAATCTCCAGTTATCTGATTTGGGTAATATATTCACAAAAAAAAATAGAAATTTAAAATCCAGGTTGTAACATGTTTTCCACTCAGAAATAAGCTCCTTGCCATGTTTTTCATTTTCATAGCAGATTTTCCCTCCATTTTTGCCGGGTGTAATGTAATCCGCGAGCGATGTTAGCAGGCTGTAATTAAATATGAATGGAGCGCTGTTGGTTGCCCGGCCAGTTTGTTTGGTTGAGTGCTGGTCTGGGGAGGGAAGCTCATCAAATCAGTTGTGTTGGTGTCATTCTACACCCCTATAACACTCCATGACAGGGAATCTCGGTGGTCCTGTGTATAAAGGGACTGGGAATCACCTGTATTTAGAGTTAATGGATTCGAAATAACTCACAAGCTCGCACTTTAATGAACGCTGGATTGATGAAAAAGGGCCCCCCGCTCTCCCTTGTCCCTGCATTGCATGAAAAACATTTTCAAATTGCATGCTGGCACAGATAATTCACTTATTCTGTGTAATTGGATGCTGACCAGGGTTAATATGTAGGGTGTCATTAAATGGAAATGTAGAGTTGTAAAGGGGGACTGTATGATACAGGGAGTCTTTTCTATAGAGCTGCCCCTATGGAGCTGATTGTGAGCTCCTTCTTCTAGCTGGCAGGGACTTTCTTTATTTGAGGCAACTCAAGCATGAATTCTGCGAGGGAAAGATTGGGGACAGTTATATTCACTTCTGTTTGTTGCCCAGTTGAATGAAATGACCTTTAAGATAAAGCGAATCTCTTGAGCAAGTCAGGTGAAGAAAAGGCAGCACAAATAGGGCAGATGTGGTGAAAGGAACTTTTTAAATTCGACAGTGAAGGAGGGCTGCAAGACCACGGATTGTTAAAAGACTGTTGTTTGCTGGTAACCCTGCTCTTCCACCACGACAATGCCACATGGGAGGAGGCACTCACTGTGGACGCTTTTTATTTTGATTCAAACAAGATTGAACACCAGGGAATTACTTTTTTTTTTTTTTTTGGTTCAGTTTTGTTTTGAACATACAACTGTTTAGGGGGAAAAAATCCCGTTATTGTCCAGAAAATTATTTTGGGGGGGTGTAGTCTAGCATAATCTAGAGACTGGTTAATTAAGTTGCTCCTCCAACCTCCATTCATGGGAAAGGCCTGTAATTAGTCTTCCGAAAGCAAAGGTATTTTCTTCAGATGGGTCAATTTGAATTCCTTCTGACTCCAATGGAGAATGCAGAGCCTCTGTGGCTTCAGGAGACCTATAACCTGCATTTTCCCAGTGATAGCAACACTGTAAAACTTAACCGAATGGTTAAACATGTCCTAAAGAAGAACCATTAAAAGCTCAAGAATGTGGAAGTACAGTCAGTAATAAAAACAACAAAATGAACCCTTTTCGCTCATGGCCCACTTTTTGTTTTGCTTGGTAGTCTGGTGTCGGCTGGGCTGTGCCACGACTCACCAGCTTTGCCACCTACAAAGAGGGCAGACTCCGGGCTGCCTGGGTACTTTTGGTGAGGAAGTTAATCATATACCTCAGAGTAGCGCGACACAAGAAAAGCGGTGTTTGTAAACCTGCCCCCACGGCTCTGCCCATAATTGGCTCTACAAGTGACTGCCTCGGCTTCCTGTCAGCATTATATCTGTGTTCACACCAGCCCAGCTGGTAAGACATTTGTTCCTTGAAAACATGGCTGCTGTTTTGATCTTTGGACTGTGAAAGCAAAGTAGCTCTCACAATGGTTGTAATGTGGGGAGGATTTTCCAGGCTGTGGAGGAAGCCAGGCAAAAATGTCCTGCTGTCTCAGACTCGGGGTGAAGAACAGCACTCTGGTAATGCTGATGGTGCTTGCTTTACTCTTTTGTTACATCTGTTTTAGGATGTTTAATCAGTGATTGTTGTTCACTGAACACTCAGTGTGAAACACAATACACCTGTACATCAGATGTACGTTGGCCTTTCCTGAAAAAAAATACCCTTGATTCTCAAAACGCCTGGTAGCGGACATCACTGGTGGAAGAAGCACTCGCATCTGAAATACCAACAACACAAGCAAAAAGTCCTACATTGACAGTTGTGCTTGTTTTAATTGTAAATACAGGCATATTCATCAAAAGGTAGTTAGTGTCAAATGTAAAAGTACCCATTACACGGAGTGTTAGCGCTATAAAGTAAAAAGTAGAATATTTTCCTCTAGCAGAGTGGAAGTATAAAGTAGCATAATTACTACTATTATTGTTATCAAGCAGATTACATTCATCCCTAATAGTAAGCATATGAACAAATGGTACACTTACCAAGCCATGTGTTTTATATTTTGTGTTTTATATGCTTTAATTAATCAACTTAACATTGCATCTTACTTTGAAAAACAGACCTTTGTAAGCAAATTTTGAGAGCAATTAAAAAAAAAATGAGAACAAAGAAACTGGTTTGGGTCGGGTATGCCTGCGACGGTGCACAGACTGTTATTAGCAGGCAGCGAGCAAGCAGGAGTGGAACTTTATTTTGAAGTTGACACATGGCAAGAATCAGAGATTAAAATTGGAAATGTTAAAATACTGCTGGTGACACCTCGACGTGTGGAGGGATGTAACTTCCTGTGCAGCTGTCAAGAAACACTTCCCAAGCTGCTGCTTCTGCTGCTGCTGCTGCTGCGCTCGTATCTGCACCTCAGCCCTGCTAATAGAGCACGCAGGGAAAAGTGGAGGAATGGAAAATAGTTGGAATATGCTCATAATCAATCATACTAACCCTAAAATCAGAGGTTAATGATAAATTTGTAATAGTAACCATTTGTATGATACAAACTTATGTGTTTTTCAGAATACACACACACACGCTTTGATTTCAAAGCATACTTTAATTTCGTTTGTTTGCTTTGGCTAAAAAAAAAGAGACATACATTAAGATATATTCATGTGACAGATGATGAATATATTTTCTCTGATTGTTGATTAATACAGGATGCCCAAACCTTTGAATGTTGCATCACGTGTTTGTTGTTCTTTGGAAGGGTGCATGGCTTTCTGACAGATATCTTAGCCAGGTACCAGGAGGAATAGCTCAAGTTGCAGCCACTCGGCCACATGTGTTTTTAGTGGTTGCCCTTGTGTAATGAAAAATTGCTCCTCTTCACTTCTCACCGGACGCATTGGCTGAATATGACTTTCCCTAGATGGTTCTCCCATTTATAGACAGGCTAGATTTGTTTGGGATTTTTTGGAAAACCACACTCTGATGAACATCCTGCCCAAGACATTTAATTGTGGCTGCTCCATTTTGTGCACAAGCAGTGCTCTGCCTTTTTAAGACTTGTTTATTCAAAAGCGTCCACATGTTGATTGTAACCCTATTTTTTTCCTTCCTTAGGCCCAGTCATGTTTTGAAGGAGTTTTTGAACCTTGCCGGAGAGTGAAAGAGTTTTGTTGATGGATATCATTCATGTTATGTATGCAATCATTTATTTAATATCCTGTAATTTATCATTCATTGACTTTTCATGTATTGGAATCATCAATACATTGGGGCCAGAAAGTAATTCTTTTACTATTCACACTGAAAATGTATCAATATTTGCACTAACCTCCCCATTGAGCCTCTCACTATTTATCTACTTTTCCTACCTTTGTATACCTTGAGGTAGGAGCAGTAAAAATGAGAATTGAGCACAAACAATACTTTGAATGCATGGAGAGAAACCTAAGTCATAAATAGCAGTGGGGGCGAAGCTAAATATTGACTGTGTGACTCCGTGCTGATGTCTCCTGTGACTGTAGACCTTTGTCTTTTCCTCCACCAGCGTGTGGTCGTAATTGAATTGTAAACAACACCCACCATGTTATTATTTACTGCGCTATGCTGCTCAAATCATTCGACCAGCCACCACCTCCGCCGCTGGAGCAGAGCTCCGAGTCACTTTGACGTGTTACCTAAAAGGCAGTGAAAACAATATATGGCCAGCTCATCCATAAGTCATGGCATTTGGCGCAGCACCGGTGCATCCAACAGAAAGGGGCTTTATGAATGGCACAAAGTCTGTGAATGATAACGGTCATTAATATGTCCATTGAGGGTCACCACATTCATGCCACATATCAAATCCCCTTTGAATGAGATCAGTTCCCTCCTGTCAGAGCCCATTAGATCCGTCCCACAGCCCCAGTGGCCAGCTGACAGGGGAGAAACCCTAGCCCCAGCCCAGCACCATTAGCATTAGAAAATGAGCAATCAGCTGGAATGAAGCGCAAGAGGAGGGGGGACTCGTCCAAACTTTAGTAATGATACCCGGCAGATGCAGCGCAAAATGTAACACCAAGTCAGAGAGCCACTGTGCTCTAAAAACAACCAAAATAGTTCACTGCATTGATGTCGCCACTACCATTTTTTCCTGTACAACTTTTCAACAATTCAAATGTTTGAACTGAATGCATTGATAGGTTTGTTACATGTCCTGTGGTTGGTTGAGTCTCTTTTAAAGGCTGCGGAACTCAACTACTTCCCCACCACTGAAAATGTTCCGGCTGCTCATAGAAAATTGTGCTGAACCTCTTTGACTTTGCGAAATAATTGAGTTAAAACACTCGATAAAACATTAATTAGCTTAGCAGTCTGGAGCAGATAACATAGATAAAACCCTATGTAATTCATATTGATTAGAATATGCACATTGAGCGTAACCTCTTAAGACAAGTTTTCCTTATTAAATGGACACAAAGCCGAGGTCATTATTCGTACAAAGAAAGATCGCTTTAGATTTTATCTTTTCACATAAAAAGGTTTGATTGGATTTCTTTCTGAGGAAGCTGCACAATCTATTTTATTCGAGTTTGATTGTATTACCTCTTAATTAGTTTGTATATTGAGTAGAACAGGCCTTATTGATTTGAGGTGCATTCATTTGCATTGCAAAAATCCCCTTTAATCCAATATAATCTCATCCTTACTCAAACACAGGAGACTGCATCTTTGAGTCACTCTTTTGCTGCTTGTTTTCCAGCTCCTGCTTTTGGCTTGTCTCGGGGTTAATAGAACCTCTTTGGTAGAAATTAGAGATTGCTTTCTTTGTTTGCAAAATCATTTTCCTAAATTTGGCTGTTTATTTAAAGGTAGTTACACTCAATTTCAGTGTATTTCATGTGGAGAATTGCATGTTGTGTGTGGTAATTTATACGTCGGGCGTAATAACAAGCTGTAGTATTTTCATGTGGCCGTGTTGTGGGGTTTAATTTCGAGCTGTTTCAGTGAATGATTGGCGCTTGTAGGTGTTGTGTGTAAATCTGCTGCTGAACACCCGTGGAGCCTGCGGAGCCGTGTCACACGGAAATCAGCATTGGAGGCGTCAAATCCCTCCCACCCGTCCAGCGCGCAGCAGCAGGCTTAACAATTCTCTGTAATTAACCTCACCTGAACTTTAATGGCCCACCTCCGGGACCGAAGGCCCCGGCTGTGTAAAATTACTGTCACACATGGAGCCGAGGGGGAGTCCTGCCGCAGCGGGTGTGTTCTAGTCAGACAACTGAGAGGGAAATGCACCCCTGTGTAACACCTAATACCACCAACACGATGTCAGACCGCTCACAGACATTTTGGGGGTGGAGAAGTGGGGGCTGGTGGTTTGCACCAGCCAGTTGAACATCTGAAAGTATTTGGAGATGGTGTTTTATTTTCATTATTCATGTCATCTCTGTGCTGTTACTCGTCATTGCAGCGTTTCTACGTCCGTATGTGGTGCTCTTTTCTTTTACTGCTTCATGCTAATGCTAACTATCCAGTCCTTCTTCTGTTTTGGTTATAAATTCAGTCAGTGCTACTGACGGGAACATAATATGTAAACAGTTTTAGAACAGCAAATAAAATACAGTTTTTCATTGAATTAAGGGTGTTAAGACATTTATTTATATCTATATTTTATAGAAATATCCAACCAGCTCTCCTATATAAATAACAACGGTTATTAACCAGTGTCGTCCAAAACAACCATCATGACTATTCAAATAATGACTCATAGGTGGGATGTCTGATGTGTCACCTCTATGGTTAAGCTACTTCAAAGACACTTTTTGCCGTGGTTTTGCAGAGGACAGTCATCATTTATCCAAGTGCAAGAGGTTACCTGTCTGAATAATGCCAATAATCTGGAGTTCATTGATCAATGCTGTTTATTTTCCTGATATTCACTTCATCACTCGAGTGGGGTTACAGCCACTGAAGGTCTCTGCACACAGGTTTAACGTGCAGAAAAAAACATGGATTTAATTTCATTTGAAAAACAGTTGAAATGTAATTCACATCCAAATGTTTTAAAACAATATTTTCGTTTAAAAAAAATAAAAGTAATTTTAAGTAATAAGTTGGTTTACGAGCTCGCAGCCATGTGTGCCCTCTGTTGGTCAACTGCGACTGGCGAATACTTACTGTACATTATTAATAGATATCCAATCCAACGTGATCGTCAAAGTAAACAAGTTTCTCTGAAACTAGTGTAGGACAGCTGTTTACAGGCGTGAAGAAAAAGAAAATGAGATTCAGGCGCACATTATCTGATTGGTCTTGAATGATCCGGCTTTGAGCTTTAAGATAGATAAGCTGTTCCATAACATATGATGTGATAATATTAAGTATGTCAGACTCAGTCAACTTTATCTGTGTGAGTGTAAGCATAGCAACAGAACACACAGCGTGTCCTGCTCAACGACACTTCACCAGACCAGATCAAAGTCCTGTGGTTGAAGGCCACTGCCGCTCTCTCTATCATATTCCCCGAGCCACTTCAGTAGTCTTCATACGACAGCTGCATGCAGCTACCGAGACGCTTTGCAGCGTGAACATGTGCATGTTGAACACTGATCTGAATCCTACGTCTGAGCCCCTGGCTTTGGTGGAGCAGACGGGTGGGGCGCGGGGTAGATTTCTGATGGATACAGTGAGTCTGAAGTCATCCAGTCGCCCTGTGGTACACTGGAGGCAGTTTTCCGTCAGGGATGTTCTCACCATGTGTGTGTCGCATATGTGTGTGTGTTTATATGCCTAGTGGCTGAAACACACACAGAGGAGTGAGTCACAGCCGGGATCAAACACTTCAAGTGGGCTCTGAGTTTACCATCAGGCCTGATGTTTTATCAGCACAGTGGTCCTCTGCCATGGCTCAGTGATACAGTGATATGGACAGACAGACAGACAAACAGAGAAGGCCGCAAAACCTGCACGCCGTCATTTAAACTTGTGCTTCGTTGTGTTGTATCACATGTGAGAGTTGTGCCAGATGCCGGCCCAAAATTTATAGGACCGCATTTCCTGCACTTTGTTTAGTTTATTATTGAACTCAAACAAGACAGCATAATACTGTAATTCAGGAAGTGGAGATTATACAACAATCTAGTGGGATTAGAACAAAAGTGATGATAGAAAATTTTAAAATAAGAACACAAAATGTACAAATGTGTAATTCTCAACATGTATTGTGTTTTTTTAGTTTATTAAAGTGTAATAAAGTTTGAAAGAAAAGAGCTGTACGAACATGTTTTTTATGTCCACGTGTCACTGTGGTATTTTAAAGTACTTAAAGCCTGCAGATTAACATAAATTGATTAGCTGGTGGGCAGCAGCGGAGACAGCACCGTCATACACATCAGCAGTATATGCAAAGTGACAGGCTGACAGGTCTACACACACACACACACACACACACACACACACACACACACTGAGCCCCTCTCTCCCACTGGCTGCTGTAATATCCCCCGAGCCGCTATCTGTCTGCCACTTGTATGAAGGATAAAGAGACAGGATGTGGAGTAGGGGGGCTCGGGCCTATGACTGAATGCTCCATCAATGGGCTTATTTTCATTACAGCCAAACAAATGTGTCACCCCAATCATCACACGGCTGATTTTATCCTTCTGTTACTGTAGCTCCACAAGCATTTCCTTTTGTGAGCGCTCGCTCCTGATAATCCCGCTCTGACAAAGGGGCCATGTGCCGCCACAGAGTTCCATGACCAAAAATGTAAAACTAGTCGTTTCCACTTACATAGTTTCTCAGTGATATCACACATAATGAAAGAGTGTTTGTAAGCACTTTTCCTTGTTAAGTAATTCCTGTAATCCCATATGTTGCAATAACAGGTATTTAGAGGTAAACACTTACTGGAATTCACTTGTTTATGCAGACTGTTTGTTAGAAAAAAGCAATTATTTAAAAAAAAAAAATATATATATATATATATATATATATATATATTATTAATCCTGAAATATGTGTTTTACGGCAAGAGTTAGAGGATACATTTTCAGTGCTGAGTTAGCATGTGTCATGTAGTTATGTGTTATCACATATTTTATAGATTAATTGAGCAGTGTGAGTGTAATTTACAGAGGTGCAGCTCTCAGTGGGACAGGGCCTCAGTGCTTTCAGCCGGGCCTCCTAAACCTGAGAAACTCTTTTATTCCACCCTTCACTTGCAGACTGACTCCAGCTTTACTGGGCTGGTCTGTCGTAAATGGGACTGGGTATCTTTTTTCTCAGACGCTGCCTCAGCCCTGCCAGACTCGGTCTAGGTGACCTTACCAGGTAAAAACAGTATTACTGCTGGTGTAAAATACACACAGTGACGGGCCGTGCTGCACGGTGGTTTCTGTTGTTAATATCTGACTTCTGGAGGGCAGATATTCACTGCAAGAATAAAACATCACCATGCATTTCTATTAGCAGAAAGACCTTGCAGCAGCTCTTTTCGCATCATGTTTTAGAGATTTGCAGTGATAAATATGACCCTGATGATGATAAATGGCGGTTGCAGTGGCCGCTGCTCTATTGTCCTGTTTGGCTGCGCTGCCACACTGGACAAATAATTGAATAAAGTAATAAATGTTTAATACAATGACTTGTATTTTCATTATTGTTGCCAATTCTGCTGTTATTATTATTACAACTGTGAGACTCATGACTGTGACACTCATTCACCAAGCAATGATGATGCGATCTCTCACTTTAAATTAATATTGAAATTGAAATGAAAAGAACTTGTATTGTTGTTTCTGCTGATGTTATTATAATAAGTGTTTATCCCGCCAAGCTACTGTTCAATAAGTCATAGCGTCATCATCACTAGTGTGACAGTTCCTATTAATTATTGACCTGAGAGGAAACCTTTGGTTTGGTTGTTACCTTTGTCATGTATTATTTATGTTTTATATTATTTATTCAGAAGTTTTTATTATAACTTGAGACATGAGTATAATGGAAGAATTAAGAAGTAACAGCGACAAGACACAATGCAGCCAGTCACACACAAGTACACAGACAGAAAGCACTTCCAAAAATGTTTCAAACTAAGTTTAAATTAATCCGCTGGGATGAAATGTTCAAGTTTTAAGGTCATTCCCATTTCTACGGGTGTGACGTATCAGGAGGCAGTCCTCCATGCATCAGTATTTACACCTTATATACCAAAAGCCACATCTTGGATCTGTTTTTTACTGTTTTTACTCAACTTAAAGTATTTTTAAATGTGAGAAGAGATGTGTTACAATGAGGAAGTTTTAGCAGGAGAAAAACAGTGTTAAACTGCCTAACGTTATTTAAGGCAGGATGAGCAGCATGTGAGAACATGACAGTTCCTCCAAATAATTAAATTGTATTTTTGATTTTGGTTTTCATCCAGGTGTAGTTAAAGGGCACACATGTTTGTGTGTGCACTCAGAGAGAGGATTCTGTTATTCGCACGTCTATAAACCTTTAACCTCTGTATCTTTTCTGAACCAATCAGAACAAAACTTGATTTAATTAGATTTGTTGTCAGCTAGCTGAAAGCAGTCTAGTCTTACAGGGTCACCTAAGAGCTTCAATGACTTCCTTTTTACAAAATGGTTACTTGCTTGTTGCTTCCACACTGGCGCACTTGACTGACTTTGAGCAGACTTGGGTCAAGCCGCATTGATCCAAGGTGGGGTTAGCGAGCGAAGGTGACAAATTGACCCTTGATGCCCCCTGTAGCTGAGAAATTCAGTGTCGTGACCTCAGTGGCTTTGGTCACAGCAGGTGCCTTTCCTCAGAGGTGTAACTGAGCCACAGCGTGAGAATACTCAGAGATATGATGATACCATTGTGCGTCAATAATGGCACACAGGTGTATTTGTGTTACTGACAGTTTCATACGCGCTTACCTCAGCAGTGCATGATGCACAATGTCAACTGACAATATATAGCTCTCTTTGTAAGGATATGGAACTGAGTTGAAATGTTTGAGTTCATCCATCACCTCCATGCGTGACGCGTGGCGCAGGTCTGCCGTGCTATCCTTTTGAAGAGGGTATTAAGTGAACACTTACTCGCAACTATGAGGAATGTGGCACTGTGGTGTCCGGCAGACTGCAGCGTCTGGAAGAATTTATAATCTGTTCCCTCCCGTAGCAGGAAAAGTCCCCCCTCTAAGGAACCTGTTAGGCCTTTTCACCAGCTTGTAAACACACCTCAGTCTGTCTGAGAGAAGAGCTCTCTTTAACTTTTGTGCGAGCTCTGTATTATCTGACTGAAATGGCTCTTTCAGTTGCAAAAATGGAAAGCATAGTGACAACAAACGACACCGCTGAAAGCAGACAAAGGGCTGCGACGCAACGAGCAGAAACACTAGAGTGTGAGTAACGCTGGAGTGATGCTGCAATAAAAGCTACAGCATAAACAGCCGCAAGTAGAAGGTGCTTCTGCTAACAGTGAAACAAATGCTATCTTGTGTCATTTCACTATTTAAATCAGCCTCTTCATAAGCACAGTACAATGTCATCAAAAGAAACGCTCCTAAATATATGTCTGTGAGTGTGTAAATAATGTAGCCAGATGCTTGTTTTTATGGCTAACGGCGTACTGTGGAATAGCCTGAAGCTGACAAAAACAAGAGCAACTTTTGGAAGTAAGTTGTTAACGTTAAAAAAAAAAAGAATTAAATAAAATATTGAAAGGTATTTATAAATTGTGTACTTTGCACATACAAGACATTACATTTTTTTACACCTTAATACCATTTTAATGGTTTTGTATTCTCTCACCTATAGATTAAGGTGTGCCTACACATTCTGAATAGACACACAGATCCAGTCACGTATCATGGACTAGAGCCAGCACTGCAGCACCTATACCTGTGCCCCGAACAGCACGGCCTGGATTTTAATGTCATTATTTGAACAGATAATTTCTGTTTGTTGTCTCTGACTTAAAGTATCCAGGTCTCTTGGTCACAGCTAAGCCTCCTGTCAGTACTTGTCGCTTGAGGGACGGTGTGATTTATCGACAAGGTAAACAGCTTATGAATGAGGCCTAAGCTTTAGTTATACAGTTTACAACATTTGAGTAACCACAGGAGGTTTATGTACACACACTTTCTCAAGGCTACTGTTAAGGGAGAGAATGAGGTTGCCAGCCTCATCTCATGTCGAGGGAAATTCCTCAATGTCTTAATTGTAAGCCCATAAGATTAATTCTGTGCGCACAGTTGCTTGTGTAAACGTTTCAGGGTGACGCTGAGACATATTTAAACAAGTTCCAAGCAGCGTGAAGAGTGACGGGGATTGTTTACACCAGTACCTGCAGTTTGTTCGGCATTGCTGTCTCGTCTTTGAAGCTGAAGGTCCTGAGGATAGGTTGGTTCCTTTGGGATAAAAAAAAGGAAATCAGGAAAGGACAAAATAAAGTATAGTGGAAAAAAATGTCACATTTTTATGAGTATTTAATGGCTATTTGCACCATTTCCTGTTATGATCTGCTTGGCCACTTTTTACCACCTTGGACATGCCTCCATTAAGTCTCCCAGCCAATAAATAACCTTTTTCACCTGCGCAAAAAAATATTTTTTTTTCTCAGCTACATGTATTTAACACATCACCTTTGTGAAAGAAAGAATTTGTGAAAAACAGAATTTGAAGTTGTTTTTTCCTCCTCCGTGGCTCAGTGTGTATAAAGAGGAGCACATTTCAGGGGCAACCTGTGTGTGTTCAAGTGCCTAAGGTGAGGCAGAGGCTGCTATTGGCTAATGATTGACCAGTTATTGCTCTTTCCAGTGAGACGTAGACTCACAGACATGCAGGAGAGAAGAAAAAAAAACAGAAAAAGAAAATGGAGAAAATGTACTGTTGAAAGAGAAAAAACATAATTATTTATACGTTTTTAGAGTTTTAAAATGTAGTGCAATGAACACTCCAGGATGTAGAGCGAGGGTAACTGTTATGCAGAATTAATATTCAATAAGCAAACACTTTTCTGATTTGTTAACAGTTAAAGGTTGAAATGTGTGTATTGGCTCGTGTGGGGAAAACAGATATTGTTTTAGGGTTGATATTTCTCCTGGTGTCTGCTAATGTGTAGATAGGCTGTTTTTTGGGGGGGGGGTTTGCACCAGTCCCTGCCGACACCATATCTATCTGCTCACAGGCGTCACCGAATTCTTGCACATATTTAAACACAGCTATTGTAAAAATGGCCCTCTTCCTGTTGTTGTTTTGTGGAGACTTGATTTTATTCAAGCCTGAGGAAGTGGAATAATTTCAATGCAGATGTTTTTCACTGTAAACAGCCGTAGCGATCTGGGGGGAGTTGGAGGATGAAAGCGGGTGTCAGGGAGAGTGAGGAGTGTTTTCCAGAGGTGGAAAGCGTACTGAAATATTTTGCTTAAGCGGCGGTGGTGTTGCTTCATTTAAATTCTAATTAAAACAAAGTAAGGGAGTTTGTCCGGAGAATGGCTGAAGTAAAAGAGAATTATGTTAAGAATTCAGCAACACTTTAGGTTAACATTAAACCCAACAACTTGTGATGTGGATCCTGCAAAATAATATGCCGACGTGTTAATAGGTTTGTGAATGGCTCTCAGCCTTGCTGAAGTGTTTTTGCCTATTGGATTCATTACCATGATACAGTTCTTTGTTTAAGTAAGCAAAACTAATTAGTTAAAAGTGACAACTCAAGATGTAACTCAAGTAAAAGTTCAGTAATTTAGGGTTATTTTATTTTAGAAAATGTTATTATATGATTCAATTTAAAATTTGTGACTGAAATAATTGATGTTGTGATGATAGGAAATGTGTTGTTAGCAGTAAACCTGATAATTATGTAAATCGGGTATTGTAAAGCTTGAAGTTGTGCCAGCATGTAAGGTGTGGCATTGAACTTATGCTTTTGGTATTGATACAACTTTTCATTCAGTCGAATACGCTGAGCAAGTTCAACTTGACAAGCTGATCAACACATTTCGAGTGTAGAGAGAATCCCAGATGCAATAACTGAGGTGAGGTTTTATTTTTCAGCACCTCTGAATACCTTACCCTACATTAATAAAAGAAATCTAAAAACCAAACAAAAAATGTCAGCTTCATATCAAGTACAGTAGTTGATAAACAGGTTGGTGGCTGCTGATAAAATGAAAAATGATGCAGCCTTGTTGGAGATTAAACACGGATCCATTGCCATTTTATGTGCTGAGGTGTTATGGTTAAACCAACAAGCACTAACCAATATGTTCTGGGCTAGTGCAAACAGAGCAGCAGACTCATTTGATTAATGAGCTGGCATGATGTAACCACGGGGGGAAATAGGTTAGTGCACCTGGTCGTTTACACAGTTTTTCATTCATTTGGAAAAATGCTGTGTTGAGGAAGCGAACGGTCAAAAAAAAAAACAACAACTTTCAAACCAGCCACTACTTGGAACTGTAAATGTTTTAAATAGCCGGATGATTGAGTTTCTGCTAATCTTGGCACAGCCCCCCATATAAATGTCAATGTTTTTGACAGAAATATAGCTTATAGGTCATGGCCTACTGGTGTTCTACGTAGCACTGACAAACAGACACACATTATTTGTTTCTAGGTTTCTGCAAACATACATGAGTAGCTGTGGGAGACATGACAATGCAGGGACGATGCACGATGTTCAACCAGCAGCTAATATCGGGCTGTCATATATTGCTTTTTTTTTTTTTTTGTCTTTGTCAGTGGTCATCAAAAGGTCAGGGAGGTGACATGAAGTTGTAAAATGGCCTGAGCGAGGGTGACCTATGGCTGCCTGAGCATTCCTAATGCAATAGTGAGGCCCGCGGGCCCGGCCTGCCAATACCGGGCTGATTATAACGAATCAGGCCCCTCTTAACACAATAATGTGATCAATTTCTCATTCCACTGAATAAATAACATGGCAGATAGGGAGCTTTGAGTGACCTGCCGTTAACCCCGTGCCTCATTATTCATATCAGTACGTGAAAAGAGAGAGGGAAGGAGGCTAGGAGAGAAAGAAAGAAAAACTGGTCAATTTGAGCTAATTATTGGTTGGACAGAGATGCTTTGCTAAATGATACTGATTGGATGAATATCTTGGGACTTTTTTATGACATCTGCTCTGAGTAAGGCTAGTGAAACTCTGGACCTGCTTCTTTTTTCCTTAGGGGATTTAAAAGGGGTGACAGATGCTTTACTGTTAGCTAGTGGCAGCAGCAGCCCACACATAGACCCACAGCAGCTCAGCTAGGCCCTGCGGAGTAACACAATAGGCTCGCTCTGACTGCTTTCTCCCTGCTGGGTGCTTGTTCTGTCCAGCAACTGGTTAACATGAGGACACTTGGTAAAATATCTGGTTCACCAGGTTCAAGGAGTAGCAACAAGAGGCACTGCTAATGGTATCATAATTAGCCCTGTCAGCCTTGCATCATACATAAAACGACTCCTCTCTGACACATTTGAGCTCCATAAATCTGGACGCTTCTACATTTACTTCAGGTAGGCAGTTACCCTTCAATCTTTGTTCCGGCCTCAGTAATAGAGTCCAGTCTGAGCAGGCAGGATTTCTCTGCATTGTAACCAGAGGCCTTGCGCATCTGCGGCGGGGCCCATGTGGGAGCATACGACACTCCGAGGCGAAGCTTTGAGCTTTACACGATACCCAGTCGAGCTCAACCGAGAGGATGTGACACGGTCATCGCTCTTCATTTATTTACCTGTGGGTTCTTCTTTTTTTTTTTTCTTTGTCACAGTCGAACTCTGAGTGTGTGTGCGCTTCACCTGACACCCAATATCTAGACCTATTGCTTTCATCTCCTCGAGTATTGGTCTTCACTTATCTCACTCTCATCATCTAACTTTAATCAAGTTAATGGATGCATTTAAATGTTGCTAATTTCACTTTGGTAATTGCTTGTGTTTAATTAGGTTTGATCAAAAAAGCATTTTAAGTAATTTGAAGTTACCGGTGCAAAGTTTCCCAAAGTCAGTGCACATCTACAAAGATCTTGACATGAAAAATAACCTGGTATATTGCATTTTGCTCCAAGGACCCTGAGCTGCCTGAGAGGCCTGAGTCGTTTTTATCTTAGCCAGTGTATAGCCAACAAAATGTTGTAAAATAAACATAATAAACACCAAGATGCTTATTCAAGAATATCATGTGAACTTGAATATGTGCATTTTGGTTATGATTTTCGACCACTAAAATGAAACATATTGTGCATGCTTTTCTCCTTTTTATAGCCTCACAGTGCAAAATCACACCAGATGTCTGTATCCTGCTACTTTATATCAAGCTCTGTACAGTAGATCCCACTCGTCTCTCTGTTCACACACAGACCTGATGGCCTTAGCATCTGGCCACATGGCTGAATCTCTCTGTATCTCTCAGCCCCCCACCTCCCTTTCTTTTTCTCTGCTTTTCCTCTTATTTCTGTCTGCATAATTCTGAAGCATGTAAAAGGCCTGAATGACATTGCCGAGGCCCCATACAATTTTATTTAAGCCATTACAGTTCCTGGGAGCATATTGGGGGGGCTCAGTTCCACATGAGAGGACTTCCTCCTCACCAGGCAGTGTTTAAAGAAGAGCAACAGGTGGCTGCTGGCAGAGGGAACCTGAGGCTAAGTGGATGTCAAAGTGGAATTGCGGCTGAATCGCGGCTATTTATTTGACCCTCCTCACATCTGCACTCTTCCCCTCTGAGAAGGAAGCGATGGGAGGGGAGACGAGCAGAGGGGCGTTTTGTTCGGTTCCTCTCCACAAGTTAATGTGGGGCTGGGGGATAGGGGAAATTGTACATGGTATTAATTACAGCCCTGTGTTCACATGGACACTCCCGCTATGTGTTTATGTATGGAAGTAACATCATGTGCGCACAACACGAAGAGGGTCAGCGGGATGGAGGTGTTTTTCCATGTGGCGAACGAACACATCCTATTAATTCACTGACGTTCACATCAAGCTGCTTGACACCAAATGAGCTGGAAAAGGGCAGATGTGAAAAGAAGAGTTTGTTTCCACAGCAGATCTCTACTATATAATATATATATATATATATATATATATATATATATATATATATATATATATATATATATATATATGTAATTGGACATTTAGAATTTTGAAATTATAATAGTTAAAAGCTTTTACTTACACCACAATTCAGTGTCACATAGCCATCTTGTTTACCATAATGTGGTTTCTTTTTTATTATTTTTATTCTTATTACTTGGATGAAGAAAATTTTAATAAGGACTAAGAAATGTGTCTTTATGAT
This sequence comes from Nibea albiflora, assembly GCA_014281875.1. Classification (NCBI taxonomy): domain Eukaryota; kingdom Metazoa; phylum Chordata; class Actinopteri; family Sciaenidae; genus Nibea; species Nibea albiflora. The sequence continues at coordinate 13,818,439 of CM024795.1, read as the reverse complement.
CATCATCATCTCAGTTTTGCCGTCACATTAGTCTTCAGTCTCCAAATAACTGGGTTTTATTTCTTTATTTATTTTTTTATTTTAGGCCACTTGGAAATAATGCAAATAAGTGTTGAACACATTGATTCGTTGTTGGCAAACAGTTGTGTGTATACACATCAAGTATTTAGGGAGCCATCTCAAGTCATATTTCGGCCACCACGTCAAATATTCTCTTTCTTTTTGCTCTGCTTTTGGTCTCTACCAATTCCTGAATGAAATATCTGCCTCTTTAGCTGCTAAATGCTCCATTATGTTCCCCAGCTAGTGATCAGCTTACCTGTGTCTGTCTTCTGGTGCTGGGCAGGTGGTGTACATCGGCTTTTTAAAGCATATTTTAACAGCTCCTGAAAATGTCGCAGCGAAAGCCAACAATAACAGTAAAGTTGCAGGCCGGCATTCGTGGATGACTTTCTAAGCTAAAAGACTTTCTAAACACCACCCACTTTGAAGGTTATTGGCAGTGAAAAGAGAACAGTGGCCAGGTCTGGGAAGGATCCCTGCGTGTCTTTCCTGTTGGCCTCAGTTTTTCCATGCTGTTATCAACCCAGCTGATAATGTGGAGCTCCGGGCTCTTTTTCTCAGGACCCACAGCACACTGCCACACATTCTGATGGCGTGACACAGACCTCCACCACAGAGCCCCCTCTGTCTGAGGCAAAGCACACTGCCAGGCAGAGACCTGCAGCTGGTTCGCATATTGGTGAAGGACTCTGCCAGTCTGAGCACTATTACTGATATCTGAGGATGTGTGTGTGTGTATGTGTGTGTGTGTCTCTCTCTCTGGTTGTAGGTCACAAGAGTTTCTGAAAATGTTTGATAAACACTTTTACATGAGCAGATAAGTGGAAGGACTCAGATCAGGTGCAGTTATACGGTACGATTAGAAAGCATGAGTAAAGTGTGACCTACAGTTCAAAGCTGAATCAGCTTTATTGACCAAGCATGGTCAGCTATAGAGGGAATTTGACTACACACAGTCCCAAGAACCACAGTATAAACATACACCACAATAAACAAGAAAAAAACTGTTGAGCACTCAAATGTGTTTTCTTTATTATCATTATTCTAACTCCCAATAAGTCTTACAATAAGACTATAATTACTGAGGCCAACTGTGCTTTAGAAATACAGGATAAACTACTCTAATTTCTATTTTTCACTTTTAAATGGGTCAAACCAGTTTACATTTACATTACCATGAAAAACACAGGAATACTTTGCAGAGGATTATGTATTTTTGGTCAAATGTAGAAATGTTTTGCTTTTGTTGGTAAAAACAATGATGATTGCTAGATTTTCCTGTTTACCACATGGGTTGGCATGACAACCAATACATAACTGCACAACACATCTTGGACCAATCAGACCTCTTGGTTGAATCTGATTACTTTGCTGAAAACACTTCTCGTAAAAAATATGTGAGGCATAACAGCACATATAAGGACATTGTGTGTTAACAGAGGCTATAATACGAATATTGTTCACTGGAAAATGGATCACCTTGGGTCAATTCTCTGATCAGAGAACATTTAGTGACTTATTTCACGTTTTAAACGTATAATTGTGATGTATAATGATTTAGAATGTACCCTTTTTTCATATGATTAATATTTCATGCATTTTGTACTATTAAATTACCTTTTTTAACTGTGCTGACATTCGAATAAAAAAAATCAAATCTTACATTTCAGTACTTGACGTTTTTCTGTTGTTGTTGGATTTTTTAAAAGATAATAAATATACCAAGCTCTGACAAATAGATTAAGTTATATGTAGTGACTATTTAATTGCTGAATTAACTGTGTTAATGAATCATTCTCCACTGCTATGGCCTGCTGCCTTCTTCTGTCTCTGTAACTAAGTGGGAGGTAGCTCCCAGACTGAGGCACAGTAAAGTTTATTAAACACATCAGCTGGTTTGCAGCAGACCATTACTGAAATGCTATATTCCAGCAATGAGAGATCAACAAATAGGCCTGGGAAATAACAAGCGAGGGGACTTTGGTCTTTTAAACCAGAGAGCATTATGCAAACTTTGAAGGAGGAATTTATTAAATCTCTTACAACAACTGAGGGGCTCTATATTTAACTTTGCCAGAGCACTTTGGACAAGTATTGGCTGTGGTTTCCAATTGGCTCTGAGAGCAGTCTGGTGGCTGCGAGGCAAACTTCTGGAGTCCCCGGTTCCTAAAATGAAACAGCTGCATAGTGTGACACACTGAGAGCGGTGGGGCGTAGGGAGGAGGAGTTTTCATGAATGAAGTCAGTGGGAGGGGGAGGAGAGAGGAAGCTGGCTCAGGGCTGAACACTACTATGTAGGTGTGTCATTAAAAGGGTTTGGGGGGCGTACAAAGTATGGGTGTGGACTCAGACATGGGTCATATAAGTTCAGTTTGATTCATAGTATAAGAGGGGAAATGGTGTTGTTGTTTACACTGGCTCAGGGTGCACAGCAACCCACTGTGTAATTTGTAGTGTAGTTTGCACAGATCTGCCCCCAGGGAGCCATGAGAGGCTGTCCTACATCGGCTGTTCCCCCTCTGCCAGAGCCCTGCGTGTCCCGGCACTGCACAGCCGACAGAGACAGAACAGAGCACCACTTGGACCACGGAAAGGGATATTAAAGTCCAGTACTGAAATTAAACTTCAGAGTCTCACTTTAGATGAACCTCCAAAGCTATCTAGCAGCCCTCTTGCACTCTGTGCCAGAACAATATCTGTATAATTAATAACCACAGGAAGAACGAAAGAGAAATTCACTTTTGCCGAGCCAAACCGGAGCCATGTGTATGACGGTGTGGAGCGCACACACATTGTTTGGATTGGTGAGACAAAAAAAAATGCACTATAAAATACGTTCTGCTGAATCTGTGGAAAATTGCGGAGAAAAGCAACACACCCTTTGCGTCTACCTGTCCAATCAGCGCTGGGAAGCTGGGCGGGGATGGCATCCAGCTGCGTGTTGCAGTATGAGTCACAATCACAACCAACACAATCTGGTGTGGCAAACTGCTGGTCCAATATAATTGTTCCCTTTTATTACATAAACCTCTCTTTTAGGCAAAAACTCAAAGATTTAGTAGAAATTGAAAGCTCACTGGAAAATGTGAAAATGGAGAAATATACACCCATCCTGAATACTTCTCACTCCTCCTGCATTAGACTCGCTCCTTTGGGTTTATACACACCTGAAATTATTACATTTTAACACAAATCTTTTAACCGAGCAGGAAGCTGGCAAGCAATTTTTTGCACCTTCTGATTCCTGTAAATACACAGTTTCTCTCTGAGATAGAGCCAAACCTCAACTTCAGTCCTATAATGCAGGTCTTCGGCGATGGTTACATCTGCATAACATATGCCAACAGTATTTTACAGTGGCGTGAGTGCATAGCTTACATTTTTAGGATGGGTGGTCTCAGTGGTATTTTAAACCATTATTTTTATTAACCCTGGCATTCTTTGCACCCTGCTTGATCCCCTTTTTCCATCTTAATTTCTGTTTTAAAAGATCTTGTGATTGAACTCATTTGCATGCTTTTGTCCTTCCTGCCTTTAATCGTTTGAATATGTCAAAAATAATAATTAAGCTTAAACGATACCCTTCACAGGTTTCTCGCCTCAGCTGTCTTTTACTGTCTGTGCAGAGATGCTTGTGTTGTTCTTGTTGGTGTGTGGCTATCTATCTCACACCCCTCCTCGAGCTCTCCTGATCAATATGGTGAGCCAGTGGTCATCATCACTCATTGGGAACTGACACACACAAGTGCATGTGGATGTATACACGCACACACACACACACACCTACACACACACACACACCATGGCCTTTTAAACCTCTGCATCTTCTAGAGTAAGCAATGAGACATAACCCATAGAGCACATAATCCATCTGGCTTTGATTAATGGATTCAACATCCATTTTCAGACCCATACAATGCCCCTGTATGAATTTTATCAGAGTACAGTGACAAATAGCGGTTCTGTTCTCTGCTAAGAGCCCTCATTGTTCCTCTGACGAAGAGTCATGCAGATGTCACCGCCTCGGCCAGGCTGCCCAGTGACTTGTTTAGAAAATATAAATGTAACGGGCTGTAGTCTGACATCATTGTCTCAACAATATAGATGCCTATTTTGTCAGCACATAATCGGTGTAAATGTATGACTTGATACTATTTTGCCCGAGAGTAATATCCAGGCAGTGTTCAGTTCAGAGTGCTGGTGTAATTGTGCGTGTGTTTGCCCACGAAATAAAATGTCAGTGTTTTTTACTAAATAAAAGATCTCAGAAATATGTCTTTGCTTGAGCAGACTTATTACAGCCCCCAAAAGCTTCACAGTAAACTGCATATTTGTGTTTAGTTGGTATTCATTTGGAAAGTTGGAGAGTTGTGCATGGCACCGTCTTTACTGTTACCATACCCAGAGTCTCTTGACTGTAATATCAGTAGGCTATGAAGCACTGATCAGGATGGCATTGCTGGCTCCGGGATCTGGGTGTCCTGGCACTGAATAATGCAGCTTTTTCCTCTGAGGCCCTGTATCCTTTGGGCCCTGTCATTGAAGATGCCCTCTCATCTCATCTCTCACTGACACATGGAAATGTTCTCCAAGTAAGAGTTTACATCACTCTGAGAGGCTCAGTGATGAGGTTTTTACAATGGTAAACGGCCTGGCCTAAGTGGCGTGCGTCTCCCTCTGAGTATGTCTCCTGACTGTCCTCCTAATGACTCAGAAAATATGCACGCCGCTCCATTTATGGGCAGTAAAAACAGTCATCCAGCCGCATGCTAACAGACTGTGAAGAGCACCATAAAAACTGGCTCCGTCATATTCACTTACAGCATAGTGCAGACTGGCAGCTCAACTGGCTATCATAACATCTACGAGGACTGTCACTGAGCGCCGCAGTACCTCTCTGCCCGTCACGAGCAGCCAAACATGAAGTAAAACAGCAGTCGTGCCCTCCCTCGCTACAGAGGGTGACATGAACTAGCGGCCCCGTACATAGGAAGTGACATAAACAAGCAGGCCCCAGAGAGGAGCGCCATCAGTGGTGATGATGAGCGACTCTCTGGATGCTCCTTGACATGTGTGGCTGCAGCGGTGAGGGGGAGCAGAGGAGGGAGGGCGCGGGTGCGGTGACGGAGGGGGTGGGCTCGGCGGTGAAGGTGGGTGTTGTGGGGGTAAGCAGTAGAAGTGTGCGCACGACTGCATTATCCGGCTGATTTAGTTATGACAGCTGGTGCCCAAGAGGAACGCAGCGGTAGGGGATAGGATCGCCCAGGCTGCAGACAAATGATGATGAAGAGATCACTTTAAAGAACAATCTCCATAATATTTCATGCTCGCTCGGCAGCTCCCAGGCAGCCCGGGCTGCAAGGCTAACTGCTCTATCAATTGATTTGATTCACTGCCGGAGCTACTCCTCACACATAGTATTTCAAATAAATGACACAGCAGATAGGAATGATATCTACATCAATATTAACCCTGAAAAGAACTAATGGATGCCGGCTGTAATTTGCGCTATATCCTGAGTAATGCATTGGAGGCAGAAGGCAGGTGATGGAAGAGTTATAACTCAGGCTTTTCCTGTCTACCCCCAAGGCACAAGAGGATACAATTTGACCTACACCCACCCCACCCAACACAAATATACAAGCTACATCTTTCCTCCTCCCTAGGCAACCATTTGTTTTTGTATTTATAAAGCACATTACGGCAGACTAGGCTAAACTAAACCATCTCTCAGGCTTGTGGAACACAAAAGCAGTTTATCAGATAAATCACCCTTGACCAGTTAGCTATTAGAGCAGCCAGGATGTGGAGCCTGGGCACGTATGGTGCTTATAATGATAGCATAGTTCCCTTTTATTAATGCGTAGACATGATGCATGCTCGTATGTTGCAGTGGTTTAACATGGCTCAGCACTCTTTAACCTGATCCCACTTACTAACCTGCCGTATTATGAATTCAGATCAGGTACCTGGATAGATATACAGATTATTCCTGATAAAAAGACCACAGTGGCTTTCCATAGAGGGGCCATGACTTTTAGAAGCCAGGCACAATGCAGGCTCATCTTTGCTTTTTGGACAGAAAATCGCTCCTTCCAGTACACCAAGTTAACTCTTTTAATGTATTTTTTTTTTTACTTTATCCTTTTTCCATTTACTGACAAGCTCTATTCTACTCTATTTTAAGTTGCACACAGACAAGACAGCATACTTGTTACATCTTAGAATACCTACTCGTCAGGTGAGGTGTTTTATTCATTGCTGTGAGCTACATTTAGGTGGCAACACTTGCGTAAAGGTGATGCCAGAGCATTCATTAGCCTGGATGATGTTCACTGAGTAGCTACTGATCACTCCTGTCCCTGATATCTGACCCCTGCCCTAGTAAGAAGAGACCTCAACCACACACACACAGATAGTGGGAGGTTTGTGGCTTGCCGATAAGGTGGTGATTAATCACAGAGCTGATGAGAGTGTGTAGGGTTTCCATCAGTGATGCTTAACGAATGTCATAATAATACCAGTGTCTCTGATTGCTCAGGTCAGCAAGTGCGCGTGTTGGGAAGAGGATGGGGATATGTAGGGAGGATGAGGTTTATGTGCGTGCATGGGGCAGTAGGAGGGAGGCTGCGCCTTCGGGACCCCCACCGCTGAGGAGTCTGCTAATGAGTCCACTAGAGACCCACCCAATACCTTTGATTGTGATGCCATGGAAGAGAGGGGAGCAGTGCAATCTTTAGCTGGATTAAGTATCTCTTAAGGAGATCTACTTTCAGCCACAATGTTATCAACCCTTGAGTGTGTATTAATTAGGCCTATTGCAGAGGCGAAGCGGGCGAATTTGCAGTATTCCCTCTGCTCTCCTGCAGACAAACATGCGCACACACGAGCGCGCATGCAAAGCAAAAGACTCATCTGATAGCCTTTTGCAGAAATGCACTCCCACACAAACGTAAGCCTCCTGTGCTGTGTAAGAGTGCAGTTTATTTTAAGGAGGAAAAGCGCACACGTGAAGCCTACACCTCAGTCCTCATGTTCCAGCACACTGTTGTACACTTTAATTTGACACCCCATTACATCCCCATCTACATGTTACATCCACACATCTGTATGCATGTTTTGGTATTGTATACATCATCCTGTTCTCATTAGCAGGGCTTTTGATATGAAGCGATGCATTTTCTACGCACTAGGCAACAGTTGATTGACTGTGGGCCGGTAATACTGTTTAGCCCCACTTAGAGCAGCCTGGCTTTGATGTAAGTACATATTTCCTGGTGAAGGGGTTGTTATAATTTCAAACATTCACTGACTCATCATACGGAGGGCTGACATTGCTGCGGTTCACTTGCTTTTTTTTTTTATCTCTTACATGTGTTTCCTGGACGTGAAATCCGCTATTTTCCTCTTCCCTGTAAGTCATCAAGAAAATGTCCGTTAACTGGCCTGCAGGTATATTGTTTACCTTGTTACCCTGTATGGCAAAACCCCTCCACCATATGCTAGCAGGAGGTATTGCACAAAGCATTGATATTCAATCCAGTTGCCCCCCCCCCCCATCTCCATCATAACCCGGATGTTTAAGAAGCATGTCCAACTGGTATGTTTTGACTCGGTTTAAGTGGTGTTTAATGACAGTGGACTGGCTGTTCTGTTCCGGAGCTGTGTTAAGAGTTTCTAATCAAACGTTCTGCTCCATCAATAATGCAGCGCCTTGGATCCCATGGAGGACTTAATTGTGGGTGTAGGGCTGATAGGGAGAGCCTTGGCTAGGGGTGTCTCGTTGCACTCTTTAATTAGAGACCCCCGTCATGTCAAGTGCAGGAGCCCTGGGTGTTTACTATGCAGCAACGTGCCCAGCACTACTTTGGCAAGAACCCTACTGTAACCCTGCCATCAGCTACCGCTCATAGCTGGCTCTGTCTGGAAGAGAGAATGAGGTGGGCGGAGGGAGACAGAGAGAGAGAGAGAGACAGAGCGGAAAAAAGGAGGGACGGAATGAAGACAGTGTACAAATGTGTTCCCCCACACCCCCACCCCCACCCCAATTTTGTGTTTACTTTTGGCAGCAACTGAAAGTATTATTTATTATATTATTATTATTATTTCACAACAAATCAGTGTCTGGAACTTAACGTAGCATACGTCTGTAGATTTAATATGCTGTTCTTAAGAATGGTAGCTGAATTTAAAAAAAAAAAAAAAAAACTTGTTGACAGCTTAATTATTTATTTGTGCTGTTATGCAATTTGTTGTACAAAATTGTGCACAATATAATTTGGTGATGACACAACATTTGTTTTATATTTCTGCAAGTTGCTTAAGTAAATAGTGGATCAACAGCAGATTGGTAGCAGCCAAATAAAGGAAATCAGAGAGACCATTGTACATCTGGTGGTGAGGCTCTAGTAGAGCCATAAATATAATTCTTAGTGGCTATAACCTCTCGCCCATTTTTACATTAAATGAATAGAATAGTTAAGTTTTGTTTTTCCCACTTCTGGGAAAAGTTTACAGTTTCTGTTTACAGGTCTTAGGGTTTATTACTGCTGATGTGGAAAGGGTGAATAAAGCTTTTTGTGGCTCCAGAAAGAGCTGCCTGAAATCTGATAAATTGGCCCAACTGATGTCACTTGAGGGAAGGTCACTTTTATTAATAATTAAAAAGAGAAGTGACATTACAAGACTTCCGTAGCCCGCTCTTTATCTAATACTAAATCAGTGGAGTTGGACATTGAGTACCAGGTATCAAAGTGCAGAAACAACTTATCACATATTCATCAGAAAATGTACAACATTGTTCAGTGAAAACAAAATTACTCACAGGGTGTCAGATGTGTGTGTGTGTCTGTCATGGTTATTAGACCAATTATGAATAACAGGCAAACATACCACTTCTGGTGTCCCAGCTTCATGTTTTTTATAAAATCAATAAGCCCCCTTGGCTCTTATCTTCTATCCTAAAGAAAAATGACAGAACAAATTTGGTGTATGATGGATGACGGTGCCTTTATGTGTTTCATGTAATGGAGTTGATGATAAGGAGCCGAGTGGGCTTCCAATTAGGAAGCTTCTCCTATAGTGATATGGATTAGTGTGATGTTTGAAATGGTGACCTAGCTTCATTGAATTGGCAATTTGACTCCACTGAAATGAGTGACAGAAAAATTGGGAGCAAAGTGAGGGCAATTGGGATGACATGGTGGTTACTGGGCCTGAGTCTGTCACTTTTAATATGTCCTCCAATGAAACTTGACCTGGTTGTAGCTGATCTGGTGTGCTGGTGAAATGCATAGATGTATTCATTTCTCAGTGAGAAAAATAAAACAACAAATAATTTATCTGTTTTTTGTTTTTTTGGGGGGGTTGTCCAAATCCTTTCACATTTGACCTGGTGGCTGTAGATGGTGTGATCCATCTTAATGTTTGCTGGCAGTAAAGTGGTCAAGATGGAGGGCTGCAGAAGAAGATATAATTCAGTGTCTAATCATTCTATCAGGCCATGACAAGCCTTGTGTTTGCGGGGTGTCGGAGGTGGAGGGAGACCCCGGACCAACATCAGGTGTCACACTCTGCTGCAATGAATGGACAATGGCTATCCATCAATCTTCCATGCCAGCTTGTCTCACGGCCTGAAACCAACTACAATGTCCATCTCAAAGCAATTTGATCCCTTTAGTTGACTCATTCATCAGCCTGACCTCATTTGCAATCCAGACCGACTTCCTGAAGAGAGCTGGAGTTGGATTCAAAGGAGAGGATGAGTGCAAAATATTGAATTTGAGGGAAGTGACCAAAACATAGCTTGGAGCACAGTAGGTGAGCGATGGTCTTTATCTCAGTGCCATGGTGGCTCATTTATTTAGTTGATAGATTGTTTATCAGTCAGCCCATACAGGCATGTATTTGAGTAGCTGGAGGGAAGTTTAGAGGGGTTTTACTCAGCGGCTCTGTAGCACAACCATGTACATCCCCTTCAGCCAACTGACCTCATCGGGTCATCAGGACTTAAGTAAGAGTGAAAGTCGCTTTAAATGGAGCGAGGCTCCCAGGGACCCAGCTCTGGCTGAGCAGCTGCTGCCGGCCGTTGACTATTACTTTTCTAGGGGCTGACTTTGATGTTTTAACAATCCATACATATTGATTCAGACTGATAATAAACAATTTGATTAGCCTCTTTCTATAGGCTGTCATTTCAATCACTTTCAGAGCTCCGATGGAGTGGAAGTGAGGGTCTGTGGACGGAGGGAGGGATGAGGGGAGGGATGGAGAGACGGGGAGACAAGCCAAAGCTAAAAGAAAGGGTGGAGGGCTACAGCCCCCTCCTCAGACAGAAAAAGGAATCCAGCCCTGATTAGGCCTCTGCCTTTGGTGAATTGGACAAGACAGCTGAGCTGCCAGGTTATTAACTCCCTCAGAAAATTCTCAGCCCTCTCTCAGACCGGCCTGAATACTGCGATCTGGATCGATAAGCAATCTCCGGTGTGTACCAAATGCCTGCTGGATTCATTTGTCTCCCAGCACCCTCTCCCTCCGCTGGACAATACACCTGCACAACTGAGCCCCCCCCTCCCTGTCCCCATGCCTCTCCTCCTCCCCCCTTCCTTCTTTCCTGTGTGCCGTTCTCACTCTCTCTCCTCTCCTCTCTTTCTTCCTCGCCCTCCCGCCTTCCTCATCTCTCTCACGTTCACTCACTGGAGTCTCTGTCACTTTTTAAATAATGACCCTGAGGCTGAAGGAACAACTGCCTACCTCGATTTCATCACGGTGAGACCCCTCTCCTGCAGGCCTGGGTGACCAAGCTGTCTAGGGAGAGAGACAGGAAGACTGAAAGAGAGCGAGAGAGAGGAGCCGTAGAGGGGGGTTTGCCCACGGCGATGAGGAAGGTGGGGGCCACAGTAGCATCACGGCTGACAACAGCACAGATGTCCCCATCAGAGCTCAATCTAAGCATATAAATGACCAGCCCATGGCAACTTTGTAGTAAACATGAAAACATACAAAGTAGCTGTTGTTATGGATGATATCATACTGACAGAATAAACATCTGAAGGCATGCAAGGTACTCATTATGAGATGCTGTACAATGCTTCCCGTCTATTTGTCTTTATTATTGAGCTGTTTTGTGCCAGTGTGGGAGTTTGTTGATTCGAGCAAGAATATGTAGCTCCTCTGAGAAAACTCTCAGCACTGTTCTGTGAACTGTGTTCTGAACCGTGCGCTTCAATGTGCCGAGGTTCAGCAACCAGCCAGAGCTGCCAACATTGTCCATTTCTATCACTGGTTGAGTTCTCGGAGAAAGCGGCTCCACTCATACTCAGAGCTCTCTTACACTCAAAGCGAGCGTGTCTTTGTGGAGGAGAAGTAAAGATGGATTTACATAGTGATTGTGTTTGCTGATTTGGCAGGGCTTCAGCTGATAACTTTTAGTGATTCGCTGCAGCATTGATCTCCTGGATGGATTTATTGACGTGTGGTGGATGGCTGAAGGCGGGGGGTTGAGTTGGTGGGAGAGGAGGAGGTGGTGGGAGGGATGCTGCAGAGCTGATATGAGGAGAAAACAGTAGAGAGCCGCTCAAGCGCGGTGGACAGTGGATGAGCTTGATGTTACCTGCCTTTACTTGTTGGCAAGGTTATTCCCCCAAAGGAGTTCAAAACCACGCTGTTTCTCATAGCTCATTTCTGTGGTTTGTCTTTTCTATTGTCTCTGTGTGGCTGCAGAGTTGTGACCCCAGAGGGAATTGTCTGTCAGCATACAATAAAGGCAAGGCCTGTGACCGAGGACTCCATTTCTCAGGGCTAATTGTCGGAGACAATGCGTGCCATTGAAAACACTGCCTATGAAGGATAAACCTGGCGGATGTTTAGTTTTTCTTATCACTGTAATCTCTCAAAATCAAACTGGAGCGGCAGAGCTCCTCATGCTGCCTACAAGCAGAGAGGGAGAGAAAACAAAACCTCTGAGGGAAATGCAGTTATTAAAAGGAGCTCTCTAAATATTTCAGGGCCCTTTAATGTAGCAAACAGAAAAAAAAAAAAAACAGTCAACACACATGGGTGCTGTCCATAAGCAGGGATGTGGGACAGACCAAACAGGAAGTCCCTCAAAAATGTATGTAGTTTTTAATCAGTCAGATGTGGCTTACTCATCAGGGGTTGATTGCAGTGGAACAGTTTTAGTTCAGAATATTTTTTCCTTTGAAAGATCACAGGCTGCGATATCATCAAAGAAAATTTGTAATAATGTAATTTGTCTGATAACATGATACAGAAAACGGATCTTTTGATTGGTGTAATTGTAGTTCTCTACGTAATTGTAGTCCTGCGTAACCACAGCATTATCCCTGCCATGTGATGAGTCTGTTCCCCAAGTAAGTACCTTTCACCTAACAGTGTTGTCTAACATACACCAAAATCGGGTGCGTTCACGGCCTGCTTTCTACCTTTATCAACCGTTTTAAACCTTTTCAACCTTCTCTGTAACTCTACCCCGGAAAGCAAGCACTTTTTCATTAGCATCTTTTTTCCTTTCTTTTCAAGGTCATCTGTAATGTGGAATCTATAAAATTCTCAATGAAGAAAGTTATTTGAATTCTTAGATTTTAATGGCTGAGCTTAAAAATTCCCATTTCAGACCTGCAGTTTTAAAATGATCCTATGTGTATGTCAGCAGATGAAATTACTGGCGGTAATTGCTCTCATGCCATGCTTCCCTCTCTCTCTTTTTCTTTCTCTCGCTCTGTAACACACACTTACAGTACGCACACGCACAGCTCACATGCTCTAACATTTTCTTCAGATGTTTTAGTTATATCACAGTTATGTCACATTTTGCTCACATCTCTGGCAGAGGCAGCATCAGTATTGCTCTTTTCCAACATTTCTTTCATGGAACAGCATCCTTACAAACAGCTAAGGATAAAAAGCTGACAGCAGCAGTATTTAGCTGGGATTTTTTTTTTTTTCTGATTGAAAAATGTATTTATTGCCAATAATCTTCTATATCTCTTTAAAAGTTTGTTGTTTGACTCTTTGTAGCAGGGCATTGATTAGGTTTCTCATTCAATACCTCAAACAGGCTTTAAAACGTATTACTTTTTTTCTGTGACAGATTTACATTACCAATAAAAATGGTGGATATTGTCATGAAAATGCATGACTTTTAAAGTCCGAGGGGAGTGCGAGTAAATGCTGCTCTTGGTTTACGCCTTGTGCCGTCCCCTCCAAAGTAAACCTTGTGTTGATTACATGATTACATGAGATCACAACAAAATACATCCTTTTTAATCTCCCTCTGATCTGACGCCTCTATCAGCAGGGTGACATCATTTCTCATTGCCTTCCAAGATGTTTCCAACGAAAGATCCATTTCCCGTTCTTACATAGCCATGTAATTGTTGGGAACAAAAACGACTTGGTTAAAGGTAGGGCAAGATTTTGGTTTTAAGTTAAAATAACTACTAGGCTAGGGTTGTTGGTGTTGTGTTAAGAATCGTGCAAATGCATTTTTGTCTGTAACTAAAATAATTATGGAGAGAATAAAAATAAAATAGGATTATTCCAGATTATTCCTTTAACGTGACCTGTAATGTCATGTCAGGAAAACTGAATGTAGTTGAGCTGAGAGTCTTGCTCCTTGTGGTTACCCTGAAAGAAGAAAACTCTCCTTCTCTCTCCCCCCTCTCTCTCTCTCATTGTCCCTTCCTGACAGTGACGGTAATGTGCGGGTAGGTGAGCTGCCCTCAGGGCTCTGTACATCCATGTCCACCTTAATATAAATCAGCACTTGTCATCACAGACTCATATCACACGCACTGATCCCACATCCCCTCCACAAACGTGCAGATTCCTCCTTGTTGTTCGATACCACCCGAGACGCCAGTGGCCACAGCATTAAACCTGTCCAGTCTCACCGGCAGTGTGTCCTTCTCTCCGTGTTGCTTTGTTTTCTCCCTCCTAGACCTGTAGGTGCCGCCGCACGGTGAAGTTAAACAGATGTGACTGCATTAGATTCAAGCCCGGACAGCGGCACACCTCTGCTGCCCTGAATGCATTCTATAATTATCCGCCACACCTTGCATCAGGAAGTCGGCTCGTGTCAAAAGTGCAAGTGAAAGCTAGGGTCACTGTCAGGAAAATGAGTCTGATAGTGACAAGAAAGCAGCTGCAGTGGAGTGAAATAAGATTTAGATAATGTTGCTTGAAACATGCAGCCCGACTGCAACAGCTTCTCTGCAGCTGTCTTCTCGGCCACTGAATGTTGAATTTTTACTGTGAAGGTATGTCTGACATTGTGTCATTCTGATTTTGACATCAGCTGTGTTAACCTTCAAAAATGAGACACTAACATGGTATTATTATATAACAAGATGTGAGATTGTTGCATTAGTATGAGAAGATCAGATGTCCTAAGACTAAAAACCAATGTCCTCCAGTAAGAGGTATACATTTAGACATTTACCACACTGTATGGATTCAATCAATTTGAAAAGGTCATTTAAATAAAGACACACTGCATTGGATGGATTTTAGTCTGTTGTGGTAAATAAGTGCTGCTCATATAAACTATATAAAATGCTTTATCATGAATTAAAATTCGTTTGATGCCTCTAAGATTATTTGATGGAGGAGGAGCAGCTGCCTTGGCCTGGATTCATCCAGCCACTCTGATTGTGGCCACTGATTGATTTTTAAGTTAGGAAGAGGCAATCAGTAAATACTACCCAATCAGAGGCCAAGAACATAGAAAAGATTAGACAATTTGAGGTAATCAATGAAAATATTCTCTGATTTGTAGTGCGCTCAATTACTGCCATAAATCAGGCATCATAGCACGCAAGTTAGTTTGCAATAAAACAAAGGCCGGCGACAGGCAAACTATAAGAGATGAATTAAAGGTCCGGAGGAGGAAGTGCAGACTGGCGTGGTAATGAGACAGAATTACAGGCCACAGATTCCAGCCTGCTTCCCTTGCAGAAGCTGTCAACAACTAATGGGCTGCAGCGAGAGCTGCTATCCGTCACCCTGCTTCCTGTCCACATATTTATGCACTTATTTATCGCCTTGATGCAATATCATCATTTTTAATGTTAAACACCCTCCACTCCCAGCAAACACAGACTCCTTCAGAGGACAGGATATGGATAGGAACAGGATACTGCCCTTGGTAAATCAACACTAATTTACATTTGAGACGGCTGCATTTTGACCAACAAAGGTGATACTGCATCAACATGGGTGACTTCTGGTTTTGTTTCCAACAAAATCTTTTCATCAGGATGATAACTGATGTGGAGATATCCAAACTCAGGGCAGGGCAGTCTTGGGGTTCATCACAGTTCACAATATGTGTCCATCACGTGCAGAATGGCCCATAAACAAGAAGACATCAGCTCCCAACTTCCTTCATCATTAAAAGGTGCTCTGATTAAGACTACGTTTGCTGAACTGTACACAGTAAACTCTTCATTTTTCTGTGCCCACTTGTCGTCGTGGAGGATGTTCCCACTTAGGCCGGTGGAGCTTCATGCTGTCTTGGCAGGGAGTCGAAGCCCCTGCGTTCAGCCTTAATGGACTGACTAGACAGATGATCCTGACAGCGACCTGCGCAAGTGCTTTTGATTCTATCATCCACCATGGGGTCGGGCTGCTTTATCAGAGGAATTACCTAAAGTGCCTCTTATTTCATCATCCAGAATGTCAACGAGACGGCATTCTTTTAATTTATACACACCCCAAACAATCACTGCATCATACATCACACAACTGCCTCTGAAAAAAATCATTGTTCGGAGCCCAGGCCAGGTGCAAAGTCATTAACCTACGCCGTGGTTTTGAGAGCAAGGTCATTATAGAACACTCCTGCAACGTTTGTCTGAGAGCGGCTTTTGTTACTTGACCTCTCCTTTATAACGCAATCTACACAGACAGAAGCATGCATCGATAAACTCATTTCCTCCTCCCCTGGGCAGCTATGATGGGTCAAGGAATCTATTTTTCAACACTAACCGAGCTCAGTACAGTATCATACCTTTTTAACTGAATGCTCACAGTGTATTTCTTGGGGCGCAGTTGCCTTTGTTATCTTCATCCTTTCTATCATGTCAAAGTCGTTTTCACGCCGTCTCAAGAGTTAATTCCTAAAGACCATACAGGACGAGACATAGGAATCATATTAACTGCAAATAAGTCCTTGCTGTAACTTTCTTAAAGCAGCAAGTTGAGACTTGAATAAGTGCGATTGTATCAGACAAGTTTTCAGTCAAGTCTTTCAAAAAAGTTAAAACAAATTCAAATAAATACATAATTTAACATGTGAGACCCTCTCCTGCAGTCTCAGTCCTCAGTCATGCTCTGGCTGCTGTCATACTGGATTTTACTCCTGACTATGCAGAGCTATAAATCTGATTCCACTCTCTGGTCTCCAATATCACACCAGATTGACGGAGGGGTTGGACATTAACAAAAAGGTAATGGCAAAAACAGTGATAAAGCACTGTGTCAACTTGTGGGACGGTTTTCCACGCCAGCTCTTGCAGTTCGTGCTTACAACCCTGCCCACACTTGTTCCCTGCTCCACTTGACATTCGCCCCGGCATGAGTGAAATTTTCCAGGTGAAATCAGGTTCCTCTCTGCACGGTGCCTCAGCAAACATGTGGACAATGCATTTCAGGAATAGTCCTCACTTGATACTTAAGTACTTGAGGACATGGCCTATTGAGAACATTGAATTCGAACAGATGATTACAGATTGCATATTTAATTTCCCATGTTAATTCAGATAGAAAGTGACAGCACTAGTACTGAGATTAGAGACAAAGCCAGTGATTGTACCTCAGCAGATAACGCAAAGCAGCTTTTGGGCAGAATGGTAGAAAACTGTTTAGGTTTGCTCCTATTTGTGAAGTTGCACATAAATCTAAAGAGGACCATTGCTTTAAAAACAAGCATCAGTTGAATTGCAAATTCAAAATCAGAACAAATTAATACACGTATGAGAAAATAGCAGAGCGAGGAGCAGCATACTAACGTACAAATGTACGGTGAAAAAAAGACAGCAGGACCTCACATACAGTGCTGATGGATAACACAAGAAAACACTATAACATGTGAATTAATCATGTGGGTAGATGCATGTGCTTACAGTACCGACTCCTCTGACTTTGCTTACCCTTGGAAAGCTTTCTGCGCCCTATGATCCAACATCTGAAGAGCTGATAAAAACCCCTCAGTTGCCTCAAAGCAGCTGCGAGGCTTAACATTGTCAAAAAGGGGTTTTTATTTCCCTACCGTTTCGACCTCCTGTGTATATTTTATTGAGCCGTTCTCATCCCACAGCGGTGCGCGGCAGCCATAAGCTGCCGAAAATGTATTTCGAAGCTCATTAACACAGGACGTGCATGCTTGGAACATGTAGCATCCTTTTTCAGAGACACTTGTGAAGTGTGAGTGTGAAGGCGATGACGAGGAGCTCAGAAATCGTTGTTTTTGATATTCAGTGAGCTTTTCATCTTTTTTTTTTTTTTTCTGCTGCAACACCACATGAGAGGATTAAGGAAGTTAATGAATTATCCTCACAGGGGCCAAGACAGTATGTGCAAGCTGCACTATCCCACGTCTCATAACATGGAGCCGTTTGAATTTATTGAACTGAGAGCTGAATTTTCCCACACTGATCTGAACCAGTTGAAGATTATACCCAGTCCCCTTTCTCTGTAATCAAGATGACAATGTGAAAGTCTTCTTAATCTTTTTAAGTCAGAAATATCATTAAACCTGACTGAAAGTGCAAGTTGACTGCATCGTGTAACGTTCATAGTAGCTTCACTACTTACTCTACAAGTTGGGAGATATCTAGAAAAGTTTCTGTGATCAAATCAAGGCTTTAAAGTGTGTGTCTGTGTGTGTGTATTGGTAAGGGCTGGAGTCACTCGATCCCCTGGGCAGCTAATGCTGGAAATTGTATGCTCCTGAACTTCTGTTAAGTGAAAACAGTCCACAAAAGTGAAATATCGCTTTAAGATGTCGCCTCTCGCCATTGGCGTCTGTTTGCTCAACCCCCAGAGGCAGCCCAGTATCAAATGCACCAGCACAAATGATAATAACACAGCAAGACCTTTCTATTTTTCCAAATTAGGTTGAGCCTCAGATCAGCACCCTTGAGGCCAGCACAAAGGCTCTAATTCTTCCCTGAAGATTTTTCTCTTCAGTTTTCTATCATATAAAGCAAATATCAAAAATGTGATTTGAATCCTGGAAAAAATTAAAGCTGAAGGGCGCCAGAAGGAGGAACTGTGTAGCGCAGTGGGTGACAACACACCGCCTCACTCACTTCTCTTTTACAGGCATCGATTGAGTCTGTTTAGCTCACTCTCAGATGGCTACACTGCTAGGCAAACCTTGGAGAGGCTGTGCCCAGAGTCACAGAGCTACAGACCAAACTGCCCCAGGGGTTAATTGAAGTCCCTGAAGTGACTCAAGTGCCCTCTCTTTAATGGGTCAACCCATAAAATGTTGGATTTCTGAACAACAATGGGAAAAAAATGTATCCTCTTACGATGAGGCCTTTTTTCCTCATCGTTCCTGTCCTTGAGTGGGGAACTCGGATGTGGCCCGGACTTAAAAACACTTAACTTCCTGAACTTGAATAACAAAAGAAACATCTTGAACAGGGTTAGGCTGATAATAATATGACTGTCTCCCGCTTCCTGTGATTTTTTTTTTAATAAGGCCAAGAGGATTGTGTGGAGCATTAACTTGTGAGAATAAATACCTGTACAGCCTGAGAAAGTCATTCTAAAACTTGACCAGCACTCCCTCCTTTATGTTTGCATGAACACATGAGATATAAAATGTCAAGGGATCACTGTGTAGAATTTAGTGGAGCAGCATAGTTGCTGATTGCAACCCCCTCACCTCACCCTGTCCTTCCCAGCGTAAAAGGAGAACATATGCTGGCCAACACATAGGAAAAACTCAAAAGGCCCAGAACCAGTGTTGAGTTTGTGTGGTCTAGGTCAGTGGTCCCCAACCATTTTATCACAGCGGACAGGTCAACACTTGACTCGTGACTGGTCGCTAACGTTACATTTTAATATCCCTTCAAAATAAGATTTAAATGCGATCGTCCAGACTCAGATAATACATAAAATGGAAATAATTAATTATCTTGTGCAGCGCATCTGCAGCGACTGTAGATATGGGATGCTCAATCTAAGCTAACAAAAATATTGCACTTCTTATTTTCAGGTTGATTTTGATTACAGAGTAATACAAATATAGTTAAGCAGTTTATATTCAATTTCTGTCATATTCTGTCAAACCTCTTCCACCCTGAGCCTTAAATTGAATTTTAGCATTCTGTGTGTTGGTAAGCATGTTATATTTCCAAGAGTCAGGGTAGCTGTTTTCTCCAGCTTCCTGTTTTTATGCTAACATAAGCTAATCACCTCTTGACTCTAACTCTGTACTTACTTAACGTAGAGATATGAAAGCATTGTCAATATTGATATCTAACTCTATAGTCTAAAATGGTGTACAACAAACAAGGTGCTGATGAGCGAGGCACTGAACCCCTGGCTGTAGGCCTGCAGTGCAGCTCTTTGGAGAGAAAACTAGAAGATTATGTTTCTACTCTGCAGCTACAAGCTGTGAATACACACGCACGCGTATTAATATGAAGCGAGTGTGACTGGAACACAGCCTGTGTGCTCAATATTTCACTGGATTAAAAATGGTTAAAAACATACGCAGAGAAAATGCAAGGTATCTACTGTTCCATAATGAAGCCTGGCTTTGCCGTGTCAACACATTTTACAGAGCTCCACCATCTATCACTTTCAATCAACAGTGATTCCCCTTGCTACATTGAATCAGAGGTATCTGCAAATGAAATCTTAAATCTTTAAAAACTAATTTACTTAATGTCTTAGCATTGCCGATTAAAAGCTCTGTCTGCAATTATATTAGGACAGTGATTACCAAGTTCCATGATTTACTCTGCAGCTGTGAAGTGAGTGTGTGCAACTGCTTAGAGCTTATGTGTTTTTCGTATGTGCCTGTTCATGCAAGTTATGCGTTAAAGTGGCTAATCATTGCACGAGAATTTAGTTGCAAGCGTGTGTGTGTGTGTGTGTGAGTGTGTGTGTGTGTGTCTGTTCAGTGGGGTGTTGGAGAAAAACAAGATGGTGAGAGATGATTTTATTGGCCCGTGTTCAGAATGCCTTCCTTGCATCTCTGTCGTTTGTTGGAAGACAATCTTGCCATCGATTCGTAAAAATGCTTGAAAATGAAATGAGAGTCTCTCATCCCACTTAATCAAGAGAGCGTATTGATCAGGTTTCTAATGAAGGATCATTTAGATAGGGTGGAGAAGAATAAGCCGGCGTATCATATCATGTCAAGCAGTAATAGGATGTCTTTATCAGAAGATTCCCGGATATCAGTAAAAGCAAGCTTTCTATATCTTCATAATGGAAAACCTGCTCTGCTGTCTCATTATCTAATGTTCTCTGCTTAAAGGGATATTCCAAATATAATACACTGTGAAAATAACAGAAGAACCCCAGTTTTTCCTGTGCTGAGGTTTCCTTTGATCTCATCTCTTTTTTTATTATCCAATATAAGTTTCCTTTATATTTTTCTGGATTATTTCCAAATGCCCACCACCAGGTATGCTTGACACACTGATTTAATAACAAAAAAGTCAATAAAAAATGTTTAGGCTCATGTTCCCATAGTCAGGCTTGGACTGACGACACACCACCAGTTCTTTCAATGGCTATAACGCAGACTCTTCATGCACAAGCCCAGATGCTAATCACACTTGTTACTGGCTTATTTAGTTCTATTATCTGGGACAATAGAGTTGTCTGGGACTTACTGACAACGTTACATTGGATGTTCTTACAGGTTACTTGTTTTTTCTGGTGTGAGATTGCTACTACATTTGGAACAAAAGTAGAAAGTTGGCCAGTCCAGTGTAGCAATCATTGGGGTTGAAAGTCAGCAATTTGGCTACTTTTCAAAAACCCTCAGCACAGAAGGTCAGCCTCAGCGACAGTTTCAGAAAATGTGTGCATTTATAAGACTGTCCCCCACAAGATAACTGGAAACGATAGCATCTGTCATTTAAGACAGTGCCCCAAAACGACATAGGCTTTTCGTTCAAGTAACAAAACTAGTATGACAGGATCAAAGGGAGGAAATCAGTTGATGCTGTTATATAGTGACAAAGTCCACATCAGGAGGTCAGGGTGGAGGAATGGGTCAGTTAAACTTTAGACGTTAATACAGGAGGCCACTGCTTGTTTCCTATTTGGAACTGACAGACTACATTGGTTTGTTTAAAACGTGTTTCCTAACCTTAACCATGTCTTAAGACTAACTTATTAATTACATTTATTAATACTGATTTAAAACATTGACCGTTCCCTAAACCTAAACAAGTTACTTTTCTAATCAGATTTTTATGATTTGAGTGTTGTCAGATCATGAAGCAGATTTATTTTTCAGCAGTGATTTGTAATGGTTTTGGATGGCGCAGGAATTACGTCATGACGGGAAAAATATGCTTCTGTTTTGTTTGATCTGGAGGATGAATTCTTCTGTGTATTATTTATTTTGCATGTGAGATTTATTTTTCATTTACTCTATGTCTAACATTTATTTCAACAAATGTCTTGCTCTAAATATGGATGCAAGTCAAAATATTATTTCACTTATAAACAGATTAAAACTCGATAAAGTTGATACAAATTCATTTTATTTACCAAAGCATGTTCCAGTAAAATCTAAATATTAAATATTACAGTCTTACAATACAAACATTAGCAGATATTCAAATATAACTTATAATCCTTAAATATAAAAAGACTTCTAGCTTCAGGATCCAGATGGAGGGCAAGATTGGATGCAATACAGTGAGTGTGTACATTTCTGGATGGGAGGAAGTAGACCCAGCTCATGCTCTACTCATTGCGCTACACTGTTCTACTGCTCACAACCGTAACAGTCTAATGCTGTACTGTGAGCATGACATGGAGTATAAAGTTCTTGGCAGTAGAGCGATCATTACACAGAGTAAACTGAGTGACCTTCCTCTAACAAAAGCGGGTTATGGACTCACCTCTTTTTCTGTTTGTTTCTAAGGGCCTCTCACATGTCCTTGTATCCCCACTGCTAGCACTGTCACGCAAAGTTTAAATCCGTAATGCACTTCCCATAAAGGCCCAAAAGAGTCATTCACACCTAATGGTGGTGTGTTAAAACACAGCGAGCAAAGCCTCCAGGGGTCCATATACTAACCAGAGTGCATTGACCACTGAGTCCAGAAGGGCACTGTGTTGTGATCAAAAGATGGTAGTGGGGCTTGTGGGGATGGGATACCAGAATCAGCTCTCATTATGGCTGTGAGACATCCATTTGAGCATTTTTAATATGTGTATCCTATTAGGCAGTTTAAGTGCTTTTTGATAATTGTGCTTTGTACTTTTACAGCACTTCAGTCTATTCCCAGTTCAATTTCCTCTTTTATCGGACGTTTGAAATATTGATCTCTGACAGATAAAAGCAAACACCATAATCTCACTCGGGTGAGCTGGTGAGTGAGTGAGCGCGCGGTGCGAGGGGAATACACCGGGGACCGGTCGCCCCTCCAACCCCTCTCTGTTTTATTACCTTTATTCGTCAACAGAATTTGCTTACTGCTCTGGGATGTTTATGTAGATCACCTGCACACTGATGGGTGGTTGATATGACCATCTCTCCCAGTGCCCCCCCACCCCCCACCCCACCATCGCTCTGCCAAGCCCACCCGTCTCCTCCCCTTCCATCAACCCCCCCATGACATTTTGCAAAATGCAGCGCAGGGGCTCCCGAGGTGCTTCTGATGATTGCCGTTGCTTAAACTGCTGTCACCGCTGTCAGGATAACAGTGATTTTATCTCCATAGCACTTTATGGAAGTTAGTGTTTTCTGTTAACCTGAGCACTGAATACTGCTCGGTGCTGGCTTGCAGTCGCATTAACCTGAATCAATCACGTCTTGATTTTTCCATAAAAGAAAAACCCTCTGTAAATAACACTCGAGCAATTGGCGCATTGAATACACTAAGTCCGATAGCAGCCGTACTGAGCTTTGGCTGATATCATTGTTGCAATATCCTCATGTCAACGCGGGGATTTGATGCTTTGACTTGCGTGTATAATTTCTTCAAATAAGGTAGCACTTAATGCCAGTACTGTCAAGAGACGCACACTGAATCCGTGGTGCAAAGCCATGAACTATGAAAAAAAAGTTTGAATCACAATCATGCAGAAGCACAACAATAATGCATACCGATGGTATGAAGAAGTGTATATACTTTGGTTTGAGCTGAATCTGTTCTAGATGGCAGGTCCCTCTTGAGATAATAGAAAGGCCTGTTTTGATGTTTAAAGCATTGCTAATCTCCCAAAGCCTTAGCTACTCATCCCACCGCATATTTGCAGGCCTGTCAGTTTGAGTGGGGATGCAAGAGGATGGTCCTCTGAGCAAATGAATTTTTGCTTTTTTTTTGGGCCTGTTTTTCCTTTTTAGCTTTGCAGACACTATTTGAGATTTACTGCAAACATTTGACCACCGGCCTGGTGTATTGACTGCGTTTGACAAGCGTAATCCTTTTCTTCTTTCCAGTCACTTCCATTCTGCGATCAATCAGAGCATCAATGCCCTGTAGGCTGCTATGAAGTGCAGACGCAGTGTTCGATCATGAGCCAGGCACCTTGTGGACTTTCACTATAATATAGTGATTGATTCATCTTCAAAGATATCTTAAGTGGTTGGCTGGGCACGGTATATAATGCCTTTTGTTGACTGCAGTCTTTTCCTTTACCTAGCTTGCAATCCTTTAAAACAGCAACACAAGCACACACATCAAAACTTAACCTAAGACAAATACACTGCTTTTTCATGTGATTCATTCCCGCTCACCTCTCGAATTTCTCTTGTGGGACAGAACTTTGATTTGAAAAATGATAAAGTGTCAAGTATTGTATAAACAGAAGCTGTACTTTGAATCCCTTTGGATTTTACCATTACTTTCCTGTCTGAAAATTGCAAATTTGAACCTGAATCGCAATTGAAAACTGTTTCGGATTAATCTGGCAGTAACCCTGTACTTTAAGGGAATCTGTCAGTAGACCTATATTTTGAACAAACACAAAATAAGACCAAATAATAGGCTTTAAAGATTCAGTGGAGACCAGGTCTGCAATAGCTTTTATGTCCATTTGAGTTAGTGTGTGATCAGGTTTAGTTTTACCCATTTCAACCACGATACTCTTGATCAACACTGTGACCTGAAGTTTAATGCCGCAGTCATGTTACCATAAACCAAAGAGATGTTATTATTATGTATCTTATTGCCCCATTGACAGTCAGCGGAGTGAGAAATGAGGGCAGGGAATACGTTTCCGAGCGTGATCCAGAGATTTTGGTGACGGGGTCACAAACCTGCTCTTTGTCATCTAACATCAACAAGATCAGCACATTAAAAAAGCTCCATCGTGAAAAAAATGAAGACAGCATTGGGCTCGCACAATATAGCTGGAACAGTGGACACTTGTTCTCTTACTGATATGTTCATGTTCGTCTGGAAGAGGTGTGTGTGTTGAAGGGGGGGTGGGAGAGCAGTTGCACTGAAGAAGTATTAAAGGAAGTGTAGTAATTACAGCAGAGGCAGTGTCAGTGACCTCTAGATTGCACTATCTTGTCTCCTTTGTGCCTGCCTTTGCAGGCCACCTCATTGAGTGAAATTGTATCTTTTCACTTTGGCTCTCTTAAAAATGTGCATGGTATTGGGAGCCAGTGAGGCGTGATGAGTTTTTTTTTTTTTTCATGCCTTTTCTCCCCCTCCTCCTCCTCCTCCTCCTCCTCCTCCTCCTCCTCCTCCTCCTCCTCCTCCACCCCTCCCTCCAGCCTCCCCCAGCTGCCCCTCTCCTCCATCCCCACTGTCTTACTGGGAGGTATTTCATGAACAGCTGGGTCCCGGGAGAGGAGAGGTTAGTGAAAGAGGCGCACTGTGTATAATTCAATGATTATCAGGTGTGTGGATGTGTGTGTGTGTGTGTGTGCGTGTGTGCGTTTAATATGTGTGAGCGTGTGTGTGTGTGTGGCCCTCCCCCTCTATTGGCAGGTGTCAGGTGACGGGCAGGCCATGTCACTGGCTGTCAGCTGGCTTTCTATTGGAGCAGTCACACCGTTCACAACATTACCATAAGCTGATGAGGAACACTCGAGCCCGTATCAGCACACACTCTCATCTGCAGCTCTGATGTCACATGACAGACTCTGGCCATGTCAGCTCCAAAGCACATGAATCCGAAAAAAACATCTTTTTTTTTTTTTTTAACTCTATTTTGAGCTTTCAAACAAACACAGGGAATATAATTCACCCAGAGCTGATGGATTTTGAAAACTTTGGCATGATGTGATATGACAAATTTGAGTTTTGTAAACCTTCTTATGGAGCACTTCCTGCAGTAATCTACTTCCTACTGGGTATGACACTGTGATAACTTGTTTTGTGTATAGTTAATAACACAATATAGGTGTTGTTATTGCCATAGCTGTGTGTCAGACAACTGCATAACATAAAATATGAACATTCATACATCCAGTTAGTTTTGTTTATCAGTAAGCATTAATGATCTTGATCAAATACAGATTTTATACTTCCATGGCTGATTGACAGCACACACACACACACACTGAAGCCTTAGTTTATAAAAAAAAAATATCAATATGTATTGTACTTGGCTCTAACGAAACACAAAAGAAGTATTCACAGAGAGAATTGAAGGCAACAGAACCTGCTGAGAAACCTGCTGTGACTAACACAAAGTCAGTTATTTGATTGACAGAAAATTAGTCAGCAGCTGTCGATGATCAATAAATCATTGTAATAAGCAAAAGTCACCAACCATTTTCTGATTTCGTGTTGTATGTGAGGAGAGG
Source organism: Nibea albiflora (assembly GCA_014281875.1). Classification (NCBI taxonomy): domain Eukaryota; kingdom Metazoa; phylum Chordata; class Actinopteri; family Sciaenidae; genus Nibea; species Nibea albiflora. The sequence continues at coordinate 13,792,380 of CM024795.1, read as the reverse complement.
GTCATTTCACCAGTTTTATGTCACCTCAAACTGAATATCTTTGGATTTTGGACAGATAGACTTTTGAACTTGAGTGAGGGAAATTATGCAAGGCATATGTGCATTCACATGACCGTTTACATGCACGCACATTTCAAATAAACGACTAACTGTGTGTATCAGACCAGTCTGGAAATAATATTGCATCATTATAAACAATATGACCCATAAAATCGAGGATTTTTGAACCTGCAGTAAGCTCAGCTGCTGATCAAAACTTCAAAGCTGAGAATAACAAAAATCACACAGATTTAACAAGTCGGGATGTTTGTGGTGTTTTATTCAGTGTTATAAATGATGCGTGTTTTAGATACTGTAGGTGTCCATCCTGTCTGTTCCCAGAATCAGCAGCTGTCAGTCCTTTCTCTGCAAGAGCACAAAACAACACTTTATGTGTAGTATTTGTTTTTGTCTCCTCACCTACAAGTTGATACTTGGTTAGTAGGACACTGAGATTCCAACACTTATGCATTTAAAGACGTCACATTGGACAAATGAGTCAGTAAAATAACCAACAGATTAAACTATAATGAAAACAGGGAGCTGGGATCAGGAATCCAGCGCATCCCCAAGTTTAACTATTAAGATCAACTACATATAATATTTAACACAAGCTTTAATAAACCGCCTGCTTTGGACACACACCTCAGAAAATGTTCCTCTGTATGTCCTGTATATCCTGAATGGAAAGTTAAAGATCAAACTGTTTGCAGTTCTGTATTTTATTCACTGCATCTTGTCTATTGTTGTATTTAATATGGTCTACATTTAGTAAATAAGTGTCCTTAATGCGGCCACATGTGCTGGTCCATTTGACATCCCTGCTAACTGACCCTGAGTTTAACACAAGTTAGCCTCCAAACTCTGTTCACTAAACTCCACATGCTCAATTATCCTGTATAAACACTGAGCCAATCTACCCATTACCAAAGCTAGTAGTGGGCAGATTGGTTCAGAGGGGGTTCAAAGATGGTCTCGCATTAGTGCTACCTTTAGCATGCTAATTGCTATTCTTCTCCTCAGTGGGGATCCTGTTTGAGATGGAGGGGACATCTGAACCGCGCTCAATCCCGCGCTGCTGTTCACGGCTATGCTGTCAACATGCTCGGCCACAGGAAGGAGAGGAGAGCTGACACCAGCACTAGCCAAGCATCTTTAAACCAAACTACTTTCCTTTCATTTCTCCTTTTTTCTTAGCGAGAGGGTACAGCCACTACACTGGTGTCTCATTGGTGTGTGCTGAAATAACCATAAACAAGGTACTGTCACAAACATGCAAAATAAATCTCCTATGTATTGATTTGATCTTTTCCAGTAAGTTTGAACTTTTACAGCAGAAGTCATAATCTTTATATTGGGAACAATATTTTTCAACAACAAATAAGTGAATGGCGTATCTTTGCTAAGAAAATCTTCACACAGTTTCTAAATACACAAAGCAGATGTACCCCATCAAAGCACTCTTTAAACTTCCTCCGTGGTCTGTTTGTAAGAGGAGTGCAATCTCTCTCCAAGGATGATTAATGCGCCTGAAAGGACACCAGACACTTTTGAGGCTAAATGGATGCACAAAAAAAGAATTTGTGTAAGTTTTAAAGGGGGCATGGCCAGTGGCAGCACTGATCGATAGCATTAGCTGTGACAAAATATATAAAAAAGGGAATCAATGCTAATAAAGTGAGCTCAGCCTCGCAAGAAAGCCTCCGCCTCCTCCATTCACCTCCAAATCCGTTGTCCTCCTTGTCCAGCCACATGTGAGACTTGGTTGACTGTCAGTGACACAAGGTCCAGGTCAGGGATCACATCTATTAACAATTATTAATGGCCAGGCTCCAGAAAAACAGCAGCAATTGAAATATATAAATATGATACCACTGCATTAAAGAAAACAATGTGAAATTTTTCAAGCAAAAATTTAGGAAAGTGTGTTGTGTAGTAAACAGTTCTCCACCAACCTGATTGTTCTATACAACTCTTCACTTAAAAAGAAAGTAACAATATAGGCTCGGTTAAATATCATTCAAAGTGATGAGTGCGTTACTTCTGCTTGTCATGATGTTTTTCCAGGGCTAACAAAAGGGTCTCCACTCTACATACCTGTGCTAACCTCCACTCTGTAAGCATGTCTCCCTCTCTTAAGTCTCAATCACGTGTTAAACCGGGAGAACACTTGACTGCATCACTGAGCTGTTAAAAAAAAAAAAAAATCTCGAAATAGCTGGTTCACCTGGGAACGCACACTGTATTTGTGTGCATGAAAATAGATTTATGGTTAGTATGAAACTGAAATGGCAGAAATTGTTATGTTGCTAATGAGGATCAAGGAATGAAAGCTTGCTGTTAAACTCATTTAAAGTCAGTGTGGTTACACTTAAAATAACTGTAGAGCTATGAAGGTTAATGGACTTTTCCATATAAAATGGAACATACAGTATTTCACAATTTCCAAGGAAACTCAGTTCCACCTAGTATAGTTTTTATATTTGTTTGTCATTTTGGTATTCCCTGAAATATTAAGCCTTATATAACCTCATGTTGTTTTGTATGTGCATAGTACAGTCCTGCTATGATTGCACGTAGAGTTCAACTTGCGCAACGTCTGCTTGATTTCATCTACATTCATGGAATAAATGTTCATGGAAACTGAATGAACTCTACTCTTTTTTCGTCATACTCAAACGTGTGACTCAAGCAGAGATCGAATTCATGTTATAGGGCACAAACATGTAAAGCCATGTGGACCTTAAAGCTCAGTTACTTACACTTACAATATATACATACAGTATTTTTTTTTTAACTTAATATTTATATGCCAATATTTAATCATATCAGAAAAAGCATTGTAAAGTGTGAAGTTAAACTGAATTACTGGAAAAACTCTTTTAAAAGTACTGCAAATGAACTACAGTATACCAAAAGGTTCTGACCTTATTCATCCTGCACATAACAACTTGTTATGTTTTAACGAGAGGTCTGATATGTTATTAAGGCAAAAAAGAGAGAGAAAGAACAGCAATAGTATATGGAGTATACTTTCTGACAACAATAGGATGTATTCCAGCTCACTCTGGAAGTACCACATCCAAAGAAAATAAGAAACTTGAACTTGACCCTAGTTATATGAGCATGTACGTGTGAGTGCGTGTGTCATTGCCAAACAAAAACATGTACATACAAGTCGTGTTTGTGTATTCATGTGAGCTCTGTCTGATTACAGCTTGTGATCTGGAGCACAGCGCCCCACAGTGGCCCAGCCCGGGACAGTGATCCTCTCTCCCAGCACCTCCATCCACCTCACTGCCTCCGTTCCGAAGTGGACAGCACATTTACATAAAAGTGCAACCCCTTTGCGCCTGTGATCATCAACACTGTTTAGCGTTTGATCAGCTATGATTGATGCTCTGTTAATACAAATTTAACTTAGCGTATTTTCCCTGCCAAGGGACCCATGAAGAGGTTCAATTACAGAGCAATCTCATTAATTCGAGAGCTTGTTACGGAGAGAGGACAGCAGGCTTTTTTTTAAAATTCTGGAATGCAGATGTGTAAGGGACATAATTAGTAGATAAGAGTCCTAATTGGATCCTGCTGTGTGGCTGCAGAGGGTGTAGCCCTCGCTATGTTTTACAAGTTCCACGGTGTGGAAGTACACTTTTTTATAACCTGCTCACACACACGCACCATCCGTCACACACCAAGTGGGAGGGGAGTTGTGGTATTGTTAGCGAACAAACGGTCACTGCAGATGTATGATACTTGGCAAACTTTGGTTGTGTGGCAGTTGAGTGTATGTATATGAAATATTATTTCCATTTAATAAAAGTATAATTTACTCATAACAGACCACTCATTTTACAGGTTGGGGCTCTTAAATGAGCAAAGTGACCCAGCACAGTGTCAAGAGGACATGTTTTTTTGGTTGACAAAGAATGCAGGGTGAAAACATCAAACAGACTTGTGCGTCTGCTTCACAGCACTGTTGTAACATTTTTATGACACAGGTCCTTTTTCCCGGCCTTCTCTCCTAGGCCATGTAAAATGTCAGAGAGGTGGAGGGCTGAGCGAGCCCACAGGGCTGCTCCACAGAGGCATATCAAAAGACCGACCACCCCCTGGCACTGCACAAATAGCTGGCTTCATTGCCCTCGTTAGATGGCCGTGTTATTTAAGCATGTCTGTCTTTTGGCCTCTGTGGGGGGACCTGCTACGTGGAAACAAGTAAGGCAATGCAACCGCCCTTTGCTGAGGGCAGATATGAGTCTGACGGTACTCATCACGGTGGTCCACCCACGTCTAGAAATCACACGCCCACCTCCCCTTCTGTTAGGAGAGAGCGCTGTGCAGCCGACTGAAGGCTCGGGCCCAGCAGTGGCACAGCAAGACTGGAAAGGAGGAGCAGGGGGGAGGAGGCGGCAGCTGGGTGTGGAGAGAGAGAGAGGGGGGGGTGTAACCCCAGCTCTGGGTGGCGGATCTCCCCCAGCTGTGCCCATCTGAGGGGAAAAGCGGCCCAGAGGAAGCTCCATTAGTTCCAGGGGCGGCCCGGGCTCTGAGTAGCCGATGGCAGCAGTAGAGCAGAAACACACTCTCCCTCTCTTCCAGCATCAGCGACCCTCCACACTCAATTACTTCTCTGGGAAAGAGGACTGTGGACGATGAACACGGCCTCTGGAGCACTGATTTATACTTTACACAAGTTTCTTCATGTTCTCAGTGAAATAAGCCTTTGGAAACGTGTGCATTGGAATTGTACCTGAGTCTTGCTTCTAGTGTGGTCAAGGCCCTGAGAGCTATTTACAGCATGTTTCTCTTTGATGCAGGCCGTTGACTGCCAACAGTGTCAGGCTTGTACTTTGTGCACTGTTCTATCAATGAAAAAGCAATCAGTCAAGAGAGTCTTGTCTACAAAACGCGGACAAGTCACAGAGCGGAGAGCTGAACTACAAGTATCTGTGATGACTTTGTCCTGTCTTCTACAGTGCAACAATTATATAATGAATCTGATCCAGGATCTAATCCAGTATCAGAGAGATGTATAACCTGTGCAGTAGCTCTATGATACTTGTCTGAGCATTTGGAACTGCGGGAGAACAAAAGTTGTGTGGGACACTTTTATATAGAGAAGGATCGTGTTAACATCAAAGTCAGACACGGGTCTCGGGAGCTCCTCCCCACCATGAGTGCTTCACCAGGGATGGATTCATTCACATCAGGGTGTTTCTTTAGCCAAAATAAAACAGAAAATGTCCATCTTTTGGAAGATGAGACTCACTTCTCAGGGAGGATAAAGAAAAACACAAGAGCCAAAGGATGCCTCAGTTGCCTACTGACCCACATCCCTGTTAATTACAAATGTGGTTTATCTCTCACACCCCCGGTTCTTACAGTGAGGCCACTTCCCCCATAAAAATGGACAAGGACACAGATTTGTGTCATCTCTGTGGCCTCTCTGTGACACAAACAACTCTTGTCTCGCGTCTATCTGTTCGCCCCGGAGATGTTGTTGCAGCATTTTTCATGTGACACTGACATTTGAGAACATGTTTTCTCCATGCTAAATATCATATTTTAACCTGATGTTGATGATTTATGCCTGTTTTTCTTTAAAGGAGAAACACTTTAGAAGTCTGTGTGTGTGCAGCGGAAATTGATTAATTGTTTCAGTACTTTACATGCAACTAACATTATGTCCTTATGATAAACATCTCGGTTTTCAAGGGTCAGGTTTTTTAACCTCCCTCTTTGTGTTGTTCCTTTGAAGGCAGAACACTTTAGCCATCTCCCCCATCTTCATGGTTTTATTTGTCTGCAGCTTTTTTTTTGTAGTTGATACCACCTACTTCGGCTTTGTGTCTCCATGTTAACTCGGTTTGTGTGTGTTTGTTTATGTGTCTCGTAAGTCTTGGCCAAGCAATCTTGGCCCGGTTGCCTGCTGTGCTGTCTGTCATTCTTGCTTCCATTGACATTCAGACCGAGCAGCTGTGCCTCTTCATGTTTTTCAATTAGACATCACTTCAAATCACCCTGTTTGGAATTTAAAGGGCTCACTCCTTGTTTACACACCCTGGGAACACAGGGAATAAAAATCTGTCCATAGGATCTTTTTTTTTTTCTCCTGGAAAAAATGTAGATAAATATGCAGACGTTTTTTCTTGTGACCTTGTACTGTACTTTGTTCAGTACCTGTGATGTTTGCCTGTCTGTGCGATGCTGTGATCACTCAAAAGAAAGAGATGACTGAAGGTGTTCTTCGCACAGAACATGGGGTTTTATTTTGGAGGATGGGAATAAAATGCTTTCTTGGGAATATTTCGGTGAACAAAGTAGCAGCAGATAATCAGAACAGATCCGACTCATCTCAACAGGTGTTCCCCCTTGGCGCGGGGAACAAAGCCAAGCACCCAGAAGTGGGACTAAATAACCCAAAAGGCTTGCATTTTTCCAATCACAACAGAGGTGTCATTTACGTCCCCGTCACCAGGCGTGACCTGGACCCAGACTGAGCCCTGAGGAGACACGCTATTGATCTGCACAGCCAAGAAAGCCAGCTGCCATTAAAGCCATGACAGTGGAACTGTACGGTATTGATCGGCAGCGCCGTGGCCCCACCATATTATTTATAGAAGAGAGCTCCATCCACTACTCTCTTATGTCTGATAATTGATGGCAAGTGGGGCCTTGCTTCCTACCCTGACCCCGACAAACTGAAAGTCAGATGGATTACATCTAACACAATTATGATTGATATTATCAGATTACGCCATGCACGACAAGGCATGCTGGGTGAGCCAAGCTGAGGTATTCACTCTTTCGGGCTGTCTCACTTAATTCCTCCAGTGGGAAAAATGGTGTGTCTGTGGTGAACATACATGTGGTTGAGTACATTCTGTGTGTGTGTGTGTGTGTGTGTGTGTGTGTGTGTGTGTGTGTGTGTGTGTGTGTGTGTGTGTAGGTGCATGTATAGAAGGTTGCAATAAGCAAAATAAAGCTCCGAAATATAACTTTATCAGCTTTTAAACTTAAGGATCCATGAAGCCAATACAAAATGTCATGGTATCACTGTTTTGCATGCAGTCTCCCGCTTGCACTGAAAGCTGAATGGCAACATTCCCAACTCTCCTGCAGAAGGTGTGAAAATATCCTAACAATTGACTCTGCTTGACTCGAGTAAATTAATAGCTTTGCTGAAATACAAGTTGGTGCATTCCCTCATTGATTTATTTCCACCACATTTATAGCTTCCCAAGTGTAATGATTGGATTGGGCACTTCACATTTTCTTCCGCCTCAATACATTAACATTGTTTTATGGTTTTGTGGTTTAGAAACACTTCCTCTGTCTTTCTTTGTCACGAGAGATGTATTTAAATAAATGAGGTCTCTCGCCTGTTATATCATTTTGTAACACTACTTCCTCGACCTCACGAGAATAAATATATTAAGGATTCTGCTATGATAATATTAGTTTAAACCGGAGCCAGAGCCTGTGAAGGAACAGAGTCTTTCACAACCTGAAGCTGACACTTCATTTTGTGTGTTTTTACTTACAGTTAAAGTGCAGCTTATGTTTGCGTGCATGTGTGAGCGAGTTTGTCCATGCTCATTCGCCCGACTATGAAACCTCTATTGTGGACGAGGCGGGCTCAAAGTAGCACATTCAGAGAGTTACAGCAGCAGCCAGCACAGACCCCTCCTGTCCCATCAATGACCAGCATACTGTTCTCAATCCATTTCTTTATATGTTATTATTATGTGGTTCACTTGCATTTTTCCTCTAATCCAATTACACTGGATGACTATAATGCAATTTAGACATTGTTTATTATTCAATTACAGGACATATCTCTCTCCCTCTCTAACATGCAACGCTTGTCCTTACAGATCCTCTTTATGGTTTAGAAGTTTCTACGCTCCGTGGAGATCATCATGATCGGGAATTGAATTAGCGTGACAGAAGAGGTAGCTCCTTATGAGACTTAAATTGTAACGACAAGCCTGTTAAAATTCATTTTCCACCCTGATTAGATTTAGCGTTATCATCGCGGCTTCACAGATATGCCTGTCCCTCATTCATATTTGAGAGAAAAGTAAAAAAAAAAAAGAAAAACATAAATCTCACAAATTGGTTCCTGTCTCCTCTTGTTAAAATGATGGAGATTTATGGCTGAGGCATAGCACAAGGTCTCAACTGCTTTTCTGTCCTGAACATCAGCTTCATAAATATAATAACAAAATGTTTCATCCTCCAATAGACATAGCAAATGTACCAAATTAAATTAAATGCGCATCTGTCTCCAATTAGATTTTTATGTCCAATTAATTAGAAAAACTAACATTCTTTTTAGATGCGGAGAGCGTGTGTGTGTGTTGCACAGTGGAGCACTTACTAAGTAACTGCTGAGTGCTTAAGAAGGAAAGAAGGTTTAATATTGTAATAAGCAATTTCAATACGTGTTAGCCTCCCACTTACTGTATGGACTTACAGCTACACTTGCATGTAGTAGAGATGGATGGTTTTAGGACTTAATGCACTAAATGAATGTCCTCATCTGGTGATAGGCATATATGGAAATATGGAAAATAAAATATCTGTTGATTTGTGTAAGAATGTATATGTTTGATTGTGTGTCTCTGAGTAAACAGATCTGGCCTCATACAGTGTTAAGAAGAGGAGGTGAAGAGGAGCAGTCTGGCTGGCTGACTCTCCTGCTGGTCCGGCTGGCTTGCTGAGCCAAGTGCGTTTTAACACCTGGAGTTCTGGCTAGGCCTTCTCCCAGCACCACACACACTATAATGACTTGTTAAGGAGCTCAATAGAGGCAATTCACCTGATGAAAAAGAGAGGTGGGGGTGAAACCAACTTGAGATATTGAGTGTCAGCCAAACACAAAAATGTCCCATTCAAAGAACGGTGTGCGTTACGCTACGGTTAGTCTCTATCATCTTAATTTAATGGCCTCTTCTTGTTTGTGATATTTGATTTCATTTTTCACTTCAGCACAGAGAGCAGCTCCTATATGTATGGTCAACATATGGCACATATTAGATTACTCATATATTGTGTTTTGTTTTGGCAGTATCACCTTTCTCATCCAATTGGCTTCATGCGACATATGTTCTCTGTCATTCCTCATATCACACAAGCTATTGAAGTCTCATCAGGTATCTGATATCATCTATTATAGTACTTTATATCTGCATAAGGAACACTAAGCTCTGAGTCACTAACTATTTTTTGTATTCCTACTAAAAAGTTGACTGTGAAGTTGCAGGTTGACAGGCTGCAAATGGAACCAAACCTGCCACTTTTGGAGCCACCAAGCACATTAACCGGAACCACCAAGGCTCAGTGCTTTGCTTAATGGCACTACAGTGGAGATAGTTGAAGGAAAAACTCCTCTTAACTGCTATTCAAACCATTTACAAATGTCTACAGCCAGGCTAGGAGGTTTGCAGGCCTTAAGGTTTGGCGAATCAACTTGGAGCACTTGTACAAACAAGAGAGAAAAGAGAGGTTTAGGATATACATAAAACATACATGGGGAATTCAGTTGCATGACGCCAAACGTTTATCATGTTGCCCATATTTTAATGCACAGCCGAAGCTGATGGGAATGTTATTAGTTAGTCTGGTGTTTAGACTAGATTCAGATTTGGATTTATTGCCCAAGTGGGAGCTTTGTACTCACGGCCAGTACAACACAATATCACATATTTGGTCATGAACCAAAGTATTTAGCAAATTTAGTAGTTATAACTAACTATAATTAGTTATAGTAAGTTATAACAATTCATCATGAGAGGGAATGACACTCTAACCAACCACAATACACAATACCAATATACAAACAATACAATACAACAAAATAACAATAGCCTAAATACATTTTGTCTGTGAGACATGACTTTAACTGTTATGGTCTAATTGCTACTTCTGGTAAATGCAGGATTTTTTATTTATTTTACTGTTACAGAGAAATACATGTCCACTACATAGATTATTAAGATTGTATTGTAGTATTACTATTGCTCTTAATACTATTTGCTGTGTTTGTTGTAAGCATAGCAGTAGGCCACTGTTAATTAAACCTGTTAATTTTTTATTCAGTTTGAGTTTGAGTTATGACTAACTTTGTCTGATTCTTAACTAACCCACATGACATTCAATAACATTTTGGGCTGCAGGCTGCAACTCTTTCTCCCACACAGTGCAATCAGTGACAACAGAGCACTAGAAACACTGGCATAATGCTTTGCTGAAGAGAGAAAAATGACATCATCCTGGACACTACTGGACGAGCTTCCTGTTTTTTCTCCCCTCACAAAACATAACGGTAGTCTGTCTCTCTAGCGGTGTCCAGGCTTTGTATCTCTCCTCAGGAACAGGAAATCCATGCTGAAGGCAAAATGTGGTACTCCAGGAAAAGTGATGACTGCAGAGAAACCCTCTTTTAACATAAATACATCGCTGGTCAGGTTGAACTGCTGTAATGATTGTGCATCAGCACACTACTAAGAAATACATTAAATCACTTTCATTACTGTATGATTTGTAAATATTGTGTGAAATCCCATTCATACTTGTTTTTATAGACATCTTTCCTCAGAAATAACATAATGCTGCTGAAATTAGATTTATTTTCTTTCACCGTGTTCGGTGTGGCATCGTAAAATGAATCATCAATTGTCTCATGTCTCTGTCTTTATCTAAATTGTATTATAAAGTCAAAACGCAGTACAATACATCTTCAGCACAGCTATCCTGGCAAGTAATTGAACATATCAGTTCACAGAAGCTAATAAGGCTTAGTTTTGTAATGTAGGAATTGTACATTGACAAACGGATTGCATTTTCTTCTTCCTGCCCTGCTTATTATCAGTTACTTGTAATATAAGTATGCAAATCTGCTGCTTGAACTTTACAATCCTCCGTTGAGGCTATTCATCTCCTTTAAAGTGTTCATTTACATGTGGAGAGCCCCCATGCATCAAACCGTGTCATTTTGAAAGCAAATATTAATCAATTTTGCACTGTGGATTGCCCTGGAGCAGCGTGTAATACATGGGGTGTCTTTGCCAGGATGGATGTACGCAGACGCCTCTCCACTCAAACTTCCGATGATAACTGTGGAGAGGCGACATCGTTAAAAAAGACTCTGTATCACTAACTAAGCTTTATCATATTAGGTGCACATATGTCCTGCCGTGTCCCACTCCCCCAGCCTTTTTTTAATATCTTATTTTACTGAGAAAACTGCAGCAATTCAGCCTAGGACCTTTTTGGTGACAGTCAGGCTTCTCTTTGCGAACATTAGAGAACTTGTTTTCCTTGTTTGTTTGGGAAATTCATTAGGAAATACCCACTCGTTTCAAAGTCGTAGATATGATCTTTCTAATGGATGATTACGAAGAATCTGCAGAGCCAGCTGGCACGTTGGCTTACTGGCAGTGGCACATGTGTTAACTGACACTGAATCATCCCCGTCGTCCAACTAACACACTGCCTACAGTATTTAGTTCATAATGCCCACTGAGCGACTCATGATAATCTTTCATAAACAGGCTGTAGTTTGCCTGAGTCATGCAAACTGGGGTGTTTCAGCTGACATGGTCTGTTAACGTTAATACCAGTCAGAACTCATTAACATCAACCCACTGGGCTGCATCGCGACTATTCAGTTTCCACAGGAAGCTACATCAGTTTCACTTGAGTGTAATGCATTGAAAAAAAAAAAATACTGTGATTTCTTGCTCAGGCTCATAGCCCATGTAATTTGCTTCTCTGCATCATAATGTTGCACTAATGAGCTCCCAATGTTGTGGCATGTTTTCATATGGTGGGCACAGCTAATATCATCTGCTGGTGATGGGGAGAGACAATCTTTGGCCTTGTTACAGAGCTTCAGAAGCTGTGATGGATTCGAGGCTGTTTGTCCATCTGCTAGTACCGTATGCACTCTCTCTTGCAGAGAAACATCTCAGTCAGGTTACTAATATTCTTTTCTGTAAAACAAAACAAAACAGATAAAGAATATTAATGCAGCATCTGTAGGCAAGCAACCAAGATTTTGCCACTGGGAGAAGAAGTATTGACCACTTGTGTTTGAGCTGGCTTGGTTTGCAAATGGGTTGAAAAGCATTCTCAAATACAATCTTGGAATCCATCGGTTATCATCCGGCAATGATTTAGCTTTTTATTCCCTAAAAAAGGTTATCTGTATTCATGGGGAGACATCAGTTTATTGAGATGAGTAAACATGTGTCCTTCTTATCATTCTTGTGTGTCAAGCTGCTAATCAGACTGCAGAGTAGTCCGTTATCTGTTTTCCAGATATCTGTTGGCTATGCCAAAAGCCTGGGAACATTGGCTGTTGCCACCAGAGGCTAAATCATCTTCAAATACATCAGATGGGGTTCAGTCTAAAATATTTCAATCTGTACAAAATGGACTGGCACCAGATTTTGTACAGACATTCGCGGTTCCTAGACAATTTATCCTAAAGCTTTCGGTGAACCCCTGACGTTTCCTATAGTGCCACCACATGGTGGACATTTGAGTAAAAAATCTTAACACCTATCAATGTAATTTGGTGCGGACACCCATGTCTCCAAGCTGTACTTTGTGTGTAGTGCTAAATAGCAGATGTTAGCATCCTGTATGGCCACTTTACAGAACACTTTTAAAAACATCTACTTTCCAAATGTTTTCCTTCAGAGTAGTTGCTTAATTACACAGAACGTAAACTAAAGGGAAAAAGGGGAAGCTTGAAAAGTAAATTAGTTCATTTGACAGTATGTGCGTAACATAGCAAACCAATATACATCATGCACGCAGTTCCACTGCATCTTTGACAAATAAGTGCTGCATAATCACATGTTATGAATGTGTATAAATACAGCCAGGTTTTTACGCAGCAGCTTTCTTATAGCGCCACTGAGGCCTTGACGAGCCGTCATACTGAGTAAAACCACATGAGCCTGCTGGATTTTAGGAGCTGTGTAACAAACCTTACCAAGCAATTTGACAGGCTGGAACAACAATCTTGATAAAGCCAAGCTAGCAACTAAGTAAAAACGGAGCATACAGCAAATACAGCAGGCAGCCCCCATTTCCCTAAGGGCTCCCTCCTACTCAATAGCATCAGACACAGCAGACAAACGATGATAAAGTGATCCTCTCATGACTTTGACAGGCACGGCAGACAGCAGCAAGGCTGGCCCACGCAATAACGCCAGTCAACCAGGCTCTCGCTCAAAGCACAGCACTGAGACATGCGTTTCATCTGCAACAATGCAGTCAAAGTAAACACCTACGCTCACCGTCACGCTCCTAATTTTTGCCAAAGGAGTGTTAATAAATAAAAGCATATTGCTGCTGTCAGATCAGTAGCACTTGCTTCAGTACGGCAGATTTTTTTTAGGTTTTCAGATTGACAAATATACACTTGTAAAAAGTATGATGAAACACACAATTGAAAATCTCAATTCATTATTATCATTGTTGTTGTTGTTGTTGTGTCTTATGCTTTTGAGAAATAACATAAGATCTTAAATGTACAATGTGAATTAATCTTGGATGTTCAAACTAAGGAAAGTAAAAAGCAGCGGTGTTGCTACTGAAATCAGGAACACCAATCCAGTCTGTAAGTTTACGTTTATGAAACATCGAACAAACCATGTAACTCTTTTATTATTCATACAGGACTATACGGGATCCTCCATTTGTGCTGACAGGAAGCCATCAATCACAGCACAACCAAAGACTTTCTGGCTGTAGAATATGCTTAGGTATGGCGCAAAGGGAACACAAGTAAATAAAAACATGTGTTTTAGTCCGTTCCTATACGGGTCCAATCACTGCCTTGCTTGGTCTGCCGGTTGATTTTAAAGAACCTGAAACCACCTTATTTCATCTGAAGAAGGTAAGGAAATGCAACAAGGCCACATGGAGAGTGGCAGAGCCGAAAGGTCAAGCACGTAATATAGTGCACTTGTCTCCAGTGCACAATAGCCTCTGGGAGCAAACAGCCTCTAGCCATTTCAACATAAGCCATCCATTTCTCTGTTAATTATAGTCATATTGCTGTATTGAAGTCCAGCGTTCCTTAACATATTCTTTGTTTTGAGTCCTTTTTGTCTCAGGTAATGGAATGTCAGTTCAGTGTGATTCCTGTGTGTCGCAGAGTGTTGATCAAAGTGACCTCTGTACCCCTCTGCTCTTGCAAATCAATACACACAGTCAACAGGAGCTGACAGAGGCAGGCACAACATATAATAAATGACAATTCACCATCACAATGGCAAGAGCATATCTGACAACTACTGCTCATGGCAGTAATTTTCATGTGATGCCAAGCTGTTATGTTCAAAGTGGGATTCATTTGCCAGGACTGTCTCACACAGATGCTGATATTACAAGGCTGACTTGTAAGCACCTCATCCCCCAGTCATACGTTCCTACTGAAGCTGTCCCAGCCAAGTGCTGACAGAGGCAACGGCATTACAGTTGAATCTTTTTATTGTTGTTGTCTCTCAAAGGGAGCTTATATTGAAAGCAATTTTCCTCTTAAGGGAGCAAATTGTGCACAGAAAATTGTAACTGCCATCGCTTGGAGATGATTGGCTGCATCTTTTGGTGTTGGCAGCCAAGAATGGAAGGATTTCATATGCGGGAGGGGAGGAAGAGAGAAAAAAAAGGGGGGGGGAGCAGCGCATATTAAAAGATGTGTTGTGAAAAATGAGTGTGAAATTTCACACGCTCCGGATGATGAAAATGGCTGCTGTTTTGTCAGGTGGAGGGGAAATAGAAATCTGATGTGCATTTATTGATGTGTAAAGAGGTAGAGGCAATGTGTTGTGGGGTGGGGTGATGCAGGTTTTATTATAAACTACACCGTGGGCCCATCGGGGGGAACAAAAAAAAAAACTGAGACTGGCCATTTCCCTTCATGTTTTGCAGCTTTGTAAGGATCAAGGGGATTTGTTTCTACTGGCAGCTTGCCCGTCACCTGACACAGAAAAGCCAATTAAAGGAAAGGGACTTCTCGGTTGTGTTGTGGCCAAGTTCACCACAACTCATGCCAAATGTCAAATGTCTTCTACTTGAGTTGGGTCAAAAACAATTATATAAATGTTGCATGCCTGACATTGACACTTGTTTGATAGATTTAGCTCTTTTTTTTCTGTAATCTTGTTCGTGCTTTCATCCAACTGTTAGTGAATGTTTCTGCCTGTCACAAAATGATGTAGCTTTCCCTGTATGATAGCTTATGTGGACGCTATATTTGTGCCTACGCCCATCACTCTGTTGACATCTGCATTGGGCTTCTTTATGAATACTTGCCTTGTATTATGATACACACAGAATGGAACATACCGTCCTCTGTGTTAAAGTTCAGTTGGTCTCACTGTAGTTGTTTCTGCTCCATCACTGTCTGTTCTCCAGTAAGCCCCCCCGCCGCCACCACCACCACCACCACCACCAATCAACAGGTCCCTGCAGCTGCTGCTAATTGCCCAGATCCTGACATTTCTCTTACTATAGACATAATGAATTATGAAAGTGTCAGACTAAGCCCTCTGCACACACGAATAAACACACAGGCGTGTGCACACCGTCCCACACCTCCCAATAAACCTATTTGCTTTGGGCTGGCTTGCCCCATCCATTAGTCGTTATTGTTTTCTCTAAACATGACATTGATTCAATTTACCAGCAATCAATTTCAAATGGTTCTGACATTCAGATATGACCTTAAAGCCAGGCAGACCAAGAACTATGATTAGGATTAAACTTTTGTTAATGAGGTGATTTCTCTTCACACGGGGGCGTGTGACATGATCCAACAGGAATGGTCAGTAAAAATTAGATCAATTATTGTGAACGAAACCGCTTTAACTTGATTACCCTATGCACCCGCTAGTTTGTGTAATTAATAACCCCCGCTCAGCTGCAGAGAGCAGTTTATTAATAACAGTCTATATCTGTGCTCCTTAATGAAATGGCAGGGGCCAGGCCATCCGTTTTACAGGTAATGTCATAATCAATGGTGCCCAACACACATGTTAATTACCATAGTTATTAATTGTTACAGTTGGACTTGAATGCTACATGCTGTCAGCTCCTTTGTCCCACTATGTATAGCAATCAGTGGATTGAAAATGGCAAATCTAATTAGCCATTCAGCAAGCAGGCTGGGAATCCAAATGAGACGGTATCAGCCCTGACAGCTGGCAGCCGAGGCGCCATTCACACTGGGTTGTGAACAAAACCAGCATTATCCACTGCCCCGGGAACAACAGGAAAAGGCATGTATCGCAAACTAATAAATACATTCACAGCAGCGGCCTGCCATATCACACAATGGTCTAATGAAATGCCTGCTTGATGCCTTTGTTTGGGTACAAGGAGTGTTTATGCATTTATCTGTACAGGGTGCACCTCACCCATCCAGCAGGCAGTGGAGAGTCATTTTGGGGTAAAAGAGAGATTCTGTGCCAAGTGTTCTGGTAAAAATAATATTATATTATATATGTTGTGCTATATTATATCATATTATATGATAGTAGTAGTAAATAGTTGTTTTTTTTTCATCATTTCAGTGTCATAAATATGGGCCGTTGTACAATCAATGCATTATGATAATATTACTTCAACTCATATTTCTTATTAGTCCAATCGCAGAAGCCCAGCTCGGCATCTGTCTTTTAGCATTTTATTTCACCAATCTCTCGCCAAAGAAATAAAAGTCAGATTTGCTCTTGTCCAGTGCCTTACTGCATGGCCACTCTCTCCTTTTCTCAGCTTCCTCCGCCAACATTGTCTTAGGTCTCTTCCCCCTCTGCCATGATGTCCATAGAAGCTGCTGACCCAGGTTACATTGCCCACTTGCCCAGCTCCAGTTCTGGCACATTGGCTCCACTCCCTATCAGCATTCGCCCACACTCTGGGCCTGAAAATCTCTTCTTCCCGGTGGTACAAACACTACCCCACTGCTCTGAACTGACAGTCCAGGCAGCCCAGTTAATGAACGGAGCTAACGTTAGCTAACTGTCTATCAGGAAACTGTAAATCACAGAATTGAGGCAGAGCACCCGGAGGACACCAGAGGGAAAACCATAAATCATTTTCAACAAAGTTAAGTTAAATACGTTAGATAATTGCTGGTGTGTGACTTAGTGCTGTAAAGCATTATGTCCCTCTCCAGTTGATCGTATCTGGAGCACAAAGTTACATAGTGCAATTATGCTAATGTACTGAAATACAGATTAGAAGTGTTGTATCAAAACCTATTGTTTTATGGTAGAAACGTTGCACAAGTTTACTTTGAACAAGCTATTTATTTTTATTGTCCTGCTTCAGGATACCTCTTAAAGGAACAGAGTAGCAGAAAAAAAGAAAAGCCTTGATGTGCTTTGATAACATTCCCAACTAATCATTTAATTGGCCTTTGATCATCACATGATTATTTGCTTGAGATAACGACGTCCTTTTGACCATATCTGACCATTGTTGCTTAGTTTGTGAGAGGAAGTTGTGAGGGAGATTATAAAATGTCATTGATGAGGAGAGCAGGGCATACTTCGCTTAGCCTAATCTATCCCTCGCAGTCATTTTGTACTCATTACAGTGGAGGATAGTATGTAGTCCTCAAAAGAAATCAGTGGGTCAGGTCTATATGTGTTGTCTTCATAATGGCACATCTTGTAATGATTTTATCTAGACTAGGGAAACAGCATGCGCACAGATCATTGTCCTGTGAAAATTGTGCATCTCTTAAACATCAACTTTGCAAGAGTGGATAAAAACATCAAAACAGGTCTATTTCCTTCAGTTTTCAAATAGTTTCTGTAGCATAACTATGAGAAATGATCAGAAGAGGGACGTACATGTTATTTTGAGACAAATGGTTTTCATTCATTCGCATTCCTTTTGTCGCTTATTTTTATGATTTATTTATTTCATGATTAATTATGTGATAACTTTTTTGTAAACAGTTCCAACACGTCCAGCATTAGCATTCATTTGCAGCTGTGTCCACCGGTTTTCACTCTCTTGGCACTTCAGTTGCAAAACGCTCCTCTATGTCCACCGGCTAATTGCTAACTGTGTCTTGTCTGCTGTCTGGTGCTTGAACAGGTATACGGTACAGTGGGCTCTAGAACTTTTTCACTGAAAGCAGCTGCCTGCTGTGGCTGGAATCAATACTATGAGAACCAAAACAAGATGTGGGTGGGACAGCTAAACAGTGCTCTGTAAAACTCCATAAAGCTGAGGGGAGCTGCAGATTGTGGTGATAATTCTTTGTAGGTTTATCACTGAGCAGAACGTGAGACAGCTCAACTTGGTGTGGTCGGGTAGCGTGCCATCCGCAGGCTGCATTATATGAAACTGTCCTGAAGAGTATAAACAGTAAAGAAATCTATTCTCATATCTGCAGACACACTTAGATGTTAGTCACACCTGTTCTGTGTGGTTAGCTAGACTGAATCAGAAAAAGAAGGATTTGGTCTTTTTCTGTTGACACTATATAATGCAGACCAAGTTTATCCAGCTTAGACTTCTTGTTAGTGGAAAATGTCTCAATGTGGATGGAAGATCTGCGTTAATCACACAGACACACACACACACACAGACAGACACACATCCATATTTAAAGCAGACAGCAGCTTGTGTCTCCATCTAGAGAGCACCTGTAAATAATGCAGTGTTAAAGGTGGCAGCCAGGAGGGAATTAGAGGGCGAACAGGTGGATGGGACCCCTCCCCACCGCCACCCATGTACCAACGCCATCAACTACACACTGCCATGCCAAGTCTCACTCTCAGCCTCAGCATCCATAGTCCTAACACCACAGGTGCTGAGCCCCAGCATGGCAGGCCCAAGGGGGCCGCCGGCCTTTCCTCTTGCCATATTCAAAGCAGTGATGGGCAATAAAAACACTTCACACCTTAAGTGAAAGATACGACTTTAAATATTTTACACACATTCTGCATATGCAATTTATCCACACCTGGCTCTTAGGAGCAACAACATCTGGTAGCTGTTGCTTTAGAGGCAATTAATTCTTCATCCAAGCGGCCACAGTCCTTCCTGAAAATATGGGAGAAGGACTTAGATGAGGACGAATGTTAAGATTACAATGCAGTTTAGTGACATGAAATAATACGCACCGGAGGAACGGAAACTGGCATTAATATTCACTTTGTAGCATCAAAAGGAAAGTATTTAATTGTTATTAAAACTTTAAATCTTAGTGTGTATGGATATAATGCAAAAACTGAAAAAATGGACTGAAAATTCTTATTAGTTAAAGAAATATAATTGTGTAAAATACAATGGTATTTCCCTGATGCTGGTGCAGAACTGACTAAAAGCAGGAGACAATGAAAGGAGATAGAAATGTTAATTTTGTGTCCTGCCAACATTCAAGCCAGAGGCACTTGTGTCCCGCCGCTGATGAATTGAGTAGATAGATAGGCTAAAGGTGTAATTTTGGAGAGGCATGTGTCCACAGCAAGAAAACCGATCTGGTTAATGATGAAATATAAGTGTCTGGTGAGGCCTGAAGGAAAACTAAAACAAAGATTTTAAGATAGCTTACAGTGACTGAGTAACCGCTGAGTTAATACTTTTGGCTATCGCAAACATTTAGGTTGATTACACTACTTTGACTTCATCAGAAACTGACCTTTGAAGACACTAAATAAAACCGGTTATCATGATGGAGTTAAAACAACACCTAAGTGGTATATTGAGTTAGGACTGATTGGCTTAAGAACCGTTCATGCGCCGCTCTTTTTCATCTTTAGTGGCGGAAATCACTTCTTTCCTGTTGTCTTAATGGCCTTAAACATTTACCTTCTTTCGGCACTGAGAGGATTCCTTTGTTTAATGCTGTCTTTTCCCATGGGAATGAAAGTACATCTGGCATTCAGTGCTAAGTGAGAACTGTCCTGCATTCCCATGTGCTATACAACAACAGGGTGACACCATGTTGCCTCATGAGGTGGTGTTTACTATGACCATACTGCCACCAGTGACTGTGTCCATGGCATGGACGTGAGAACCATAGCAATGAAATCTTGACAAGGTTATAAAAGAACAAAACAGACCTCTGTCAGTGAGAAAGAACAGGGAAGTCAGACATTTCTGAATCAGCAACAGAATAAGAGTTTCTGTTTTGAGAGAATTTTACAGTTTAAGGTCACTCTTCGCAGAATAGGTTCGAGTCATGATGTACTTCCTGTCTTCTGTTTGTTTGGGTTTGCCTGCTGTTTGGGTGAATGCAGAGTTGAAACTCAGTGCAGGTGAGGTTAAACTACTGTAATCCTGTTTCCTGTTAGTTTGTTTGGAGGGTGGGGTTAAGGTGTTAGATGGACACTGGTTGTACTGGCTGTTTATCATAAACACTGCCTAGCCCAGAGAGGTCCATCTGCTTTGATTTTATTTAGTGATTCCCCCCAGGGGCCCTGAGCTGGAGCGAGAATAACAATACTTGAGCCCATCTGTTCCTGTAGAACCAGCCCCGGCTAAATTACCACACGCTACGAGCGGCTGGCATATGCTGTGGCATAAAGCTACAAGAGGGCATTGTGTGCCAGCTGTTCTGTTGACAAATACTTATCTGGCACTTCTGAAGTCAGCTTGCTAAGCTGGTTTCAAGTTTGACTAAAAACTAAACGGGGTAAGGTGTGGAATAGGGTTCCTGTGGGGGAGATGCATGTATAATACATGCTGATTTATCCTGGGGTATCGTTTTATCAGAGATTGTCTGGGGAATTGGGTCACTGGATGTCGACTTAAGCTGAACATATAGGCCAGATAGAAGACTAAAGCCAACCAAGTGGTCAAAACAGACTATACTTACTGTAATCGTTCTCATTCTCCTGTAAGCATAACAAGCGGTGATCAGATTGTTGTTGTATATTTACAAGTCAGCGGAGGATCACTGTGTCAGGAGCCTAAATTGGGCTTGATCATAGTAATCCTATCAGTAAAGAATCAGATCTTTGGAGGAGTGCATAACACACATCCCAAACACAGAAAAATACACCAAAAAGCCTGGTTTTACAAGGATTTACTGCAACAGCCTGCCAAAACTCACAGGAAGAACTATATAATAAGAAAATGAGTAATAATCCAAAGAAAATGACATGTTCTTGAAAAGATACAGCCACCTTGTTTTTTTTTAATCAATAAAATTACAACACACTGTTTTTATTTTCCTTAATAATGTAATAATATGAAAGATTTTTCACTTCAAGGCCAACAAAGACACTAAAATGCGAGTCTCACAGGGAATCGTGAGAATTAGCAGGTTTGTGCTACACCGACCATAAAATTAAACTGTGCATAACCGTATGGCCATATATATATATTAGATATTACATCACAGACATACTCAGTAGCAGTACAGTTGTTTCTAACAAATTTTAGGCAAGTTCAAAGCACCCTGTTTTCACACAACCCTCCCAGCTTTAGCAGCATCAATAACAGACAGAACAGTCTATAGTGAAACTTGCTGCAGGATATTGCATATAAACTTGTTGAAGGGCAGTTATCTCAGGAGAAACAATACTACTGTGGGAGGTCTTCAGTTTTTTGTTTTTTTTTCAGGAGCCACCGTACCGTTGTCAACAGTAAAGTTGCTTCACTCAGTGCTTTTAGACTCACACAGTGACCGCCAGTATGTACCTGAAAATAAGGTTGAAAATTCCCCAGTTTATTAAAAAGCCTAAGCATAATATGTGATAACAGCTATGTATATTGTTTATAGTCATTCATGTTTTAAAGAGTAACTTCATAAAAGGCTGACAAGCAGTATTTCGCTGCAACCTCAGTTGAACGTTTCAAGTTGCACCTCTGACCACAGTGACGCCATGATGCACTGACCGGTAAAGGAAGAGGTAAAGATTATTTATTAAAGTAAAAATACCAATACCACAATGTAAAAAAATACTTCAAGTTTAAGTTAAGGTACATAAGTATTCCCATCATTGATATATTATATTATATATCACGTATGATACTATAAATATTGATTCACCAGTCTGTACATAGCTATCTGGTTTTAACCACTTCATGTCATGACAGGATTAATCTCTGATTGTGAATATTGTGTATTTTGTGAAATATTTAATTTGATTAATAATTTCATCTCTTTGGGGCTCAAACTGCTGAATGAAACTATGTGAGAAGTTTACAAAGGGAATGTCTCTGAACACTGAAACACAACAAGACGCCCCAACTAGATTTTGTTTTGTGAGGAGTCACAAGTCAAAAATGTTGGGAGCCATTAGTTCAATATTTAATAAATTATCTACTGCTATCAGACAGATGTAAAAGGGTAAAAAGCACAATACTTCCCTCTGAGATGTAAAGTATAGAAGTAAGTATATAAGAGCAGCTCTGTCTTCACACAGGAGTAGCTAATTCATATAAGAAATTTAAAGAAGCACTTTTTATTTTGTCATCACTCCAAAATGGTGATTCACTTGGATCTTCAAATATCAGTTGCTTACTAGTTCAAGAGCGGCAGCGCTCAGAATATGCAATATCACATGACATTTACTACCTACTCTGCATGGTGGCTTTTTAACCTCCGTTAGGGATGCAGCATTTTTGATTATAGTTTCATGATTATAATGCATTCATGTAACGCTATGCATATATAAAACACATGAGCATGTTTTGTTTGGTCGTTTTGTGCTGTGCCCTTGAGCAAAGTACATGCCATTTTGGTGAGTGTTAAATGTACAATGCTTCTTTTCCTGCTCTGTTGCCATTGGATTACACCGCACTGAAAGCCCACCTCTTAAATAACCGACTACTTCAGTGATTGTGAGTGACAGAACCGCTTCATGCAGCCGATCCTCCTCCATGGTTACAAAACCACAATCTTAATAGTGAAATTGGTTAATCGCTGCATCCCTTTTCTGCGCAGTGTAAGCGAAATAGCTGATGAAAAGGTGGTGTCTATTTCTCTTCTCATGTACTTATATTTGTGCTCACAGAGCTCCACCCACTCCTAACTTAAAAGCATCCGCATAGGTCTGCCCTCAAGACCTGTCATCACAGCACTCACACCTTGTACCCTTCAAAATGGGCTTTATTTTGTTAACATTTACAGGAACATCACTGACATTAATTTTCCACCCGTTACATATGTCTATACTGTACAGATGCAACAGAAAAGAAAAAAAAAATCAAAATCCCATCCTCCGTTCTGAGACTTTCTCTCACAGAGAACAAGGCTCCAGTCAGTGACAAGCTTCAGCAGTGCAGAAAGAAAAAAAAAAAGTTCACACAGGAACTCTCCTGTCAGGATCCCTGGGACAGTGGACACGACCACAGAGCAAAATGGAAGTTGTCAGCTGGAACCTAATTTATAAAACGTCCTTACACACTTATCTTATACTCACAACTAAATCCATGATTGAGTTGTGATTTCAGTTTGTCGATTTTATCCAATTCTGTGTGACATATAAAAACCAACATGTACTTAATATCTTGACCCACAGAATGATTGGTTTGCTTTAAGTAATCTTTAAAATTGGAACACAATGGAATCAATGGTCCTTTTTTCTTCTTCTTCTTTAAATACATATATATGGTGCTCCAAGGTTACCAGCCTTGTGCCTCATTCATTACCCGTCCTTTAACTCTACACTGTTCATCGCGTCACTATTAACATTCAGTAGTTGCTATGAGACAGCGTAAACTACAATAACTCACTTCAATATACAGTGAAGGAGGACAAGGAGTAACCAAACCAGAAATATCAACCCTGTTTCATTCTCTTAAAAAAAAAAAAGGGAGGACTTATGAGTTTGTAATATGATTAGAATATAATAAATAATAATATTTGATCACAATTTTGTTATCTGGTGCATGGCTGGAAACATTGCATGTCACATCTTCATGGAAGGCAGCGAGAGTCAATAGTTGCCATGATGGGCAGAGAAAAGGCTTTCGTAAACGCAAAATATATAATTTAGATTAGACTTTAAAAAAAAAAAACACTGCATGTGAAATTCTTTACATCCTAATCTAACTTTAAAGAAAACAGCCAGACTTTTCCAGTATTTCACCTCATTGACCCTATGAATGCATGGAGTGCTCCACCAACCAGCTTTACAACAGGAGCCATTGTACAAGTCTCCCTTCATGCATTTATCTGGCATCTACTCTGCATTAGCAATGCAGAGCGGTCTTTACTGCTACAGAGGAGCAAATTTGTATTCTGTAACACAAAACTCTGATGTCTCCCAACCAACAAATTAGCACTCACCGTGACTTCCAATGGATAGGAGGAGGAGGGGGGGGAGGGGGGGGGGGGGGGGGGGGGGAAGAGCAAAACCTAAATGTTTCCTGATAGGTCCACTTGGGGATAAAGCAAAAGTGCAGCATTGGTTGAGCAAGTATGCAGTAAAACATGAGACTTTTACAATGGCTACATCTGTTGCTGCAAAACATGTACTGTAAAGGACATTTACACTGCGTGATGGGGAAATATGCAAACCGGTTCACAGAGAGCAGAATACTCTGGTCTTAATGCAACTGCACAGTAGGTTGACATCTATACTGTCGATGTTACTACCTTGAGAAATCTATGCTACTAAGAGATTTTACACAAGTTTTGTTTTGTTTTTTAGAACAGTATACAGAGGCTGGTTGAGGATTTGCGCACTGCATTGCTTCCTTAATGTGGCGTTATGGAAAGCTCCCGTCTTCAACAGTGATTAAGAATAGCAGAACTCCTCTTTTCTTAAGGTAAATGAGGTGGCCAAGGTCCTCCCACGAGCTCATCTTGGTTTTGTTACACGTTTAATACCCACCCACCCCCGCAGCCCTCCTCCCTTCCTCCCTGAACAGGGAGTGAACCTTCATAAGGCCTCCTACCTTCACTTCATCACCCACCACCAATGCTCAGCTGTGAGACACAGGGAAGCTACATAGGACTACATGAAGAACACAACACTTCAACTAATGCACAGTGCAAATAGGCTTCTCCCGCTCTCCTCCATCTCTCAAACCTCCGGAGATGGGTAGGCTTTGAGGAGAGGTGGGGTGGAGAGGGTTAACTCCGGACAACACCCCTGCTGGCAGGTACCCTTTCTTCGTTTCGTAGTTTATTTTTCATTTTTGGTCTTTCATGGAATCTCCTGCCCTGGGAGAGGGGGAGGTGGTGTGGCTGAGGGGGGAGGTGGAGGGGTTGGGGACCGGGGGAGAGAATTCTACTTGTACAGGCTCATGGTCGGGCTCTGGTACATGCACATGTAGGCATCGCACAGCAGGCGTCGGGCCTGGCCCTGGATGCCCTTTGGATCCAGGGCGTGCAGCTCCTCTGGGGTCATTTTCAGGTAGGCCTCCACCTCTGGACAGGGGGATACCTGTGGGATGTTGAAACCATTCTGCCCTCCTGCAAAGACACACGCACGATCGTCAGACACAACATGACCATTTGTTACAGCCAAGCCATGGTCCTGTCGTATTCACAACTTATTCTTGGTAATTGGAACACTACATGACTCAAAGGTGGAGTCAGCGAATCTGGGGAAAGATTGTCGATATTTGGGTTCAGCGCATAAGCATGTGCCAGATTTCCTGTCCCTCTTGTTCCTACTGCCCCCTTTCCCCCATTATATTGTTTTATAAGACTTAAAGAGTTACACACAAAAAGTATGTCCAAAATAAAACACTAAACACATATTAGAGGTAAAACTAGAAGACAATTAATCAGTTAATGCACAAAAAAATGATCATCAACTAAACAAAGAAAAAGCGCAAATGCAAAACACGTTTTTCTGACATTGCACAAATCAAATAATTAATGGACTAATTGTATAAATAATGTGAAAATTAATATCTAATAAAAATAATGTGAAGTTGCAGACCTAACAGCAATTTTAATTTAGGTCAGACTGAGCTACATTTACAGCAGTAGTTGTAACATGCAGTGGCAGTCACGTTTGATATCCTCAGAAGAATAGTCACTCTCACAATGTGACAAAACATAACTATGGTTCAAAACGCATGTTTTCCGTGCAATGAATAATTAGTACAGTGTATTCTTCACTGGGATTCTGAGGTCCTGTAAACACCATCCAAGTCAGTCCTGTGAAATCCTTTCACCAGTGTTACAAAAACAGTTTCCTAGACATGACAACTTCATTTCAAGGACCTGTGTGATGCGCGTCCAAAGGCCGTGACACCTACCATCACGGTCAGCCATGCTGTCGAAGAAGAGCCAGGCGGAATCTGCGCTGCCGTACTTGACAAAGGCCACGTAGTGACTGGTTTCGATGCACAGCACGGCGAACAGCTCCATCCTCTGGCGGGGAAAACTGCCCTGCCTCCCCGAACCTTCTTGCAGCTCCTTGGGGACGGACAGTTTGCCATGCCGATGGGTTTTTCTCCTCGGGTGGAGGTGAACCTAAATCAGTACAAGCAGGTAAACACGGTTTATTAGTGTGGCCCTATTAAGGCTAAGCTAAATATGTTCAACATGTTTCATGTAACGCACAGATTAAAGATCCCAGAAAAGAAACGCTTTGAGGTACATATGAGGATTTATTCTGCCAGACTGGCGATTTAGATATAAATCCAACAATATTTCAGTAAATGTGGAGAGTATTGGCAAGTGAAATGAACGGCCTATGTGTAACAATCTACTATGGAAGCCACTTTTGTGCAACATAACTTCTGCTCTGACACAGTGATTCCTTTGGATCTGGCGCCACCAAATGGACGACTCGGGCCCGCACTTTACAACATTTGTTTTTGTTGAACCGGTGTGGCAATAATGCCCTCTGTTGTTTACCTGTGTATTGCACTTTTCACAGAACTGTTTAATCTTGCCAGCGGTGATGTCCCCGTCCTCATAACAGTCTCGACACTCATAGAGAGCCAGGCCTCCGCAGATTCGACATTCCCTTGGAGCTGGACAATAAAAACACATGGCTTTATCGCGGCTGACACGCTGCACAGAAGTGTGGTTCTTTAAAAAGTTAAGAGCCGATTTGAAAGCAAGAAAAAAAACAAAAGGGTTCCTTCATCTCAGCTGAGCAGCAGTGACAACTCAGTGGGATTTCATTACCGAATGCCACATAGCTCGGAATCATTATTGATCAGCAAGAACACATTACACTTACACACTGGAAAAAAAAAAAAATTATTAGCTACAACTCACTGTCTTCAAGAAGGTCTGTGATGTCTAATTCTAGTGAGGGGAAAATCTTGTTGAACATTTTGAAGTCCTTGCCAAAGCGGGGCATCTGGATGATAAGGCAGGAGGGAGCCTGGGGACGGGGCAGGGGTGTCAGGAAAAACAGAGAAAGAGAAAACGTTTGTAGTCGTCAACATCAGCACACACTGAAACTGAAACTGAGGCCAGAAGAATCTGCTACACAATGTACTTCCTTTAACCTTTTTTTTAACCTTTTTAAGATTTGGCCTTTTTGAGTTTTATTTGACAGAGACAGCTTGAGGAGTGACAGGAGTGTGGAGAGAGAGAGAGATGGGAAATGACATGCAGGAAAAAAACACAGATCAGATTCGAATCCTGGGCCACCACAGCAAGGACTGAGCCTTTGTACAATAGGGCGGAAGCTCTACCAACTGAGCTAAACGACACCAACTTAACCATTTTTAAAGGAAATAAAGATACAGACAACCTTGATTTTTTTTTTGTCTTCTATTAGTCTAGTCTTTTATTTCAGAACATAACATAACTGTACTCTGGTCTCATTTAATTAACTTAAATTTTTCTAAATTACTTTTCTTAATTTAGAAAAGTAACTACTACTAATAACCTTACAGTATGTACCCTAATAAACATTACAAATATAGTTTTTCAATTACCAACAATGAACACAAGAAGGAGCCATTCCCATCTCACATACTGCAGAGGACAACAGTGCCCCAGGAGTATTTTCTGATAAATTAAGAGCATATAATTTATTTATGTTTTCTTTGAAAGGATTTAGACCCCAGACGTCCAGACACGAATAGTACATTGCACACTGTGGTGAGGCTTTCTGAATTTGAATCTCCTGAGGTTCACTGTCTGCTTTAGTTGGACAAGAAAGTTTAAGGGAACTTGGTAATTAAAAGACAAAGCTATAAAGCGACCTGTAACTATCACCTAATATGAGACTACAGCAGCATGACGTATGAAATGTTGGTATCATATTTCTCACTCAAATGAGACATCTTATTGCATGCACTGTTTTAATGTCTATTCATTTCATTGACCTCATCAGAATGAACACACGCTGTTATTACTTACTGTAGGTAAAACTGAAACCGAACTTGGGTGGTGTCTTTTGGGTAAATTGCTCGCTCAGATTTGTCTAAATACAGCCACATTACCACCAGTCTTTGTACCCAACTCAGGATATCCGGTTTCAAAAAAGCTGACACAAACTAAAATTCACCTCTGCGAACTTGAGGTCGCTGTTGATGAAGGACCACTCCAAGAGCTGCTGGATGGTGGGAACTCCAACTTTGTCTTTCTTGTCCATGAAGATCTGATAAAAGTAACAATCCTGGACTTTCTGTCCCGCCGACCTGTAAAGCAAAAAACATCTTTTTAAAGTTTTATTCACTGTTGCTCCTTCAACATGGTAAAAGGGTAACAGGACAACTGTAATCTGTGCAGATGTTCAAAGCACTTCCTGTAGTACCCCTGACTGAAATGATCTTAACTAAAAGCAGATCCTTTATGCAGCTGTATGTAATTCTAAAGTTTCATACTAACATACCATATGTACTAATGCACCAGTTCATCAATCAATATCTGTGCCAGCCCTGAACTGTACAGAGAAACCATGAATGTCCTTAATTAAATCTGTTAGTAAAGGATATTTTCAAATATCAATCTATTAAAATGTTTCCATTAAATGTGTAAAACTTAAAAAAGAAAAGTGAATATTTATTTTTCCTTTAAAAGTTATTTCAGTTCAAAGAAAGCAGTTTAACTGGACAATAAAACAGCGTCACATATGACAAACATGTTTTCTGTAACATCTGTATCCTGTTCGTGATCAGCTGCACAGACACGGATGAATCTTCATTTCTAAGACAGCTACACGTTTCAGATTAGTCACGCTATACGACATGGCTTTACAACTGTGTAAGTCTGTCAGCGCTTGGCTTTTGTATGAACGAGTGAACACTTACTATAGAACTACTACGGAAATACTACAGCAGAACCTTTCGTGACTGCTCATGTGAAACACAAATATGCTTAAATATGACTTAAGAGGGAGTTTTCATAATGTAACCAAAAAACTCCTACAGTTAAACCGCTTTGCCCACACTCAATCCCCAGCGCGAGCACTGCTGCAAAAGTGAAACTTCATTTGAATGCGTTATTCTACATATTGCAGATTCAGATAAGCTCTGGTCCAACTCTGCGGTTTAGCAGCGGTGCGTTTGGAACTATATTTGCAGAGTCTGGTGAGCAGCTGCAATCAAAGATGTTCGTTACGCCACGTCAAACACATGGTTTGTGCATAATTCACAAACCACTCTATCATTAAACTATTTGAGCAATTTCAAAATAATGGAACAATCTCTTTCAATGATAACAATAATTTTGCCTCTTTTGTGCCGGAGGGCACCTGATGTAGCCAAACAGATTTTGCATTTTTTCCAAAACACAGCTGGCCTTTACCTTAGCTTGAGCAACGGGTCCACCCTCAGTATGTGATGAAAAAGTATATTGAGAAACTCTTCAGGATCTGCAGTACAAGAAGTGCTTAAATTAGACATGCCTATGAAAATGCTGCCGACTAGCGCAGACACTGCAAAAACTGTCAAGTCGATAGTACCAATGCGTTTCTAAAGAGCTAGTTTTATTACAAAAAGTATTTCAATTAATTAGTATAGCAGCTAATTTAACAATAATCACATCAAAATGCAGATTCAAAAGGCTGTGGACTAGAAAGCAACAACTGTACAAAGCCGAAACATCACGGTACAGTCAAACTCGTGATAATGAGTGAAAAGGACTAATTAACATATTATCGATTTCATTCCCCAACCTTTTTCTTCAGAGGTAAACCCAGAGGCAGCTTCTACTTTCTCCAGGATTCTCCTTAGCTTCATCACTTTGGTGGCACAAACATACCCATGTCTGCAGGACAAAGGAAGATAATGAGGCACATCTGGCTACGTGACGTGAAATCTGCATCAGATGTTGTAAATTTCAGGGTGTAATGAAGTAAATAATGCAACCAATACTATTCTAGATTCAAACCCACATGGGTCTGTTTTGTTTTATTTATTTGTGTTCAAATTTTAATTTAAAAGTCCTGGAGATATTTTGTAGTCTAGAACAGTTTTCAGCTTCCTGTAAAAGGGGCAAACAACAACAAATGCCTCAAACAAGTCATGAGAACAATGAGTCAATGCCGCAAAACATGCATGCGAGTATGTGCGCAATAAACCACTCAGACTTACATGCGCAGGGGGTTGACTATCTCTGTGCGCAACAGCTCCTGGGTCTCTCTGTAGTACTCCACATCAGTCTTTGAGCGCGGTCTCAGCAAAACTGTGTCCAGTACAGAGCTGAAGGAGAACAGACTGCAAAAACGAAGGGATGACAATTAATATCCACAAATCTTTTATCTCAGCCTTTAACCTGAATCTCACATAGAATCTAGATCACCCGGAAGAGTTTTCTTATTTTTATTATTCTGGATTTGGTCAGATTTAAAAGGTAAAATTTAAAACTCCAAACTGGTGAAAGCATTCTCAAAGAATGAGATCTCCTGCTGAAGTAGTTTGGGTTGACTGCTTTGTTCAATGGCCCTTTGGCAGTGTTGGCAGAAACAACAGATCCCACTATCCACCAGCCTGCTCACAGCAGGAACACACCCTCCTGTTACAGCCAGTGGGCAAAGTCGAAACAGTTTACTAATAAGCCTCTGACTCTGGGCAAACACAGCACTGTCAGCTCAGGAAGAACCACGTAGTCAATCAATATGACTGAAGTCCAGAGACATTAATATAAAACCTCAAACACTGTAGCTCAGTATTTACCAAGACTAAAAAAAAAAGTGTACTGACCAGAAGAGGGTAGAATCAAGGTAACAGGAGTTGTAGTGGCCCTGGATGCCTTTCTTTTTTCCCACCATGACATCCAGACCATCATTCTCTGTGCGTGGCGGAGTGTTCTCGTGTACTACCTCACTTAGGTAACCTCCAAATGCTGCATAAACACACACAGTACAAGCGTAAACACAAAGCTTTTTGGGGGAAAGACGGTTCATTTGGTGCCTTAAATCATCCCGGTTCATCGTCCGGACTCACCAATGGAGTTGCACCGCTCTATGGGGTTGGAGGAGTGATGCAGGGATGGGAAGCGGGAGTCGGGCCGGCAGCATTTGAGCTTCACAAAGAGAGCTTTTTTGGGTGGGCAGGTGAAGTACCGCGTACCTTTGAAGGTGCCGTCAGTGCAGCCAGGGCACTCTTCCTCCTGGAAGATAAGGTCAAGATCACACCGTCCAATTAGTGTCAGGTACTCCACGTGCTTTCACGTATTCTGCCCTTTCCAAATGCCTACTTTACAACTGCTGCATCGGATACTGTTTATTTTTTTCTACCAATGTTTATCAATGTGTGGCTGTTTTGAGACAAATGTGTTGCATTTTACTCAGAAATTCTGTCAACACGTGTATACAGACTACAACCAGAAATATCTTTGTTACGTTTGCAGGGGACAGCAGCTTGTCGTTTTGTTGTCGCCCTGAGGTTTCCAGGCAACCAGCAGAGATTCCAGGAAATAGGACTATTTCTCAGGCAGGCAGAGTGACTTGTTATTGTTTTTCCACTTTGGTTTTTGAACAGAATTAAACATCTGGAATATAATGTGTTCTTTAACAAGGGTTAGAGGTTCTAATGGGTGGACTTTGTGATCTGTGGACACAGCCGGGCTAAGTCATCCCCCCTGTTTCCAGTCTTTGTGCTAAGCTAAGATGATCAGCGAGTGGTATATAGATATTTTCATCCAACTTTCACCAAGAAAGCAAAAATGCATATTTCCCCCCAAAAATCTAACTATTCCTTTGCACAAATGTCTGACATGTATGACATGTTATTCGGAGCAATATAATCACACGGTAATATAACTGTCCTATCCAGCTCATCAACTAGAGAGAGGACAATCAAAATGATCAAATAATGTTGAGGGCTGATATTTTTAGAACTGAATGGAAACGTGAATGTGATTTGTTTCCCCACTTCTTGATGCTAAAATCTAACTTCCAGACTTATGTTGTTGCTGTGTTGTCTCACCAGCTCAAGCCCAGCCAAAGGCTCCAGCAGGCCAGGAGGCAGACCCACCCAGCGGATGACACCACACAGAGGGGGGTTCTCCTTCACCTCCACCAAAGAGCCCACCTCAAGACCTGGCTGTACTCTGGGAGGCGTCGGAGGCCGCGGTGAGGGAGGGGCAGCGGGCGACGAGGGCTCAGGCTGCTCTCCCATCACCGATTGGACAGAAAGGGAGAGAGGCCCATGGCTCATACTGTCAATGGGCCCAGTTTTCCGGTTCAGGCTGAAGGGCAGAGAGTGGAACTTGTTGTCACTGGACAACGAGGCAGAGGGCGGGGCTCTGGAGGGTGGGGAGGTCTGGTTGAAGTCAGGGGGTGTGTCAGTAAGTGACTTGGCAGGGTCCTCCCCAACTGCAGAAGAGAAACCATAAACCAAAACTTAAGTGCACATTTTACAGAAAAAACACATCATATCATGTTGGCTGTCTTTCAAGAGTTATGTAACTGAGCTGAGAATCCCTGTTTCACTGATCTCTCCTGTTTAAAAGTCGCAATGCGAGAACCACTGGAGATTTTCAGATGGTGGCATTTCAATTTCAATGCCAGAGCATTTTTTTCTCCAAGTATGCTGCTCATCTGGCACATCCTGGCAACTATTTCACAACAGGACATCCTCCTCTGAGGAAGCCATCACAGGTGAATTTATTATTGAGTTTCTGCATGTTAAAACAGTAAGAGAATGGTCTGCAGCTGAGATTAATATTTAACTACGAAAATACAACAGAGGTACCTGTGATACGTTGCACTGTTGAGCGTGCAGGGATGTAAAACCATGGCACCATCTGATGGTGACAATTTATATGCAGTATCAAATACACATTTCCAGAGATGTCATACTTGGAGTCAGCCTTCTTGGATGCACTACAGAATTTTTGGATGTCATTGGGATTCAATATCTGGCGCTGCTCTAAAAATAACAACTTTTTTTTGGGGGGGTTGAATTTCATTTATTTTAAAATTTTAAAACGAGAACTTTACATGTTAAGCTTTGCAGAGGTAACATTAGCCATCACAATGTAACCAGATTCCAGTCAGAGCTGTGTGTCTCTGCTTCTTCTCTACAGTTGACATTCACGTGTGAAATTACGTACGTAAAATGAAATCAGTTAGTCACAGTTCAGTGTCCACTGTCAATAGAGTTTATTATCACTAGGACAGATGCTGGACAGCAACCTCATCATCATTATGTGATAGGTATGGAACTTTTTGGCATTATTTATTGTCTTCTGAGCAGCGCCTGATTTTGTAAACCACTGACATCTTTATAATTGAATACGTCTTGTCTCTGAATTTTAACTTTCAGAAATAGTGATGCAAATTCATGAACCCTGACTGAACTACACAGACAACATGAATTCTTAAATGGAGTGACATTCGCCTTTGAGCCTGGATATCCACACTTGAACTCTTCCCTCTCTGAGAGAACCAGAGGAGTTTGGAATGTAGTCAGACGATTTCTTTTGTGACAGACAGGAAAGCACCATAACCACAAAGAAAAATAACCGAGAAAAAAAAAATAAAATTTGGAAAGTGTCCCCCTGAGGAAGATGAAAATGATTACACATTCACAGGATGAGTAAGCAGTTGTGAAAACAGCACACCAGCTATCTATGACTGACCTTTTCTAATTTCTGCATTAGTGTTGAAATACCACAGCAGGCACTCGAGCTTTCTGTTTTGCTTTGGCAGATGGCAACACTACAATCATTTCACAGGCCTAATTTGGATGTTGAGTAGTAATTTCACAGCTTGCACATGACAGTGTTTGCCACAACACTGAGGTCTATTACACATCTTGTATGTCTTGTTTTTTTATGTTTTGGTTTTTGATGTTTCAAGAATTTGTTGATCAGAACCAGGATGTGACCATAAACAGAGTAATGACATAAACATAACATTATCATTAAAGTTTCATACATACAACTTAATCTTCACAACTTCTTCACAACTGACAGGTGACGACAAGAGCGATGTAACTTCCCTCTGGTAAAGAAAAAAAAACTTCCCAAAAATAGAAATAAAAAACCAAAATGACACAATGTGCTAACTGACCCAGTCACCCCTGACATGAGGAATAAAGGCTTTTACTAATGCTTTGGCCTGCAAATAGTATTACACAGAAATTTCTGCATCTACATTCAAAAGTCAGTTACGGGGTTATTTGCAGCACTGAGCATTACTGAAAGCCTTCAGGGAACACCAAGTACTCCATGCAGGTGGACCATCACAGTAAAATGGTGATGAAGGACGAGACGAGTGGAAAGGTCTTTATAGCAAGCTACTGCAACAAACTACTGATTGTTGTTCTTCTGAAAACCATGTTTGGGGCACGCATTTAGTTATCATATTATAGCTTCTTATTACAGCTGATGAAGTTGTACTCCATGAATCAAAGGGGGCTTCACAGAACATAACCTGTTAATATTATTTTGTAGGGAACTCAATTCCTCCCACTTGTTAAAATAAACAAAAGATCGATACATTACTTTTTTTTTTTCCTGATCCGTCATGACTTATGGTTTCTTACAGTTTCCCACTGTACCACAAATGCATCACTCCACACCGGAGATGCATATCATTATGCAATCCCTCAGTTTTTTGTTTTTTTTTATTCTCCATCTATTTATTTTGTATTACACAACGTGAGAAGCAGAAAGCTGACGCACATAAATCTACCTTAAGCATAACTTCAACTACATCTACGGTCAATATTTAAGATGTCCAGTTAGACTATGAAGCATACAAAAGTCTTTAATGAGAGCAAATCAACAATCCTTACTTCGCTACTGTGTACATTGCAAATGTACTTCTTTTGTAACCTACTGGAAAACTATTTTTGTTCACGAATCACATAGTGTCGGCGGTACTTCCTATATTAGTGAGTGTGGTGAAGACCGCTAACTGCCATTGTTTCAACATCACAGCACTGTTTAGTTGCGGCTGAAATAATATTACGATTGAGCCAACATCTGGACAAACAATAGACAGTGGATATCTAGAATTATAAGACGGGATGTCAAAATTATGAGATGTGAGAGAACATGTCCCTCATAATTGTACCTATACTTTAAAGACATATTAGAGATACAATAAACTATTAATGCTTTATTAACTGGAAAGAATAGGTTTCTTAGTTATGAGAAATTAGGATAATTTATTTAACATTTCATTTCATTTTAATTTTATTTTACAATTATGAGAAATCTTCAGTAATTTTAGTAAACAGTAATTCAAAAGACTTGCTCGATCATGAGTAAATCATTAAAAACAAATCTTTTTAGCAGCTGGGAGAAATAGGTTCCCATACATGACTTTAACAGTTGCTAAAACTCTCTAGACTCGTCTGCCAGAGAAACCCAAAACACCAGAGTACAGCTGAGACTGGAGCATGGCAATGTTAGTCAATTCAAATAACACGGCAGCTGTAAAAGTGTTCCTTAGTCAAACAGATTAGTGTGTAGCTTGTTGTAAACAGGAGCTTGCCAGCAAGATGGTTGACATCCCATGAGTACCCACGTTTTACCTTCATCAATGTACCATGTGCTTTTGGATTTGGACTGGGCTGGGGGATCAACAGAGCTGCCATTTAAAGTATAGTAAAATTCAGACTTGCTTCTACTGCCACACTGGTGACTTAATCCTGTAAATAACAAGTATATGAAAAAATACACACAGAGATAAGCAAAAAATGTGAACATGTGTGTGTGTGTGTGTGTGTGAGAGAGAGAAAGAGAAAGAGAGAGAGAGAGCATTTGTTTTGTCCCTATTTTTCAACGGGAGACCATATGAGAAATAAAAGGGTGTGAAATCATCAGCTGTAGTCAGTTTTCTTTATAAAACAAAAAAACAAAAAAAGAGTCACACAGTCTTTTCACGTCAATCCAATGCAGCCATGACGGGAAGTTTTCATATAAGTGGAGTTAAGCATGCGCTCTGTTATAATTAGCTTCTTAAAGGGGACTTTCCACCAAAAGTGTTTTATCTGTTATTTAAACAAAACAAAGACATCTTCTATCAGGAAATGACCCGAGAGGGATCATTTGAATGTTCTGAAACCAACGTCAGGACAAAAAAAAATTTGCTTTTTATATTTATAGCCAGACAATTTTGATGAAATGCCCCTCTCAGTATTATTATCACACCAAGTTCGTAACAACCGTGCAGTACCTTTGCTCTTTGGTTTGCTTTGGCCAGAGGACGACTTGTCACTGTTGGTGCCTCTGGGGGCAAAACTGTGCTTTTGCAGCCTTTGGTCCTGCATGGAATATTCTGCACACGCCAGAAATGCATCCATATTAGAGGAACAACGCCAGTCAACATAAAACTATAATGTATTATTACTGTTATGTATGAAAATATACAGTGACCCTCTACCACTTTCCTTTGTGGTTTTCAATTTATTATTACATTTTGATATATACGTAGAACTGTCCTATTTTAGTTAACCTAGCTGTAGAAAACATAACTTGAATGCATGACACTTTAGCAAAGTAGTCTGCCATGTGGATTGATGTGTTAAGCTACAGCCAGGGAAGTAATAACCTTTTTTATATTTCGCCAATGACAACAGATTGTGCGTTTCTTAAGGAAGGTTCCAGGCTAAAGATATTGTATGTAATAGCACATTAACCATAACTTTAACCATTGGTGTTGTTGCCTCTCTCTTTGCACAGTCACAAAGTATGATATAAACTACTTAGTATCACAAGTATGACAAATTAGGACATAATGAATAGCGTATTTTTAGAAGGGTAGATTCTAAAGTAGCTCTAATGAGTGACAACATCTACTTCATTTACCCTGCCTAGAGAGCTTCAAAGAGAAATGACACATTTGCAAAAATTTAAAATTGCAATCTTAGAGATTTCATAAATGTGAGTCTGAAAAGTCAGAGAGGCGGCAGCAGCATTCATAAACAAATCAATATGCCAGTGTGGAGAACAAAGAGCCTGAGTATCTCACTTGACTTTCAAAAACAAGTGCGCTATGTATACAAAAGGCTCTCTGTTCACGCTGCTAGCAAAACACAAACTCAGAATGCTCAGAAGGAGTTCAGGACTGGTCCAAGAGAGGAACGGCTGAATGTTTTCAGGAAAACACAAATAACTACGTGACTCACCTGGCATTACGTCACAGATGGGGACGAGTCGAGTGTGCTCCAAACTGGCAAAATTACACAGCAACTTCCCATCAAACACGCCATCCCAGTCCCCGATAGGATTGTCCTGAAAGAGTTGGAGACATGAGAACCATGTAACCCTCGCAGGCAGTCTCCATCTCTGTAAAACTGATCAAGCGGGTGCCACACGTGCTCCTTCTCCTAGTATCTTCTTGGTGATTAATGTGGTCTATTGTCTTGGCGCTAAAAATGATGCTTAAGCTTGATCCTCTGTAATGTGTGTCCTCTGTATTCCCATCTTCTCCACCTAAACAACAGATCTTCCACCTCAAATCCGTCCACCTGAGAGCTCTACTTTCTCCGCAAACAGAACCACATCATTCGTCTTTAGTTTGGAATCCAGGATTCTGCTCCAGCGGGATAATCTAACATACGCGTGAGGCCAGTGTAACTCGCTGGAGAAGGCAGGGCGAGGCTGGACGCAGAGTGAGGCAGAGCAGTGGGCTCTCCTCAGCTGCCTGCTGGCCCCTTGCCACGCTGTTGGGTCATACAGCACTAAGTCTTTACCTCACTCCCCGCGTGACTGCCTTGCCTTTGTGTGGGTGGCTCAGATGTACTGAGTGGGCTGCTGCTGCTGCTGCCGCTGCTAACGATCAGCAGTCAAATGCCTCAGTTATGTGTTTCAATCTCTCTATGACTACAATACAACTCCCGCCTGACAACAGTAGTCATAGATACCAGCTACTCTGATCCAAGGCAACAAGGCATGTTCCCTCAACATACAAGGGAGCCGTGAGATATAAACAAGAAAAACACAGGCAAGCCATGACAGCGAATCTGAGACATTGACTCTGACAGTATGACTCTCTCTTGCAGCTGAAATGTGCAACTTTCTGCATGTTGCCGCCCTCTGCTGAGGCAAGGATCCTTTCAGTGACCATGACAGAGCATCCTTAGTCATGAACCTCCATATAAATCCGCTATCTAGCTGAATGGAAATGTCACACTGACTGGGTGACTGGCGATCTCACGAAAGTTGGCACTAATAAACCATGAGAAGATGTAAATTTGACATGCTCTCTTTCTGTGTGAAAGCTTTGGCCTGAGCACACTTTATCTGCATTGTCAGCCAGTAAATTGTTACCCCAAGCAATGAAAGCCTGACCTCAATAAACAATACAACAATATGTTAACATTTCCAAGCTGTCATGAGGAGGGCTGAAACACTGATGCACTGACAAATCTAACTGGCTTAATGTGGAAGTCCATCCACAGTGAATGTGAAGTAAATGGGCAATGTTGATTTGTTAAAAGAAGTGGCTTAAATGCCAGGGCTACTAATGAACTGTATTTAAATGAAAAGGTCAGAGATTTTGGAAAGTCTACAATTTTTTTTAATAAAGTCCTTAGTTTTTCCTGTAAAGCTCACTGATTAACACATCATATTTTGTTGAATCAGTACAAAAACACTCATGAGCTGGACTCTTGGGACCACAAGCAGCAAAGACTACAGGAAGTTACTGGTCCCTACAGAGAAGTAGTCCAACGTATGACAGCATGAAACAGCATTTTGTCATTCATAAGCTCTTTTCACAAACAATGGGTTTATTGGCGAGTTTTAGAGGAGCTGGTAGGTGGATTTTGTTACCCTTGGACAGAGGCAGGCTAGACATAATAGATATAACAGCTATCGGGGCCAAAAACATCCTCTTCCGTGTGCAAGTCATTGTCTACAATGTGATTAGCAACTTGAGACATGACTAAGGAGTTGGAGTAGGTTCAGATGACATTTCAGCTAATCAACAGATATGTCAATGTATTTTCTGCTAAGTGACTCACATCCTCGTGCGTCCCAAATTGTATTCTGTATATATTAGGACAATGTGAAAAATATCAGACTTCATCATTTATAAATCATATTTCTCAGAGCCAAAGGTGATTATCTTGATAGACTTCTCAACTTCTCTCAACTAAATAATTAACTAACTGACTAATCATTTCAGGACTATTTTGGGCATCACGATTTATTCCTAAAATTTGTTCCTGTACTTGCTCATAGTAATAATACAATCAGCAATCAGTGGGTGTTGGGATTAAGGTGGTCTGTCAGCTTTTGATTTGGAAATTTTAACACATCCCCAAATCTCACCCAAATCTTACCACCTATTCATACAGAGCCTTACTTACCATGTCAACTCCCACATAGTAGCCCAGACTCTCATTTCCCGGCAGCAGGTCACAAAAAATGATGGTGCCTCTCTCTGGTCCGTCCCTGGTCTGCACCAGGACCCTGGAGTTGATCTCCAGCACATGGTAGTCCGGGTCTTCTTCCACTAGACTGACGTGGTCCACCTCCAGCTCTCCCAAGGCCTCGTCATCGTCGTCCTCCCAAAGTTCAAGCTTGTCCAGGGCCACAAACACACCGCACTCATCCTCACAGCGGAAAAGTTGGCGGCCCTGATAGGAGCCTTCCGTGAAGCCCTGGCCCCGACCCTCCTCCTGGGGAACGGAGGTAGAGGAGAGATGATGAGATGGGTGAAGAGAGGGAGGCAGAGGAGGAGCAGGAAGGATGAGCGACTTATTATCATAACAAGTGGGGCAGGTAGCGAGGCTGCTTGCTCAGCATTTGTCAGTGAGGGGAAGTCAACATCATAGAGCTGTGAGAGCATATGATCGATTGCTGCAGCAGGAATACGACTTGACTTGCTGCCATGATAAAGACATTCAAAAACGTCTAGCACAGACGTTAGATGTTCTCACAAACAAACACATTGGACTACTTTTGCCACATACAGACATTAGACATAAACAAGATCTTATTATTTCTTGCACATATTAGCAAAAGAAACAGTATTTGTTAAGGGGCAGAACATCTGATTTTTTATCTGAAGCATATGTGCAAACTTTGAGGCCTTTATATTGAGCTACAGTCTGAATGCTTGAGCTCCATCAGCCCACTCAAGAAGACTACAGCTGGTCTCAGTTGAATAATAACAACATTGTGCTGCAATAAGAAATCCTTTGTACTTGAACACACAGTACAGAATGAATGGCATGACATCAAATAACCAGATTTAGTCTTGAGATTAAAGGAATAGCGACGCAAAAAAATTGTCATCATCTGCTCGCCCTCATGTCAGTCATGTCTACTGCAGCTTTGACTTCAGCCTTCACTAATAAAAAAAAAGTCAGTCTTTATCTTTAAAGTTGAAGAAAAAGCAGAAATTAACCATAAACTTTAAATTTGCAGAATGACATAAATATTTCGAGGCCAAATAACAAATCCTAAAAGTCCAACGTGTTCTTTGTTAACTCCCACATTAACCCCAACTCAAAATGTACAGTATACGTGATGCACAAGATTTGACATTCTCATAGCAAATGTCACGCAAATGTCAATTTCATTTTGGCCCGGCAGCACTGCTTTGTGCTCTGAACTTTAAACACCAAAACTGATGTTCTACAACAGTCAGCAAAAACTTTTATTTCCCGCTTTTATTTGTTACTCCTCCCGCTAAAGAGTTTAAAACAGCCAGCAAAAAACTCCAACACACGAACCAAAAGTAAAGTAAATAAATGAAATGTAGTTACAAGGCACCCTGGCATCATTTTTAGTCACCTTACATTTGGAATAAAGTAGTTCCATCTTTATAGTTAAACTTTTCACCCCGTAGTCAGACACCTGTTTACGTTAACGCACCAATGCACACTCAGCGTTGTCTGGTTCCTGTTCTGACTGTGGCAGCAATATTTAGACATTGCTAAATGTGATAAACATAAAATGTTTTACATTCATTTGGAGCCACGT
Organism: Nibea albiflora; assembly: GCA_014281875.1. Classification (NCBI taxonomy): domain Eukaryota; kingdom Metazoa; phylum Chordata; class Actinopteri; family Sciaenidae; genus Nibea; species Nibea albiflora. The sequence continues at coordinate 13,751,075 of CM024795.1, read as the reverse complement.
GTTCTTCTTTTTGTTGTCCCTATTTTATATGTTAATAAAGCCAAGAATACCATGACAACCATTACTGTCGAACCCTGTGAATGGTGATGCTCACAAAAATCACACACTTCACACTTCTGTCTTATTTATTAACAACAAGAGCAGAAACTGATTTAAAGCTGAACAGTCCAGGCAAAATGTTATTTCATGACTGCTGGTTTTCAATGATCTGACTTTTGCCGTAGATAAATATAGATAAACAGAGTCACAGTGATGCTTGGCCTTAATTTTACTTGCTTTTGCTTTTTAAACAGTTGAATGGTATTTGTAAATATCACATTTCTACTTTGGTGGCCCTCTAATGCACAATGGTAACAGAGGAAAAACCTAAAAATAACTACCTCACCCTCTCCAGAAAATCAAACAAAAGATGCAAGAGTTCTCACCAGCAGCTCCACTCCAAACCAGATTCCAGAGAGGGCCCTGTCAGGTAGCAGCGAGCCCTTGAAGCGGACCACACCAGGCAAAGGTTCATCCCCTGAGCGTAGCTGGACACGCACCTTCGAACCACAGTCAATGTCACGGACGCGGTCCAGCCGTAACTTGTTGCAGAGCAGGGCATATCGCTCCTCGCAGTTGGTAATGGGGAACAGCAGCTCAGCCAGCTTCTCGTCCAGTTCCAAGACATCCCGCTCGTCCAGACTCAGCACCACGTTGGTCTGGTCCAGGATGCGGAGACTTTTCTTGCCCTTGCACGGGGGCAGTGTTCGCCCCAGGCTGTTGCGCTCCTGGCAGGCCTGACCGAGACTTCCGCGGGGGATCCTCAGGGTCTTCTGGGGAGGTTTCTCCACCGTACACTCCTTTATGACCATGTAGAAGCGCCAGTCCTCCCTGAAGCCCCCACTGGGCTTCTCCTGGCTCCACAGGGCAGAGCTCATGGCTGCATGCTAGGCAGGAGGTCCAACATCAAGACAAGCTTGACCTCTGGTCTGAAAGTAACAAACAAGCACCTTTACAATACTGAAGGAAAATGAAACGCATCCAGCTGAAATTATACTTATTATCTTCATTTTTTCTTATTTTACTTGATAACTTAAAACACAATATTCCTCAATGACAGTTGGGATAGGCTCCAGCCCCACCGTGACCCTGATGAGGATAAGTGATTACAGAAAATGGATGGATGGATGGATGGATGGATGGATGGATGGATGGATGGATGGATGGATTCCTCAATGAGGTACAGTGAACAGTGAAATGAAAAGGTCACTGCACAGTTGCGCTGATGCCATTAATGTACGTTGTATGTTTCCAATTAGCTGGCAGACAAAACAGTAAACTGGCACAAATTATTTATGTCTCCTGATTTGTAACAGTCTGAATCATTCTGTGTTTCCATACTACAACGGAATAAATAATGCACCAAGCATATTATAATACATATTTATATAGGAATTGGGTTACAGCAGCTCTGAATATAATACAGTACACAAACTGTATCATTCCCAAGCACAGATTGAAACCAAGTAACTATGGCAATCGGTCTTTCTTTTGCCTGACAACAGACTTTGTCACTACCAAGTGGAGATGGTTAGATGAATCGTTTGTATAAACCATGATGGAACACTTGGCTATATACCTGTCTTAAGATAAAGCAACATATTTTCTAAATGACAATGAAAGCACCTGGTAAAAATATATAGAAACAGATTCAAACCTGTAAAGTAACTGTGTCTGTCTTGTCTTCATGTGCCATTACTGATCTTTAACTGACAGGTCTCTGACGCCGTTTTTCTTGTTGGGAGAAATCTAATAGCTCATGGTGTGTGTTCGCCCTCTCTCTTATGCCCAGTCATCCTGTGCAGTACCACTGTTTTTTAACAGGACCTCGTGTGACATTACTCACATCTACTGATTTGAATATTCTAAAAATAGCCAATGAGCAGACGGTTGACTTATTCTGACACCCAGGACAAGACTCATATACCAGACAAGTGGATTTCCCCTGATGACACCTCAGATGTGATTAACCACCCGAGCACACTCACACTACATCCGTCATTTGTTTCAAGCATCATTCATACAATATTAATCCGATTTTTATATTGCTGTTTTAAACAGATGGTGTAGCGTCAGCGTAGCAACATAACAAGACTAAGAATGACACACTATTATAGCTAATGCCGTACAGGGCTGAGAAACGATACATGTATGTGAAAGTGATTTCGGGCTAGCGCTGATCTGATCTGACATTAATTTAGCGCTCTCTTCGAGGTGACAACCACAAAGTTGATGACAGTTTTGTTCATTGTATTGCCGTCATCACTGACAGCAATACCGTGACTCCTTTTATCATCATTTTCCCTGACAACCAGAGCATCAGTATGTCATCACCGGGAAAGCTGTCAGTCAAAGGCCCTTTAAGAGAGGGAAGTAACGTTAGCTAACCCTCAGCTAAAATGCACCATGTAGTCTTTGACGTTCAATGCTAACGACGTGGACACCTTACCTTGGATAAGCGTCGGGTCAGTTAGAGGCGACAGGTGACTGTCATTTCAAATGTCCATCTCAATTAGATACAGGCCTTTGGAAACAAGCTGTGTTCCTCCCGTGATAACCTCTGATTAGCTGAATGGCTAGCTAATGCTAGCGTCCTAACGAGCTAAGTATCACGCTAAAGTTAGCCTAGCGAGCTGCTCGACAGCGAGCAGGCTGGCAGAGGACTGCCACCCTTCACAGTATGCTACCAACATTTAGATAAATCTATTCTCCATGGAAATACGTGAAATAATACAGTGCATCGCTACAGCTATTAGATATATTATTTACAGGCGACGACCTCACGAAACTGCATGACGTCAGCGCACTCCCTGACGGGCATTGGTCGTTCGGTTAGTTCTCAAGCGCTGATTGGCTGTTCGTCGTGTTTGTAACGAAGTCCCGCACTGTGGGGTTTTCCCATGAATGGCAGAACATAATAGTTAGGTTGAATTGTAGCTTTCAGGGCAGACAGTGACAGAAGCCACATGAGTTTATAATCAAAAGAAAACCTGCTTAATTAGCAGAATTTGCCCCTTTCAGACTGCTGTATATAATACATATAATGTATTTTATATTATATTATCAGATTGCCATTTTTGATGCATTCTTATGTGTGAGGTGCAGCTGTTCACCTCTGTTGGGAAGTTATACATCATTGTGACATATTTTCTATGTCGATCATAATTTGGGATCTCAGTATAAAACTAATAATGCAACATCAAATGAATAATAAAACATGCAATGTTTCCCTCTAATATGGAGAGGAATGATGTATAAAGTAGCGCAAAACTGAAATAAGTCAGTGCCTCAAAACAGTTTAATTACAGTAGCAACAGTGGTGGTACAGTAAAGTATAGCCTGGTGTTTTAAGATCATATCAACACTTACACCTACAGAAGAAACCCAACTGATATATATTGATATATTTTGTGTATTTGAATAGACACGGAGAAGTAGCACTTTAATCCTCTATACACTTCAGCAAACACACATTTTAATATTAAACATTTTCTATAATAAATAGAAATAGTTCTTAATGTAACAGTCCTTTGCCATCTCAAAAGCTACAAGATCAGAAGACCAGTCTTGATTCACGATGTGTCATCTCCTCTACTTCCTCCAAACTTAGGTCATTGTTTCTCAACCTGCAGCATAATAACAGAAACAAAATCAATAATTGATGATGCATAGCCAGTTTGGAAACAGAAACAAAGGTTAAAGCCAAAATAGCATTTTTGTTTGGCCAGGATCGGATGCAGTGTCAACAACCAACCAAGTATGGCCATGCATTGCACCAAATCCAGAATGCAGACAACCACCAATCACATACACAAACCACATAAGCAACAAGCAGGGGGAACTTTTGTATTTGCGAGTGTATAGTTCAGTGTTCATCTCGTACCATATTGATTTCACATGAGTGTTGTGTTCAAGGGCTTCAATCAGACGTTCCACCCCTGTTCTGGTTATGCAGTTCTCTGTCAACCTTTTACAGGAAACAAGAGGGTGGAGTAATTTAAGAAATTTTGTACAGTGACTGCTGAAGTACATGCCATGTATGTCATATCTGTAACACTTACCAAAGCTCTTCCAGTGTTGTACTGTTCTTGATAATGCTGGCCAGGGCACACGCTCCTGCATTCCCTACACCATTGCCTACCAAGCTGTGATTACATAAAACACACAACTGATATGTACGTACAGTTGTGGTCATTATGCAACCTCACACATAAGTAACATTTCATATTTCTAATAATTTCCCTTTGAGTATATTAACTTAAACAAATATTACCTAAGCCACACGAGAGATTTGCTGCTCTCTAAGGCTTTGGCAAGGGCTTCTGCTCCTGTATCACCTATCTTGTTACCCCAAAGCCTGAGAATACAGAGAAACAGTAGTAAATGGAAATACACCAGCAACAAGATACATGGAGTTTTGCAGATAGACTTCTACCCTAAATACTGCAGTGAATGATTGAATTTCAGTCCCTCTGCCAGTTGTTTTGCTCCTTCCGCTGTTATATTATTGTTGCCTAGTCTGAAAGAAAATAGAGGAAATAAGTTTATTGGCTGTTAATTTTACATTACATATGCTTATTGCATTTTTTTTCTATTAATGTCACATTTAAAGAGAAAACACTGTGTTGACAATGTGTTGACCTTAGAGACAGGAAATTGTTCTTGGTCCTCAGAAGATGAGAAAAGTGCTGTGTACAAGCATCAGTAAGCATGTTGTTGAAGAGCCTAGGGAAAACAAAATAACTATAAACGGTAAGTTTACATAATTGATAACTTCATGATAGTGTTAATGATCATCTTGACAACTTACGCAATTTTCTGAAAGTTTTCACACTGGATACCTTTAGCAATCAGTTTGCGGATCCCCTCATCTGTAATGTTATTATTCCTTAGGCTGATGAAGGGAGCATAGAGTACATTTATATCATATTTTTATGCCTTGTGGTAAATGCTACTGTGGAAGATTAGTTCAGCATAATGAATAAATGGGAGGAAAAATGTAACCTTTTCATACTCACTACAGGGAATAACAAATGTGCATGCAGGGAAGGAGCTGCTCCACTCCAACATCGCCTACAGAGTTGTTGTCCAGCTGGAGTCCTACAGGATTCCTTAAATGCTGGAGCACATAGGCTAGTGCAGTACACTCTACAGGACCAATGTTACAGTAGGTCAGTTTCAGGTGGTCGACCTCCAGCTTACTCATAGCATCTTTAGCAATCCTGCTCTCCTGCATCTCATAGATGCATTTGATAAGCCAGACAAAGCCAGGCATTGCATGCATGCTCTTCTTCTCTCCTTCTACTGGTTGAGGGATAGATTTGAAGTGTTTCTGCATGCCTTTGGACAGGCATCTCTCTACCTGTCTGATCCTCTTCTCCATCACAGCACTGGGGCAGCATTGGAGCCACAGGCTTTGATGGCGCTTGGATAGTAGTCCTGACACAAAGGTTGCTGCGATTTGCAGATTTGACGTTTCAGCTGTCGTAGCGTCCCCCTGTAAAGAGCACTCCTGTTGGTAAGTGGAAGGCAAGCAGGCCCGGAAGCAGGAGTTGGTCAGATCTATCTCCCCCATGCCCTTCATCTCAAAGAGCTTCGAGATAGTTGAACGATCAGTGTTACTTGACAAAACAACGTACAGGGCAGCAAAGAAACACTGCATAGTCACATGAAGGAATTCGTAGTGTTTACCGTGGTTGGAGGACAGATCTTTGCTTTGTATGAGAAAGCCCATGCAGATATCATTTTCAGTTACACCACATTTCTCCAGGTCTGTACCTGAGAAGATGTAACAGGTGTTTTTCATTCCCTCAAAGGCAAGTTGTCCTAGATGCAAGACTGTTTTTAGGTGATCCTGAAACCAACCTAACCCAACAGTACTCTTCGGGGAGCTTTGGTGCTGGAAAAAGTGCTGTAAGATCATTAGGTACACGTCTGTGATTGTCTGTGGGCTGCCTTCTCCACAACCTAGCAGCTCCTTATGGCACTGTGAGACAATCCAGCAGAGGACTGGACTATGGCACAGTCCAAGTAAAGCAGTGTTTGTCTGTAGGGACTCCAAAACCTTAGTAGCTACAGTGTTGTCACTGTGATGTTTTCTCACAAAACAGTCAATCCCACTTGGGGAAAAGCCTTTCAGGAGGACCTCTTTGCAAAGGTGTGTCTTTAACACAGGGCCAACTGCCTCTGGGCGACTAGTTACCACCTTTCGAACTCCCTTCATTAAGGAACCCTGAATGAAGTTGAACAATATTATGTGAACAGGTGCAGGCTGTGTTGGGCAGCAGAGCCTCCTTTCATCCGAAAAGCTCTGCTTGAGCTCATCCAGGCCATCAAAAGTGAACAGAATGAGATGTGGATGGTCCAGAATGAACTGGAAAATCTCTTCCTGATCCCTATCTGGCCAGCAGCAGTGCTGAAACAGCAATTCTTTGACAGACAATTCCCTGTTCTCTGAGTTCAACCTGCGACAGCTGAATGGAAACAGAAGTAGAAATTGCTGCAGGGCTCCTCCCCGAGCCCAAAGCAAGTGTAACCTTTGGAGTAAGGTAGTCTTCCCGCTGCCTGCCTCCCCAGACACTAGCACTGTGTCGGCCTCCTCGTTCACCGTACCCACTGTACCAACTATGTCCTCTAGACCCAAAGGTCCATGGACATCAGCACAGTATTGAGCTAGTTCCAGTTGGCCTTCAGTGTAGATGTCATCCAGAGACATGTGACTGGTTCCTCCATAAGTGCTGAGAAAGCAGGACTGGGCAGACACAGAACTGCTGAGTTTCTTCTGATACTTTAAGACCTCTGTGACAAAAAGCAAACATATAAAATAAACTACAATAAATACACAGCACTGTAAAATTCTACATATCATATTTGCTACATTTGAAATGTGGCATGCTGACAACCGGTCCTTTCACATTCTGGAGTGACTCATTTTTTTCAACCAGGTTCTGTTTTTGCAGTGCCATCATTTCAGACAGATCACCCACCTATTTATACAAGGACATGCATCTGTTGGTTTAGCTCGCACACAGATCATCCTATTGTTTGTATAATTACACAAAGTTCAGTAGTAGTTCAGTAGTTCAAATGATTACAATGACATACTGCACCTTTGGGAGGGGTCAGTTTCTCCTGGTTCAGAGGGGATCCAGTTTCCTGTTTTTGCTGAATGTATTGCAGCACAACCTTTGCTGCTGATTCTCCCTTTGGTCTGACGTGGTCGAGTAAACACCTTGCCTGATTGAATGACATCAGAGTCATTTGTTCAGCACATTGGGAAATATTAGATAAGAATTATTGCCAAGAGTTAAGATGAGATTGATACAGCTTTCATGTCTGCACGCTAAGTGTGAATGTAACACCATCAGACAGCTTAGCACATAGACTGGAAACAGGGGTTCTCATACTCGTTATAGTGACCTTCAGAAGTTGAAGTTGGTGAATTTTGTTACCTTTGCACAGAGCTATTTCCCACTATTTACAGACTTTGTATTAGGCTAAACTAACAGACTACAAGTGTTGGCTTCATAGTAACTGTAACAGACATGAGGGTGGTAATAATCTTATTTAGCTCTTGGTTCTTTCTCAAACTGAATAAGTACATTTCAAATGATCCCTTTAAAATTAGCACTGGTACAAAGGCATTTCGTGACAGTATCAAAATCATTTTTAAAGTATTCAAATCCATACTGTGAGTATAGTGAAATGCACAAAACAAGCATAGTTTCATTCCAAGACAAATGAATAGATTTTTTTTAAAAAACAATAAAAGGAACTTGTCAAGCCACAGTAATAATTTGCTCTTTTTTTCAGTACCTGCTGAGAGGGGGTGTATACAGGTAGGCGCACTTCATTGCAGTCTGCTGAGGTGAAGTGTCCTGATATGACGAGAGCTTCTAAAGCACCATCAATGCGGCCTAGTAGCTTGCTGACCAGGCTTGGTCTTTGAGTCAGAAGAGTATGAGCTGATGTGCTTTGGTGTTCTTCTTTTTCTTCTAGATTTGAATCACATCCAGCAAATGAGAGGCCAACTATCTGTGCTTCAGGCAAGACCTGTTTGAGCGCTGCAAGAAAGAGCTCACAAGTCTCCACGCCTTTTGTATAAACCAGATCGAGCAACTGTCTGGCTTTGGTGTACAGTGCCCTACCTGGTACCTGTATGTTCTGGTAATCCTCCCATATGAGCTCCCCTTGGGCCAGCAGTATGTCCAAAACTTGTTCCAGATGTTCAGTTGACCCACTGCTGCACAGTGCATGCAGGAGGTCTGTCCTCTGTTTCAGCACAAACTCCTGGGCAAACATGCTGTCCATATGTTAGCATCCATATTAAGGAACATCCAGCGTGTTCTGTCGCTTCCAGTATCACATCCTGGCACAGCAAACACCCACGTCATCATGCTAGCAACTACAAGTTTCATTGCTGTTCTGCAAAATTGTAATCAGATACCATGTCATCAGTGTTCATAGCTGTTTGTTTATTCATACAAAGTGACCATCCCCATTTAAAACAAGCACACAAGATTTAACCACAGGAACTTGATAACAATAATAGCATTGTAAAAGTGTCACTCACGTTAGAGTCTCCGCAACAGGCTTTCCAGCTTTCTTCCCTCCATCTGTCATTTCAATAGAGGCGCTACACTACTTTAGACTACCTCTTCCTCATTCTACAGCAGAAAGCGAAACAAGTTCTACAAACCAAGCCTACCTTCCTTTGCCAACAAAACTGAAGCACCAACAGAACTGACGTACAACACACTGTAGAACAATTGTGTGCACGCAAGGCAAATAAATAATTAATACACCTGATTTGTTTTTTTGTTGTTTTTCTAAAAAATCTAAATAGAACAAAAGCAACATTTCACAATGGACTGCTTTGTAGTTTTGTTTATAGTTTTTTCCACATGCTAATGACTAGTGTATTTCCACATCCTCTTGCCAGGGGTTTTCAGAGTACGGGTGCTTCATTTTACCATAAAGAGGAATTATAGTTTTTAAAAAGCAGAAGTCTGGCACTACTAAATATTAATGACTTACTTAGTATATTTCCATGAAAATACACCAAAAATATATGGAAGAAAAAAAGTTGCAGATCCAAGGTTGTTTACTGGTTGCAATTTGGTCATGCAACCACTTGATGGAACTGTTGCATAAATAAACCTGGTTTGTTTAAGAGGCCAGGATTTTCTTTCTTTTGACATATTTCTTTATTCCTCTTTTTGTCACATTTATTTATTCCTTTTATTTTTTCTCACTTCTTGATTTGATTTTGTGTCTAATTTCATGATTCTTTGATTCCTTTTTTCCCTTTATTTCTCACAGGGTGACTTCATGTCGTCATCCTGACTGCACCACAACTTCTTCTTTGTGCACAATGTACAGTTCAGTCAGACATCTTATATTTGGAATGTTTAATGCAGCAACAGAATATGGTTAGACTTTAGCGTCTAGACTCTGACCTCATCACTCCTGCAGATATTTATACGTAGGGATATGAGAAGCGATGAGCAAATATCTTCCAAACAGCACACATTTGGAGCTGATGTGAGGATCTATATGTAGGCCAAAGCACCAGCCACCACGTGGCCATTCTCCATGAGCACCCCGGCCAGAAGGGGAATATACTATCTGCTATGAAACTGCTATGAGTGGCACCAGCCACCATTTCCCATGAACACCTTAGTTCACCTGCAAATACAGATATTCCAAAACGATTGAATACTGTATACCCAGCAACCGGCTGATATGCAACAATAAAATTAAGATCAAGATCTCCCAGGAGATGACCAGCGGCCCAGGGAGTTTAGTGTTGAGGTAAGCTGATAGAAAGCTGCAGTTGTAGCCGCGCCAGTTCTTAGGGAGTGAGGGAAATAGTGTTCATTGGGTAGGCCGCACCTCAGGCATCTTTGAAGAAAATCAGGATCTTGTCATGGGTCTGCAGCCATCAGTGATGAATAAGAGTCCCGATTATACAAGAATTTGATCATGGAAGAGAAAGTACAAAAAGTAGTGTTAGTTTTGGCAATGGGAATTAAGTGCCTTGGCCAGATTTTGAGTGCTTCAGGAATATTGAGTACATGCTCCTCCAAGGTTAAATTAGAGAAGGTGAGATCATTCTGAGGATTAAAAAAGCGAGATCTGGTTGTTTATTCACAACACCTGAGAAATCCATAGAAGGCCATTTGCAGAACTGCTTCCAACATTACATCAATGTATGGTGAAAAACAGCCCTGCCTCAGCCTTGACACCAATTTATGTACTAGTGAAATCGTGAGAGGCAGTCTTTTATCATTGCCTGGACGTGCATTTTTAAAGCTGTTGAGGAACAGCTGAGTGGAAGGATTCCTGGGAAGGCTCTGGGATGCTGGATCTTACCAAAAGTGAAACTGAATCCCTGCTAGCATGGCTTTGATACTTTGTATTTGGAGATGGCAGGATTCAAACAAAAATAGAATAAATGCACTGTCTACAGAGATATCCACTGGTTAAGGACTAAGTAGAAGCTTGGCATAAAAGGAAAAGTAGAATCATCAAGTTGAATCGTAAGCTTTAATTGTGCTTTTAGGTAAACCAAGTCTCATGTAATTGGAGGCGGTGTATAAAAGAACATGTATGGACTGCTTAAACTCTTTGAAGGTACAAGGCTGGGAGAAGCTTCACACCTCTTTGCTGGAGCACTATGAAATGTCGGTACTCAGATTAAATTTTGAGGTATTGGCAGAGCTTTCTTGAATGTGAAGGTAATTGAAGAGCTCCTTATGATTAAGGCCAGACAGGACAGAAATGTTGCAGGCATATATTTCTTTCAGGATGTGGTATACAGGCCATCCAAGTCGTTTGCAGGTGTTGCAGGAGCTATGGCACAGGGGTGGGGCGTCTGATTCATTCTCAGAGTGAACTTCGGTGGAATGAGGCTGGGTTTTTAGAGATAAAGCAATTTCTTCCCCTGAGGAGCAAGACTCTTCTCTCTGAATGGGAGATGGTGAGCAACGTAGCGACCAAAGTGACCAGGCAGAGCAGAGGGAGAGATGGGAAATTTTTGCAGCTTAAATAGACGTGTTTGAAAAATGATTGTGGATTGTGAGGTCTATCACGTTTATATATGCAGCGCACGCATGAGTTGTCTGCTTAAACTAGCTCGCAGGTGTCGCTCCGTTTCATTTTCTGTGGAAATCCTTTGAGTGGTTCTTAAAGGATTCGTTCGAAATAAACATACAATGTGATAATCCTACTATGGTAATACTTCTACAGTGTTACAATATTAATCATTTTGTAGCCAGTAGGAACCTGCAGCCTAGACAGCGTGCTGTGTATCTGATGTGAAACTTCATAAAGCGCATACAAAACAGAACCCTGGAAACGGCCCATATTGGGATTGCTTCGTACTGCTCTCGCATTCTTTGATGTCAAGATTTTTTTTTTAAGTGCAAAAATTACTTTTTGGACACTGGATCATTTATCATTATTGTTATAGTTCCCTCCTGAGTACCATGATTAGTTTACTGTGTTTCTTCACTGTGCCCTGTAGGGGAAAATCCTCAAACACACAAAGGTACGAGTAATCAAAGGCAGACTGGGATAAAACTTTCTAAAGTGAGTTTCCTTTTTTTTTTTTTTTAGCTCTTCTTCTTGTCTTAGAAACAGGCAACTCTACCAAGGGGAGTGAAATGCAGAGCACTCTCTGTCAGGCATCCTACATGAAACTCTAACGTAGAGTTCTGTCATCCAAATCACAGTAGGGGGTCCAGACAAGTTTGGATGGATAAGAAAGAAGGTAACATTGTCAATAGAAAAAAATACAGATATAATCCCAGAAGACACCTCTGAGCATTTCTGTCCTCTGTTGCAACAGAATTCTTGAAACCTTGTGTCAAAGTCAGGAAAATATGTGGCTCCAACTTCATCCATTTGGACTATATAATCTCCTTCATTATTAATGAAGAGATCTTTGGACCTGTTAAGCATAGACTAGCCAAGAGACACAAGCTGTTTCTGCATATGTGGCCAAAGGCTGTAACTTATTAAGTTTGGATCACTAACAAATAAGCAATGGATAAAATCTTAAATTATTTTCTACTGCTAATGAATGTTTGGATAGTCTGTCATCCTGCTATAAATCTCACTATTTAAGAATTAAGAAAATTAGATTGGATTTTAAGGCAGGTTGGGAGCGGCCTGACCATACGTCATATGGTTCTGCATTGTAAAAGCAAAGGGTCTGCAGTGCTTGATCATGCTGTGCTCAGCCTTGATTGGAAACTGGCTTGTTAATCTGAATCAGGAGGCATCTAGTTGTTTGTGGGCTGTTCTCAAGGCATATTTCTATTCTATTGTGATAAGAAATTATTCATTTTTCCACCATAGACACACAGATAGGTTGGCTTGAACTTGGTCGATCTACTCCTCAGTTTGCAGTTTATTGGGCATGAAAGTTAAGTCTTGCTCCATATGGAGTCGGTTCAGCACTGCGTACTCCACTGAAACTGCTGCCCAGCACTAAATAACCTTGTCCACCCAAGTCAAGTTCTAAACTGTATGTCAATGAATAACAGTGTAGTTCGGTGCTGGATCCACCCGCCTCTCATAGCAGAGATGGAATACTTTGGCTCCACTTATTTCATAGCTGTGCATTCTTTCTGTGCAGATATCAAAAGCACATGTGGTGAGCTCAGTGTTAGGCCAGGTGCACTGATGTACTGTGTATGCTGATTGGTTTGCCAGAGCCACAGAAGTCCCAGAAGTAAATCAGCACGTCTCATCCTCTTTACGTTCAGAACTAAATCTACATGCAAGTTGGCATAGATAAGCAATCATCCTCGTGTTCGGACACACAACAAGAAGTAACAAATTAGCATGAATAGACAAAAATGACAGGGATATTTAGCTGACCTATCTATAGTGTGTTTGTGTCAATGTCCAGATTTCCTTTCATTTTTATGCCGGAGATTGGGCAAAATATAGCTTTTATTGTGTGTAAAGTAAACGTAACATTTGAGTCTTTTTAGTATGGAGATTATAAAATTTCATACTATAAAGATTTTGAAACATTCCTACTTGATTTGTCTGGCTTAGAAAGCTTAAGCCAGTATTAACTTTAGATGCACTTTGGAATCTGTTTGCTCACATCAGAGGTACAACAAAAACCTAAAAAAAAAATGTAAATGTATCCTTTCAAAACATTTTTGTGATATTTAGTAAAATTCTCTTTACATGCCAACAGAGACCAATAAAACAAATGCTTTGAAATGTGTGTCTAATTAGAAAAGGCCTCCCCAAGCCAGAAAGAGAGGTACTGGAAGAGAGGAAGTGAATGGCATCTCTTTCAAAGGACCATGTGTGCATGGGTGTGTGTGTCGATCAGGCTTTAATTGACAGGAAGATTAAAGCTCACATCTGAGAGCCCCCCTTTTTTTTCAGGAGCAGCCAAGTTGAAGGAGTCTGGTTGCAGCGTCTGCCCGAAGTTTGGGGTGCTGCGCTCAAGGTTAGAGCGGGCACCCCGCTGAGCGTGCGCTGTCTGAGATGGGTCCTACTTGTTGGACATTCATTATCAAACTCTGTTTGCTCCTTTCATCTGCAGCTCTCTGCAGCACTCAACGTAAACTACAGAGGCACCTTGCAGCTTGACATCTCTCCATTCACTCTGTACCTTAAACAGCATGCTGCCACATCAAAGAGCTGCGGCTGCCTTTGATGTTGCAAAAAGAAAGAGCTCCAATGATCTACTAAAAACCAATGCAACTTTCTGGAGCCTTGTTTTATTCATTTGCTATCTCTAGAAGTCTAGGAGTCAGTCTCTAGAAGTCCACACAGCACATTTGTAATTTGGAAAAGTTAAGTGAACAGCGTTTGAAAGTCTACTACCTTTTCTATTGCTGTGGTGGGTTTGGGTTTCTGTCTGCTTCTTGGAATAAAAATGAGCTACTTCTTAATACAATAATACCCACATATCAAGAATCAAGAATATTATATTTAACCATCCTCAGTCTGCAAGTTTCGAGTTACAGTTAACCATACTGGTTTAAAGCTATATAGATCATATGTTAACATCCTTGACATTGAGAGTGTTCAGATTAAACTTTGACCATATACTTTAGTATAAGTATGTAGTATAACATAGTATAGTATAAATGTTACTGATGCAGATTGAATCTTCTCATTCAGCCACCTGGATAAAGATGGTGCTCTCTCAATACAATCCTATACAATCCTACTTACCCATACCCCGCGGTTAATTTTGGTTCCCCAAGCACATTTATGCCTACCAAAGTGTTTGGACTAGAACTACAATGTCCAGGAGGACAATACAAGAAGCATGTGGCAAGATCTAAGAACTGACTTAACGATTACAAGCCTGACCTCACCTCCTTGTCAAGTGCTGATGTAGCAGGTGAGCTTAACATTAATGCTTGCTTTGAGGCCAATAGTAGCCAACAAACCAAACCAGCTGACGCAGAGGTTACTGGATGGGAGAATCTATCTTTCTGCTCTTTCTGAGCGTGCCGTCAGAGCCTTCAAGCATGTGAATGCCAAGAAGGCAGCAGGACCAGATGGTGTCTGTTGGTTCTCGAACCACAGTCACACTGATGTACTCCACAACTTTGTTGCCACCCATCATCAAAATTGCTCAAGAACCTGCCCCCACCACCCATTATTGATGGAGAGAGTGGACATTTTCAAGTAGCTTGATGGGCCTGACCTGGGCGATGCATACTCGGTGGTGAGAAAGGCAAGGTAGAAACTGTTCACCCCACATGCTTGAGGAAATTCCAGGTATTCATTCAGACACTAAGGAGTTTCTACTTCTATTGGAGAATGTCCCAATGAGGAACACCACTGCCAACAGGACTGCAAAGAATGGTGGTACTCTATACCAGACACTGCAAAAATAAGGCCCTTTCAGCCCCCTAAATCGTACACACTAGGCCTTAAACTGGGTCTTAAGCTAATAGTCAAAGTTATGGAGGTAGATTATAGCTCTCACACACCCTGTTGTACCGTATGCAGAAGTTGTTCTATCTATTTGCCCAGCCATCTGATATAAATGGCTTGTGAAAACACAGCACAGATCTCTCCAAGGCACAAATGGCCCTTTTGTGGCTCAGTAGTCAGTCATTAATTTGAGGGATCATAAAAAAAATAGGCAAAAACTACAGTATCTATGGAGGAGGTTGTTTCCCATTGCTCCATTGGGTCGCTTTGTTTACAGAGGTATGGATTTCTTTTTAAACGAAGATGTTTTATGTATATTTGGAGGGCCTGGGATTAATGGTACCAGCACTGTGCATGAATTGCTAAAGACCAGACCAACAGATGAATAACTTCTACCTACCGGCCCCAGCTAACACAGCAGCAGAGTTAAACAATGCAGCCTCTCTCTGCAGTGCTAGCTTGGTGATTACTGGATGGAATTAATCCTGCTAATTATAATTTCATCAGATATAACACAGGAAATGGCGACAGTGAAATGTTGGGAAGTGACATTCACTCAAGTATAATGGGTCAGACACACTGAACTTTAGCACTTTGTCAGCTTGTTTCCTAATTGAATGAACTTGACAATAATTTAAGTGTTTTATTTTTGCCCCACACATAAAAGAGTGCTGTGGCAATTAGCTTTAATTCTCTCTTTCCCTTCTTTCTTTTCATGCTCTTGAGTAGGCAGGAACCGGCATATTCCAATCATTTCCATTATCCAAAGCGAATCTGCTTTGAAGTTCTGAGATACATAAGAAAAAGGATCCACTTATCCCACATGAAAAAATGTTCAAAGCTCATAAATTCACTGGAACAGATGTACATTATCATTGGATTTGCCTTTTTTTCTCTTTGCTCCTGTACTGGTAATAGACTACCTCATGTCCTTCTCATCCTTAGCGTTTAGCATCTTGCCTTTACAGATGCTAGCACCCTGCTGTGCCAATCCACACTTCAAAGCTCTCTGCCTATCTGCTGGAAACAAAGCACACAGAACACATTATGGCAGCCCCTCATTTCCCCATATTTAAGTCAATATCTTTGCTTTTTTTTTTGCCAGTGGCAACACAGAGATAGGGTTTATTTCTACCCAAACAGCCATACCTATTCCCTGTAACCTGGGTCTCCTAACAACACGGTACACATGCTCTGGAATGGTTTATCCCTTTTTAGTGCCAGAGGCTTGGCTATTATGCTCATAAAAAATGAAATGAAACAAAATAAAATAAAAATAAACAATTAATGTTTAAACTATAATACTACTTTGATTTACTGTTGAGCAAAATCCCACTCCTATGAGCTCCTCATACCTTAATTAATGACTTGTAATGTGTTAAATTATGTCTGTGTCATTCCCTTTCTATGCCCTGTTCAACTGTTCTTGCACTACACATACTTTGTGCTCCAAGAAGTACCTAAGACTTTATGGTACCAAGTCATACACGACAAACTGACTTATATAACTGACTTTCACTTATTTTGTGAAACTGAATCATATTTTATGGAGAAAATGTTTTTTTTTTCCTGTGATGTCTGCTCCATCTCAACTTTCAGTGATTTCTAGATGTTTATAGAGTTATTTATGGACAATAAACTAAACTGCTGCTGTTAGCTAACGTTACATGTACCTCAGTTTGTTAGTCGGGCTGCCCAGTCTGTGGGGAGTTTAAGTGTGCGTGCTTCTGCCATTTTGGACCAATGAGAAGAGGAAGTTTTCAGGGGGAAAGCTGAAGCAAAGCCAGTGTCATGCTAGAACTGGAGGTGGACAACCAATGTGACCGAGTTCACATCAAAAAAATGAAAGGACGGTGTGACCAGGCAGGCAAGGAATTTTGAAATAAAAGGCTGAAAGACAGATGCAGAGCTGTGCTTTTTGCTGTTGGACTAGTGAGTAATATTAGCTGATTGTCGACTCACTAGTTATGGATCATAAGTATTGCAATCATAATAAAGGCAATGTGTACAATTGTCCATATTTCTGACAGTGGTACTGACACTGAATTGCAATACCAGTTTTTACGCAGTGTCACTTTAAGAAATCCATCAACACCTATAACCTTTGTCCTCTTTTATATTGCAGATGAATTTATAAAAAAGATAATATCAGGTCAAATAAACCTTCGAGCGAACTTTACACTGCATTGGAAATGGCCAGACGGGATGGCTTAGCATAAATAAAATAATAGTCATAAAATATTATAAAATATTAACTGAATGATAACATAATAATCCTGTCACAATGCAATAAAAGATATCTTTCACTTTCATGCAAATGTAATAAATCAGGCTGTGATATCTAGTATGTGCTATCAGCTCATTTTCTGTTGCTTGCTTTCCAAGAGTGAATAAAAGCTCAGGGGCTAACAGGTGCTATCCACATATGTACTTATTTTGGCGTTTTTAGTTAAAAATTTTCCAGGAGAATGATTGAAACATCAGGTAAACCCACAAATTTCAATAATCTAGGAAGACTTCAGCAGTGATGAGATATTAATAATAACTAATACTTGTTAATGTCAATTAATAATGTAATATTAAGAAGTAAGCAAGATCGTCTTTCTTCACAACTCCAAAAATCAAAATTTAGTTTGAACTTTCTTACCTGACAGCTATGAAGAGTGCTGAACCAAAGAGATTGAGCAACGGCGACAGGCTTATAGATGAGAGAAGGACACTGTCTCCAGTGCTGTCATTTCAAAAGGCGTGAATGCATTATCCATCCGTTACCCTGCACTGGAGAAGAAAATCTCCATGAACACCAAGGCTATTACCAACATACAGTATGTGAAGAGTTGAAAGAAGTGCAGATCAAAGTCAAAGTAAAAAAAAAAAAAAAGAGAGAGAAAAAGTCTACAGAGAAGAGAGGATGCAGGCGGATACAGTAGGAAATGGCCCCTTCAGCTATACGGCATCAGAGACTTGCAATGAAGATGCAAGGAAAGAAAGTTTTTGAGCGTTTCTTTTTTCAAAGATCACTGCAGAGAACAAAGGGAATCCTGTATGGTGCACAATCTGCATTTCACGCAGCAACACAATGTGTAACCAGTTCAGTTCGACATGAAGTCAGTCAGAATCCTGTGATTCAGAAGGAAAACGTCAAGTAAACAAGGTTGTAACTCAAACGCAGTAGAGTTGATTCTTGTTTGTCCGGGCTTGTGGTTTGAGAACTTTCATCTCATTAAAGTTTCTTCACCTCAATACATCAGGTTACAGGACAGCTGTTCTGACTTATGTTTTGCTCTGCCTGTAGAATGTGGAGCTTTCGTGGCTTTCATTAGTTATGGCAAATATAGCGGAGCCGTTTTATGCAGAGCAAGCATGGAATTCACTAGACTTGCCAAGTGCTTATGAAACCGTACTTTTTCATTTTCTAGCAGAGTGATGCTGACTTTAAATCACTTCACGTCTCCATCTACTTTCTACAGTGCCAACAAAAAAACAGCAGTAAAGCTGAACACTGAACGTTGTGATGATCTTCTGTAACTTGAGGAACAGCGTCACTTTCACATTCACTGCAACGGTGCATACGGACTGTATTGTGTTGTAAATTATGCAACAAAAAAACAGAATTGCAAGATGCTAGCAATGCAAAGATGTGTTCTCAGTCAATGCTGAAAACTTTGTAAGGCTCAGTATAATGACTAAGCTTTTTTTCTGTACTCAAACCCATTTTTTATTGTTTGTGATTTCTTTGTAATGGTGCATCCCAGGACTTTACTTGCTCTAGTGCCTTTGAAAAAGAAAAATCTTCAGAATATGTAGAAATAATCATGTCTCATCACAGGGGGTGACTTGCATCCATGGTGCGAACTACGGGGGAGCTATGACATGGCATGAGCTCCGCTGAAAACATGATTTGTGAAATTTTGTGGGGGTCTCTAAGATATTGGCAAAATGCTGTTTTTTCCCATGCATTTCCTTATTTATTTTTTATTTTTATTTTTTTAATATATGATTTGCACATGAGGGTGACTCATCATTATTTCACGTTAATAAAGATGCCGGCCTGCCTGCGATTCTCGTCCACAACAGTGAAGCGTGGGGGTGCTATTTCTTAAACGTCATTTAAAATCCGACATCGGAAAAAATAAAGACCCGCTCTGGACCATTTGAGCTGGAGCGGCTGGACTCAATTTCGGTGCTGAATTGTATTTACTGCCATGTTTTGCAGTCATCATGTCTAAAAGAAAACAGGGAAACCTACTCGCAAATGGTGGATTTACGAAGAAATCGAAGAAGACGAATGACTCTGAGGAGCAGCGAGAGGCGAGTTCTTCAGCAGATGCTAGCGTGAGGACAACTGACACCACCGCTGCACCTGCTGGGACTGCCGCCGCCTGCCGGTGAAAGCCCGCCAGCAGCCAAATAACGTGACTACTATTAACTATTACTATTGTAATTTGCACAAATGTACATGTAAGTATTTTAAATTGAATCTTAGAGTCTGTTGCTTCTAATAACTGGAATGTGTAAAGCCGTGGTAATAATATCCTGGTGTTAGGCAGTGTTAGGACAGAAACCATTTGTAATGATGGTACAAGTTCTGCGGGTTACACTGCCTTGCTTACACAAATAGCCGTGTTCGTGAGACGAAGGCATATCACATTGCCAAGAGGCAGACTCTCTGTGGTTGCCCCGACCAGAGATAAGCTGCTAAGCTGCAGATGAAAGTGTGTGTGCATGTAGAGAGTGTGGCGTGGTGAGCAGCTGTGGTCAGCCAGATTTGGGATCCCTCTGTGACACCACAGTTAAAATACAGTGGAAAGGAGCTTTAGTTCACCACGTGCACACACACACACACACACACACACACACATTTCTACAAACCCTTTGCATCAATTCATCGGACTTCTTGGAAATTAGAAATAAAAGAAGACAAGAAACACCACAAAAAAGTGTAAAATCCCATGAGAAAATTGATAAAAATGTTTCCATGACAAATGAGGTCTGATTTTATAAAAGTATTTCAGGAAACAGGAATTATGTCCCAAACAGTAAAGGCATTCTCTGTCCCAGATCCAGTGTCAGCGGTGTATGGTCATGGATAGTGCTGTCACTTTGGGACTTTTCTGTGTGGATGACTGTGTGGGTTATGTAAATATAAATAATAGAAGTATCTGATAAAAGTTCAGCTTTTCACTGAGCGAAGGTAAAGGCCATCTACTGACATCGTGACTCCATGAGCCAATGAAACTTGTGCACACCGCAGAGGCAAAGAGACCCAGCAATGACAGCAGTATCAATTACCCTGAAGAAATATTTTGGGAGATTTGCTTATTTGCTTTCTTGCTGATGGTTAAATGCAGAGACATATTACACCCAAGCTGTAATATCAATCAATATGAACCTACTGCTACTACAGGCTTACAGCTTATCTTAACGTTAAAACTGCAAACAGAGAGGAACTGTTAGGCACTGCTCAACTGCAACTAAGTACACCATGCAGCGCCTGTAAAGCTCACTATGTAACACATTATAGGCTATTCCCAATAACATATTGTATCACATTTACTTTAAAACATTTTTATATGGCTTTATAGGATTTTATGTGCCAGACTATTTCTTGGCCAGGCACAGTAACGTCCTGATGTCTCCTCAGGTGGCTTGGAAACTTCACAGCGACAACAAGACTCCAGATGTGAGAGTGATATTGATCTCTTAACTCTCAGCAAGAAAGCAAATAAGCTTATTTCCCAAAATGAAGGACACTTTTGTTCTAGCACAAATAGATGGCTACCAACTACAGACCTACCAGTAAGGTGATTTTATCAGCCGATGCTGGCCTGTCACAGATACACACATCCATTTTTTGCAGTGATCCCTCAAACGTAGATATTAAACACTTGTGACAGAGATATGCAATGGAGGAAGGACATTTCGCGATAAATCAAAAATAAGAATAAATCCACGTCTAACCATATATATGTAAGGAGTTGTTTACACAAAGTTATGCCAGTTTTTATTTATTTTCCCAAATGGTGCTTTCATATGTGCAATCTACTGAATATCAATCAAACTGGTGTTGAGTTTATATCTTAAAAATGTCTAAATCATGTTCCCTTATTGTGCGCTCCAGGGAAATAAACTATTTGATTTGATTTTTTTTCCCCAAATGAACTCCTTAAAACACACACACACACGAGTACTCACATCCACGCAAATGAGAGGCCCAGTAATACACATGCTTACCAAACAAATCAAATAAAATGACCCCAGAATTCAGTGTTTATAAGGAACAGGTTCATACTTTAATAAATGGGTATTTTCCCTTGGCCCAGATCTGCTATCAAATAAATAAAGCAATTAATCAAATACAATCTATATAAACTAAACAAAGGCATGAAAAAAACATTAGGAGGGAGGGGGGAAAAAAACAACTTTCTTTTACAACAAACGCCAAGTGAAAGTGTGTCTGCGTGTGGAGACAGAGAGAGAAACGGCTTGCGTTACAAAAAAATTAGCCCTCCCTGCTAAGTAGGATTGGTGTGGCAGATATTGGAGTACTAGGCGACAGTAGGCAAGTGAGATAGCTCAAGAGTTATTTCATCATAAATAAGCCGTGTATTATTTCTACATGATGCTGGTTTAACCTGTCCGCAGCCCAATATATACACATCAGATTGATTCAAAATGTCGATACATGGATCTAACAAAGCAAATAAGTGGTGCGATACATATTGTGTTAACATGGAGGAGTGGCTCTGAATACTGAGAGGTCTATACAAAAGGACAGAAGCAGGTGTGGGTGAGGGTGAGTTTGTATGACATGATTTTATCATTGTTTTTTTTTTGAAAACAGGCATTCATACTTTGAAATACAAAATATTAGTGAAAAAAAAAGTCTAGTAGATTTACATGGATAGCTGAAAACCTTATTTTATTTTCATTGCCCAGGACATCTGGTTAAGTCGGTGTGACACAACTGAGAAAAAAAAAAAATGTTTTCCCAACTCTGAACGAACACTGTTCAGATGCTCTTAAGCAAGGCATATCACCTCCAGTGTCTCCATTCATGCTGCTTTGAAGTCAACGGTATGAGAGCGCGTACATGTAATTGTACGAATGTGAAGCGGGGCTTTATAAATATATATATATATATATATATATATATTCAGAGTAAAAGAAGTTTCCAAATTTCAACCTGGCTGTGGGTCTGACCGACTCTTTTCACCCAAATTCCTTCAGAAGCTTTCGCTCACCGTGTCCAATCGGACCACCCTGCAGGACGAACAGTCGCCTGCTTGCTATCCGTTCACGCAACCCGAACCGAAATTTCCACACTGCTTACAGTTTGGAGCGTCACACTGCTATCAACACTGTTTCTCGTGAGGGGAAATCATTGACAATGGAGTTACAGTGTTCAGAGTGCTCCAGCAGCAGCAAGGACCTGTTGTCCAGAGGAAAGCAGCGTGAGGTGAGGAAGCTGAGGTATGGAGCACAGCTGTGATCCTCCTCCCGACCCCCCACCTCCCCTCCCTCAGGGGAATGACGCCGTTTCACCACCGGGTCCCGTGAGATGACCCGTCTGACTGGTGCCTCTGCTAAAGGACAGCCTACAGCTGTGAATGGACACCGCGGGGCGAAGGGCAAGACTGGCATACACGGCATTCTTGCTCATCACGGACACACATTTATGGCAGACAAACACAACCAAACATGGCGGAGTTTGAACACTAGTGGGCCCAGGGATCATTTTCTCGGTGTGGATGGGGTTGCGCCTAAAGCAAGACTGATAAATAGGATGCTAGAAAGTACTGAGAGGAGCATGCATGCTCACCAAGAACCAAATGGGTGACCGACAGCCTTACATATACAACTCTCACTTCACTGCCTTGCATGGCATAAACGTCTGCGTGTTCATGGCAGCGTCCACAGAGCATCATGGGACAGGATGGACAAGCAGTCCCTTGGTGCTGGCAGGAGAGCAGCAGTGGTGAGTTATGGGTCTAGTGGAGACTGTGGGCCGGGCCCAGTGTTATCCAGCACCGGAGGAATGGGACAGCTGAAAGAGCCCTCGCCCCACCGCACCACAAACACAGCCTTGTTGGCTGAGCTCTGAGGCCACATGGCGGCACGGTGAAAGACCTGTTGACAGCTGGGGGACAGGAAGATGCCATGGAAACAGAGGGAGCAGCCGTGTGACCTCAGGCCCGGCCCAAGGGCTGGACGACAGAGCCGCCGCAAGTTAGGGAAGGGAAAAAAAAAAAAAAGTCCAAAAAGTGAACCAGCGGATCCGAAAGAGGGCGGTGGTGAAAAATGACTTGCATACTCAGTAAAAACCTTTTCCTGGATAAATAACTGTAAAATTCTCCTAACAGGTCAAACTCCATGATGATGAATGAATACACCAACCTCCAACTGGCTGGATGTAACAGGTTTTCAATTTATGTAAATATGTGAAGATCACACGGCGTCTCGTTTGGCCTTTAAGTGTATCATGTGCTTTTGATTCTGGAACACAGTTTGACTTCCAGGAACGCAACAAGCGCTTCATAATAGATGGATTTTAATATTGGATAACTGGACTGAAATGTTGTGTCAGCCGCAAAGATTCATTTCTTACGCGGAGCCAGCATGAGCAGCATGAAGACCTCGACATTAACGGTTGAGTTTGCATGAACTAAACCTGTGTAATACGCTTTGATACGCCGCTCTACATGACAGTCATGCATCTTGTTTTCGATGTTTCCATGACATCAGCACGTAGTAGAACACGTAGAACCAGATTAACATTTGTGTGTGACGTGAGGTCGAGTTACCGAACAGCACTGTTGAGAGTTGGGATTTTAGTCTTTTGGGCTTTATAACTGGATCACAGTTAGATATGTAATCACACGGTGAGACTGTTGAAACGGAGAACGAGAGAGAGAGAGAGAGAGACTGTGTGAGTAATACAGTTGTACATTTTCTAGTCAAAATGAGGCTCCTAGTGGTCTTAAAAAAATGTGGTTGTGAAGGAAAAACAAAACGTAAAAGCTTCAGATAATGAATGCAAAGATATCACATTATCAATAAAGCTTAGAAAATCGATAACAATACATAACTTATGTACAGTAAGTGTTAGTTAATAAAAGTAAGGAGCTTTTCGACACTTCAGTACTGCAGCTTTTGAGACGATTTCTCTTCTTTCAAAAAAGTTTCGAAGTAATTTGAAAATAACCTCTGAATGCTTAGTCAAAAATCACCATTACAACAACAATTAGGATAAAATTAGAGGTAGCAGCGGATTTGGGATCTCTGTTCTTTTCTTTTTTCTTTTTTTAAACTTTATAACGTTTCAACATCTTCCTTCCCATTTTTGCTTACGGGGTATTGCGTGCTTGAATCAGAGTCTTCATTTTCATCTTCAAAAACCTGCCTGGCAGCCTGCTTTAAATACTCACGCACCCATGAGCGCACTTCAAGTGGTTTTCAACAGACACCAGTGTCGTGACACTCGCTCACACACGCACACGCACAAACACTCTTAATCTTGCCACGCCCACACATTCGCATGCTGTTACACACACTAACACACACACACACACATATACTCTATGCCCTGCTCTCCTATCACCTATATTCCTTCATATATTTTTCTCTTTACATCACAGTCTTTCTTCCTCTAGTCCCTCCTATTCCTAAAAAAAAAAGCTTTTGGCTTAGTGGTCTGGAAAGGTTGCGGTGCTGGTTTGGAGCTGTAGAGTTCATCAGGTAGAGGATCACATGGTCACGGGGGGAGAGGAACTTCTGGATTGTTTATTTGTATTGTTCGACTGTGCTTCCTCTCTAGCCACCGCCGTGATCCTCGAGTCCTCGCTGTACTGTGGCCCTGAATCACTGTCCTGCTGCAAGCCCGAGCTTTTGTTTGTCTGACCAACCTCTTTATAACACTGATAAATAACCTCCCAGCACTGGGACACCTCTCCCATGACCTTCCTCTCTCGCCCATGTTTGTGTCCACTACAAAGCCACTGCAGTACTGCACAATGTAAGGTAGCCTGGCGTTTGACTGCTCCCTGCAGTCACTGTCTGCTGGCCTGACCGGGTTTTGTGAGGCTGCAGGAGTCGTCCCAGGCAGAGTGGAAATTCAGGACTGGTAAAAGTGATGGTAGTGGTGATGGTGTTCATGGTGGTGGTGATGCTCGTGCCGTTGCACCACTTGCGCCAGCCCCCCCTCGTACAGCAGCACGCTGGGCAGATCCCTCACGTGCTCTTTCTCAACCACTGGTCCTGGAGCTGCCAGAGAGCCTAAGGCCCTGTAGCCCTGGCTCTCCTTGGAACGCTGCTTGTGCTTGCGGTACGGGGCTGTGGACTGGTGAGGGGGGGTCTGGCTGGGTAGCGCCGGGGGAGGAGGAACGCCTCGGCTTCTCATCACTCTGCCGCTGATCTGCGCAGGAGGTGTGCGGATGTGGGTCTTTGGAGAACGGAGGGCATGTTTCCCTGAGTCTTGGCCTCGTGTACGAGGGGCGGGGTGGAGGCCGTCCGGAGTGTCCACGATAGTCTGCAAGCGGCGGTGGTGGGAATGGGAGTGGCCATTTTCCGGCTCGTGGGAGCGAGAGCGAGTCTGGTTGGATGAGCGGGTCTGAGGCTCGGCCTTCGCCGGTTCTGTGGCGGGGGCTGCAAGGGAAGACAAACAGAAATGGATTTGAACTGAGAGAGCAGCATCGACACCAACCTCCAAGGCCGCAGAGAAACAACAACAATTCCGTCACAGGACTGGTCAATGTCAAAATTCATTACGCGGGATGTCAAAACAAGCAAAATAATCCATTATGTGCAAATTACTGTGCCGACAGCTCACTTATAAAGATCCACTAAATGGCCCCACGCTAAGAGTTTATCGTGTTCTTTCTTCACGCGGATAACCCCGACACAATGGGACACACAGCAGATCTCTGTTAGCACTTTCCTCACAAGACAAACATTAAAATAATCACATGTCATCACTGACCATCAGATCAAGGCTGCTGCTTATTAGAGCTAATATTTCACTTCACAGCAGGCCCGGTCTGTTGATGGGCTTTAGCCTTGAACACTTGATGCATTGTGCTTGCCTGAGCCCAGATGTTTGTACTGGCGTGGAGCGCAGTGGCCTGGTAGTTCCACCTAAAGGCTCCAAGCAGGTGCTGCAGTAATGAGGGCCCCTGGATGCAGCTTCAAAGGGCCACAGTCTGTGTTCCCCCCCCTCCCTCACCCCTGGCCCCGGTCCACTCACCGGCTCCGAAGCGGGATGTGTAGTTTTCGATGCCTGCCAGGTCCAAGTAGTGGTTCCTGCGTTCCAGGTTCTCATCCACACAGTGGCGCTGGCAGCCCGGCTGGGTGTGGTGGTCACTGTGGTGGCGCCTGTGGACACAAGCAGCACCTCTCATTAGGTAGCAGTTTGGGCCAGAGAGGTTCAGTATGGTAGTGTTTGGAGAAAGTAAAACAAGTGTTCCTTATGATCAGGCAGTAGCAGAGTAATTGTTAGAGAAGTGAGATTATGACTGGAAAATCACAGGTTTGAACCTCAACTGGGAGTAGTATTTGAACAGTGCTGTAAGAGGGCTGACTCTCCACTCCACAGTTACCTCCTTCCCAGCACGGTGGAGGTACAAAACTAATTAAAGAACAGAGTACGACTGCAATCCCCAAGTGTGAAACCTTCCTCAAACGCTACCGCTCCTCGCCACCTTGAATGGGAAAGTTTCTAGTTTTCCCTTTCAAAATGTGAATGTTATAACCAATCTGTATTGTTGAAACGTGTAGTGTTTACCAGAAGAAGACTGAAGTGTGCAGGGGAGGTGGGTTTACCTTAGGAGTGCTCGAGTCTTCTTGTCTGCACTCTTGGGGTCTTCTATGCACTTGTCATTTTTCTCTCTGGGGTGGGACATGTCTGTGTATGTGTGAAAGACAGGAGGCTATTATCAAAGAGAGCAACACAGAGCAGCTACACACACACACACACACACACACACACACACACATACACACATATGACAACAGTCACACAAGCCACAGAAGAAAGCAACCTTTGTTTTGGGGGGTTTACTTTGAAGATCTATAGAAAGTGAAAAAACAACAATGCTTCATTTATTCTATTTTCAACTCCCAGCCGCTTATAAAAGGCCTGGAATGAAATAAAAAAACATGCCGGCTTCAGAAATAGTTTATTAAGGACGCAAGATCTGATGCAGTTTCAAATTAGCATGAAGGCAAGCGGAGATATTTTCAAAGCTTGCTTTGTTTGAATCTCTTGATGGATATTTATAGAGGAAACAATAGGACACAAACACACAGGAATATATACTTTTTGAGATATTTTTCCGTGACTACTTGTTTACCAAGTCGTCAGTGAGAAAAGTTAAGTTGAACGTAGCTATATTTTCCCGGCAGCTCTGAGAGGGAGGGAGGGAGGGAGGGGTGCGTCGAGAAGAGGGGGGAAAAAGGGAACTTTGGAGAAAAGAAAAATGGCTGTGGTTATCAAAAGGACTCGGCACATCTCTTAAGGTTTCTTTCAGAGTATTTGAAGGCGCTGAGGGAGGGGGCCTTCTCTTAGCTCTGTCACTCCCCCCCATCATTAAAAATGAACCCCATTGAGTGGGAGAGATGGAGCGACGCCGAGACTGTGAGGAACAAAGCTCTGACAGGCCTGAAGCAGACGCCTTTCTGCATGACAACAAACACATCTCTGGGTGAGCTGACAGCATGCAACTCAAGGGGGGGACCCCAAAATGCCCTCTCTTCTCCTTCCGCCCCCACCCACCATGTTAATGCGAGTTTTTACCTGCCGCGCCCTGCGTACAGCTCCTCCACCTCTGGCTGGAGTCAGGAGCGACCGAGAGCTTGACCCGCAATGTCTTGCTGCTGCTGGGAGAATGGTTGACGGAGGCGTTCACGACCTCATAGATGGTGTGGAGCAGGCTGGTGATGTCCTGCGAGACATGGGAGGTGGAGGCGAGTTTATTATGGGGTTTCTGATACGCAGCTTTTCATTTAAGAGAGATGGGCACCATATGATCACCCAGTATTAAAAAGATTCTCGGTGACGTCGGTGCAGAGACACGGATTTCAGTGCAAATATTTTATGAAAAGAAAAAGAAGGAACAGAGACTATTCTTATCTCTTTTGTGTGAATTCGGCATTGTGAAGCTTTGTCTATTAAAACTCCATCATAAACTTCATGCTAGCGAGGAATTGTAAGAAGTGACTCAGACAACAGTGAAGAAAGAAACACAGCGGTGTCAGTTGTTTTAGTTCAGCTCTCCAAGTGAAGCGATCAGACAGAGCGTAAAGACAAGTTATAAATTCATGAAAAGAAACGTCTTGGCGGTAGCAGCAGAAGCTGACTGGGATGTCAGGCCTGATACGAGTCGTGTTACAGCTGCGTGAGCGCTACACTGCCTCAATTTAATCCCTCAATTCCTCTTAAAAGTACGTCTACATAGGAGGCAACACCTCTGTATTTCCTAAGAAAAGCAGAAAAGATTCATGTCCACGCATGTAGGAACACACGATGACGCAAAGATCTATTTCCAGGTGATAAAGACCTGACCTCAGATCAGTAAAGGTCAAGGAAATGGGGGGGGGGGGGGGGGGGGGGGGGGTCAAAGACAGATAGAGAATTATAAGAACAAAGAAAAATAAAATTACTTTCACACAAAAAGTGAAAGTGTTCAGAAGAAGGTAACCACTTAACTGGCTCTTGAAATAACGCAGTCGCTTGTGGCTGTTTTGAAGCTATATTTTGCACTGGTACTAAGCTAATGACTCCCGTGCTTTCTTTTAACGGGAGACCAATCTAATCGTCCATAAAAAAGATTTCACTTGGCACTGATGTGAAATGAACTGACTCACGCTATCTCAAATCTCATTAGTGTTTTAGGTAAATACGGCTTCACCATAAGAACTCCACTGACAAAACTGCTGAGAATTAAGCCACAAAAAGACTCAAACGACATGATCTTCACTCACTCTAACTCATAATAAATAAGTGCTATTATGAATTCTTCAGGGGCCGGTTCCACATACTGGCTCCAGACATAGACGCACTGAAAAAAAAAAAGAATAATAATAATAATAAAAAAGGAAATAAAATAAAAGCTTCCTGTGTCATTTTTGGTTTCCTTCTGTTTTTTATTTGTGTGAAGGGATAAAAAAAAAAAAAGAAAGAAAGAGAGAGAGAGAGTTGGAGAAGAAAGCTTTTCCTTCCCCCCTCCAAGCCGCCGCCTGACGTCTCATGAGCCATGGAGCCACAGGCAATGCCAAAAAAACTGCACAGCCAACCACACAGAGGACAGCTCCAGTCTCTTTGCGCTGTTTCAAGTTGTTTTCAAAAAAACACGAGCCTTTCTGGATGTTCTCTCAGATCTGTACCAGGCAGAAGCAAGCCACAAGGTACCTCACAGGAGCGGAAACACACAGATGTCACTGGATTTGGGTCTTTGGGTTGGGTTAAAGGCTTGTAATGTCTAGCCTAACTTTCTTTCGGATAACTGTGAGCAGCTGATTGGAACATGTCGGACACTCGTGTCTGTGAATTTTACTTTGTTATTACCTGATAACCGCAGCTTGTTTTGGTCTGCGAGTGAACAAACTTTTTAAGGAATTCCTACTAGAGCTACTGTGCGCTGTCGACAGATGTGTGTTTACTGTATTTATTTACTCAAAGCTTTATTCCTCCATATTAATCATTGCACCACGGCAGAAGATTATTACCTCTCTGGTGACTTTGCCGCTGTTGTCAAAGTCGTAGAGGGTGAAGGTCCACTCCTGCCTGTTATCCTCCTCCACAGACACTGCACACTCCAACTCCTGAAACAGCGCAGCATTGAATTATCAGTATCATCCTGTGCATGTGTGTATGTGTGTGTGTGTGTGTGTGTGTGAGTGAGCGAGCGAGCGAGTGAGAGAGACTGTGTAGTTGTGTGTGCCCCGCCACTGCCCTAGTTTCATCCAGAGGGGAAGTAATAAACGTCCTGTTCGGTGTTGACACTCACTTCAAACTGGAGCTGTTTCTGTGGCCCTGCGGGAGATTGGCTGTCCCTCTCCTGCATCTTCTCCTCCACACAGCAGCTGTCTGTCTTCTCTGGGGGTAAAGCCACTGCAGTGACACACACACACACACACACAAAGATAAAAGAGAAAGCCTGAGGATGGAAATGTTGGGTGCAGTCATAACCTGAGGATACGTCGTTCCCTTCAAGTGCTCCTTGTAAGCTCCTACTTCCGAGTTTGGCATCCGCAATTAAGATGTGTCACACACTCAAACGCGCATTCTCCTGCTTCAGGTTGGAAACTACAAAGTTAAAGTCCTTAGAGTTTTTGTCTCTGTGTCTATGATCATTCATTCATTGTATTTAAATATATTAATAAACATGTTCATCAGTATATTATATTTTTGTTTAAAGGCAGGTTCACAGGCTCCAATTAAAAATTTGAACTTCAGATCTAAGACATGATAGTCTAATACAGTTGAATAAAAGCATAAGAAATAAGACTGGAACTGGAATAATCCCACGCAAAAGGAAAAATTGTCTATCTGTCTGTCTCAAACGGCAAAGCTGTTCTGTCATTCACACACAGAGTAATGGTTTTTAAGTTTTTAGTCACATCATATATATCCCACTGGGTTCACTGAGAGGATGTCAAACATGAAACCGAATGACATTAACGCGTCTCAAAAATGAGAGAATGTTAGACGGCATTCAGATATGTATATAAATGGCGGATTGGAAACAGCAAGTGAACATCAAACGGCCTATAGGAGACCCCTGAGTCCCTGACTCTGTGCAGCAGAGCTCATTATTTCAAGGAATGGCGTTCGCTGTACGTTACCATGCAGACATACGGTAAAGACAGACAGTCCAGAGAGAGTACTAATCTGTCGTATGCACTTAGGCTGAGGACCTGTGTCTATAATATATATCAGTGAACGATCATTTTACTGCACGGCTCTTTGAATGTATTTACACTGGGTGAGATTCCATCGGGGGAATTTATTAAAACTGTCATATGCAGGTTGCTTCGACATTATGTGGCCACAGTTAATGCCGGCGTATTTTTGGATTGCATTATATCATAAGTTGATCCATCCTGGTGGACAAAAATAACACAACTGTCACTGTCTGGTTCAATGTTTTAGTTTCAGGGTTGGACGACGGCCCAGATGTAATTCTACCGGATATCCTTCCCTGCTTTGAAATCCAGCATTTGTTTGACACCCGAAACCGCAGACACACACAACACGTGACTGACATTTGGGAGGTGTACCCAAATGTGTGTCGTGCTCCTTTGTGAGCCTCTGTTTACCCAGACACTCCCCTCACTTATCCCTCATATATGTTTGTGCGTATTTGCGCAGAAGCTACTTGCAGCCTTCACTCAACTACCACCCCTGAATGTTTCACCTCCGGTCATTCAGCTCGGGGCATCGGCCCCTTCCTCGTTCCAGTCGCAGTCCCGCACGCTGTGCACACACCCATAAACCCGCACAGACCACACCCCTCTCTCTCTCTGTCTCTCTCTCCTCCCTCTCCCTGCTCCTCTCTCCTCCCGCCACACTTTGAAGTCCCATTCTCAAACCTTTTGGAAGAAGATCAGACCGGCTGTAAAACAGAATCACTAATTAATTAAGCCAAGTCAAATCTGAAACACTGTTTGTTTGCTCGCCAACGGAGCAGACACAACAGCCCAATTTCTTTCCTCCTGATCCAAACCAGATCAAAGCAGACCTGTCTCATCCCTGGGTTGGGGAAAATGCCAGAAATGAAAGGCATCATCCCAGGGAGCTTTTACTAACTTTTTGGAGAGGAGCAGCATTCGGGGTCCCGCTGTTTGATCATCTGAGGTGCTCAAAGGGAACATTGTGTGCGAGGGCAAATCTGTTCCGTAGCAGACTCAATATGGTGGTGAGATGCTTATCTGGGAGCTAATGAAATGCCGGGAGGAGTAACAGTAATCTGCTATCACCCTCCTCCCCCTCTGACCCTCCCCACCTCCCTCCACCACAGGCATAAGCCGTCTCTTTATGAGCTGAGCCAGGGGATTGGCTGCACATCAGATCTGAGGGGCAAGACGAGGGCACCCTCCAAGCCAGGCCTGATCCAGCAGCCCCAGCACACACGCGCGCACACACACACATGCATGCAAACGCGCGTACACACGCGCAGAAACAAAGGCAGGTCGGGTAGGCTGCCACACACTGTGAGCAATCACACCCAGCTTAGCTAGGCTACTGTATTACACATAACTGGGTGTACACCCCTCATTGTAAGAGATGCGTTCATCATTCAGCATTTCTTCCCTCCCTGCCAACAGATTCTTGCTCCTTCTTGGGAGGACTTTATCTATTATGTTGTTTGTCCCATCATCTCTACTTTGTTAGAAGCATGGACAGAGAATCTGATCACTGTACGAAAAGCAGTTCATGCAGGGGACAATATACCATAAATCCTCCGCTGCTGTCTTTACTTTGGTCTTAACATGCCTGAGGAGGTACAAAATGGCTTGCTACATGAACACGAGGAAAATTTATTCCCAGCTAAAATAAAGAACTGTTAAAAGATTTTTTAAAAAAGTTGTTTTCACTGGAGGACAGAGGAGCAAATCAAACGTTTGACAATTTCTCTGGGAGACGAAATCATTTTGGATGGAGCCACCTCGAGCTCATGAAGTAAAGGCCCCAAAAATCTGACAGCGGAAGAGTGAAGCCTGCTGCTACGAATCGATTAACCTCAACTCCACCTACGCTGCAAAGTAGGGCAACAAAACTGTGTCCCGTCCTCCCTGACCGAGACCCCAATTAACCCCACTTTAGTTCGGGACACAGTTAGTTTCCTCTTATTGCTGACCTGAACACGAAATACAGATTTGTATTGAAGGCTTCACCTTTTGATCATGAAGGGGGAAAAAAGCAGCCTGTTCTAATTAGCAACATCCATCTTAAAAGGGAGGACAACCTCCACCCAAACACCGGTTCAGCCCATTTCATATTCTATTTATCAGTCGTGCTATCGCTTTCCTCTCCACTTTGTTATTCAGTGAAGCAGAGCTGAAATAAAAGTGAATCCTCTGTCACTCTTCCAAATTCTGGGCTGGTTTGGTTCACCTCTTCATTTCTGCCTCCACCTCACGTCCAATCCTGTCTTTAAATGGGAGGGAAGGAGAGACTTTTTTTCCTCCCCCGACCCCTCCTGGAGCTTTTAATCCAGGATCACATCACATTGGGGGGGAAAAACATGGAGGAATGGAGGCACTTTGCAGAGCACCGCAGGGGGAAGGGCGGATGAGAGACTGAGGAGGTGAAAAGGTGGGAGGGAAGGTAAAGGGGACCTCATCGGCACATTGTTGGGGCTTAGAAAATGGGTGTGGAGCAGAGGGGAGAGGATGAACGACGGCGAAAGGGCAGGCCCTTTTTTTGTATTTGGGTATTTTTTTGCAGGTTTTCATTCAAGTCAAAACGAAGGGGATCAAAGTCAGGACTGGTGGTGACGGTGAGCAGTGTCCTTACCTTCTAAACGGTAGTGTTCATCACCAATCCCCTCTGCACATGCTTCAGCCATAGAGTCCTGGAGAGAGGAAAAAGAGGGAAACATATATCACCGTTTCAAGTCATATAAAAGGAGAAGCATCATATTTTTGTCACATAAAAACAAACTTCTTTAACGGTGCAAATCCACAGCACGGCTTTCCAACGCAGAGTGACATGCCTGGATCAAAATTACAGCGTTTATATATCTATATATGAACAAAGTTTGACAACTGCGCGCTGAGCTTAAACAGCAGCGGAAAGTTTAAGGGGATGGTAATTGCAGGACTGAAACAAACTGAGCAGAAGACTGGCAGTCCGAATTGAAAGTATGAAAGAGGCATCTAAATCGCTGCCGCCGGCCCTGCAGGGAATTCTGAGAAAGAGGGCTGGTAGTAGGGCTATTTCGGTGTCAGGCTATCGTTGCAGCAGCAATACGTTCAGCGGCTTGTTTTTATCCCGGACTGTTTTCACCCGGGCCCCCTCTCCTGGCAGCTCAGTCTGTTAGTGCATACCACAGAGACTGGAGGGACATGTGATCCCCAGGCTTCACTACGGAAAAGTCTGGCTCAGGTATCCATGTGGCATTGCAGTCATCTGGCCGAAAAACCATTACTCACGGGCTGACAAACGCATAAACATGCACACGTTCGCATACGCATAGTCCAACACACACACAGACACAGACAGTCAAAGGACTCATACCTGGCATTATTTCAAAGTTTTCCATTGCACCCAAACTACCACAAAAGAAAACATTCCTGTCAGTCATCAAAAGCTAGATAAACTGCGCCCAGACCAAACCTGCTTACAGCTATCTTATCATAGGTGATGATTATCCTGAATATTTAATAATTAACTTCATAAATGCCTCCATGAATATGAGTGCAGGCGCGTTGGTGTTAATTATATACATGCTGGTGTGTTCACAGATGTGTGTGTGTGTGAGAGAGAGAGAGAGAAAGGGAAGGCTCTGACAGCGTGAGAGGGGATTTCTGTGTAATCCAGAGAGGTAGAAGGTCAGATGGTGTGATCCTACCCTCCTCAGACTAATGCCGGCCGGGCCGCAGCACTGTGGGTGGCCTCAGGAAGAGAATACAGCAAACCGCAGGACTGACTGGCTCGCTGTCTCTCTCTGTCTGTCTGTCGGCCCGAAGCAGAGACTCGGGGGTAAACCTGTGTTTGGTCAACACACCCTTTCGAATCTTCGTCAGTTTGGCGCTGAGCTGGTTTTAAACGTGGGCTGCTCAGTAGTGGTGTGACGACAAGGAAATCAGTCAATCAATTAAACACGCTCACTTTTCTACTATAATATAAATTCTTTTGAATCATTTGGATGCTTCACTGACTTCTAATCGGTTGAATGGTCATTTCTACTCCCCTCACACCTGTTCTTGCACTACGTAACTTTCAAGAAGTACATAACACTTTAAAAGTCACACACCACCAACTATTTATTTTAGTGAAATTAGATTATAGTTTATGATTAAAATGTTTTCTTAATTTCCCCCTGGTGTCGTCTGGCTGCTCTGCCTCAATTCTTGGTGATTTACACAGTTTCCCGATGGACAGTAAAGTAAACTGCTGCAGACTATAACGACTGTTAGCTAATGTTAGCTCCGTTTGTTAGCCAGGACTGTTTGTACATGCGTTCTGGACCACCAGGATAAAGAGGTTTTCAGGCCCGGGGCATGGATGTAACTTCGGTGTTGAGAATGTGAAAAGGGCAAAAAGGAGAGGCTGACCGGAAACCTTGGACTGGCTTTTGTTTGTAGGTGAGGGAGGCTTTAAGACAGATGTCACAGAACAAGAACAAGTCACACTAGATTAGGTCCTGCAGGATGGTTGACTGCTGTGTGTTGACCCATTCATATAGATCACCACACAGGAGTATGACCCATGTTACTGTGTCAGTTTGAATGGGATGTGAGACTGTGAGAACATCAACACTGGCCTCCGCTTTCACGCAGCCTCACAGAAAAATAAAATCGCTCCACAAAAACATTCCTATAATGGCTCACACGCAAAGACACACACGTGCGTGCACATACGCACGCGCGGATATGGCATCTTGAATGTATTTCTGTTTTTGTTGAATGATCCAAAATTACTCGGGGGTTAACCGAGAACATGAGAATAAGGGGGAAGAGGAATGTGCTAATTGGTTGTTGTCTGTGGTGATGGATGAGAGCCGTATTATTAGTCCGCTAGGGTTACGCTGGGGTTTGCTCTGGTCACTGTATAAAGTATCCCATGCTTTCCCCACCCACACACACACAGCTTTGCCCAGCTATCCTTTCTCAGGATACTCCATTGACTACATTCATTGCGGAAAACTTAACCCAAACCCTAACCCTAACCTTCACCTTACCTCAATTCCCACCTTACCCCTATCTCTAACCAGAACCTCAGAAACAATGTTTTGCCGTATTAGGTCTGGTCTTTGGTCCCCATGAGGACTATTGGTCCTGACAATGTCTGAGGTTATACCAGAAAAGGTCCCCGGTTGGTAACAAAAAACAGACACATGCACAGATTTCTTCCTCCTCCTCACATCTAAAGTGTCTGACCATTCAATAGGAAGAGAATACAGGAAGCAGAAAAAAGTGGAATTTGCAAGCTCACTCATGCCTTACAAGTGCATCTTTCTTTCCTTTGACATTTTCAATTACTACTTCTGACAGATCTTCTCACAGCCTTAAAGTTGTACTGATGTCAGGTATTAAGTCTAAGTGAATAAATGCTTGAGATTCTACAGTGACAGTTCTGAAACAAAGGCTGCATCAATTTTCCCAAATAATTGCCTGATCTCAGATACTCGTCCTCACGATCTGTTCTTATAGAGTCTCTAAAGTGATCTTCAGTATACCAAACTGAAAGCAGCACAGAATGCAAATTTGATTCGTACATACTTGAGAAGAGGTAACAGTCGTAGCATGTTAAAGCTGATGCGAGTCAAGAAACTAAGTCAGTCCAGTTTGTTGAGCCACAGAGAGTGAAAGCCTGAACTCACGGCCTTCAGTGTGATTTGAAATGAAGGAGCTCAAAGTGGATTTGCCCAAAGCTGCAACTCTGGTCATCCCCCTCCAAAGTGATTTCTTCACTAATGAGTAAAGACGAGGCTCAGCTGATGCAACATTTGCAAACAGTGAGTGAATCTGAAAACTGGGTCTCGTTAAATTCTAGCACTCACGGTATGCGTGCCCAGTGACCATGATAACTATGCGCATGTAAACGGGAACCACAAAAGAGCCATCAATCTCTCTGGGCCCAGCAATGAGTCAATGATGGGCTTCTCTTGAGACCTTTGCTAATTCAAGGGTCAGAGGTCACTGTGGGAGAGTGTTTGGGGCCAAAGGAGAAGCCACACACACACAGAGTCTCTAAAGCCTAAATAATGAAAATGTGAGGTGGTAAGGAGCTAACATTTGCAGTAGTGTCATAAAAATCAACAATATATGATTAAAATACACTGCTGATCAACACAAATGTTTGTACATCTTGTTGCCGTTTGTCTCTGCAATCAAACTGTATAAAATGTATACTAAGGTGTCACTTCCACAGTCTCTGCAGGATTCGGTCAGAGGCGCTGACTTCAGGGCACAAACAAGCATCTTTCTACTGCTCTACTGCGCTTGGGACCAGCTAAAACAATTTTCCAGACATGATGTTAAATGTTCTGTGGAGACCAAAGCATAAAGCATTCTGCTTTCAAGAGCAGCCAGGTCCTTCAGAGCTTCTTCGGCACCTTGAGGACAAGGGATTGTATGTCCCCTGTGTGTTTTAAAGTTGTTCAAGACCCTTCACGGAAGGTGATTTATTGCTGGACTGTAACACAGAACACAGTGTGCCTGCCCCATTACAACATCCCATCCACATCACCGGCCGGTCTGAAGGTCTGTTTGGTTTGGCATTTGGAACTTTTTGGCAAACCTCAGCACTTTAAGAATGAATTTGGATATACCAAACACTTATATTTAAAACTAATAATATTTGTCGAACAAATACCATATCAGGTTATTTCTTGAAGAACAGCGACCACTCGATTCCTCTCAGTGTGCTTTTCTTACTAATGGAAAACTTCAGCTCAGGAATGTTTCTCCACCATTGACATTGATCAAAGTCAGCAAAATCATCAATAACATAACATAACAGTTCGGCTAATCTCCTTTACAGTGCACAAATTACACTGTGAGTAAAAAACATTAGACTAAAGTATGTATGTATCCCAAAGATGACTTAGATTATAGATTACTAGAATAAATTTAATACCGGTGGCAAAATTGTAATATAATTCGGCATTGATGGAAAAGCAGTAGACTTAACTTTACGTCTTTATAAGCACAGTCAGTCTCAGGCCACATTCTTAAGGAAATTAAAAGAAAAGTGCCACATTGCTATTAACACTTGCCATTTTCATCTTTGCACGCGAGTAGAATATGACAGCCCTGAGAAAAAAAAGGCAGCCAAGCTCGCAGACCTAAAAGGCTCCATCTTGTCGGGAGTTTGAATCATAGCATTTTCTTTAAAATAGTGTGATAATGTTGATCGATCACACCGGCCCTGACCCTGAGTTAATGCGGTGCAGGATATAGCTGAAAAAAAAGCACTCTCCCGAGCTGGTTTACACTAAATAAAATAAGGTGAGAAAGGAGTCCATATATTGTACGGTGCTGTTTTTGTCTCATTCCTCTGAATCGTGAGAGCGAGAGAGACAGAAAGTTAAAAAGACAGTGAGCGCATGCTGGCATGGAACCAACTTGGTGAGTTAAGACAGAAAGTTGCCTCCATCGTCATCTTTACTCTGGCTCTGCAGACATGGACCCACTGGGCCATTTTTTTTTCCTGCTGTGAGTCTGTGTTTGAAAGCAAAAGGGTACATTAAAGTGCAAATAATATGTACTTGTATGTGATTGTGGGAAAGTCCCACAAGGCCTCTTGGTCTCTGCGCTGTCTGCCTTTGCGACCCACCACACAGGCTGACAATTTATGCGGCCGACGACAGCTCCCCCTGATCGCGCGCCAGGGCTCAGTGGAGGCAGGCCTCTAGAGCAATGGCAGCGCTACTGGCACTCCATCAAAACCCAGGAAAAATCTCATTAGGACTGCGGCTGGGTGCCTCCCGCTTTTTTTCCACCCCATCCGTCGCAAGAAAACACCTTCAGGACTGCGACGTTGTGGAGCAGCGGCGCTGACAAGAAGTGGAGAGCGACACGCATGAAAGCCCATTTAGCCAAGTGGGAGAGACAGGCAGAGCGACAGAGACAAGGGTGAATGTGGGAATAGCAGCGGTGCTTCTCCAAGTACATGGGTGCTCCCTTCCCATGGGTCTTTCAACCAGGACATTCCTTAGGTCGCTGACACTCACATAAAAGCCACCCACCACTGGAGAGAGTGTAAACGAGCACTACAGACACGGAGAAGTGATTATTTTCACTTCACCGCAGCTACAGCGTGTCCAGTATCTGAACTCATACGTAGATTGATAGGTGTAGTAGACTACAGGTAGTGTCATAAAATGCAGTCCAAGACATGCAATGCGTTTCTATCCTTGTACCAGGTATATTAAGACACACTTAACATGTCATCATGTCTCTGTACTTTATCCCATAAATGTAGTGCACTTGGCAAATAAAATGATTTTGACTGATTCCGCTGAGTCTGGACAGCAGCCATTAACTTCAGTTTATGAATTGCTAATGGTGAAAACAGCTGTACAGCATGGGAATTTTTCAAAAGCCGTAGCGCACACACACACACACACACGCACGGCCCCAATGTTGAAAACCAAGAAGTAAAACAACAAAAAACTCTTAGTTTTAGACCTGTAAATTAGCTTATAGGTGTAGTGTTACTCGCGGGAGATCTCAAGAGAGGAAATACCCATCCCCCTCCCCTCCGCTAACCCAAAGAGTAAACTGAGATACACCGGAGGCACTTTCAAAAGGACCGAGCAGCGCAGCTCTTGCAATGTGGAGCTGTGCCTATCCTGCAATGTGTGGTAAAGCGTGGTGGTGGTGGTGGTGGTGCTGCTGCTGGAGAAATAACAATTACATTTTTTTTTTTTGTTTGTTTAAAAAATGGACCACCAGTCATCACCAAGACAGCAGTTTAAACCCCGAGACCAGCCTTTTTCGGTTCTTTCTGCTGGAGTGCTCCTCACCTTCCAGCGACGTTAAAACAGCCACATTCAAAGCCCCACGTAGCAGTAAAACACGACGCCCCCGAGATGGAGCCAAGATAGAGAGTGTTGATGTGAGGTAGTGAAGCGCTGCACTGCCTCCGACTGAGGCATCAAAGGGGATCAGTTTTCACACATGAAATAAAGATCTCAGATAATCATATAGCATAGCAAAGCTGACACGAGACAGTGGAGGGAGGGGATGCGGGGGCCAATTTTCATCCAACACTTACAGACTGAGAGCCATGTCAAATTTATGTGTCTGCATATCTGCTTAGCCAAACACGATTAATGTGTTGGCTTATTTTATTGATCTTTTTTTGTTGTTTTTTTTTTTTTTTTACAAAAGACGCTATCATGCTCTCCGTCGTACGATGTATTGATAGTTTCTTGACGTCGCTCCAACCGAACATATGCCTGCGTCTTTTACAATGCCGCAGCCTTGCAGCGAACTGAACAACTGCATAAAAACTGATCTCATGAGCGGCCCGCAATGCCAAGAGGAAGTCATATCTGCTGTGTTTTACAACGCAAGTTTATGCCTTTGATAAGAAACTCAATGCCTTTCCAGAGGTCACAGACTGTAAATCGTTTGATGTCGAGCCCTTCACATGCACCATTACCAAAACACAAGCTATCGGGTGGATGCTTTTAATCAGAAGCAGCTTACAGTGCTTACGGTTTTATTTTCCAGTACAAATATCATTCAGCTGAGCAGCATTATTCACAAAGTTATGCAACGAAGCATTCATAATTTAGGGGTTTCATCAGATGGGAAAGTTGTATAAATATCATTAGATGATTACAACACCCAACTTTAAAAAAAAAAAAAAAAAAAAAAAAAAACACACACGAAGGCCCCAAATGACCACTAAAGCTTTCTCCTCTGTGTCACAACCACTTTGTTTGCCTTGATTATTCACTATCTCCAGAGAAAAGCAATACTTGAGTTGAGTGGCCGGCAAACTGGATAAATAATTGGACAAGCAACTCTGCCGACTCAAAGGGGGCCAACGTGTAATTAGACGTCTCAGAGGGAGCGTCAAAGACAGACACCTTCTCGCCAGACGCTGCGGCCCCCATTGCTGACACCCCTCAGTCACGGCACACCCGCCTCTCTTCCTGCACCCCAGGAAGGAAATTATAGCCATGGAGTTGGGATCCATCACCAGGCAGGTTGGAGGAAGCTGCTCTATGATTAAAGTGTGCATGGTCAGCAACACCAAGACCGGAGGGGTTTGAGGAGGCAGCACATGCCAGAGGGCTTACCGTGTTAGCTCTAGTTCACGACACAGGTCATGCAGAGATTCTCCACACACACGCACACAAACAGACCAGCGATAGTGAGTTGGGAGAAAAGGCCCTGCATATAGAGGCGGTGCGGTTAAGCGGAGTTCAGCTTCGTGTACTATATGTTAAGTCAAATTATACTGTACGTCTGTGTAAATTAACTCTCTGACATTGCTGGCTAAGAGACTGCAGAGACACGTGTCTGCACGGCGTGTGAGCATGTGAGAGAGTGTGTGTGTGTGTGTGTGTGTGTGTGTACATTCACATGTGAATTTTTGTGCACGTGTTGTTTGCTCTCTGAATTTGTGTTGTGTGTGTTTTTTTTTTTCCATTTAGAGGACCCACAAGGGCTTGATTGGAAGCTTTCCTTTTTTGTAGCGCGCAGGCACCACTCATTTCTCCACGTCAGATTTACATTGCAAACACTGCTGGTCACATTACCTCACCCACATCAAAGGCTGCCTCCTGAAAGGCTCAGTGGAATATTAGCAGAGATTTACAGCCCTCATCTCTACGCTTCAGAAACATGCTGATCTGAAGTAATCTCCCTCCCCCTCTCCCTTTTTGTGTTTCATGTGTGAAGTTGGCCAACACTTTAATGACCCATTTACAAAACTTTTACACCTGCAAAGATAAGCTTTTACAACTCAGCCAGGCCCTCGGGGCACTAAACCCTACCCGTTACTCAAGGTGACAGCCTTTATTAGCTTTTGAAAAAAAAAAATATATAGAACCGCAGCAATTAACATTTATCACACTGTTTATCAAAGCTTTATCTAACCGGAGAGGGAGAGGACACAAGGTGTCCAGATCAGGAGTCTGACTGCATGATCATTTACCCATCCAGCAATTTAGACGCACCAAATTCGGAGAGTGTTTTTATTGTCTCCAATGCGTGTAACACCACATCAGTCACAAATGTTCCCTGACTTTCTCTTGAATTTGCAAAAATTGAAAACGCAGCAATCGGCGATAGTTTGCGAGCTCTGTGCGCTGCTGTTATCAGGCTGAGTGAGACCAATGGTACTACTGTTACTACAAGTTAATTATTGACATTTTGAGACAATGCTCATAAAAAAAAAGGCGCACTCTATGCATTAAGGTGACGTGCAGCACGCAGAGCCACTTCTGTTTTTATCCTCAAGTTTCCCTGGGAGTCAGAGAGTTAACGGCGGAATCCGAACTAGAGGTGAATCCTTAAAGCACATTCATCCACCAGCCAACGAACTCCACTTTGAGACCTTGCATTCCCGAGAGGAAGCTATGGTTTGGACGGGAATGGAGACAGCCTGTCGCTTGGCCTTGATTTACAGGTGGTCTCCGCCTGCCAAGAGTAACAAATCACAACATTATGGCCCTCTGAATTCAGAGTAAAGCTCGGTTACAAAGAATGAGAAAAAGAGAGGAGAGGGAGTCTTATGCAAAATGACACACCTCATCTCCAGAAGCGTGTGCGGTTAGTACAGCAATAGGATATCTCACCCTTCATGAAGGGAATTAGTTTGCTCTGGAACCTTTAACTTCCCTGGCAAAAGGGGCAGAGCAGTTGCGCTAAGGTGACGCGGGCTTACAGACGTTGTCAATCATTACTGCAAAAATAGGATGGATTATACATTTAAGACAACTGGTTGGCAACATGCCTGCTTCTATGCACGTCGTGTTCAGCAGCGAGTGTGCTACGCCGTGTCTGGAGGGTTTTAGTAATTAGTCAAAGCTCTCTTTGAGGAGAGACAGTCCTTCAGTCGTCTGGGTGGCTTCAGACGCCAGTCTCAAGTGCTGCAAAGTGTGGGTGGAACAAGGTTTTAGTTAGGAAGTCTACCTTGAGGGCAGCAAGAAAGTGACAGCCACTTCAACCTTTAACCACAGCCAAATGAAAAGAAACACTTGTGTGTAACTTGTCATGTCAGCAGCTACAGCCCGAGGATCTCACTCTGAAATAGCACATAGACAATTGGTCCTTGATGTTTCCACAATATTCGGTTGTCTTTAAAGATTTCGTTCAGGTCGACTGTACGAAGACAGTGGGCTTAGACAAGCGTCCAAAAGCTGAAACCCATGAAATAGATAATGGTTTTAGCTTTATAATACTATCTGAGAAACTCAGACGGTTTTGTCAGGCTCGCACTCTGAGTGCAACTGTGTAGTCTGGATGCAGTCCAGCCGCTACACGCAGCGAACCAGAAGAAAAACTATAATGAGGAGATGTCCTAAGTGCTAATCTTTATAATCAGATCTCTACAATTCTTCAAAATGACAGTTGTCAGTAACGTCTCTAACTACCGGCCCATCTTATTTCATTCAAAGACAGCTGCTAAACCACTGCAATC
Source organism: Nibea albiflora (assembly GCA_014281875.1). Lineage (NCBI taxonomy): Eukaryota > Metazoa > Chordata > Actinopteri > Sciaenidae > Nibea > Nibea albiflora. The sequence goes on along the minus strand of CM024795.1, from coordinate 13,707,778 downwards.
AACAGCGGAGCTCCATGTGGTAGGTGGCACTTATGAAAACCTCTGACGTGTGCATGTTGACCAGATGGAACTGACCTCAACACCAAGGTGGCCGTTCCTGCTCTCTGCCTATGCACACATACAGTATGAGTCCATAGACTAACACACACACACACACACAGCATGTTTGGAGCAGACATCCTGCCAGCCACAAGCCACTACCTCTAAACATCCCTCACATCTGACCTTTTAACTGTGGACCTAGAATCTCCGTAATTACAGAGAGTGTTTTGACTTTGCAAGTAAACACGGCAGCAGAAATAGACACTTCAACTACTATATACAAGTGTGCTGGTGCCAGTTGCAGGTTTCTATTCATAGCTGACTGGAATTAGTGGCTTGTGTCACTGCTCACCATAATGAACTTGCAGTGGAGTGGCTTATTCAGTTGCAAGCGGCTACCAAATTCTACTACTGATGCAGCAACAATACGAAAAAGGCTTATATGAATGAACAGAATTCACTCAACATGCACTCACCTCAAAAGTTTACAAAATTTAAAGATGACTATGTGGAGAGGGTTTTGTGCTAAAACTCAAACACCAGTCTCTGTCAGAGTAGTCCCCTAAAGACTTTAAAACTCTTTGGGTGCCTTTTCCCCCCCCCAAACATGAGCAAGAAAGTAGGTTGGGGAGTGGTGGGTTTGATGGACAGGGCAAATGGCCCTTTTTGGGAGCACAGGGTTGGCTTGCTTCATTGAGAGTCTACAGGGTGAGGTCCTCTTTAGGTTGTGGCACCTGTGGAGCATAAACACACCAGGGAAGGACAGCTTTCCTTTCAGCAGGGCCGCTCCTCTGTTTAGCTTTCCTTCCACCAAAAACATCCCCTAACAGACAATCCAGACCTCCTCCAGCCCTGGCGCCACGGGAAGAGCTGAAGAGCCCTGGAACCTCTGTCTGTGGGAGGCACAATGCTCTCCCAACACTGTTTACCCAAATCCACTTCCTCCATTCCCTCTACCTCAGGTGGCCTTAGGACCCTGGTCACAAAAGCTCTCAAACGTAAGGAGGATAAATACAGCAGCAGGATCGTGGAAGCTGTGGAGTCCATCACTGGCGTTTCCCTGCGAACAGTTTGCAAGAAAAACAAGTGGAAGGGGATCACGCTGGGACTCTGCGTCTGTTAGCAGTGACAAATGGATTCACATATTAGGGTAAACAAATGGATAAAGCGCGTATGTATATCTGTGGGCGCCTGTGCGCTCCACGGGCACGGAAGTGCGCGCGTGCGGTACCGTGCATGTGCGCACTCTCACGAGAGCACGGGAGCTGCCTTATGCAGATGTTCAAGCCGTCCTATTTGAGCGTCACTTTGAGTGCTCAGTCAAATTATTCAGCGCTTGCTGCACGGGCCAGAGCGCAACCCGCTGGGGAACCTGATAAACAAACAAGAGAGAATTATTCAGGGTTTAAACACTTAAACACCCACTTCAGCAGGGCCTTTTAAGTGGGTGATTAAAATGGGCACTGAGCTTCCACAGAAAGCTCAAGAGGAGCTCAGCGCCACCACAGGAGCCCGAGTCACCTAGAGCTTCTCCTATATCTGCACACGTACACACACACGCACGCACGCACACACACACACACGCCTGTCAATCCCAAGCCTACAACACACACTTTGAAAGAACACTATTTGTTACTTTGCTACTTTCAAAAAGCCCTGAAGTCTATAGTTAAGTACAAACTGATAGGTGTAACTAATAACGTTACTTGCTGCATTCCATTTAGGTGAGCTCGATCCAGGGTCCTGGTATTCCGCATGCTGGCTCACTGGGACATTTATTAATGTTACCAGATACACCTGTGCTCAGGTGTGTGGGGTTGCCAAAAGTGAATTTAAGCTGATTTTTGCACTTGAATGGTGGTGTTTGTTTTTGTTTTTTTACACATACTAATGCAGTGAAAGAGCTTCTCTTCAATGTAATTTGCTGTAATAAAAAACACCTAGGTCGATGACAATGCACTGTTAGATGGAAACATATTCTTGAAATGCCGCCTCTCATTAAAACAATCTATCAAAGCAGTTAAACAAAACGTACATGCACAGTGGCAGAAGTCTTTGATCCGCCACATTGGCTGCATGAAAGCTAGCCATTATCTAGCCGCTAAAATGATTCAACAATGAATTGCTCTTCTTTCTAACTTAATGCTTCACACACACTCATACTATTTAGTCACATGCTTATCAATAGCACCCCATTTGAATATCCAGTTCTACAGTCCAGTTTTTGAAACAAAGGGAAACTAAATGGACTAAACTTTAAAAATTTTTTTTTTTAACTATTTCTTAGAACTGTAAAATAAATGCCACTCTCAAGTGTGGAACAAAAGCCTCCAGCCTTAATATAACTGTGAAACGGTGGTGAGAGACACTTTGATCAACAGCTATCCGTCGCTTCAAACTGAGCATATATTTGGGGAAACAAAGCACAATCTCAGCTGCTAATCCCCTGAGATTTAGAGCGCATTCCCCCACAAGCCTTTGATCTCTGGAGTGCATCCGTACAGCTGACTCCAGACATACTGCACGCTCACGCTCACACGCACAAACAGATTTGCACATAGTACATGAGCACCATTTCTCTCATACCGTTAAGATGCCAGATAGAGGTTTTTATTCCCAATGACACCTACCCAGTGACAGCTGACCGTGGTTTTTTGCATTGCATCAGACAATGGTATGTGCCGTCCTGTGGCTATTGTGGAATACACACAGAGATGAGATGCTTTAGCACCAAAAAAAAAAAGGAGAAAAGTGGATAGACCTGATCAAAAGTCTACATGCCACTGGAGCTTTACCTTACTCCAAACTACTCTCATTCTTTCACAGAAATCCTTTCCAGAAGGTGCCATTCACACAGCCGAGGGTTATCCGCTCTGCTTTGTCACGCAGGACAAACTCCTCCAGCTATTAGTAATCTATGTGACATACGATGCCGGATGTGACATTAAAGCCACCTGCGTGTCCTCGAACCTCCCCGTCCCCCAGCTAAGGCTGACGTCAGCCCAAGACTTCCATCCCATCTTCTCATGGGAAAATTCAAAACAAAAATCACAGAGGCCCTCTATGGCCAGGTGCTGCCCCTCCTCCCCAAAGGCTAAGGCTTTTCTTCTCTTTAGAGTGTGGCTCCAAACTTTTCTTCCAGCCTCTTCAAAGAGCAACAACAGGCCCTTCGGTCCCTTGGGAGCACAGAGGGGGTAGAGCCCGGTGGGAGAGGGGCATACGTCACACAGCACGCACAAGAGGCCAGCCGGTGGGAAAAGAAAACGCACAGGGAGAGGACAGAAAGAAGGGGAGAAAGAGGAAGAGGAGTCTGCATTTGAAAGGTGCTTTCAGCTTCTAGACAAGGGCCCTCGCTTTGTGCCAACGACAAGGAGAGAAAAAGCACAACAGCAGAAGCAAAAGACGAAGGGGGCGCAAAAACCTGCCATGTCTTTTATCAGACTCGGAGGCTGAGGGAATGCGTTTAAAAGCTTGAGGCCTACTTCCAAAAAAAAAAAAAAAAAAAGAAAGAAAATCAAAGCTCTGGCAACCAACTGTGAGACAAGGGGGTTACGGGCAGAAGTTTCACTGTGATTCACTTTTGAGTTGCATTCTGTCGTCAGGTGTACCTCAGCTTTTTGTCTGCGACTCCACACAAGTTGATGGAAACTCATTGTGAAAAAGAAAAAAAAATTATACGATTGGGAAGACCGCTGCTTGCGAGAGGGTAGGGCTTTTTGGTGGGGGAAGAGGAGCCATCAGTGTCACTACAACACCTCCCCGCTGCATGGCCCGCTTCAAATTCAGTCTCATTTCATCAGCCACAACCAACACAGGGCCACAGGGTAAACTCAAGAAACAGATGGAGACTAAGCGGGGAGAACTAGGAGAGGGGGAAGGGGGGGTTTTTAAGAATAGACAGGGGGTTACTTTGTGAGGAATAACCATGAAAATAGATTTATTTTTAAACATGATGGGACTTTTCTTTCATCCGATGCCAAGAAAAACAACCTAATAAACTAACCAACAGAAATTTGAACTTCCAAGTCATAAGTTGTGGAAACCTTCCACCCTATTAATATCTATGTCAGCAACATAATTCTGCAGGGGCGCGCATAACATATCAAATTTGTGGCTAGGTGTAGACACGATGCGGTACACAGGGGAGAAAGTGTGCCAAGGCTCACGTGACCTGGACCTCATGTGTTAGAGTCCAGCAGATCCACCTGCCCACACCACTCACTCACTCACTCACTCACTCGCTGACTGTCCCGTGAAACAAATGCTGCATCTGACTGCAGAACTCATGAATGGGTGTAGTAGAGTCTGCATGGAAACATCATTAAGCCTTCAAGTGCATCTTCACGTCTCAGTCTTTCTGTGCACACCACAATTTCAAAATTTACAACCGTTTAATGAAGGCAAACTGCTAATGCGCGCAGATCTTCGGAACAATGACTTGTGTGAAACTGGCATTGTTCCTACCGGGAATATGGTTTGGAAAAGATCAGATCAAAAGAATTCCAAGCGTGGACTCCCTACTGTTGACACCCGACCCACATTCTCCTGGACCCTGCTTCAGCTGGGAGGGGGGGGGGCAAAGAACAGCAGCTATAAATAACTGTCTCACCAGGTATTCTTTACAATATAGACAGCTTCTAAAGCTAAGTGAGTTTCATCCACATACTCTCACCTAAGAGGCTAGCTTCTGTTTTCGTGTGAGAGCACAGCAGGGTCGAGGCTTTTAAACCTCTTCTCGCTGAGCGTTTAGACGTCTAATACAGTTAAAGCGTGTCACAGAGGGATGTAGATTCATCTTGAACAATTATTCATAATTCAAGATTATTTTTAGACTATAGGCATGAAGTAAACATGACTTTAATTTATAAATGAAAATCCATGAATGTTTCAGACCTCATAACATTTGCGTGTCGTTTAGCAAATGAAACATTTGCTTGAAACGTCCTAAGACACATAAATGATGAAGTCATGATGTTTAGCATAGTGCTTATTGCTGCGTTCCAGTCAAATTCAGAGGTCGGAATTTCCCACTTGAAATTTCCAACTTTCGACCTCCGAGCGCTCCAGGTGCACAACGCCAGAAAAATAAAACATGGCTGACCGTGACAAACTGATGTTTCTTTGGAAAGTGTACACACAATTGAACTCTCAGCAGTGCAGCCTTGCATATAAATGAAACAGAGGAGGAGAAACGGTGCATGAGGTAACAGACGCCATTGTACGTTTTATTTTATGGCATTTTTATACTTGGAAACGTATTTTAATATTCCATTCACTAGCCTAATACAAACACTGCAGTCTACAAATGCGCCCTAGCCGCCACCCCTATTGATTGACAACTGCTTCTTCTTGAAGTCGAGGTAGAAGGATTTGCCCAGAGTTTACAAGCAGGAACTCCGTCTTTGAGTGGCATTCCTTTGTACTTTTTCTGGGAGGTCATAAATTTTGAGCTCCCAATTGTCTGGAATGCAGCATTACGCTACACATGACAAATGTAAAACATACCAATATAAAGTTTGATCTTTTGTAGGATTTAAACATGCTGACAGCTAACGGACCAACGGTACTGAAGCACACATCTTGCAAAATGTCAAGAACATTTTTTTGGGGTGCTGAGAAAACATGCGTGGATACAGAAACATAGAAAGTCTCTCCTTAGCAGTGCAGATGATAAGCACGCTGGCAGTATAACCATTATATCAACCATTTAGGCAGCTTGCGTGACAGCTGACAATATTATTATTTTACAACTTAACGCTACCCTGAGTGTCGGCGTGCGAACAAGGATTTTCTACCATCATGCACGTCATGCCCTCCTAAATCTGTAGAAATTGTAGAAAGTTATATGAGACAAACAAATGGTTTGAACTTAAAGATCCAGTGTGTCGGACATCACAATTACATCACCGTCCTCTTCCAAGCGTGTACGAGAAACTACGGCCATGACACAAAAAAAAGTGAAAGAGCCTATCTTGAGCCAGTTGTTTGTTCATTCTGGGCTACTGGAGAAACATGGCAGTGCAAACGCTGACAGTATAATTAGTGGACGGACCTTCCAGGTCTGTGAGGTGAAGCCGGCACAGAAGTGTCCATGACCAAAAGGGCCCAGTACCTCTCTCATCACGAACTTGCCATGCTACGCCATAGCTGGCTTCAAAAACGGAGCCATAAACGACAAGACAGTGGACTTTAAACCTGACTTTAGTAGGGATCAGTAGATATTTTACTTGCCTAGAACTTCCCCAAGTCTTCAGTTTCCTGAAATATCCTCATACAGACAGCTCATATTTTTCAAGAATTCAGTTTCACGTGCAATTGTGTTTTGCTTGCACTGTAATCAGTTTAAATTTAAATATAACATGACCTGTACATCAGAACTGCTGCGTGCAGTATATGCCAGAGTTGTACTGTCATAAAAAGCGGAGGGAAAGTAAGCAGCTACATGCCCAAAACAACGCGCTTCTTAAGGACCTGTCAAGTATCTTAAGAGGAAAATCACGCCACACAACATCACAACAGAATATTTAACGTAGGTGCTCTAATGTGATGACTTCCAAGAGATCCTGCACTTAATATATAGACGGATTTCAGCTCAAAGTGTCTGGATCGTGGGTGGAGAAACTGATTTTCCCTGTTGTCTTTTCTCGAGCTCAAATTCCTCAAACATGCTGCCTTTTGAGGAAGGCATCGCTAACCAAAGAGGCTTAAAGCTCCTCTGAAGCAATTCCAAAGGATTTCCTCACTTGACAACAACAGCACAGTGTTTATGGCAATTCCAAAATACAAAAAAAAAAAAACAAGCATGACCTCCAACATTTTCTCCCCCAGCCTTTTTACAATCCACCAGACTGTCAATGCTTTCAGCTCAGGCTTGATCTGCTGTTACCTTTAAAGAAAAGCCCTCAGATGTGTGCATGGGATGATACCAACACTTGCGCCCTAGAGGAGTGGATGAGAGGTCTACAAAAGGAGCGTTAAAATCCACCAATTCATTTTGGCAGCGTGGAAACAGAGAACAGCTAAACACAAAAAAAGGCACAAAACGGAGGTGTCTGACCGTCTCAGCCAAGACGAAAAGTTTGTCCGCGAGCAAAGTTTACCAAGACTTTGAGTACAGAAGAGCGAGACTAGCAAAAAAAAAAGGCGATAAACTACCAAATGCAGCCTCACGTAAGATGAAAAGGCGTCAAAGTGCACAGCTGGCACACCTTACGTGAAATACGCACAAAGCACCGGGAGGACACCGGGCATTTCTACCCCACCATGCATCCGTGAACCTCGTGGACAGCGTCGTACTCACCCGTGCAGTCAAACCGCAGTTGTTCTTGTGGTGACAGTCCCGCTGCTCGAGGCGAGAGCTCGTGCAGTAGTATTTCTGCTTCACGAGCCAGTCGTCGATTCCCTTTCTCGCCAAACAGGCATTGACTACAAAACTGTCGCCTGGAAACAAACCATTCAATATTATTATTATTATTAGTAGCAGATACAAACTATATATTTGTTTTCGCACCACACTCATGTTTTCCATAGGCGGCCCATCTTCAAAGAGTCGGACTGAGCTGAGCTGAGAGAGCTCACTCAAAAAAAAACAACTGTTCACACGCCGACTGAAAAATATATGCTACACTTTATTGTGGTAAGTAAATAAGCGCGCTTACCTTCTGGACTCTCCCTCGGTTTACAAATAGCGGCTTTGGGAGACAAAGTCAGAAGACAATGACTGCTGTTACTCGAAAGTCTCACAGAAGAAGCAGAAGAAGAAGCTGTGATTTCTCTCAGGAATAAGAAAAGCTTACCATGTTTCGAGTGCAGTTTACCCATTTCTATGCATCGAGTTGGAGTTGAAAACCATCAGAAGAATATAATCCAAAGAAAGAAAGAAACAGGAAAAAGAAAACGGGCTTTTCGATATCCAGACAGAGGAGCGTCCGTAGAGACCGAGAGCAGACTGCGCTCAGTACAGGACCGTACGACTGGAGAGCCAAACGAGCCTTTGATCCGGAGCGCCGCCGCTGACAACACGCACACACACACAGGACGACGATGACTTCCTGTCTGAACTTTCAGAATAAAACACTTAACGGCTGAGACACGTCGGCTTCACAAGTTTAGAAGCAGTAATAATAAATATGACCATTATGCTATTACTGAAACCAAATTATTTTCGGAGGGTATTGCCTGTTATAATTTTCACAAATGCCCGTTTTAGTTTCCTGTAAATCTTAGATAGTCGTAGTTAAACCAAACCCACTCTGTGTCAACGTTGTAGCCTATTTTAATTTATGTTTTATTGTGAAAGTTAATGGAGCACGACTTCCGGTCCTCACTAAGATAACTTTTTTTTCACTCAGCTTTCCTCCCTCTTTGCTGTCTTCAAAGCGCGCAGGACGCGTCAAGAAAAGCTGATTTCCAGACACCGGGGGATCAGGATAACTTCACCTCAGACTGTAAACAAGAGCATTTAAACGCACTGACAGTGTCAGTGCTTGTCAAACAAAGAAAATAAAAAAATAAAAAGGTGTGGGGACTCCCACGTGCACATTCAGAGGTCCCTGAGCAGTAGCAGGTTAATTGGGACCAAATGAGTCCAAGTCACACAGTGTAGTGTGTAACATCTTATTTCAGTGTAAATAAAATAAGCAAACGCCACAGGCACTTAGTAGGGGTTGTAAATTGCTGTTAAAGTTTCAGTGAAGCAAGATGTGATGAATCTTATACATCACAAATCAATACCTAAGCTACAAGATCTTTTTTTTTTTTTAGACATTGCAAGCAGCAATCCAATGACTGGATCCCCCCTTGACCTATAACGCTGTTCATTTTTACTGACAAACCTTCACAGGGGCAAATTCATATCACACTGGGTTCTGTGGCCAGCATCCGCGTGTCTGTTTGGGGTCTTTGACATGAAAATAAGGTTTAGAAATCACAGTCTTATTGGACTGAGGCAGCAGATGAAAGCGGTCCAAGATTCTTTTGAAGTCTTCAGTAACAGACAGAAGCCACTGTGCCACATGTCATGCCAGGCTCAGTGTAGGCAGCATAGGCTAATAAACATACACGCATGCTACACGCATGATCTTGTCAGTAAAGCAATGATGAAGTAAGTAAAAGGTAGATAAAACAGTTATCTATGCATACTACAAAAATACATGCTCATACTTGAATGATCCCAGATCAGCTGTGTGTTTTTGTCCTTTTTCACAGAAATGCAGTGAAAACTATCAAAGAGAAAATTCATTCCATGATTTGGAAAAGAAATGTTCATATAAGAAAGATATTTCTGAGATAAAAACGAAAGAAAAGACATATCTGTGATTTGTAACATAATGTTTATCTTCACTGGCTCGAAATGGGAGACACATTTTGCCGATTCATAATGTGTGTCCTTGATTGTTCACACCCACAGAACCTCTGTTTCACAAAAAATCAAATATACAGTGTTTTTATCTAGTGCTGAAGAATTTTTAAGATTTTTGCTTAATTAATCCAATCAATCACCCGAGAATAAAAGAAGCGTTCTTGATGTACAGTAGGTTTTATTCCCAATAGATTTAAATACATTTGCGTAGCAACAATTTTTCATCAAAAGAGTGTTCTAAGAGTTGTCATCTGGTGTGAAAGGTAATGCTTTTTTGTGTTATCAATCAAGTAAAAAAACACATCTATTTTTAGAGCAGAACGCTTCACTTTCCATTTCTGTGTCATGGTGTATTTTTTTTTCTTTTAAGTCTATAAAAAGCAGATTAAAATCTTAGAGGAGGCTTTGTTCAATTTCAGGACATAATCTTGAAACTAAACATCTGTAAAAGCAAACGAATTTGTTGGAAGTGCCGCTGAAATGCCAAAATGTATCAGCATTTTAGTAGATGGTTTCCACATGTTTGGGTGCTATGACCTCTTCAGACTGTGTTTAAGTTTAGTTGTGTGCTTTTCCTTACCTGTATATATACACCTCCAGCACATATATCTTGGTCTATCTAGTCTAGCATGCGCAACTTGAGGAATTTGTCATGTTGGCATCATTATAAGTCACAGCTCTTTCTTTAACTTTCCAACAGTTTTCAACACCAATCTCTACCCGCATCAGAAACCCATAAGAGAACACACATGCAGCCATAGTTCTAGTTCCTCAAGTGGTGTCTTCATAGCAGCTGTAGCCCCAACACTCAGTTACAGAGCTATGTAACCCCTTAATACACATCTGTAAATTCATCTTGAGCCTTCTTAGAGTTTAATACATCATCTACCTGCAGAAGAGGTCCTATAAATTCCTGTGCATAGTTCAGCAGCTAATAGCCAGAGGTGACATATGCAAATATAACTGAGTTGAGATGATTTCTGGGGAAGTCAAGATCAAAAATGTAATCAGGCCCCAATTTTCTGGGAAGGATTTTCACATCTTTAGGGATGCGACTATACACTGGACACATCTCTCTAATGGAGCCCTCCAGTTGCATTTCTACTAAACAGTGATTTCCGCATCCTGACTCTATCATCACACGTTGTACCAAGAGGAATCAGGCTCCCCTTTGAACTAGTCTGCCACAGACACAGATGAGCTTGTTATTATAGCAACTCGCCTGAATTTGCTGGGAAAGAAGGCCTGTCCCTCTGACACACTTCCTGTCCTTTGAAGAGGCCAACGGAGAGATGGCTTTGCGGGCCCTATTTCCAAGCTTCGCCTTTGATGCCTGCTAGAGAGGAGGTGGTGGGGGTTTAAAGCCAGAGTTCCAACTCATGGACGTGAACCCCCAAACCTCCAATCAATCCCCATTATCCTGGGTTGCAGTTATTTTATCTTGACACATCGTCAAATCGGAGAATTAATGAAGTAGATATTTGGCTTTTATTGAGGCATTTGTCAAATCCATTGGATATGTGTCTGCCGTGTTTCTTCTTTTATGGTGGAAAAGCTTCATAGAACAAAAGCTAAATTCTTCAGGCACCTGCCTGATTGATGTAGGTATTTATTGACCTGGGGGAGCTCCTACCTTGGTGGCCAACCCTAGCTCATTCCACCATAAAACTCGGCATTCTCCCTGGAAACAAGCATAATAGGGGGCATTCAGACGGCCAGATTCGGGGGGATCTAATGGTTTGTCTGTGTTTATGTCCTTGTAACAATGTTAGGGGCCTGATGCCTGGAGAGCTCACCGGAGGGAATACTGCCTGGTGGTGAGGAGGGGGATGTGGAGCATATAGAGGGAGAGAAGAGCAGCTGCTGGGCGCTTAAAGCTCAAACATGTGACTGTTGCCTTTATCTTGAAGAACAAAAGGGCATAGATGTTGTAAAGGGCAGAAGACAATCGCGACTGAAGTACAGTGTTGATTCCTGCAGCGGTGGTGACTCAGCCCATTGTGGTGGCCCAGCGTGTGATGTGTCAGGCGAAGGGTCTGTAGGGAGGAAAAGACAGCCTGGCATGCGTTTGCCATTCTGCATACTGGAGGAAATGGAAATACTCTGGATTGACAATATTCCCAGACACTTTTGTATGTTGCACATACAAAAGGTGCAGGAAGGGTGTGGTTTAAACACAGTCTTAATATATCTTCATATGCATCATATATATTGTCATATTTGCATAAAAATCATCAACATTAGAATTTTAAAAGATCTTACACCTAAGATTTGCCTTAATAAGAGATCTGAGCCCATAATTTGCATTAGTGTGAACTAAGGGAATCCTTATTGTCCCACTTAAAAATTCCTTTTTAACTTAAAGCAGCATATAAAACACTAAACCCTAAAAAAGGCCCTTAAGCCTACTGACGTTTCCTTTTTGCAAGACTAGTGTCTACATTAAAACTGAAGTGATGTGAGGTAAATAAACACACACTTGTGCAGACTTTCAGGCGCGCCGCTGAAGGACTGGTAATTTTTCCAACGTCAAAAACTCTCCAAATTTAGGCCTGTATAATCAATACTTTCTGCTTCTGTACTTTTCTTTACTATCTGCACTCGGCACTGGCTGCTTTTTTGAAGCGGTGGGGGTGTAGCCCTATCCAGAACGAGGACACAATTAGTGTATTCAGCCGAAAACAGTGGGGTTCCCCCTTTGATGTGAGGATCAAATGAAGGAGCTGTGTGTTTTTGTCCAAAATGACAGGCTTGCCAGGTTTACTAATGGGTAGCTAATAGAAAGAGAGGTTTATGATGCTCATTAATTACACAGTCTGTCATGTGTTGGAAGGGTAGAATAGAGAAGATAGAGAAAAAGAAAAGGAGAGTGGGGTGCAGCAGAGGAAGCAGAGAGAAGAGGGTGGGGGTGGGGATGGTGGTAAAAAAAAAAGGAATGGGTGTACCCTGAAAACGGGGGGGGGAAATAGGAAATGAGTGGAAGTGAAAGTGCAAGGGAAAGGAGAAGATCTCTTAAGCGATCCGCACAAAACCTGAGTCGATGGAAAGCGGGAGAGAAAAGAAGAAGAGAAAGAAAGGAACAGGAGGAGATAAAATAATCCTTTCCCAAGATAAGAGCAGCCACCAAGACAGGAGCTTCAAAGAGCAAGAGACACTCTCATGGGAACGTGCCATAAACCTTTTCCTCATCTTCAGAGGAAAATTCAGTCCCTGATCCAAACACGCCCAAGCTCTCAGCACCCACCACTCTGCAGGTGTCTGAGGCCCGGCGACTCCTGGGGTGGCGTGCACACTTCCAAGCAACGCCGCCTTTGAACTGCTTGGAACCATGTCGAGTGGCGATGGTGATCTGCACATAAGGTGCAAATGAGAATAGTTAATGAAGAGAGAAGAAAAAAATCAGAGCCTGTCACTCCCACCACAGGGAAGACTAGTGATCTCTGCTATCAGCTTCAACCAGCACAACTCCTATGAACCCTCTGCAGACGCAGTTTGTCATTTCAAGCTGAGCCACGAACAATGCCCTTGCAGACAGTAGCCTATCTTTTGTGACAGAGTAGAGGTGTGATTTGTGGGATGTTGCTAATGGATGGAACGGTGAGTTTAGGGTAAATGAGTCTGTCATGAACACTGAGCATGTCCAGTGACCTGTGAGAAACCAGGCTGCTCTCGTCCCCATAGGGCCGGGCACCAGTGGGGCCACTCAGCCAGACAAGGTTTATTTAGCTAAGCTCTGAGTCTCCCACACATAGAGGCCCGCACCGCCATGGAATTCATTATCCTGGGCCGTTAACGGGCCGCTGGTGTTTTGAATAGTTTCAGCAGGCTTTGAAATTGCACTCTCTGCTTGGGTTCAATCGCAGAGGCCATGATCAAATTGCACTGAGTGTTATATCATCTTCAGGGCATTCGGCTTGAGACGAGAGGCTGAGGTCCGCACAGGAAAACAATGGCAGGCTAATACCCAAATATTTAGCAGCACTTTCTACAGCGAAGAGGCCTGTGTCAGAATAACACGGCAATGGCTCGGCGCAGTGAGCCTCTGGGCTCTTGTTGCAGAAAGGCTTCCTCATCACAAACCCGTGACCTTTCACCTACAGATCCACAGGAAAACAAGCAGGACAATATCTCTTTCTTTTGGGAGAATGGAAAATCAAAATATATACCTCTGCTGATAGAAGCCGAGATATATCACCACCACAACGGCAGTCATTTTCCTTTTTAGCTTCAGGTTGAGGATGTCATGAGTCATTAGATTTGGTATAAAACAGGTAAAGATTAGTCTTTTGTTGAGAAATGTTGATCGCAGTCCTGATTCAATAAAAGCATGTCGAAGAAAAGAAGCACGGTGGAGGCCGTCAAGGTCACCTATCCCACCACTGTGTCCTCCAATGCGTCAGCCAATGCAGCCTAACTCTTTGCAGAAGTTATTCACGCTGCAGAAATATAGAGAATCAATTCTTTGTCCAGCATCTACACGTTGTTACTGGTGAAAAACTGCTGCCTAACTGGAACAAAATCTGAAATTTCCAGATACTCTCAAAGGTGGAGCATTATGGCAGCTTCATTGCAACCTGCATGGAGGGAAACTGTGGGGTTTCTACAATTACTGGAACTGTCAAATAAGAGAGAGACTTTTACGCAACAGGCCAACAACATAGCTGTGAGAGAAAGACACTTTGGAAGCTCACACAGCCTGAAAATCTGTCAAGATAGATGGTTTTATACCCTCTTGTATATTTCACTGCTTAAGACGTTCATCCCTGGGAGAATAAAGAATTTACTGTAAGATTGTCAGACACACAGTTCTTCTTGCATGAATGAAAATAACGTTGCACATTTCCCAACAAAGCCCAGAGTTACACAGAGAGGTGATCAGGCACATTTAAAGACCCATGCAGTCACTGATCTTGCTCAACAGAAAAATACATCATATGCTGCGCTTTCTGCTCCAAAGAGCATTTCACAACACACTGTTTTGACATTGTTCTTTTTATGTGTTTACTTAAAAAAAATCTTGTAAAGCATATCATTTAACCAGACAAAAGCTACAGAGTGCTGTCAGCAGAAGCAGGCATGCCTCAAGCAGCATTGTAAAGCAAGTACTTAAAATAATTTTTCCACAACAATAAAACATTTTGGAGTTGGCTCATAGCCACCCCCACAGCCTTCTGCCTGTAGCTGCTTGGCAAGAAAGCATCGAGGACATTTCAGAAGAAAAAGCTATAAAAGCAACACTAATTCTTTACTGGCTGGTTTTCACCTCTATAAAATGTTTTGACTGTATGCTACAATGAACAAATAAATAATAAAGCATATTGATTCCTTTTATAGCACTGTTTCTAGCACAAGCCAAATTAGTGTGAGTGCCAGCCTCAACACTTGAGTATAGTCTGCCTGCACAGAACAAAGTTAGATGTCAAGTTTTCATCTCTGAGCAGGATTCTTTCTTTCAAAACAACTTTCACGGACTGCTCATTTATGTGCCGTGGAAGAAGGAATGAAAAAGCAGCAGCAAGCCTCAGCTTTTTTCCCTATTACATCCACTATATGGATCCTATGATTGCATTGGACAGCCCCGTGAACATGTATTACTCACAACATGATGACTATACTCATCAATTTGCTACCCAGCTAAGACAAATGTTTAAAAGGGTGATACCTCTGTGAAGCAGTACAGCGGAGCTTTGAGCTAAATGCTAGTGCCAGCATGGTAACACGCTCACAATGATGCTTACCACCTTCACCATCATAGTGTGGCATGATCACATGCTAATATTTGCTACTTTTTACCTATTACCTCGAAATAGAAACTACGGTTGAGGATCATGGGAATGTCATTTTATTTAAATAAATGAGGAATCCGGTTCAGTGTGTTTGAGCCTGAGGTGGGTTGTGTTGCACCTGCAGCCATGCCCAAATTGATGTCCCCATGTGCTGCCCGCACCCTGGGGTATATTTTCTACATCATTACAGCAATGTGAGAATATGAAATCACTGGAAGGTGATAACAATGTTACTCTCCAGTTGAATCCGTGTCAAGGCAGCTGCTTATGCCTCTTTGCTTGCAGTGTTTATGTGTATGCTACATGAGGGGTGTTACCCTTGCTCCCGACTGCTTCCAGGTGATGAGACGCAGCCACATTCGGCATCCCTTCCTGGACCTGGTCCGGCCTTCCAATCTGCAGTATGTTCTTGTTTTTCACGGTGGTACTTGTTCATGACCTGAGGACTGGTCTACGTATAGTTGATTTTGCTGATTGCGCGTCAGAGATATTTTTGTTTAGAAGCACTAGATGTACAGTAGGTGTGCTGTTTCTCCGTGTTTTTTGGTTTAATAAGGGATAATGGTTTGATAGTGAGGGTTTTTCTTTCCTCGAAGAAAAACTTGAACAGCATCTACTCTGCCTTTGTTTCCCTTTTAGTTTACCTCACCTCTTTTTGTTGTATTATTATTATTCCTGGCAATAAACGATTTTGTTTTACCAACCATGCTTTTATGTAAGTTCCATTTCTGTACATGGGCTGGGTCGTAACAGTCCAGTATTCCCTTTTAGCTCTGTTTTCGGTCTCTACTAAATCCTGAGGGGGGAAATTGCTAAATGCTTCACTATGTTCAAGATGTAACTCTGTCTGTCCACTGTTTAGCAAAAACGAGGGGAGGCAGCAGGCAGCTGAAAACAGCTGCATCCAAAAATCAATTCTGCAAAAGCGGAGAGAGTGAAATAAAGTACAACTGCGAGCCGGGGAGCTAATTTCAGATGAAAGTCATTATAAAGCTCCATAAAGCATCAGAAAAATATTTACCTTTAATTGAATTATGTAATTGTGTGTTTCAATATCCTGTTGACAGATGCATGAGTTGAGGCTTGTAGGGTTTACAGTGACATACATGGAGCGTGTCCTTCACAGAAGGAAACCGCTGCTTCCTCCAGGAGCTGATCAAACACTCTCCCACCAAACTCTCTATAACTCACCCCGCAGATGTCTGCCTTTTTGCGTGCCTACTGCCTACTTTGCAACAATGGCAGACTTTCCATACAGAGTTGATGAAGTTAGCTGGACCTGACAGTGCACATGCCTTTGCGAAGAAACTGTCCTCTTTCCTACACAATGGTGACCAAGGTCAGCTGTTAGTCTTCAAATAGACCACCATCAAAGACGTTAAATTCTGCCCGTGCCAGTAAATGACCATCCGCAAACTCCTTTCATCATGAGAGGGGGCAGTACCTCATTGCAGAGTAAAACCAGTTCAGAGTGTGGGATTTAGTGCTCAATAGTATTTCTCAAGTAGAGGTACATCTATTAGATGGCTAGAAAAGCGATTCAATAAAACAAAAAGAAAAAGAAAACTTTATTTTGTCAGAAATCACTAGCCAACCTAGATATTTCAGAATCTTCTCTAACGTGAACAAACTGTTCCCTTTGGCATAAAAAGTCACGTCTTACATACGTGGTGCCTGCAAGTGTACAACCATTAAGTATCGTAAAAGATGTTCAGTGGATTTGATGTGGCTGTGAGAGGGCCCTCAACTGAGAAGAGGGGGCAGTCATCCAGTGATGCGTTACGTGAGATGCTTTTCAAACAGTGGGTGAACTGACCCCTGAAGCCGGGTCACCGCACGATGCCCCGAAGTCCAGCAAGGCCCCACCCCTGCAAAAAAAGGGGGCAGTTAGGTCTTCACAATAAGACAATTCATCTCTATAATGAAGTTGTGTTCCCAGAGAGAGAAAGACTGGCCGGATGGATGGCTAGTGGTCCAACGACTGGCTCTGAAGGTGGGGGTGAAGGTAAGGGGAGGGAAGTGGAGGCTCCATAAAGGCCAGTGATGTCACCCTGCTGGAGGTTGCGCCTTTTTGTTGCCTACTAGCACAAGGAGAAAACTCGGAGTGGAATAGGAACTGGATCCTGTCACTTTTAGACACACGATAGGAAACATGAGAACATTTTTGTCTGAATTTCATGGCAAAATGATACAAACAGTAGAAAGTGAGGACATATGTGAATAAAGATGAGTTTTATTGTCTACTAACTTAAAATATAGTGTTGCATTTAATTGGTTTTTCATCTTTGTAGTTAGTGAGATGGAGAAAAGGGCTAAAACCTCCATCCTGTTCCCTCCTGCTCTTTGATATCACCTTTGCAGAATTTTTCTGTTTCCGTTGGCAGATGTCTTGACAAGAGAAATTTGACTGCAGCCCATGAATATTATTTTGACCAGCAGACATTACTAGACAAAACAAAAATAAAATAAAACACAAGTTAGTGACAACAGCAATATTCAAGTACGGCCAAAAAACATCTGTCGCCACATCTAAATGAGCTGAAGATTTAAATTTATCCTTGGAAAAACACAAAAATGTCGGCAAAACAACTCTTAACTAAATTATAAATGTGGCTGCTGAGGAACAGATGCTCTGTTCCTGAAACACTTCAAGTGGACACTGAAAGCGTGACTGAGCCGGAGTGTAGCCGGATGCTGTGTACATTCTGCATAATACTCCGCAGCCCACAGTATTTTTGTGTTCAGTACAGTTTGGCAGGTGATATGCGTGCTGACCATTTGTGGTGACTCCACTGCCTCAGCGGAGAGACGAGCTATCATCATCATGCAGTGACAGACACTGAATTTTAGGAACACTGTAAATGTTGAATTCAGTCAAATGATTACAGATCTTATACTGTCGCACTGAAAGTGAGTTTTCAGTGTCATCATCAGATTCTGATATATTATTTGATGTTAAAATCTTTTCAAAAATAAAACTGAGTGTGAATCTAAAGGTATACGTATGAGTGTTCAGTCACAGCATAATCTCTCGCTGCGAGACTCTCAATGTCAGTGACCTTCACAGTCACCTGTTAAAACATTGCGTGCGCCAGCTACTTGATACATACTCCTATTACCTCAGTGACTCCTATCAGTGCTGAGCATCACTCTTTCACTGGCTCTGGTTTACACATTTTAAACACTTGGGTGGTTCCACTTGTGTTTAGCACGTAGCTTCATGGACTATGATTTGTGGATACAGAGAGGAAGTGGGATGGATATGTGTAGTCCAACGTGCAGTACTTTTTTCAAACCTGTAATTTTACTCTTACTTAAGTATGCATTACACTATGTAATCTGCTTTGCTGCTTTTAAAATCACAACTTGCGTTAGGTCCAAATTTTGCATCTGTATTTTTTGTAGCCAATCACCAGGGAGACAAATGAGGCAGAAGCTGCCTGCGTCTTTTTGGAAGAGCACCGGCTTGCAATCTGCAGCAATAGTTTTGGCATCTGTTCTGTTTTTTCTACGCGCGACAAGCAAATCTGGCAAGAAAACATGCTGCGGACTAATGAGAGCCACATACTAAAGGCGCTGTAGTAGCCTGCACAGGTTTGGAGAGGTAACCTCACTGACCAGAACAGCACAGGTAATTCAGGAACTACAGATTAGGAGAATCAGAGATCAAATGGAGACGTATTAGGCCCTGGCCTGGCTGTTTGATCGCAGTATGATTGTACCTTCATGACTATAAGTGACAGTTAAATTGAACTGTAACGAAAATACTGATGAGTACATGTGTTCTACGCGGGTTCAAAAACATTTTTAATAGTCTTTAACAGACAAACTTATTATTATCTGTACTTTTATTTGGAAAACAAATTGCCTCTCTTTGACCCATTTATACTTAGTATCATTTATTAAAGTAGTGTACTTCTTCTACTTGAAAATAGATATTTTCTTACCTGAATCACCCACTGACTGCCTGCTATTCATAAAGCATTGAAGCTAATAAATACTCTGTGTAGTTTCTGAGAAACTTTTTAACACCCGTCATGCAAATTATCTTAGCATAATCACACATTCCGCTCCGACACACTCTTTCTATATGTATGCGTATATAAATAAAACATTTAAAAAGGACTGGCACTTATGTTTGATTTACCCTCTGACCCCCTCGAGATACAGATGCAGATATGACCATGCAACAAATTCACACATTACCATTTTTTTCTGGCTAAGACATTTCCTGATCTTGTTTCTGCAGTCTAATTCATAATTACTAGTATGAAGCAAGCTAGAAGTTACTACAAACTTAGGGAGGACTCAGTAATGGATTTACAAATGCCTGATGAAAGCCAGTCCTGGGAAGCAGCTAGTATCTGTCTATTTTTTCTAGCTCTGTTATACAATAAGAAAATGGCTACATATCAATCTAACTGTGACCACAGCGGACTCAAAAATGGCCCTCCATGGATCTGTGTTGTTTCTATTTTACTGTATTTGACTTTGATGCATGGCGACTGCTCGTGGACCTCTGACCTTAAAATGGTAGTGCAACTTAATCCAAGATTAGACATGTTTGCTCAGTACAAAGTACAAATCTCCCTCCATCTATCAAAGCAGAAAGTCTTTTGAAAAATTGAGAAATGGTTTAGGATAAATCCGTGAGGATAAAAAGATGTTGACGCTGAACCAAAAACAGCAACAAATATGAAAAAGGTCATTTGTGTCGTCTCATTTTTGATTCCTCTGGATTTTATGGCATCCTATGCATTTGGCACGGGACACCCCCAAAGTTCAAATAGAAGTCAGTTGGACAGTTCGGTTTAGTCTCACACAAATCCAGTGGGAATGGGAGGACGAACAACATCACGGTCCCATTCTTTCTTCTGGGACTGCTGCATATCCAGACCACTGGACCACCACAGATCCTACATTTTCACATCCACAATTCTGCCTCTGATAATATCGTCTAAGCCCTGCTGATGCCTTAATTTAAAGCAAAGTTTGGTCGGATGATCACACCCTGATCCACACCTTGCCAGACCCACTAGCGGTGAGCCCCGTCACCGGTTTGTTTTCTCGAGGTCTCAAGTTGTTCCTCTCGGTTTCATAACAATTTGAAGTCTTTTCCGTGGAGGAGTTTGCAAGGCTGTAATTGGGAGCAGATGAGGAGGCCCCTGCATGCCTCCATGGTGATGTCAGCTATGGTGGAGGGAAAAGCATGGCGGGATGGGGATGGGGATGGGAGGTGGAAGGAGGGGAGGGGGCATGCATGTGAGCCAAAAGGTCTGAGAGGCGGCCGACTCTCTGCAGGTCTACAGGTGGGCCGACTGGCAGAAACGCTGCTGCAAAACACAGCCAAAGAGCTCACGCATATATATCAAAGGCGGAGAAATAATTTATTTTAAAAGATCCCTCATAAAACATCTTAAGGGAAAAGCTAATCGGAAAAAAAAGGCTATTTTTCTCACCGGTTAAAATTAATGCCTCGTTATCTGTTCCTGGAACAACACGTATTAATATGCTGCACAATGTTTTCACCATCCATTATCTAGTCAAAGAGACTTGTGGGGGCATTTTTCATTTTAAGCATTAGTCTGGCTGCTTTTTGTTGCGCTCTGCTTGTTGAGATTCTGTGATCTAAAATGTAAATTCGTTAAGCACTTTGCTCTTATCCTGGTACACACAAACTGTGCCCACCTAGTGCTGCCCTGACCCATTTCGCTGCATGCAGGACATTTGCATGAAAGGAATGAAACTCGATGCCAAAATAAACATCAATTAAAGCTGTCAAACACCACCAAAAACAGCTGCAGCTTTGAACAGCTCGACCAGCAGGCTTCAAAAGCAAGCCGTCTTTAAAGGACTGCCTCACATGTACGAAAGGCCAGGCTGGAATTAGCACGGCCTAGGTTAAAAACAGAAATTACCTTTGCTAATGAACTGAGGCATTACAGCTTAGTGATTTCAGTAATATACCCCCTTTAAAAAGTATATATAAAGAATGGAGCCATAGAAATTACTGTTACATAACTAATGGAAATTAAAAACGCATGTGCAGTGTTTTCTGATGAGATCAGAGTCTAATATGCATATTTGTTGTTAATTTAAAGGTCCAATGTGTAGGATTAAGGGGCAACTAGTGACCAACGAAATACCCCCACCCTCCAAGCTTGTAGGAGAAACTGCTAGCAAAACGCTCAACAGAGAGCCAGTGATTGGTTTGTCTGTTCTGGGCTACTATAGAAACATGGTAGTGCAAAAAGGTGGACTCTCTCTCTAGATAAAGGACTTATTCTATGGCAAGAAAAAAAAACCCCACAACAATTCTTTTTTGATTGGTGATAATAGACTGAAAATGTATGAAGGTTATATTCCAATGCTGCAAATAGATCCTCCCCTGGACCTTTAAAGGGGAGAAACATCTAAAAGAAAGACACAGTACAGTTGCAGAGTTAGAAGAAAGACTGTAGCTACACTACAGCTAAAGGTGGTATTAGTGGAGCAGACTTACTACCCGGGAGGAGCAGAAAGCAAATACGTATTTGTTCCCTCCTGGTGATTTCGCTGAAAGCACAGGAAAAGCTGCCGTGATTTGTCAATACTGTTTTTTGTCTGATTTTAATCTATCATGGCTCCTCTCCTCTTGTCCATTTGCTCATACAGAGCGCCCATTGAATAACTGCCAGGCCTCATTACTGCTTCAGTGCCAAGCAATTGTTGCCCAGCCTGGCTGGATTAGGTTGTTCCTGAGATCTCGCTTGTCTTCCATGAAGCTCACACCGTCAGTGAGAGAGGCGAGGGCTGGTGTTTTTAATGAAAAGCAATGTCAAATGTTACTTGAAATCAGTTCCAAATCTTAACAGTGATCAACGGCGGAGTAATGACAGCAACAAGAAAGAATACATTTTTATTTAAAAGTCAAACTAATCATGTGCAGTCTAGTGTCCAGTCAGTGCTAGAAGCAGAGCAGGACTAAACACAAAATACAGCTGAGACAGGTACCGTTAGTTTTGCAGGTCAAATACTGGACAGATAAAAACATTGACCTGCCGGTGCCGAAAGATGAAAAGTGATCTCCAATTTGTGCCAAATTTCATGACGATTCATTCAAAGGTTGTTGAGACATTTAACTCAAACCACAAATGTTGAGACACTTCAGTCTGGACCAAAGTGGATCTACCAACCAAACAACTGGTGTTACCATCCATAAAGCCAAGCAGTTAGGATGGCTAAAAAGCTAAATAAAACAAAGAATGATGGTAGACATTGCATTCCTTTTGCAAACTTTACGTGTATGGACTGTACCCGTCTGTCTTTGCTCTCGGTCTTGTAAATTATGCCCCTGTACTGTTTGTACTTTTATTCATCAGTATCTCTTCGTAATGAAAGTAGAGTGTGTGCATTTGGCAGTAATTCCCCTTAGAAGTGTACAATAAAACATTTCACACTCTGAAAGGTTTACACCATCACAGACTGGAGGTGATATTGAGCACATTCATATTCCTAAAGACCAAAAATAAACGTTGGAGTCTTTGTTGTATTTCATATGAAAAGCAAAGCAAAGGAGGCCCCCAGACATTTCTCCAAACACTGAAAAGGTAAACACACTTTCACCTTGCTACACGCAGCGTAAAGCACCGGCCAAATTACCAAATTAACAATGCGTCAGTGGAACGACAGAGGAGAAGAAATAAAAGCTTCGCTCCACTTTGATCTGACGTCTTTGGGGGGAATCTTCTCAGCAAAATGTTAATCTACCCTCTACATTGCAGATTACCCCTACCCCCCTTCAAAATGTGACTGTTCTCAGATGGTCAAGGTAATTTTGACCCACTTAGGCTGCTTTGATCCGAAACCCCTTTTAACAGATCCTCCACACAAGAGCTCAAACTGATTTTGTCATTACAGACCACAGCCTCTCTGCAAAGATTCAGAGTCGGAGCTAAAGCTCTTCCAAGCTCCCAGAGTTGCTGACAGCCAGCAGAGTTGAAAGCACTTTTTAATGCTGACGATCAGTGCGAGTGACTTGCTGCTAATGGGTTGCACTCCCACTTTTTTTTGAGCAGTGGGGGTGGGAGGTGGAGGAGTGTGTGTGTGTGTGTGAGTGTGTGTGTGTGGGGGGGTGTCTTTATTTCCTTTCAAAAGATGATGAAGTTTGCAAATTATTTTATTTTTTTTGATTTGCTCTTGTGTTCCTCTGGCGTTTGCAGAGCCTTTACGTGGCGCTCCTTCTAAAGTCTCTCTTACTGTGATTCTGGCTGCGCCGTTGTGCGGCGGCGAATCGGCTTGGATTCGCAACGGTACCCCACAGTAGCTGTGAAGTGACAGCAGCAAAGCACTGTCACAGCAGCGTCACAAAGGAACAGAAATGTGATTAAAGAATCAGATAACGAGACAGAAACACAAGAGGGTGTTGAGAGACGTGTTTGCGGACTCTTCAGAAGTGATCTCAAAGCCTCTTTACTTGGAGACCTGTTCCCTGTCAGCACTACTCTCTTCTCCAACTTTTTTTTTCAGGAATGTGTGAGCAGCTCTCTGTCTGAGTTTACTTTAACTTAGAAACCTGTTTTTGTGCCAGAAGAGCAAAAGCTTTACACTTCAAGTTCACACTGCAGATGCTGTATGTTGTCATCCCTCATTGTTGATGGATTGGTCACTTAGCTGATATCATTGAAGTACCTGTTTCAGCCTATGGACCCATTACACTTGCTGTGGAAACAATTCTGGCAATAAAGTGCTGCTTTGGCATTAGACTCTCTGCAGTATGGCAGAACTCTAGTCAAATTCTTCACTCATCAGCTCCTAGAGCAAGGCGCTGCTCAACTGGTTTAAAATATGTACATCGCAATGATATTGCATCATTGTCTTTGTATTAAAGCCCATGCACACATATCATGTCAAAGCCTCAAAATGATTTTGAGGCTTGCTGGATTTGCTTCAAGGTATCAATATTTCACAATAACAAGCTGTCAGTTTGGCAGCAGGTAACACAACAGGCAACAAGGGGAAAAAAACATGCTGTGGGTAGAGTTAAAAGGCAGTTTATGTTGTCAAGATTAGGCGTATGATGGTCAGTAAGAGGCAGGCGGGGAGGATGAGAAAAAAACATCTCAGAAAATCGACAGGTACACACTTCTAACATGGACTCAGAACAGACAGGGTTTCCCCACAGACCCAGAAGCTGTTTGTGGTGTTTGACCTCGACAGAAAGACCACCAGTAATCTACTTTTTTTCTCTTTTTTTTGCAGTTAAAGGCTCAACATTTTTTTAAAAGATATTTTTGGCATTTTTTGCTTTGATTGATAGTGACAGCTGAAGAATTAGACAGGAAAAACAGGGTAGAGACAGAGAGAGAGAGAGAGAGAGAGAGAGGAGGGTCAACTGGAATCAAACCCAGGTCATTGCAATAAAGACTTCAGTGAAGGGGCACCCAAAGATGAAAACAGGCAGGTGAGCTTAACAGGTGGCTTGAATGTAAGGCAACATGGAATTTCTACCATATAAGTGTCTTATAAAGACCATAATAACGGATACAAGGACGGATACAAGTGTAAGGATTGTATTCTATATACAGTACTTTAAGTTTTTGAGAAAGAGCCTTAAAAGGAAAAGAACTTGTCTGACATTAATTTAACACTCAATCGAAACATGGAAACATTTCATCGTGGGTACAGTAGCTTCTTGTCAAATTTTATCTGGATATAAAACATAAATAAATACAGCCTTTAAGAATGTAATTACTCACAGCTGTTACCACTGTTGTGCTGCTTTACATCTTGTATATTTTGTATAATTGAATAGCTCTATGAGTCATTAAGGTCATAATGGCTTCTGTTATGGCATTATAAACAAATAAAACACAAACACACTCTGACCAGTCACCATGACTATTATAAACTAACATGACCAGCTGATCCTGGTGCTGTGTGGGAGAATTTACAAAATTAGCCTCACTATGTAAACAGCAGTCAGTGTTTTCAATATGTAGATGAAAGTCTCCCATTTTCTTTCAACTCTTAATGCTGCATGTTATATTATAACACTAGTCAGATAATTACTAAAATACATGCACAAGTTGATACTTTCTGCTAACAATGCATCGTATTTATAGATAGAAAGTACAGTCAAGCAACACTACACTTGATGATGAGTGTCTAAAATCTTTACTTGGCTGTACTGTATGTTGTATGAGTTGAATGAGTGATTTTGGGTGCTGCTAAAAATTTGTATGTTAACCTGCTCTTTTAACTTTTTATCGAACATTCAAAAGACCTTCATCAATTTACTGGTAAACTGAATTAAAGGAAATATATTCTCTGCTCTCTTTGCCAATGAGATGTATGCAAAACACGTATGTGCACCTAACATGTGCACCGGGCTTGATGCTTCACTATAAATACAGATAAATAAGGATCGGTAAGGATCTTATCTTATAAACTTTGACATATCCTCGCTGTAGAGGTGTAATTTATAACATTAATAATGGCTGCATTATTAATTGAAAGTCAATAGAAAGAGTGTAGATGAGCAAATATGGAATAGTATTGTCTAGTAGTATAGAGTAGTACACCATCTTGCTTGCAGCCATTGTTCTTGTTGCTCACTTTACCTTCCCTCCTCTTCGGTAATGTGTTAAATGAACCATAAAATAAACTTGCAGTGTATATGAGCCATCACCACCACTGCCTTTAGATTTCTGGACCATGTTACAGTCTGTTCTCTTTCTTTGTGAAGTCGACTAAATAAACAATTTCACTTCAAAGGATTGTGTTAATGAAACTGTTTATCATAACTTAAATAATCCCAGAACACAAACTAATAGAATTTAGACCGATTTACTTGGTCCCACTATTCTCAGCTTTGACAAACAAGAATTCAAGACAACAGCTTGAGTTTTCCCACAGCGTTCCCCTGAGTGGGACCTGCGCCTTTTCCTTAGGAGTGGAATGTGTCCCAGCTCTCCATGTGGAGAAAGAACAAGGCTTTTAACTTCCACTCAAAAATGCAAGAAATCTGCAAAGAATTTATGTTTCTCCCGTGGGTCACATTTGCACATTTGTGCTTAATGAAAAACCATTTGCTGTGTGTTTCACTGTGCTCTGGAATGAAGAACTAATGGTAATTAATTGATTCCTCGTACTCTGTGGCAATTACTACAGTTCTTGTGAGAAATGAAAGAGACTGCCAACATGTTCTGCATTAATAGCATAACCTTCATTTGGACACAAAGCAGAATGTGTGATGTTGTACCACAGGGACTGCTAATTTGCACCAAACAAATGTGTTGAGTTGTTATTAAGGGAATTTTTTGGCCTCCATATTCCCATCTGGTAATATCAGGACAATGAAAACAAAGATCACAGTCTTTTATTTTGGGGTTTCTCAATGTTGAAACTCCAAAGACAGATTGTTGGAGTGTAAATAAGTGTCCATTTAACATCACTCTTTCATTCAAAAAGAAAAAAAAAACTTTAAAAGCTGTTTTATGCTAATGTCAAGCTTAATTGGCATTAGAAAAATTGTTCTGGCATACAGAGGGGCTCCAAGATTAGCTAGAAGAGAAAGAACAAGATAAAGCCTTCAAAAGGCCTATTTCAGAGGAATTATAGCGTCCTTTGAACATCATCCAAGTTTTAAATACATTAAAAGCCTGTTGGCATACATGTAAATTAAGCGGTACCAAAGTGTTCCAAGGAATTCATGGTGAATCAGACCAAGGGTGCGAGGATAAAATGCAGGGGAAACATGTCCTAGAGGGAGACGGGGAGGAATCCTGCCATCTCCCACAAGCCTTTCTGCTCGTCCTTTCTTCGCCATGTCCATTCTGCCGGAGGCCAAGTGGCTTAACTGAGATGAAAAGAACAACAGCTAGGAGCTCCCTTGGCAGCAGAGCCCTCACGCTGTCCAAAGTGCCAGTGATTGAGCGTTGTGTATACCACATACAAAAGCCTGTTTAGCAGCACTAAGCACAGAGCACCAGGGATTCCTCTTATTCCACTGACCGACTGGCCAACCACTGGCACAGTTTGGTCTGGACAGGCTTGGGTGCAGGAATGTGTATTTCTCACTGTCCTGTACATCATGTATGATGGGCGGATAGAAGAATGGGTTCTGTTTGATCTTATGGCCCCCTTGGAGGACCCCTAACCACCATGAGGACAGGTGCTCTGCTTGTACCCCTCTAAACACCATGTCCCTGCAAGTAAGGACGAATGCAAGTGCCATTGATATATCGAGTAGATCATGCTTGAGATTAACATGCCATACCTGAAGATAACAGTAAAGCAATGAACATTTTAATCAGGATGAGTTTCAGAAGTTTCAGAACTTCAGAACAGTGAAACCACAAAACCAGTATTTCAGATTTCAGAAAAATCAGTTGTTTCAGTCATGAGGACATCCTTATCCTGTCAAAATGGGTACAGGGTCTACTTTGTTGAAAATAGCTGTGAGTGCCGGAAGGTTATTAGCTGTACTACCATCACATTAGTTTACTATTCTGTGTTTGGCCTCTTCTCACACCATAGACCTCCTAATGCCAGACATGGTCAGTGTGTTTGTCCTACAGGCCAAAGTCCCTATGAGATTTGATCTATAATGATCTTTTTATGGGTGCTGATACTGGGCTGTGCTCCATCCTGCTCCTCCTTAAAACTATCTCAAACTATCTCACTGAATATTTTCTAAATTTTGTAGTAAGTACAGCTCTTCAAGGGTTTGCATCCTACAACTATACACATTTCTGTCTGCAGTGGAAGACTCAATTCATCTTCAGCCTCTCTTGACTATGGTGTTCCCCAAGGTTCCATCCTGGGTCCTCTAATATTTATTATTTTAATAACCATTATTTAACTAAGAAGTAACATTCAGATTAAAGTGACATCTGAGACATGCTGAACGGGGGACAACAACATCAGATTACAGCAGCAACAACACATACTGTACAATATAAATGTGAATGATATGTGGTAGTTTCTGTCTATAAATAGTGATGATATATCATCGCATATATATCACATTTACAGTCTCTCTGACAGATTAATATCTCTAGATGTTTCTACAGGCTATTATGTTTGGTTGTTATTGTTGCTGCTGCTGCTGTTGTTATGTTGAAACCAGCAGCATTCCCTAAGTGACTGAGATGTTGATATAAGTTATGGTACTGGGGCTTGCAGTTATTTTAAAAGTACAGCGGTTGGTGTATTTGTGCATTCATCGTGTATGTTACAGTTCAACCAAGTAAGTGGATTTATTCCTGGATGCATAGAAATTAGGAATGTTTTGATGTTTTGCCATAGAAATTTAACATCCCAAGACTATAACACTATTACAGTATGAGAAGCCTGGCTTTAATTTACATTTTAATTGAGCTCACTTAAAGGGAATGTTATACAGCTTGCACAGTATAAAATTGAGTTGCAGTATTATAAATCCAAAAATGAGAATTTTTCATGGCAGTGTTTTGACCAATCACTGTATATAACTCCAAAGGTATGGAGTATTATGATCAGAGTAACAGGATTAAGAAGAATTCACCCAGAATGTACAGTCACTAAAGATCAAACAAAAACATCCAGCAAATGTCAGATCTGGAGATCTGATCTTCAGCCCGAAAGTGAAGTTGAATTCTCTTTTTGTTAGGTTATTTTTACTGAATAGAACAATGACAGAGAGACTGAATGTCCATACTTAAGTTCGTACCGTACTTGATCAACAGGATCAAGTCATCACGTCGCCAAGAGGATTTACATCTCAAGACAAACAGTGACATGAAAGCCTTGAATCTTCAAGAGGCTGAAGCACTTCATTTAAAGTTAAGAAGATTTAGATCAAAAGGTTAGAGAGGGAAAAAAATACACTCAAAGGACGACCCTCTGAAAAAAAAATCGTGGCCTTCACAGTGCTAAGCTGTACAAGTTCACAGCCATGGCAGGACACAGTCCGTTCCTTCACAGCCTCAGGGAGATGAAAGGGGAGATTGTCTGTTCGCCTCGAGTCAGACTTGGCCAAACAAAGTCTAAAGAATGCCTGGCAAAGTTTGTTTTCTGAAACCTCAAAAGTTTTTCAGTACCCTCACTCACCCACACTCCCCCTTCCTCCTCCTCTTATTTAAACTAAGTGAGCAGGGAGAATTGGACAATGTTAATTGTTAATTACTTTAGGACACTGTGATGCTGAGGTGTGTGCTGGGATTGCATTGTGTTGCTGAGTTCTTTAAGGCCTCTGACCTTGATTTCTTGGAATAGACAGTCTGCTCCATATCCAAATGTGATGAAGAGTAAAAAAAAAAAAAGCCCAAAGAAGCAGTTAAGTGCCTGTTCATCTGATGTGAGGTTTTGGTTTTGTTACAACCTATAGTTGTGTCTTTGGAAACTATGTGTGGTGTTTAACCTTCTAAAAGTATGAGATGATCTATGCATTAAATGTGGAGTTAGATCCAAAGACTGCTTATCTTAGAATAACATAAAGTCTAGAGCAGATAGCCTTAAAGCAGCATTATGTAACTCTTCTACCTTAAAATAACAGCCCCATACACCTGTTCTTGCACTATGTGACTTTGTCCTCTGGGTCCGGACGTCCATAATACTTTATGGTACTAAGTCACACCACCAACTATGACTCTATTTTTTTCCTCTTTGATGTCCACCAGCTGTTCAGAGCTACAAAGTTTCCTGGTTGACATTAAAGTAAACTAGCAAATGTAGCAGCTGTTAGCTAGTTAGCCTAGCTGTACAGGGGGGAGAGTTTTGTTTACATTGGTAGCACATGATAAGGTTTTCAGCCTCTGGGACAGTGGGACTGATGGAAAGAGACAGTGTCATGCCGGAACCAGAACTGGGCCTCTACCAGACATAGTTAATGGAGAAGAGATCTAACGATGGCAGAGATAAGAAAAAGGAGATAGTGTCCAAGCAAGAAACAACAAAATTAACTGACTTGTAGTAATTTGGCGAGAGCTTCGTGATATGAAAAGGCTCAAAGAAAGACACCAAGCTGCTTCCTGCTGTTGGATTAGTCAGCAACATTAGCTGGCTGTTGTATCTTGGGTTGTTGCACTTGCATGATGTTTGGCTGTCTTACCAAAATTCTTCGATCATAAGTAAAAGTATAGCAGTGGTACAAGGATGGAACAAGGAGTGTCAAATCACTACAAATACCAAATCTTCCATGATGTTGCTTTAACAAATACAAATCTGCCAGACACATCGAGAGATCATTTAATTCTGCCTCTTCCTGATAGTTTAAGCAATCTGTGTCCAAGTCCATACAGCTGCACCGTTTCCCTTGATCTGGTTAGCACCATGTTTGTGTTCTAATTTGCCAGCTCCTAATTGCCTTCCTAATTTATTAAGATTCAGTGCCTGAAATCGAGGACCTCCTGTAATGGAGTCAATTCAGAGGTGTATTGTGATGTCAAATGAAAGATCAGTCACAGTACTACAGTACAACAACAATCCTAGATGCACATGTCCACTCTGGAGAGGAATTCTGAGAAGCCAACATGTGTTTGACTGAACACATGTTGTGGAAAGTTTGAGTTCAGTCTGGTTTGATGATGGCTCTGGAGAGATTCACACACTTCTGAAATTCCAAAGCTTTAGATCAGCTTGACAAGAGTAACTGTTTGAAATAAATCTCTCAAATAACTTTCCATGAGAAAGCCAAAAAACCCAAAAAAAAGCATTTGATTTCAAGTTCTCCCTCTGATGTGCAGCTCAAAGTGATTCAATGTGATAGACTTTCGGAATTAACTTCAGAGAAATATCCGAGTAAACAATAATAGGAAACAATATTTAATCACATGCATTTGCTTGTATTCATGCCTGCACATCAGAGAAGCTCCTCTCTCTGTAGTGGTAGATGATGCAAACTTCAAATGCAGATCACTTTAATTGACACAGTGCTTCATCTTCAAACTACTGTTGACAATCCGCAATTCATGAGCATAATAATTACATAAATATGAACACATATGAAAGGCCCCTGTGAGCCTGCCGAGGGTCTGAAACAGCATTATCAGAGAGTACACAACTCGCTGTGATCAGAGTCTCTCCCTATGCAGGCCGTTTGATGGAGATGCGAGGATAAGATTACAGCACAATGGTTTTATGCTGCCTACAGCACTCAGACGCATTTATATATATTTGCACAGCACTAATTAACTGGGCAGTCACTTTCCCCATGTCAGCTTTGTAGCCGGGTGGTATTACCCCAAGGGACTTCAGTGCCACCATCAAACCACCAAGAGAGCTTCAGTGATGTCTCTTTGGTGCTCTGATCCCAGATGTGTTTTTTTCTTCTACAAAATAAAATCAAACCTCCAGAAACTGAGAGAAACCAGCACTGTAGAGTTTCAACTATGAGAAGCAGCAGATTGTTCTTATTTGTTCACACTTATCACCCTTTTTTTTCTGCCAAGAAAGGATGTGTTTAAAACGTGGGAGTATATTTTGAATGCTTTGAGGCACATTAGAGTTGGGTGTGTCTTGTGGTATGTCATATTTATAATAGCAGAAAACACCCCTCCACTCCAACTTTGGTTCAAACCTTGGCAAACTCATGCTACTCTTATATCTCTGTAAGCAGACAGACAGGAACCAAAAAAGGCAGGCAGATCAACACGCTGGCTGGACGGTGACGGTGTAGATTACCAGCCAACTAATGCACTTTACTCCCTTAATTCTCTGAAATATGGGTTCACAACCAATAAGCTCTGTCTTACTGACACACTTCAGCTGCTAAGCTGTAAAACAGGGTGTCCGTGGATTCATATTCAGAGGAGTAGATAGTGCTAGATGTCCTGGAACGCAGCAACGGGACCTGAAGGCTGAGCAGGACATGGGACTCGAGCAAGGTGATGACGTGGACATCAGGCTATATACTACAGTACATTTACATGCAAATTACCAATGATTCATTTCTCAATGGGTGTTTTCAGGTCAAAATTTTTTAATTGGCTTAACGTTCAGCTGCTTTTCACCTCTTGTAGACATATTGGAACTTTAAGTAATTGTTGCCTGCGTCCTGTCACTGCATGAAATCTTCTCATGCACATACACTCTCAGGAAAACTCAGGAAAAGTTTAACACATAAAATAATTGGAGTTGACATGATTTCTATTCATCTCTTAGTCAAATAAAGGACTCCAGGTTTGGTGTAAACACAGTAAACACCTGTGTATGTAAGTGCAGTAAAAGGTTCCCATCCCTAACCACCAACTCTGCTTCATCATCAGACTGCTGTATGCAGGTCCGTTTCTTCTTTCCACATTTACTTAGTGATCTGCAATTACTTTTCTAGAGGAGTACTCAAAGTCATTACATAAGGAAAGGCACCAGACTCCGCTTGCTTGTGCTTCCTCTTCACTCATTTGCTTTACAATTTCAAAGTACAGAAAAGAGATCCTCCGTTTTGGGTCAATATTAATTTGAAAAATCCTTGATTTTACCAGTCCTGCTTCAGACATCTCTGCCATTTCTCATTTGTTTTGAAGTATTCAAACACTGTTGAAATGTTGTCTGTGGTTAGGGCCATATTTGACTTTCTTCAGAGCGTGTCCCAGACTTTTGTGCATTGCACACTGGGCAAAGTTCACCCCATGAGAGCTGAACAACTGGTGGTGAAAGTTCCTATTGTTCTATTATGAACCAGCAATTTAATAAAAATCTTTTCATCTTTCGCTGAGCTGCCTTGGTTTAAGTCTGTTGGAGAACTATGAATGTTTCATCACCTCACCAAACAGTACCCTCTTCACTTGTTTGATTATCCACCGCTGTGTTGCTCTCCTCATACTGTTTTGAAAGTGCTCAAAATTTCCACCT
This sequence comes from Nibea albiflora, assembly GCA_014281875.1. NCBI lineage: Eukaryota > Metazoa > Chordata > Actinopteri > Sciaenidae > Nibea > Nibea albiflora. Next base: position 13,674,775 of record CM024795.1, on the reverse strand, counting down.
GTCTCGTGTAACTATTGCTCATACAGCACACATATGAAGGTGGCATGTATCATAACATTAATATTAATTTCAACACATTAGCATATAAACGTAGACTACAAATGACTGTATTTTATAGTATCTTGAGCGCAATTAGGTTTGACGTCGCAGGAAATCTACAGGAATGTCTGAATGAAGCTAAATCTCTCCGGCAGAAGTGGCAGATGCTGGAAGAAGTCAAAGGCCGCTGGGAAAATGACTGTTGACATGTTTATCTTCACCAGTTGCGTTGTAGTGAAAACATGCATGTGGAGTAGCATCACTGGGGGGGGCGGGCAAGAAGCAACATCTTTGTGCCAGGAATTGACAGGGTTTATGAGAAATGTGGTGTAATGTTAAGGAGTACAAGCAAAAGTGCCATCACTCTTGAGAACAGTCATTTTAACTGCAGTTTTAATGCTGTCTGATGAAAATGTCCAAAAATTGTTTTGTTTTTTTCTGGAGGATGAAATAATTATTTTTCTCAGCCAGAAGTGAAAACTGATGTTTGCAGGTGGTTCAGAAGCTTGACTGTCTTGTTTATGTTGTTTATGTCTTGTTTAGGCTGCCCTACATGTCTACATGTTGGCCTAACCAAAGCTTTTTTAATATTTTAGATTGAAATAAGCATAATCCAGTATAATGGCCATCTGGCAGTGACGTGTGGACTGTACTTGTAAAGCATCTTTCTAGTCTTCTGACGACTCCTAGCGCTTTTACACTACATATGTCATTCACCGATCGATACACTGATGTCACTGGGTGCAAGGAGCCAACTGCTCTTTTTTTTTTTGACAGATAAACCTTCATACATTCACACGCAGCCTCTGGGAGCAATTTGGGGTTTAGTATCTTTCAAGATATATTTTTGTTGGCCTTTTATTTGACAGAGACAGCTTGAAGAGTGATAGGAAATATGGGGAGAGAGAGATGGGGAATGACATGGGGAAAAGAGCCACAGGTCAGATTCGAAGCCTGGGCCGTCACGGCAAGGACTGAGCCTTTGTACATGGGGCGGATGCTCTACCAACTGAGCTAAACAACACTCCATAGGGGGGTCAGGAGTTAAGGATCGAACAGCAGATCATGTGATTAGTGAATCACGTGATCTACCTCCTGGGAAGAAGAAGAAATTGGTTAAGAGATATATTTTTCATGGTAAACATTTGACAATAAGACACAGCACGTCCAAAAAAAATACTGATTGGCCCTTTGATGAGAGATTAAAAACAACAGGATTTCATATTCGCAGTGTTTACATGTGAAAACATTTAACAATTTAAAGAATCCCATGACTGTCTTCTTCTTTTGACGCCCAGTTTAAACCAGGACGCAAAACCTAAAAATATATTCACATGCAATTCATTCTATCTGACGAGGATTTTTAAGCAATCACAAAGATGCCTTGACTAATTCGCATTCCGCAACCATACTTATATAAGACAGTCCACGTTGTATAATGAGTCAAATATCTATTCACTTCACTCGAAGCATTCGTGGCACATGGCTTTTCAATCTTGGGACACACGTAGTTGCCGTGACTGCTCCCATATTGAACACATATGTGCGTCTCACATGTGTGCTGCCAAGGACAAACACGGTGGAGGGTAATTAGTCTTTGCATTCATATCATTGTTTGAAGCCAGCGATAGAGGGAATAAATATAAAAGAGATTTAAGCTCATTTGCTGAATACTAATTAATGATTGAACTGTGTTTATTTTTTTTTGTCTCCCTCGCTATAGTTGCTGGCACATTTCGCTCTTTGGTAAAGGATTGACGTCCTAATGACTGTGTGTTCTGTAGGCGTACAGGTCATTGAAAGGTTTGTAAATGTTCTTCCTCTGTAGGACCACTTTGGTATTCCCAAGCCAAACTGCATCTTAGCCCGTGGCTATAAACGATATTCCAGCAAGTGCTATACAACATGCCACATTGCAAGCAGTTAGCAGTGGACACAATTAATGGGCTTGCCTCTTTTGCATGGGTAAAGTGATTTAAGCCATGGCAGGTGCCTCAGAGCGCAAAGAGTCACTGCACAAAGAGTGCTGCTGTCTGGGCTTTGTAGGCAGGATATCCACAGATGTGGAGCCAGACCAGATGGCATGTACATCTGAGACAGAGGGAGAAGCTGGAGACAGCAGGATAAAGACACACAGAGTTGGAGGGGGACAAGGACAAGGGCCAGACACAGGCCTGCATTAAGCTATGCGAGCGTGGCCATGTGCGCCTGACATTTAGCCGGCCCCCAACTCTCCATTGACTCAATCTGCGTAGCTCAAAACATGCCTGCAGGCCACAGAGGACAATGACCGCCTTCTCCTTTAACCAGCATCAAAAGGAGAGATGAAAACGGCCACACGATAGAGCGCCCGTCAGAAGTGTAAAAACGCAAATGTAATATATGAATATAGCTCTGTGGTGTGGCCTCGTCCTGAAGACCAGCCTTTAAACAAATTGGCCTTGTTCAGCCTTGCCTACCCGCCACCACTTCATATCTTGAGTATAATTTGTCTGGAGAGAATGCAAGATATGTGAAGACAAGTAATGCATAAAATCAGAAATAAAATCCTCTCTTTGTGCCCTTAGTGTCTTTTTTCATCTGAGTCCATGTGGTTGCATAACAATGGGACAAAGAGAATATGAGATGAAAGTATTAGAGCAATTTAAATAACTTTGTCTGCTTGTGAAACAGAGATTCAGACAGAAATACAGACAGAGTGAGGGAGCAACAGGAATGTGTGTCACCCAATTAAAGGTTCAGCACAGCCTGTGGGAGAGAAACTATTACCCGGCTGTAGATACAAAGCCACGCACCGAGAGCTCTAATCTTTAAAAGTGATTAGATGCCCTGTTTGCCCTGCAAAGGCTTAGAGTGTCAACTATTTGTGTGGTTTAAAGGTCAGAGATCAAAATTACAATTTAGATTCCATGTCACAAATGGATCGCACTTGTGAAAGATGTTAAAGCATACACTACTTACTCATATTCAGACATGTAATTGCAAACATTTAGTGATGTGTAGCAAAAACTTCTGTTTGGGTGGATTTAGCAGCACTTGTGATCAACATATAACACAAAACCTGTCAAGCGAACTCTAAGTGGGTTTTTAATGCTAATATAGCATGCAAACATGTTAGCAGTAGCATGCTAACTGGCTAGTGCTGATTAGCTTGGATTAGCATATAGACTTGAAGCTGAAAAGGCAAACAAAACAGTCCTAAGACATGTTAATAAGAAATATTTTGTGGTGCTAACTTTAACCATATCTTGGGCTTATACGAAGCTAGGCTAATCTCTTAGGGAGTGTATCCATTTTTTGTTCGTTTAAAAATTGTATTGGCTCACAGGGCCTCCGTATATCCAAACCTGAAGTCTTGTTATTATATACTGAAATCATTCACGTAGTTAGTTTTGATAGGGCTTTCTTTTAAATTCTATATTACTCAATATTTTTACATGTGTGGCTATAATTTTGGTTTGAGTTGAGTCCAGCAGCCTCAATACTCTAATGAACAGGCAGAGGGATGTTGACTGAGGACAGATAGGTGACCACAGCTGGCATCAGCAGATCCGTGGATGTGATTACAAGGAACACTGACAGCCTGTGCACTGCACAGGAGTTTAGTTCCACTCTCATATTTATGTAAACCCTGCAAGTCAATCTAAGTGACAGTGTTGGCTAAATAAAGAAACGACAAGGATGATACCGCAAAGACAGCAGCAGACGGCTCAGACAGACATCTGGGAGGCTGAGAGAGGAAAAACAAGACCAAGCGCCCACATTGTGTTTAACAGTGCTGTTAACGTGAGTGGCCATCGCTGCCTTGACTTTAAACAGAATACTATTGAAAGGAAGATCCATTAAATATGGAATTTCAGTCCAATTTGTCTTCAAAAGGGGCAAAAGAGCTCATTATGTGGGCGCTGCTCTTTCTTGACTATTAGAAAGAGACGTTAGTCATGCCTGCTTATCTCACAACCTTATGAGCACAGGATTAAAAGATCAAAGGCTGACTTAGGTTTAATAATATAGAAAATGTAAGCTCCTTTTTCAGATGCATTTGGACTGCGCCTTTTATCCATTCTCAATGCTTAGATCAAAATGTTGAAAATTCATAATCATTTTATTCACTGTCCAATGCGAAATTCATGTCTGCACCTCTCATATCCAGAGTGAGGGTTGATGTAAGCGGGTACTGATCTATTTCAAAGTGGACCCTTTAAGACCTTCAAGCCAATTCCCCGTTGATTACACAGGCTTCAAGACTGACAGAAATAAACACAGAGCTAAGTTTCAAGAGAACTTTGAAGTACACTAGGCTGAGAGCAGAGACGTTCTGCCTGCCAGAGCTGGACAGCGACTTCTGACTTAATGAAAATATTCTGTAACCACTCAATTATACACTTGAAGGTTTTAGGGGTTAGAGAGTGATGCAAACACAATGGCTCCAAAAAGAAAAAAAAAAAAGCCAAAGTCGGGAACTTTATGTTCCCAGTAGCTGTGGACCAGTGTAACGAGGATGTGCGTTTCTGGCACAAACTTCAGAGAGAGAAACCAGCTTTGCTGTCTGTCTGATCGCCTCATGCTCATTATTCCCTGAGGAGAATGTACTCCACAACAAAAGAGGACACTGACATGTAGCAGACAGTGCACTGCAGAAAGTGCCCCTTTTCGTTATTCAGTTGTAAATTGATAATATTCTTAAAAGTGAAAGATCTGACAACTTCACTTGTTTCCGATTCAGTTTAATCTGTTTCAAAGTGTTCAGCGTTACTGTACGTGGCTATGTGCTCCTCAAATAAAGCACAAAAGAACAAGAGTTACTGCGCTACTACTAGCATGAAATCATGACACTTGATGGTAAAAACTACATGTGTTTAAATTAGGCTCTGTGACTGCAGTGTCTGTCTCTGGCTACACAGACAGACTGGAAGCAGTTCTGCCGCTGAGAATAAATCTAAATTCATTTATAGTCTTGGACTCTGAGCAGCATCTAAACAATGTGCTGTTAATACACTCACTTTTTTTTTTAAGTGGGTCCATCCGGCCTGGCTTGCATGCCAGCGTCCACGTGGTCCTTTTGATGGTTTTTATGGACTGAATTTGGTCTTGGTGAGAGCAAATGTTTCATGTCCTTCAAAAGCCAGAGAACCAGACAGCAGAACAACAATTTGAACAACTCAGCACCAGGTTTTTATTGGTCACAAGAATTTCCAGAATAATGTGACTTTTTACTCAAATTACACTGTAAGAGGTCTGTCACGTAAAAAAATGACACAATAAAAATGTAATACAATGGTAAAAACAATTTTTATGAATTTTCACTTTGTGTATGTCTGAAAATAGAAAATTTAAACATCTTCAGGTGCTGTATCTAGTTTATTTCCTGTCATGTTCACACCTTTATGCTACACAAAGACAGTAAAACAACGAAATAGCTCTTTATGACAGTGGCTGTTTGTTACAAATATCCCATTTATTTGAGAGCAATATGAAACTGACCTTCTAAATTTCTAAAGCAAACTTAAAAACAAGTTAAGGAGCAACATTTATGAGACATCTGTTTTTTTAGTTTTATTCTTATTGCAGTCTAACAAAGAAAGTGCTGATTCTGATTTGTCACGATGGAGATGGTAATAATTTCAATTTTCAGCAACTTCTGTCGATTTGCCCTTACACCTAATATAAAATACTACTGAATACTCACGTATCATCAATTCATGATGATCAGAGGAATCCAAAAGCAGCTTTCTGATTTATATTGTTACTATCCACTTCTATTATCTTCTTAGTGTTTTTCCACATTTTCCCACAACTCGTTGGAGGTATCTATCTAGGCTAACCTGAGTATTTAAATATGCACTAATAAACGTTTTTATAGGTATATTTGGTCAAATTTACCATCTGTAAAGTCACTTGTAGTCCAACCAGAGCAGCTGATCAAAACCAAGCTGAAAAGAAAGCAAATATCAGACTCACATTAAACAAGTGGACAGGCACACGCTCGGTAAATTCTATATAAAGTCTTTCTTTTAGCTCTGTGGGACTCAAACCAAAATCTGACATTTAGTGTTGATGATTTAGATAACCGAAAAATGATGTGCCATTAAGCCCAATTGTTGCACTGAAAATATCTCAGCTTAATGTCAGGAGATCAAAACAAAATGAGCCCAGAAACGCAACATCCTGTGCCAAAAAATGCTGTTTTTAAACATTTCAAAACTGTTTCAGGGTGGACCTTGAATTTCTTGGAGTTGGTTAATGGCCAGCAGTCTTAAGATCCAACCTGCCCTTGTAGCTCTTGACCTTTGGGTCACTGGTGATGTGGGAGAGCAGCGTTCTCTCTTCTTCTTCGGCCTTAGATATACTTGGATTCATTAAGATAAGAAGCAGACCAAAACACGCTTGCAATTATCTTCAATCCCTCCATAGCCTCACATCTGGTCGCCCCTTGGAGAGCAGACATGCCAACAAAAGCCTGCAGACCAGACGTGCAGAAAGAAAAAGGGGGTCGTTGAGTTTTTATCATACCAAACATTCATTTACCCTCATCCATATTACATTTATCAGTGCACATTCTTGTGGAGCGTTTCATCCCAAGAAATGTCCATCCAGCCCCGGCAGTGGTTGTCTCATCTTGATCCTAAACTGAAAGTAGCTGGACAGGAGAGGGTACATGTAGTACTGGTGGCAGCGGGTTCAGTCTGTGTGCTCGGAGGCCTGTTCTGCAGGTTGTGGTGTGAGTGAGTGGAGGAAGAGCATAGAGACAGGCCTGGCTGGAGATCATTAGAGCTTGTTAGTGTCCCCGCTGCCTGGGGCCTGCCGAGGGGCCTCCATTTGGGGAACCTCTCCTCTCCTCTGATCCCACTGAGAGTGAAGCAGCATGTAAAGGGGGGACTGGGGGCAGGGACAGTGGAGAGTTGAAGGGGAAGGCGATGGGGGTCTTTGTGACTTACAGTATAACAAACCCTGGAGACGTCCCAGCAGATCTGCAGGTCTGACTTTAATCTGCCTCATCCCCAAGGCCATTAGACAGTTTAGCTGGGAAACGGCTGCTAAAATATACATCTGTCTGAGTGTCAGCACATACCAGCTCTCCTCTGTCTGCGTGCCGCTGCTAGTCAGTTCAATATTTAAATCATCAGTCTCCATAAGCGTTTGATGTCAGCCCTTAACGAGCTCTGTCTCTAACACTGACAGGCCTGTGGACGGAGCAGCTGTTTACTGTCAGGGATGGAAAACGCTGCCTTCCATTGTTTCGTCATATGTCGATAAGATCCAATGAGACTACTTTGTTTGAATAACTGCACGAAGGGCTGCAAGCAGTGTGCGTCTCAGCAAGTCTATTTCATTCTTTCAGCAATTCTGATGACATTTTTGCCAATACTGGATTCCTGTCAGAATCAAAGCATTTTTGTCGCGTATATACTATCAGTTGATGCAAATCAGCAGGAAGCTCTCAGATTGTATCACGGTGCAAGTATTTCAGTTTACTCAAGGCAAGATTATTTCAGCTTCGCATAGTGACAGTAAATGGAATTGCATGCATTATGTGTTGCAGGTAACAGTGAGAATTATTAAACAGCTTATTTTTTAATAAATTCTTTCAGGCCTGGGAGGTTAAGTCAGCTCTCAGTTCAGTCAAACACTCGGCTTGTGCACAGCCTCTGTACTAATGAATAAAGAGCAATTAATACAAAATGACCATAATGTGTTATTTTAAGTGGAGCAACATATTGATTCCTCAATCCGCACACAAATAACAGATTGCAAAATAAATATTAACTGCAGTGTCAGTTCAACAGTTTGTAACGTGTCACCTCTCATCATGTTACCGTCATACGAGCGGAGGATTCGCGAGGCTTGGGGCTACGTGGGAGCGGGTGTGTGTTCACATTTGGCTATGCGTGCAAATGTGTTTCGTGTAACACGCACGCTCATTTGTTCAGAGTCCACTGAGTCGCTCTCATGCCCCCTAAACTCTGACATTCAACATATAACCCCCTACTGCTCTGCTGTCTTACACTATATAACCTTTGACCCGTGTCAGCATGAACCTTTCTGCCATTTTCCACGGAAGCTGTCAGCCGGAGGTCTGATCTACACGTGTCTCCATGAGCTCATGAAGGCAGGCATGAGGTCTTTAAATCAGTAGGCAGAAAAAGGTTTGCAGGCCCGTACCAGCGTACTGTTTATATAGAGAATCATATGTCATATACGTGGTGATCGTTTTAATCTTAATAGCTATATAAAAGCATGATCACATATAAGTGGTGCCTGCTAACTCCTTCAGTGTATTGTGACACTATGTGCTGTAACACTACAGTACATAGATCTTTAAATCTTTTTGCTAACATTTCAAAGGTAACGTTACATTGACAAAAGATTCAACAAAATAAGTCAGCGCACCTCTGTGCTCTATATGCCGAAGTATATGTGGAAAAATCATTTTTAGCCTGCAAATTGAACTTTTTTATATACATCCATGGTTAAACCACACCCGCAGCTTGTGCCAGACCTGCCAGTAGTTCATCATAGTATACGGATTACCAATTGGTCTGAATCATTGTGTTGAGCTTGAAGCCTGGAAAGATGGATTCTGGCGAGATCTCACTCTTATCCTAAACCTTAACCCTGTCTCACAAGGTTAAACGATATTTGTAATCTAAGAACAATTCTAGATAAATAATGAAACGGGAAAGACAAAATTCTCTTATGCATATGTCGACTTGGAATTATCATATCATCCCTGGTCTATGGGGGAAATACTTTTTGGGCTGCAGGGGATCTGTTTTCATAACAGTATTGCAAGAGGGCACTGGGACAAATGGGAGCTCACCATGATCAACCCGCAGAGAATTAATCAAGTGCATGAGCTCTAAGGAGCATTTTACCTTTACGAGTTTACCATCTTTCACCTGAGTTTCCAGCATACAAGTTTACTGTTTTGCTTCTCTCTCAGTGTTGTCCCCAGCCAACAGACAAATGTTATACCCACTGTAAGTTAGCATAGCATAGCAGTTAGCAAGCATAGTGGAGCATTTAGAAGCTAAAGAGACAGCTAGGAGGAGTTGAAGCAAAAGAAACCAAAAAGGAGTGACTGTGTGAGTTCTATTCAGCAGGCTGCCAGAGTCCCAACTTCAAATAAAGACTGATGTTATGCCGTGTCTGCTGGATGTGGAGGTAACATGTCTGTTTGTCAAATCAACTTTTTAATGTGTTAATATGCCCTTGTTGTGTTTGCATTGCTCCCAATTGCCCCCCAAATTAGTTATTCATTTAGATATACCAGAGAGACTCAGAGTGAAGGAATTAAGTAGTAAGTGAAGTATCAGAGTGAAGGAAGTTCTGTTTATATTCCTGAATGCACCACTAAAACTAATCTGGTTTTGAAGAAAATTGAGTTGTGAGTTTGCTGAATACATGAGTATCATCCCAAAAATCTACAGTTTCCCTCTGACCCGCTTTGACCGCTTTTGCAAACCCCCAAACCATCACCATGACACCTCACTCATCCTCTGCACCCTGCACGCTGCACACGTTGCCTCCTTTTCAGGAGAGTATCATCCCACCCCCAAGTAGGATCTCTCCCCCTCTGTGGGCCTCCCCTGGGCAAAAGAGAAGATTAAAACAAACAGGACTTTAATCAGTGGGCCCCGCTTCTCTCTGCTCAGCTGCCGACAGAAGGAGCCCTCTCCAGGAAGGCTGCCTCAAATCAAAGCTTCCTGCTCGCCACTTGCTGCTTCGCCGATCCGTATCACAACAACAAAACCAGCAGAAACAATTATTTATTCCTTTTGATGTGGGTTTTGAAGTTACCCCACCTCTTCCACTATGCACCCCCATCCACCCCATCCTCCTTCCTCCACCCCTCCTCTTCCTTGCCCTGCCCCTCCAGCTTTTCTGTATCTTTTATTCCCAAGGAAACAAGGTCATGCCAGCTTCTCCGTAAAAGGAGGCTGCTTTGAAGGAGCAGCAGTTCCAGTGCCGTCTTTTTCTTATTTTACACCAAGGAAAGTGTGTCGCTTGAGAAAAAGCTGACGAGTTGCTTCGTTCAACTTAACTGCCACCCCGCTGAGTGTGTCAGGTTGTAAATGTCACTTTCACAGTGTAATGTGCTTCACATTAATGAAAATTTCATTGAATTTGTGGCAGTTTAGTGGCATAATGTGATTATTCACAGTTACTTCAGCAATCATTTTTAAAAAAAAAAAAAATCTAAACCACATGAGAGAAAATTGTGGAACCGTTTAACAATTGTTCTAATTGCATCTGTCATTTGAAGACGCAAAAATGGGAATTGCTTGCAACCTGAAAGAAATTACAGTCGGAGGAATAAGGCAAAAAAAAAAGTTTACTGTAATCCCGCCACATGTAATCCCTTCCTCCTCTTTCAGCTCAGCGCCTGTGTGTTGGGTGAATGTGGTCCGTATAGATGGTATGCGAAGCCTTTTTTAGAAAGCGGAGAACAAGGCGCTGAGATAGTAGCGCATCTGAATGGTGTTTCTGTCACTGCGGCAGATCACAGTTAACCTTTTCTTCGATTCAAAGTGTACCAGTTGAAAACAATCTCTCAACAGGACTGAAATGTCTGAGAGCTGCTGCTTTTCAGCTCTGTATACCACAACATCTGCTAAAGCTGTTGGATAACTCTGCAGCCTCATCAAAAGGCTTGGCAGAGAAAGAGCTCCTCTAACGCGCAGATGGTAATCATGTTTTTATCATTTGCTGAAAGTTGTGATCCACTAAATTCATTTAATTGGTGGGGGAGGTCATATAATTCCACCTTAAATGTCTGCCAAGCTGATTTTTACAGGTCACATATTATATGCTCTGAAAAACATCAGGGGAATTGTGGGTGGTTTTTTTAGCTCAGTATTGTCATTTTGGACGCATGTCCCCATGGCACATGGTTTCATGGTCGGGTGGTTCTGTCTCACATTTTCACCACTTTTTAATGAACTGAGAGATTCCTGGTCTAAAACTGCCTATAACCTATCAATTACAGAGTTCATTGGATTTTTTTAATAACCTCAAACATCAGATTCATCTTTAGATTACTCTTTAAATCACAGTGGCAATCTGAAACTCATTAGGAACGTTTCAATCATTTCCAAAATTGGCTTCATCTTCATTCGAGGAGTGTCTTTCCAAAACTGTCAGTTTTTAGCTGAAGGAAAATATTGCCAAACACTCTGCCAAGTTGAAAAGATACAAATCATCATGTTCTCATGAAAATGGTTGCCTGTATGTGTGATGAACAGGCAACTTGTCCAGGGTCTACCCCGCCTCTCGCCCGTTGTCGACAACCGTGATATAAGATATAGATATATAAGATAAGCGGTCGCAGAGAACGGATGGATGTTCTCCATCCAGCACTGAGGATCATTAGAGGCTTCAAGAAGATTCAAATAGTGAGGTTTTAATTTCACGCAATCATTTTTTTTTTCGGGGTGGAGTCTGTTCTTCTTTTAGATTTTTGGGGGGTTTATTTTAGAAGACTAGTACAATCGGTTGCCCAACACTAAAGATGTGCCGTGTGTGAGTGAGTACAGGAACCACCAGTTTGCTGTCAGTCCAGTGATGACAAGGAGCAGAACAGCTTGTGGCTTTTTGTACTCCCACCGGGGCAATTAGCTGCCATGAGGGTAGACAGGCTCCTGTTTCTTACTTATATTAGTTATCACTGGGTGTTGGAGTCACAGCATGAGAAATGTTCTCTGTTTGGACAACACTTCAATTCTGAAAACCACATCACCCACAATTTTGTGATTAATATTATTTCATTTGCAGTTTACAGGACGCCATAAAGATCATGAAACATGAGAAAATATTTAAATTTGTGTGTTGGTTTAATCACTAAATTATGCATGCACTGTAAAACCCACAGTAGTAGTAATAGTTCCAAGAATGGAAACTATCTTTATGAGATTGTTTTTTTGTCTATATATGAGATGTTTAAAGTGTGACACACATGCATAGAGCACAGCTTAAAATAATGTATTGCAATAAGATTTTGACATGCTGCAAAATAATTTTTTGTGTTATGTTTCAAGGATCAAAACGTTATACAGTAAAGCTAGCGCTGAACCCGCAGGATTGTAAACATGCACGCTGTAAAGGTCCACCATGTAAATTGGGTCTCTGAATGGAGATACTGAGCTTGTTAAGCATTTCATTTTCTGTTTTACAAGTCTCTTTAATTTGCCCCTTTGTCTGCCTTTTTTTCTCAAATAGTCCTTTAATTAAGCGCCAGCTAATTACACAACTCTTGAATGACTTTTGTATACGCAGCTGGGTGTGGGGAGGAGAGGAATCTGGCGGAGCTAAAAGTGAAACAGCAGCTGACACCCAGACATTTTATGCTGCCTTAACTCAAAACCAGAGCTTTATGGAGACATCCCTCATCTGCAGCAGGCTCATGCTGGTGCTAGTTGAGTGTAATGTTGGTGATCTATGAGCTTAACCTATTGTGTCAACGAGACCTTTTCTATTTTTCATCACATTTGTTTTAAGGCAGTTGTTTTGGCAGTTTTAAAATGATGAGTGTAGTGAATGAAAGTAATGAAAGCATTTTAGGATGTTTGTTTTCAGGTCTGGCTGGCATTCCTGGATTAATACCTTTGAGACAGAAAAGACTGTTTGTGTGTTGATCAAGAATTTCATTTATAGAATATAAAAGTCTGCAGCCACAATAGTAGCTCTGTGAGCTTGTAAGGCTAAAGTGTAACTAAATCTCCAAATTCGGCTAGCCCCCTTAAATCAAATTTAAAAACTATAGCCAAGGGCTGCACAGGACAATTATAGGAGGTGTGACCTCATGGCTAGATAGCATGACAGAGTGACAGACTGACAACCGTGTAGCAGAAACACAGTTGCTTGTAGATAACCAAACAAATCAGTTATGAGCGTCTGAGTCCACTGGAGGTATGAGAGTCACATTCACAGGCATTTGTAAAAGATTAATTTAAAGTAAAACATTAGCTCACAGCTAGTAGCTCAGAGGGGTAGAGCTCACAACTACAAAATAGCTGTATACACTGGTTTTCACCTGAAGAAAGGTGGTTTAACAGTTTATAGTTGCACATTGCATTGCTTTGAGCTGACATTAGCATGCTAACTTCCACACGTTAAGATTGTCCATATTAAAATGATCTCCGTGTGGTGTTTGCCGCCTTAGTTTAGTGTGCTAGCATGCTAAGATTTGCTAACCAGCGCATAAACACAGTACAGTGTCAACACAGAGCCATTCTTCTGGTGTGGCTAACAACACGGGCATAGTAAATTTAGATTTATTTAGTTGGGGGGACCCATGGTGGCCATTTCTATGGAGACAAAGCCGCAGCATGCATCTTTGTCCAGATTTCTGCAATATATCTTTTGATAAAAGCTTTAATTCTGAAACATCTGATTGTTTTTTATATTTCCCATTCTTTTAGGTGTCAGAATTTTCTGTTGACTTTGGATTAATCAGTATGAACAGTTGGCATGAATATCAAAAATAACACTGACTGATGGAAGTCTCTCCAAAACAGATGCACATAAAAATGACATTTGCTGCCACTCAAATATAAGACGCATCTCAAGCCCTTCACTTTAAGAGGATTGAGTGCTGACAGGCAAGGTTAATCCATATCAGAGTCAGAATCCAATTAATTGCAACAGATATGTCACCAAGAAAAAAAATCCTGTATGGATGCAAAGACAGGCAGCCAAATAGTCAGTGGACCTTCACATACACATACTGCACCGTTAAGTGAAGACTAGTACTGTTATTTTAGTCATCAGATTTCCATGATTTAGCCTAGTTAGCCTGGTTGTTAATATTTGTTTCTCACTCCTTTGATACACTTTTACACACTGAAAGGGATGGAAAACATAGGCCTGTGGGTATTCCCTGAAAATACAAGCCATTACCTGCTTTGACAGGCCTACACAGTCCAGTGGCCTGTCAGAAAAAAACAGGCAAATGTGTTGAAATGGAGAGTGGCCTGGTTACCCCGAAAGCAGCTAACAAATCCCCCAGGTCTAGAGCTGAGTGAGGGTCTGCAGACTATGACTGATCCACGCTCGCTCCACTGAACCTGTCCATGGCATGTACTGCTCAAAGTAAAGTTATGAATGTCTCCAGGGACCTGCTTGCTGTCCAGATCCCCATCCACGCCGTGTCAGGCTTGTGGAAGAAACTGATGCTGTAACCACAAATGTAAATAATTCTTTGGCAATGTGTTTCAATTTCTGTATAGTTGAGGTTTGTACAGCTTGATGTCACCCCCAAAGGATTTATTGTTCTATTGATATCGGTGCTGTCAGGCATCTGTGTTACCAAGAAGGAGATGTGAACCTGCAGGGCACTAAGATGTCACTATAAAGCAAGAATTGATTAGTCCAAATGAAGGGATGCGGCTCCTTCCTGGGCGATAAATGAATGCAGCAAAGTGCGACAAAGAACTGTGTTCCTCTGATTAATGCTGTGGCTGTCAGCGAGCGCCAGGCTTGACTGGCACATCAAAGCCGCCAAAAAACACAAGGAACTGGTGGCATTTCCAACAACAAAAAAAAAAAAGCACAATTTTCATCCTTCCCCCGTCATCACTAACTTTACCCCATACTTAGCGCTGACCATTTAGTCTGAATTGAGTCACACTCAATAGGGGAGGAGAGCTTTGAAAATAATTCTTTATCTGTGTTGCTGTTTTTAAGGGAACACAAAAGGACTGACGAGACCATTTATCTGTAGATTCTTTCAAAGAAAAAGAAAGGCGAAGGAAAGAAAGGCGAGCCTACCTGATGTTTTCTCTCCCTCGCTCTCTCTCTTCTTTTTTTTTCTTCCATGAGGCGCAGTCTGTGCCTGCAATCCCTTTATCTGCCTTTCATTAGCGCCTCGCTCGCCCTCTTAGTAGGGCGGGTGTCTGGGAGACAGTCACTTTCTCCCAGCCTGTGATGTTTCTGCAGATTACAGAGGGCCTTTGAAGCCACTGCACTCCTCATTGCCAGGGCCTCAGACAAGCCCATGCCATCTGTCAGATTGACGGCAAAGTAGCGGAATGGGGCTGAGACACCCTCTGTTGATCCGCACTTTTTGTCTTTTATGTGTCACATTTGGATGTCATGTGAAAGCCACACCTTTGTAATCTGGTGCTGGCACCCGCCTGAAAACACTGGCCTCTGCAGCATACAAACACACACACCCACAGACAGGAGAGAATAATGATCCTCCGTAATTACTCTTACCTGTGGGCATCAGTCCTTAAATGAGACAATTATCGTCATCCCCTCACAGTGATCTCTGGTTTCCTCCCACTTTTTCCAAGGCCCTGGAAATCACTGTCATGTGGATCTTTTTATGCCTAACCAGTGGGAAGGATTTGATTGTTCATGAGCTTAGGAGACTGTAAGTTTGTCTGTTGCGGGCTGAACTAGACTGCAGAACAACTAGCCACCAGCGGCTCAAGGTTTACTTTACAAGAAAGTTTTCGGTCAGAGAAATATACTGAACTGTACTTTGTCTCTGGAACTGTTAATAAACAGGGCAGTACGGTGGTGCATGGGTTAGTACTGTCACATGGGTTTTCCCCGGGTACTCAGGCTTCCTCCTACAGTCCAAACACATGCAGTTATTTAATGATAGGTTAATTGGTGGTCCGTAGGTGTGAATGTGAGCGTGAATGGTTGTTTGTCTTTATGTGTCAGCCCTGGGATGAACTGGCAACTTGTCCAGGGTGTACCCCTGACTCTTTCCCAATGTCAGCTGGGTTAGAGAAAATGCCCACAGGCCAGAGAACCACAACACCAAAGGATCCAAACTGGCCTCTGGGTGACTTTGCAAAGTGAAAAATATGGCAAGGAAGTCATTTATTGAGATTTTTAAATAAAAGGCACTGCCATTGGATTTTCCACTGGCCTAATAAGAGGAGCAGGCTGATGCTGAATACATACAGGCTATAAGACAAAACTGCCAGGTGTGCTCATGCAGAAGCAGACAGTCTTTGTGTGTCTTTGTCAAAAAGAAGAAAAGTGGACAGAGGAAAATGTGTCCTTGCACACCAAGGACACATTTTCCTCTGTCCACTTTTCTGTGTGTCCTTGGTGTGTTCAAAGCACCTTCTAGTCCTCAATAGCAAAAAATACATCATTTAATCATATTTACTGTAATAAAGGACTAGTGACAACTGAGCTACAAAAAGTGTTTTTTTGAAGGTTTTATTCAGTTATCTGAAAAAAAAACAATGAATATTTATCGTGTTGAACATTCTGCATGGATGGTTCATTTTCAGAATATACTTGTACTTGATAAGGCTGACTGGATGTGTAAAAACTGAGACATTTTGTTGAAATTGCACTTTTTCTTAAGATTCAGGCCGTTCATCATCTGTTTTGTGAATGGATAGCATCATGAACTGGGAATGGATGTCAGATCGTACTTCTTTAGATTAAAGAAAAGGAGCAATTTTCAACTGTAGTTATTTAAATGTTATATGCCGTAGTTACTGCTCTCTTGAGATGAAATTGAGCTGTACTCAGGCCTTGAACTAAAATGAGTTTGATACTCGTGTTGTACAACCATACTATTTAGTATGTACCAATCCATTGTATGTCAAATACAGTATGCCAAAAATACCAGAATGTCTTAAAGCATCCTGTTGTATTTTCAGTATGCAAGCCAGCATGCATTGCGTTCAGATCCACAACACTCTGCACTGCTAAAGATACGTCTCATTGACTGACTCACTGAGAGAGCACAGACAGAAGAGCTCATTGACAAATGGGAGAAGCCACATTGACAGATGATTGTGCATAAGTTAACAAATAATAATAATCCTAAAGATAACTAATAACAATGAAATAACATAAAAATGACTTCACAATGAAAATAACAGATGACAGAGATTACACATGTAATTTTACTGTTGTGAATTAAAACAGCTACAGTTACATACATTGCAAACTACAACAGGAAAGTTCTAACTTGGATGTCTTTCTATCTGGACTTTGCATGATTTGTGTCAAAATTAAATGTTCTGTTTCTATGATGACTGAAGTATGATAAGGGAAAACGTAAGACCAGACTCTTAGCCTACTTCCTTCTAACATAATCCTGTTGAACTGCTTAGCTTGCATACATTCAGTTTTTCAGAGCATATGTCTCTCTTTTTACATTACAAGATAAGAAGCTTTTAGGATGGGGGTTAGGGTTAGGGTTATTTTTTGTTATTTTGGGGTGATTTTATGAAGGGGCAACCTCTGTGGCTGTGAAGCCAATGCTGAAGTGTCAAAAAGCCCCCATGTTAAAATGTCCAATTTTAAAATAATTAAGAGCATGGCCACTTTGTTTGACAGGTGGGTAATGTTACAGGTGACTTGTTTGAGCACCCAGACCCCATTAAGTCTGCCTCAGCTCCACCAATGATCCACATCTTTTCACCCATTTTTAGATTAGCCTGGAAGTGGCAGAGGCAGGACTGCCAAGATTGAGTTCCACAATGGGTCTATGGATGATGTCACGGATACAATGTCCGTATTTATGTCTATGGTTTTTACACCGTGGTAAAAGTTCAACAGTTGGGAGCAGAGGTTCACAAAATAATGTAGCATGGAACGCTATTTAGCCGTGCTACTGTAAATAGTAAGCTAGTTAGCTAGACATGTTACCATTAGGGGAGAGAAACTTTTGCTCTTCTGTTTTTTGGTTTTGGAGAGCCTAAAAAGGGACATGTCATCCTCTAAACTCTTTAAATACAGAGTATTACTGTCAACTACAGCACCGCACAAATCTAAAACTTAAAAGGCCTGACAGGCCTGCAGCCATGTTACATTTCCTAAGCTATGATTGGATGATTTGGGGGAGGTTTTTTGCCTAACACTCAATTGGACATGCAGACAACAGCCAGGACACAAACAACCTACTTGGGACTTCATTAAATTGACTGATAATTAAGTACTTAGATAATTGCAGGAAATTCAATTTCGATTTGAAATTGTTTCCCTTTTCCAGTTTCTTCCAACAGTTAGCTGCAAAGGGAGCTGAAAAGGGAGAAAGGAGAGTTGTTTTTTGAGGCAACAAGTTAAGAAGGATGACAGATGAGATACCTTGTTTAAAAGGACCCTGCAATACCTGTTTGGGGGGAAAGAGGGGTCTCTGATAAACCTCTGAAGTAGAGCAAGATTAGAGGCAGTGCGTTTCCACCTCAAATGGTGCCTCTCCCTGTGTCGAGATGATAAATTCTCAGAGTTTGCAAAGACCATTTCCCAGTGGCTGTCTTTCAGTTTAACTTTTCAAACGGCTAAGGATCTGAGGGAGGATCGTCACCAAGCTCGCAGGCTTTTAACACTCCCCTGTGTATTTTTCCCACCCCAGGACCACTGTCTTCAGAGGCTCGAGGGGGGGAGAATAAAGGCTCAGATCAACCGAAATCAGCAGCCCTACCCCCTCCCCGTCCTCCACCTTGCTTGGCTTGTCCTATCACACATGCTCACGCTCACACACAAACACACACTTGCAAATTTATGATGCATGTAAGCATTTTGATGTGCGATGCCGCACGAAGATGCACACACAGACAACTGCCAACAAGCATCCCCTGCAGACTCACACATCAGACCAGCCTCCTTAAAAAAAGAAAAAAAAATCCCCCATTATAATGGAGTTTTCAAAAAGAGAATAATACATTAAGTACCTTAAAGCGGAGGGTAGCGTTAAACTACAAAAACATTAAGCAAGCGCAATGAAATATACATTAGAGTAATTGGATGAGAGAAGAAAGTGGCTAACAATTGGAGAAAGCAGATGCTGAGAACTTCAAGGCGGCATCCTGTTGACTCAGACGTCCAAAATGTTCACAGTGAAACTATGATGTTCTGGTTTATGTAACTAACTTTTGTTTGTCCATAAAACTTCTTTTTTTAAAAAGTGATCATGATGCCATACTTTCTGGCAGGACAACCTACATTAAAATATGTGAGCATACGGTTATTGCGGCACGAGCTTGACCCACACCTCCATCCGCAGACCTTCACAGGTGGGGTGTCAGAGCGCCACAGGACTGGAAAATCGTGGAAACAGTGACAAACTATTAAAAAAAAAAAGATCATCAAAGCCCCGTACAAGAGGTGTTTTGGTTGCAGATAAAAATAGAGTTACCATACACATAATTCTTTGACAAGAGTGAGTGATTGATGCTCAAAGATCTTGCCGTGACAGACTGGCAGGCGGGAGAAAAACACTGAGGCAGAATGATTGGCTTCTCCTCTTTGATGTTTCTGTCTGGCTTACTCGTGATGGCTGGTTACATCTTCAAAAAACGTTCTGCGTTGACGGTTGTAATGACCCCAAACATTTCATCTGTCATATCTGAACAGAGCTCTGACAACTTTTGGTGAAAAGAATACACTTCTGTGACCAAACTTCATGCCATATTCTCATATTTATCCGTGAGGAGGGGTCATTTATTTCTCACAGGCTCTACATTCGATGTAATTACCCAACACAACTTTAAAATCCAAATTTACCAGACAGCGTAAAGAAGAAAAGAAAAGAAGAAAACGTCAGACAAATGATGTTACCAGTAATCATGCGGAGACTGAAGACAATTTTAAGTGCTAAAATAAATCAAGGTTTGTTTTTAATAAAGTTTATCAAGTGAAAGTAATGTAAGAAGATAAGAGACTGTAGATATATGACATGCAAACATGATGTAAAAGGTCAACCTGACATGAAGTCAGACATTCTCAGATTTATGGCACAGTATGTGATTTTAGACAGGCTCAAACTGAACTGTTCCAGCACCTTAAAAAATGTAAAATGTCGCGCTCTGGCTCAGAGGCATTCAAACAGCACATTTTATCTCCAATGCCGGTTCAGTCGAACCATGTGCAAGACAGATAAACCACTCAAAGCCTCCCTTTGTATGCCTGTTTGTATTTTTGTTTGTGTACATGTGGAGAGACCAAACATCCCAATCCCATCCAGTCCGCAGAGTGGGAAGCGGTTTCCCATGGTTCTGCTCGGATGCCGCTTTCATGTGGAAACAGTCTCTGGGTCCCTTTAGCCCCTCTGTTGTGACAGAGGATAATGAAATTCACAACATCTGCCATTTGTTAGCCCTGTTTGGTGTAACTGATCTCCTTTTAATCCATGGACTTCCAACGCGTGTGCAACTCCGCAGCTGGAATGAAGCAGATGGATCCCACGGCCTCTCTGGGGCTGCAACAGACCGGCCCAAAGCTGGCATGTGTCAGCAGAGGCACACACAGAGGCACACTACCTTTGACCACTGCAATCATTACCAGCACTTTCTTATAATTAAGACACTCTGAAGCTTGTTCACCTGTTGTACTCAGCCTAAATTGGTCTCGAGACAAAGTTTGCTGATGCTTATGAGCGCAAAAGTACACTTGACTTGATGGGATTTGCTCCTTCATGGAAACTAAAGGCAATTCACTATTTACATATCACACCACTACTACCCAACCAGTTCATTTTCTAGAAACAAAAACTTACACCGTCTAAATAATTTGCAGTATGCTAGAATCACAGAAATGATTTCCAAGTGCATCTTGGTCAGCAGTACCTTGGCTTGGGAACTAGAGAGTGACCAGTTCAAGTCCAGCACAGACCACAGTAAGGCGTGTGGACTGGTAGCTGGAGAGGTACCAGCACTGCCAAGCTGCCCTTGCCCCAAGGCGCCAAACCCCTAACTGCTCCCATGGCGAGGTTACGTGGCCGTGTATCACTCCACCAGCTCTCCACATTTGTATGTCTATAAACCCTTTTTGTGTGTGGTTATATTTTGGGCCTGCGTGTCTTAAAAACTGAGTGAAAAGAATTAATCTGGACTTATTAGGACTTTTATGTCAGCGTCATATGTATATGTGTATTGGGAGAATTATTATCCGACTTTGCAGTCCCTCACGTGTGTGTACAGTTTTGTTAAAGAAGAGTAAACATGCAGGTGCAAAAATATTGTCAGGGCACTCTCTCACTCACCCTTGAATACCATAAATATGAAAAATGTTGGCCTTGTAACTGAAGCTTTCTCTAAGAGCATCAGCTTGTAATCGTACCAGCATGTGAAGGGTTTACTAAGCGGCTGGTATTTCTTGACGCAGATCAGGAGGTAATTTGTTGGGGATGGGTTTGCTTAGATAGGAGACTCAAACATCAACAGAGTGTCAGACTCACCTCTTCATCTGAAGGAGGGAATGGCTGAAATGGTGGATTCAGTCAATCCTCATTCCTTTCAAACCTTCAGCCCCCATCCTTTACCCTCTTCATAAAACCTGGAATGTGCTTCAAAGAATGTACACTATCTTTCCTCCATGAATAAAACATCTGTCATTCATCAGCCAGTGCAATATGTGCCGATTTAACGGAGCACAACAGCTCTGCAAAGCAGCGAAGCGCCAGACTGTACAGTGTCCTATAGAGCTCAACCGTAACCAAGTGTCATTGGTGTCCCTTTGGTGTTTAATCTGGTTTATTTAAACAAGATAATCAATTCAAATCAAGCCCAATTGAAATAAACTGGCTTGTTTTGTCTGTCCTATATCTCTGTGTTTGTCCTGTGCTTGTCCTGTGTTCTCCTTTCACAATAAAATATTGAAACCAAGAAGGAGAAATTTATATATATTTAGATATATTTTTTTTTTTGGGGGGGGGGGGGGGGGGGGGGGGGGGGGTTACATGACAGCCCCTAGTTTTGCATTAATTCAACAGAACACGGTTAGGTGTCCATCGACAAGAATGGAAATGAGTGTTAAAACACAAATCAAAGCACTGCACCCATTTGACACAGGTTCTGCTTACTTATCATAACGGATATATTCACCCTCTATAAGGCTTTATGTGGCTCAGAAAGGAGCTCTCAAATGTCAGAGAAAAAGGAAAAAGTCTGCAAACTGGATTTTGCTTTTGAAAGCTGATTTAGCAGGCAGGTCTGAGGAAAGATGCTAGTGAGTTGCAGTAGGCTATCTCCACCACTGACAGTATGATATGACAGTAGGATATCTCCACCACTGACAGTATAAAGAATGCACAGTGTATGTGTGACATCACCCATAGGTTTCTGAAGCTCAAAATCTGTGGCGCTAGCCACCGCCATATTGGCAGTCCTGCCTCTTCTGCCTTCCGAGATTGACCCGGTCTATAGCCGGCCTCAAGTTGATGATTGAGGATCTACAGTTTTTGGCACTTCCACATGGGCTTAACTTCACAGCCCTGGAGGCTGCCGCTCGACTGGACACTGCTTTTGAAAAATGATTTACAAAGCAGGTCTGATGAAAGATTACCATTGAAGAAGACTATTGAGTTGCAGTATGCGAAATGTTGGAGTTATTTGGGACTAAAAATCACGATATCTCCCAAGCATCCCAACATGAAGTGCAATACTCAAACAGCTAAACAAGCCCTTTAATTGGCTACAGACATGCCCTTTTGGGGGGTGTTTATTTGTGCATGCATGCAATGGTGTTGTGGCGTGACTGCTGTGACTAACTGATGTTCCCTCTGCTTGCAGAGAGCATGTCTTTAATTACTTAACAATTCAGTGTCAAATCATATTTCTAAGCAGTTCATGATGCAGACTCGGAGTTGTATTAGGGTAAAGGAGGATAAAAGATTCGCAGGCTTGGTACGCCGTTGAGGTTGAATACTAAGCTTACTTCGCCCCCTGTCGACCATATGAGTGGTCATTTCACCGTGTGGTACCACCGCCTTACCGGCAGATGGCGCTGGCGGTCGGCGTCGCACCTTGTTGTGCTTCCGCCAGCACCGGATCACAGAGTTAGTCTGACCGGTACAAAATACAAACAATGGGCAAGAAGCACAAAAAGCACAAGTCCGAAAAACACGGCTATGAAGGTATTTCATTTGTAGCTTTCGTTGTTTAATGTTCTGTTGTTAAATACAAAGGCTGGATACCAGGTTTGACTCTTGCTAGCCGGGTTAGCACGAACGTAGTCCTAATTTAGCCGATTAGCTAGCGTGTTGCTAGGCTAGTTACTGGATCGTTTTGGCTGATTTTTATTTATTTCCGCGCGTTTCTGCCACAGTATAGCAGTATGTGTGAATACAAGGTCGGCTACGTGATATTAAAATACACAATTAGCTGTAGCGTCACTATTCTGCCTGCTAGGTGAGCTAGCTGTTAGCTGGCTATTGTTTCTAGCATCTCTCAGTTGTTACGGGTCTGTGCTCCGGTTAGCTCGGTAACGCTGTCGTTGACGTGTTGTCTGCAGAGTACGGAGAGAGGCCGCTGAAGCTGGTGCTCAAAGTGTCTGGAAACGAGGTGACGACGGGAAGCTCCAGTCGGGAGACGTTTTACGACGAGCAGCCGGCGGATTACGACAAACCCAAAGATAAGAAGAAGAAAAAGAAGAAGGATAAAGAGAGGAGCTTGGGCTCACCGGAGGATGACAGAGGGAAGAAGAAGGTAAAGCGCCTGTCTTTAAGATGGGATGGTGTGTTCCTGCACGATCAACAAACAGCTCTAGCTCTTACACAGGAAGAAACTGACAATCACAAGTTGATTTTATTTTTAAAATACACAATTTCCTCTTTGATTTCACACCAAACATGTGGCATTATGTCTAAAAGTCGCCTTGATCCGATCAGCCCTCCCTGCAACTCGACAGCCTCTGTCTGGTCAAGTCCTGTTGTTTTTCTGCCATGATTATGTGATGAAATTTCAAGCAATACACACTGTTATAACAAACAATTATAATTGTCTTTGGGTACTTACATGAGAAAAAAAACTTTGCCAACCTCGCCAACTCTTCGGCGAACTGTCCTCCAGAAAACAGACTCTGTCCGGGCAGTGAAAGCCAGTTAAGTCCTGCTCTTTATAGATGGTGATTATGAAATAATCAATAGTCTTGCAACTTATCTTGAATTTTTATTAATCACACAACAAGGTGAAGTTATTCTCCGCATTTATTCCCATCCATTTGGCACCAGTCAGGATCTCACACATAGTGGCAGATGCCTAATACACACAGACAGGTGAGCAGGTGGGATTCGATGTGCCCGGGGAGCAGATGTTTGGGGGGGGGGTATGGTGCTTTGCTCAAGGGCACCTCGGCCATGGCAGGGGGGTGGACTGACACCCCACCAGCTGTCAGTTCACCTTTCCACTCTTCAAGCAGTGAGCAGGAATCGAACCGCCAACCTTCGGGTTATTGGACGACTCATTCTGCCATGGCCATGGCCACATCAAATGGGGATTTGGGGATAAACTGCCCACCTAGAAAACAGCATCCATCTCCAACAGTGAGAGCAATGAAGAAAAGCATTAATATCAATATAATGTACTTAAAGTATCTACAATACGGGACTTTATTTTCAGTGTTTGGATACACTGGGAGTGGTCTTAATGGGCGCAGAGGGTTAAAGGTGGGAGTTTAGTTAGCGTGCATTAGACTTGAAGTTTGTTTTTATATTGTTAGATGACGAAGAAGAAGAAAGGTCAGGATGGAGAGGGAGATGACGACAGAGAACAGAGCAGAACTCCTATCCGGACAGAGCTGGATAAACTAGAAGGTCAGTCTGACTTTTCCTCTTGTTACTGTTACTGTCAGTACTTTTCCTCATACGCTTGCTTGATGTTTTGCTCTTCTCCCTCACAGAAAAGGAACAGACTCCTTTGCAGGAAGCTTTGAACCAGCTCATCAGACAGCTCCAAAGGTGCAACGTTGATCATTTAGTGATATGAGATAGTGTGTTCATTTATGAGCTGTGGCCGGTCTCCTCGTAGTGCTTGTGTTTACATTTCTGACCCTTAGCCCTCCCTATCCACTACAGCAAACTTACTGTCTATCTCTGTGTGTTTTGTCTTTAGGAAAGATCCCAGTGCATTCTTCTCATTTCCGGTGACGGACCTCATTGCCCCTGGCTACTCTTCCATTATCAAACGGCCCATGGACTTCAGTACAATGAAGGACAGAGTAAAGAAAGAGTGCTACCAGTCACTGGATGAACTCAAGGTACATATTACTGCATACTAAGTCTGCGCACACAGCGGGACAAACATATCAAAGCATATTTTAATAGATCAGAATTATATTATTTTGAAAAATGACTGAATACATCCGTTTGTGTGTCTGTGTCCCTTGACGCATGTCATGACGCTCGTGTCGGTCATGTGATATGTTGCCACAAAAATGAAGCCCACAGGTTGTAAATATAGAATAAGGAACATAAGGAGCACTCTTCGGGTGTCTCACATTACCCCTAAATGGGACCGGCTCAACAAACTCAGGGCTCCCACTAATTCGACGTGATGGTCAGATGCATTTTTCTACTCATTTCTTTATGCCGGTCATCATTTTATTTTGTGATATTTATCACCCACACCTTAAAGGTCGGTCTGTGAAAATATTGTCTTGCGTGAAACCGCAAATAAGGTTGGGGACTCCTGGATCGGGGGGGAAAAAACAGATCAGGACATCCCTTAAAAACGGCAACTCGTAAGACGCGGATTGTGATGGAATAATCAAAATAAGAGAATTTACACACACAGAGACTGAAATCAAATCTCCCACCAATGTTGGTCATGTAGACCAGGATTGTGCTCTTTGATTCACTCAGCAGTGTTGGTCACCTTGTCAAGTGTTTAACGTGTCGCATGTCGTCGATGCAGGTGGACTTCAGGATCATGTGTGAAAACGCCATGATCTACAACAAACCTGAGACCATCTACCACAAAGCAGCTCGGAAACTGTTACACTCTGGAATGAAGATCTTGAGCCAGGTACGAAACTGAAGATTCAGAAAAACACTGAAGGGTGTGCCAGTATTCTCAGCAAACAGCCCTTTAGTATGAAAAAGCTTAGGATGCCTGCTCTCTTGTGGAAGCTTGACATATTGTTCTGGTAATCTAGCAAATGTATACGCGGTTATTCTGAAATGTGTGAGCATATAGTGATGATTAGTTACACAGTCAACACCCCACCCAGGACCCTTCACGGTGCGCTGGGTCTTTTGCTGTAATGAACAGATGGGGGCAGCAGACAGCTTCAGACAACACGCAGCACCATCGTCTACCACGTTTTTGTCTCTCCAATTCTTTTCTTCTCCATCCTGGGTGAAACTAAACAGAGTTTTAATCTTCGTGTTTCTGATAGGAAAGGCTGGAGAGCTTAAAGCAGAGCATCGAGTTCATGTCCGGCCTCGACCCTTCTGCCAAGCAGCCCGGGACCTCTGAAGAAGAAGGGGTCACCAGCGTGGACCAGAACAAAGAGAGACCCACAACCGCAGACAGCAGCGAGCGCTCGCAGACACCCAGCACACCCAGGTCCTTTAATCCGCTGACCCTCGTTTACTCGCATCGTTGCTTAAGTCGCAGTTGTACAACACGGCAGCATGCCTCCTATTCAGCAAGGTGCTCAGAGACAATGTGAGGAAGTCAGACAACAAGCACGGCCATCGATTCTCTACTTGAATCCATCTGAAGCTTCGTATTTGATACTTGACATTATCCTAAAGCCAGTTTAAGTTGCAGACAATCTCAGAGATCTCTGATGTCAGCCAGGAAGTGACTAAAAGCCGTGCCCAGTCATGAACAAAAAGATCATCCAGCTACAGTTTCAGCTCGTTCGCCACAAACACACAAATGCGAGCATCAACACAGGCGCGGTCGAGAATGACTGATCAGCAGCACGTCGGTGAAAACAGCTTCTCCCTCTGTCGGCTCACAGCGTGGGCTTGTGCGAGTTTGTTTTCCTAGGACAATAAAGTGAATCGGTTTTCCACTGCGGAGCTGGAGGCTCAGAATGTGAGGAATGTCTCGCGGCATGCTGGGTCCTGTTTTCCTTGCCGTACATCTTTTTTTCAGTCAGCACTGTTGCCCAGTCTGACGTAACAGAACCGGACAGCTAAAGTCATGTGTTTGTTATGACTCACCGAGTCGAGAAACCTGTGCTGCTGTTCATCTTCTGCGTTACGACAGAAGACACTGTATATAAAGTCTCGATGGTGTTGAGCGGAACGTCTGCGTTTAATGAACAGAAGCGCTCGCTCCTCTCCCTGCAGTATTCTGCTGCAGTTGGCATGCTTTTTTTATTCTTGTTACAAAAAGAAAAAAAACATTTCATTCACGGCCAGAGTGTCTCATCTGCCGCCTTCCAATTGTGTTTCATTCGCAGACAGGACAAGGACTCCAAGGACGAAGCGGCAAAGGCGGAGAAAGAGCTGGAGGAAATCCGCAAGGTTATCGAAGACTCTGGAGGAAAGCTGTCCAACAGAGTGCTGCAGTGTGATGTGAGAAAGCGGGGTTAAACTCAGGATTTCTGTCTTTCAAACTGACATCCACTCTTAAAAATGTCCCGACCGTCTGCTCTGTCACAAAGAAAACGTGAAAAGAAATGCACCTCATAAAAGCCCTAATAGAGAATTCTGCGTTTTCACCATGGCAGCTTTTGCGCTCGTCTGGGTGATGATGTTGTGGTTTAGAAGCTTGTCTAATGTTTCCCAGTTCCGTCTCAAACGTTGAACCACAGCACAGTCATTTCTCCCACTGAAAAGGTGATTTTTCTTTTATGGGTATATAAACTTTATTCTGTTGTGTAGTTGGAGTTTGCGAGGCGGAAGTCTGACGGCTCCACCACTCTGGCAATCCTCAACCCAGCAGACCCATCCGTGGGCGGTAAGTCTCTCTGAAACTGTAATAAAGCTCAAATGACGAGTGAATTGGCTGACAGAAAAAAACAAACGGGCAACTATTGTGATCATTTAATGATTTAAAAAGTCAAATGTTGACTGGTTTCAGCGTTGGAAACCAACGCAGCGTTGCTGCTGGTTTTCTCTGCTTGGTGATTGCTGATGTCTGTGCTGCTTGGCCAAGAGAACAGCATTCAGCATCATCAGATAGTAACTCGAGAAATTAATTGGCAGACTCATCATGATCAAACTAATAAAAGTAGTTGGGTTGTTAAGAGGATAAGGTGTGAAGAGAACTTCTGAAAGTTGGTGAAATGTCAGTGCGTCCTGCCACAGATGCCGGTTACTGTCCCGTGAAACTGGGCATGATGTCCAACCGGCTGCAGAGCGGCGTGAACACGCTGCAGGGCTTCAGGGAGGACAAGAGGAACCGGATCACTCAAGGTACCGTGCCGCTCTCACTTCATATTTCTGCAAGACCCAATACCGGAGCTCGTAAACCCGACCTGACGCGATAACAAGCCGGTAACGACCTCTTCCACAGTGTCCTACATCAACTACGGGCCGTTCACCTCCTACGCACCCACCTACGACTCCAGCTTCGCCAACATCAGCAAGGAGGATTCGGACCTGATCTACTCTTCATACGGCGAAGAGTCCAGTCCGCAGGGCTCAGACAGGTATGCGCGGGGGGGGGCTACCACAAACGCACTCGCAAAACGTCCCCTTGAGGCATTCCCGACTGATTACTTTCCAGATGTTTCTCTTTTGAACCGTGGGCATCCCGTCTGGAGGAGGCCGGGCTCTCAGCTGTAGACTGGGCCTCATCCTGACTTGAACCCATCAACCTCTTACACTTTTTCTTCCCCCCCCCCCCCCCCCCCTGCCTGTCTCGTATTATTGTCTCAAGGACGCTCACGACACACTCTGCAGTATCTTCAGCGAGGTTGCTGTCCGACGTGCCGCTGTGTGTTTTCAGCTGCAGCCTGCTTCTCATTCTACGTGTCGAATGAATGTGGCAGAAAGCAGTCATGTATTTACTTAAAATGTATTCAGTGGCCGTTGTCTGTCGCGTCCTCGAGCCTTTAAGTCTCTTCACATAAAAAGCACACTTTGTCTGAGAGCGCGCGGGAGGTTCAGTCGTTGCTTCAGCGGATGTCAAGATGAACTTCTCCTTGTTCTCGGCCAAGGAAGTGATTCAGATTTTTAACTGCGCCGCCGCTTCAGAAACCATTTAAGTAGATGTTTGTGTTTGTGTTTGGCAGCATGTCGGAGTTCTTGGCCAAATCGGATGAGTACATGTACAAACTGGCAGACAATCTTCTGGACGCGCTGACGAACGGAGACCACACGAAAACACTGAAGGAGACGGAGCCTGTAAGCGCCCACTGAGACATCTTAACCGATCCGATGTTTGTTACTGCTGAGTGAAACGGAACAGGACAGAAATCTGAAAGTATCGATTGACTGGACTGCTGTTTTTTTTTCCCTTGTTTGTCATTCCAGCAGGTGGAGCGGGCAGCGAACGCACAAGAGGACAAGAAAGAGACGGAGGTGAGACTTCAGCACAGACGTGGAGCCGATACCCAGATAGGAACCCGCGCTCTGCAAAAAACGGCGTCAGTTCTCACAGCGTCCCACGGTCCAAGTGGAAACAGTTGGTAACGACAGATATCAGCGTGCGCTATGTAATGCAGAACCCGAGCCGCTCGGCGCTGGATGCGGATGTTCGGAAGAGGAGCTCCCGCTGTGCCGTGCTCTCTCGCCTTCCTTCTCGTTTCACTCTGTCACTGTAGATGGCCTCTGCAGATGGTTGCCGCGTCGACCAGCTGTGTCAACATGGCAGGGGCCTGCCTTTAGCTGTGATCCATCCACGCATGGAAAGAACATTTCCCCTCAAAGCGCAGCGGTGCTACTCGCTCCACACTCGCTGTCGGAGAATTTGGAGAGGGCCCCCCCCACCCCGCCCCCGCCCTACCCCACCCCCCGCCCCGTGTTTTCTCTCGGTGCCCGCCGGCTGCGCTGGCTGAATCGCCCCTCAGAGCAGCAACGGAAACCAAAATACAGGCCCCCTCTCCGTTCAGGCACACAGCAACCCTCTGTGCTCGCTGTTTGCTGTTCTTGGCCGCTCTCCAGTTTACTCTCATCCCCTGCCCGGGTGTTGCAGCTTTTCATTAGGTTTGATTTTATTGGAGGGAAGAAGCAGCGTGACTAAAGAGGCTTCAAAAGACCTGGATGTTCCCTAGATGCGTCAGCTGTCTTGTGCGGAATGCGTTTCTCTCTCTTTTTTTTTTTTTTTTTTTCTAATCTGACTAAACATGCCCCCCCTCCCTCCCTCTCCCTCTCTCGGTCTCTTGTAGGTAGCTGGAGCCGAAGCATCCAGCTGCAACAGGCTCAACTTCCTGCACTCTGCTGTGGGCCTGCACATGGCTGAAGAGTTGTCTGGAGGTAACAGCCTGACTTAATATCTTCATAGATTAGTCAATTGCTTCTTTTTTTTTTAATTTGAGGAGAACTGCGTGTTATCATGTGTTACAAACAACTTTTTTGAAAAAAGTATTTTATTTTGGTAGTAGATTGTCCCAAGACCTAAAGACTGCAAGGCAGACAGGCCAACACTGTCGGTGAATTGTTTAACCGTGAAGTAAATAGAAAGAAGCAGCAAAGCCTCACACTGTGAATTGGACTAAATATGAATATAAACCCGCCACATGGATGCAAATACACGAGAACCAGATGAAAACACACAAGCGCACATGAAATGTGTTGTAGTACACACAGTCAGTACAGAGAGAGAGAGAGAGAGAGAAAAAAACAGAGAAGCCTTTCAGATTTTTAACTTCATTATTTTGATAATGAACCTAACTAACTAAAGTAACTACCCGCTCTCATGAAAACCCCGACGTAGAGAACAGGACTCGGGTAAGTGGACCTGCTCAGCCCTGACTGCTTCATACGCGCCTCAAAGGAAAACCCGAACAAAGAAATTCACAATTAGACTGTAGATGCTGTTGAAATTTGAGGTAATTCAAGTTGGATGCAGTCAGATTAGCCATTCACCGTCCCGTTATGGATCCTCTTACATCTTTCAAACAGCCCGTCAAAGTTTGTCCTCCTCCTCCTCCCTCCGCTCTCTCAGATATGGATGTAACAGTAAGCCTAAAGGGGTCCCCATCAGGGTGGAGCAAGAAAGGATGTATTGTGTGGAGTACGTGTAACCAGGCACAGGAGGGGGCACCGCGAGGTAACCGGAGGAACCCAGAGGAAGCATTAACTGTATGTGTGTTGTCTTTCCGACACAGAGGCCCTGCACTTCCAGCAGAAATTGGACGAGACTACAAAGCTCCTGTGTGACTTGCAGGAAGCACAGAAGGAGCGTCTGAGCGCCAAGCAGCCACCGAACATGATTTGCTTGTTAGCCCCGTCTGTGAAGGAGATGGAGCTGGGTAAGAGTCTTTCGGTTCAGGGCCCCTTTTTGTCCCTCGACTCGAGCCATCGCCTAGATCTCTAACAGCACTGCGTTTACCTGTTCACCAGCCATGCGGTTTACGTTTCAGACAGTGAAACAGAAGTGATCAACATCTGTTTACAGAATATGGCAGAAATTAAATATAATGTGTAGAAGAGTGAGAATAATGATGTTCTTGTTACCTTTTTTAGAATGAGACTTTTGTAACTACAGACTCTGCAGCTGCTCGCCCACTATGTTGCACTTCCATGTTTCTATAGTAGCCGAGAACAGGCAAACTTAACCCTAGCTCTTCACAGGGCTTTTGTGGGTGCAGGTCAGGCGACGGGGTTACTACTACACCACCAGCTTCCACTAAATCCTACACACTGATCCTTTTTAAAGGGAACATGCGTTAGCATCTTGTTGAGCAATGAATAAGTGTATGTGTTGATATTCCAGTGGATCCATCATACTGGGCCTCAACAAACAAGGTGGCGAGCTTTTAGAGGTGATTTTGGACAGAGCTAGGCTAGCCGTTTCCCCGTTTTCAGTTTTTATGCTAAGCTATGCTAATGGTATGCTGGTGGTAGCGTCCTATTAACTCTAAGCAATAATAAAGTATATCCCAAAATGCTGAACTACATAAAACAGAACTTTTAATGTCAAATGTTCTGGCTCAGTGTGCTGCCACCTATGATTGGGCGGTCTTTTCTTACATTAGTAATTTAAATGTCTAATTTCTCGACTCCTTCTCTGTCTGCAGCTGAGAAGGTGACCGGTAACTTGGCCGAGCTGACTGGTCAAGTGGCCCCATGTGACGTCAGCAGCGTCTACGGCATCAGGAGGGCCATGGGCATCGCTCTACCTCCAGAAGCAGCCGGGCCCTTCATTGACCTCACCACAGGTAACCACAACACTGGATGTATTGAAAAATCACTAAATATTGCTGTTCTCTTAAATGTTTAGTAATGGTCGTCTGCTGTTTGAGACGTAAAGTCCAAACTTAACCTGTCAAATTCAGAGTTTCAGCAGAAACTCTGCTCCTTTTATATTATTCTAATATTATACTTTTAAATGTTTCCAGTGCAGGAGACGGCTGAACCGATGGAGACCTTGTCCAGTTGTCAGGATGCGGTTGAAGCTGTATAATTCAATTCATCCACCCACGCAGTCGAATAACTTAAGTTTTGTACGAATGGTGCTTTTTGTGTGACATTTGTATGCATTTCATTTAATAAACTTTTTTTTTTTTATACACCCCGTGGCTCCTGTGAAATACTGTACGACAAACTGCAGACTTATGAAAACATTTATTACATTCTGTAACTGTACAAAATTCAACGTCACATTTGTTCACATAAAGGCCAATATATTATTATAATTATTATTATCATTATTATTATGTAACCACAAGTACAGACAAGATGATGGCCACAAGACAAATCAAGTTTTCAGAGACAGAGAGAGCGATGCTGATCAGTTCAGGCGATCGTCTGAGCTGGAGCCAGAAAAGCATTCACAGCAGGCAGGTGGTTCGATCACACGGACTCCCAAGTCACCAGTGACGGTGTCACAGGTTTCCCCCTCCTTGCAGCATATATGCAGACAAGCAGCAACACTTTAACATGATGATGAACATACATACAGCACATGGATCTGTCCATTCCCCTCCTGGAGCAAAGATCTCGTCATATATGAAATATTAAACTGTTGTTACTCGGGCCAAGCTGCACAGGTGGAATCTCAAAGATGGGTTTGTTACGCCCTGAATCTAAAGTTAAAGGGTAATCGAAGCTGTTGAGGATACAGTAACTCAAAGATTTGCAGCGTGGCCAGAAAGTAAGACTATTTTTTGCTTTGTGAATACGTCCCAAAGAAAGTTTCTCTGTGTTTCGCTTCTGTACAGTCTGTTCTTATGATACTGAAACAGCTCACATGTCATGCTCATTACACAGTAACAGAGCAGTCAGTGTGCACAACAGGAAAACAGATGGGTTTCAAATTAGGATCCAAACAGAATCCACTGTTTTGTTTTTGTTGTTGTTTTTTTAAAGGACCAAAGAGGTCTTCAAAAATTACACAGCTGTATTTGGCATTAGTACAATATGCTTTTTTTTTCTATCACAAACAACATCTAAGTTAAAGACAAGAAAAAAAAAAAGTACAAAAGTGACTGACCACTGGACGTAAACGTGTTCACGGATAGAAAAAGATGGCAATCATACGTACTGACCATCTCCCCGCCATCCTGATCTGTCCTACGGGGTCCAGAGTAGAAATCGTTGATTGATTGTGACATCCACCACGCAGCGAGGCAGCGCTTCGTCTTAAGTCCTTAATATGCAGCAACATCACAGGAACACAGCCAGTCAGCACTGGCTCAACACTGGCGTGGCATACAGGAGTCCATAAACTCTCGACTTGTGTACATGTCTGTATCCAGTTTCTGTTGGCTGTGGTGGCCTAGCCTCAGCTCAGGCCCATGCCCTGCTGCTTGCTCATGTCAGTACACACAAAGAAGGTTTTCAGCTCCCCTTTGCCCTTCACGTTGATGAATCCTCGACACTCGCACGAGTAGCCCAGCTTTTTTAGCACGTCGAACGTTTCCTCTGTGACCTGGAAGTGGACAAATAACACACGACCGCAGCTAAGACAACTTACAGAAACTGCATTTTCGTGTCCAGAGCCACATCTGGAGGCCTAAAATTCATTGTGAGAACTTCCCTGCAGCAGGGAGGACAGATACATGTTTTCATTTACAACTTCGGAATGACAATATTACATCGTAGCTGTGGTAGTGTCTTTACCTGAAGCAAAATAATGAAGTAGTTTCTCAAGTTAAATCATGAATTGCTTTGAATCCACAGACGTGTGATGCACGCAGCAATAAAGTGCAATTGTAGCTGAAAAGCAAATGAAATATTCATTTCGTGGGGTGTTTTTATGACTGGCTAAGAATGAATCTTATTTTTCAGCCGTGATTATGTTGAGATCTGATACGTGCGAGCTCCCGCTGTTGTCTCTGTCGGGCTGTGTTAAACATACCTGAATCTTCCCGAGCTCCCCAGTGCTCTCCATCCTGCTGGCTACATTAACCGTGTTGCCCCAGATGTCATACTGAGGTTTCCTCGCCCCGATCACTCCGGCTATCACTGGGCCGTGATTGATGCCTGTGGAAAAGCAATACGCTATGATAAATGTAGAAAATGTTCACATGCGGAGAAAGTCAATAAAACAAGATGAAGATGAAATACAATATTTCATTATTTTCAATTTACAATAAATTTAAAGAGGTTATGAGACCCCTGAAAATAATCTTCATAAAAATGAAGTAGAAATCAGAATTTTAATGCAAACCTGGAGAGTTAGTTATGAACCGTAGAATATTTTAAAGTGTTGTGAGGCTGGCAGCGGGAGAAGCACAAGTACGCTGTCACAGGGCAAAGAAAAAGTCGCTGCCAACTGCTAATTAATAAACATGTAGAAGTAAGTGGATTTTGTTCCAAAGTCACAAAGTGTTTAGACGCAGCTGCTGATAAGGACAAGCATTTTGTGAAAGAGGGTTGATACCACTCAGTGCAATATTTCAGTGTTTATGCCTTGTGTTCGTTTTTATCTCCTCAGAAATGTAAATGTTTTAACCAAAACTTTTATCCAAGATGTCTGCTTAAAATCAACTGCACGGAAAAAGACTGCGTCAGGGCTGCAGACGCAACAGACGGAGCTCAAGGTTTCTCAGGCACTCAGCTGTGCTCTGCCTCTTTCTCATGGCTGAAGTATGACATTTACTTTACATGGTAATGGACTTAAGTTATGAGCAGAAATTCAACATAAACTCAACATTATCTGTGTGAAAGGTTATTAGCTTCAAAAATAAGGTAGGTTTACCTCCTACTACAGTCCTGAGATCAACGTGACAACATAATAAGTGTCAGTGAAGGCAGCCGCGCTCACTGGAAGAACATTACGTGACTGCTTCTCGTGTACAGTGTAACCAAGGAAACCTGTTGGGTTGTTGTGTCAGTTCTAATAGAGCCGGATACGGCGCAGTGCAGCGCTCAGTCATTGAAAGGTTTATGCTGAAACTGCCGAGCAGCTGAGCACACTCACCCACACGCAGCCTGAAGCTGTTGAAGGAATGTCTGTTGATGCCGTCCAACTTGCCGATCAGAGCGATGGCGAACTCCACCATGATCCCTATCTGGGCCTGCTGCCTGTCTTTGTCCTGAAAGAACGCATCATTCAGCAACGTGGTTATGACTGCTTCAAGATTTATGGCTTTTATGAAGGGGCAGAACATGCGCTGATGGCCTGCTAACAAACAGCCAACAAAGCTGAAGTGATCCAGGTCCGAGGCGGCAGCCACTCTACCTGATTGTTCTCCTGACCGAGCATCCCACTGAGCCCTGCAGCCGCCATGTAAGTGCTGCCAATTGTCTTGATCTTCTCCACGCCGCTGAACTTTGGCTTGGACAGCAGCTGTTAGGTTAGAGGAAAACAAAATAAGAGTGACGTGCGGGAACTTCATCATGCCGCCTTTCATATACAGTATTTATTCCTGACTTGAGGTAATGATACTGGACTGTTTCAGCCCAATCATACACATGGTTGGACCCGGAATTGAATGCACGAACGGATCTACCCACAACAGATTGGGGCTTTAAAGACGCATCGGTCATGTATCACAGAGGAGCGCTTGGCAATGAAATTAGGGACGAGGATGAAAGAGAGTTTTCATCTTGTCCTCCTTTGCCTTACTGACCTCGTCAAAGTCGGCGATGATCTCGTTCAGGAGCCTCAGACATTCCAGGCCCTCCTTGTTGATATCACACTCGGTGTAAAATTCTTTGAAATCCGGCACTGAGGCGAACATCACGCACACACAGTCATAGGACTTGTAGTAGAGGTCCTGCCAGGAAAAAAGACAAAGATATGAAGTTATTGGTTTATCCAGGAAAAGACAGAGATGAACTACTCACAGTTTTTGTAATAACTTTAGAAATGCAATCAATCACAGTGAAGATGCATTTTTGCTAGAAATGATATTGCACCCACTGACTGTATTATAAATGATGACTTATGTTACACTATTATTATATGAGTGACCATTTGTTTTAAAGCTGAGTTAATGTGCACGACCTGAATACATCAGTGAAACTTTCGCCTCATCAACACATTTTGAAGATGCCCCAACATCACAGGAGACACTGTATTTCTATCCTGAGAACTGTGAAATCATTAAAAAGTGAAGAGAATACCTCCCCCTTTTCCAAACTATCATTTAGGCATTCTTTCTTATTAACTAAAAACAAACTGAGTGAAGCGTCACCTCGTTCTTTTTGTTTTCCCCGACAAACAGCCCCGCCACGTGGGCCGGCAGCACGTTCTCCAGCAGCAGGCGGTTCAGGTTCTCCCTAGTCTCGATCTCGTCCTGCTCTGTGCGGTTTTTGTACTTAAGCAGGAAGTCCTGACGGAAGCAGGCCTCGTTCTATCAGACACAAGCACAGCGAGGTCAGAGCAGACAAGGAGGGAAACCGTGGCGGAGTGAAGACAGGTGGAAGACTGTCATTACCTGCTGTGCGATGATGAGCATGGTGACCAGGAACAGGGTGATATATATGCAGCTCATCACCTGAGGGTGTTTCACCAGCCCTAGAAATTCCAGGTTGGCTTCATCTTCTCTGTTGTAGAGCGAACCAGAACAGTCAAGGAAGGACATGACTCCCATTTACATATTTCATACATGATTATTCTGTGTCGGCTGACATGAATACGTTTAATGTTTTTTTATGTCCCACCTGCTGCAGTTCCAGGGGTGAGAGAGGTTAGAGCAGAGGTTTCCATAGACCACGAAGAGTGCCCTCTTGGTGCTGAGGATGATGATGTAGTACGATGCAGAGGCCACGGTGAGGAAGAGCACTTTGAGCTCAAAGCTCACCCGTAGGAAGACTCCACATGCAATGAGCGACAGGATACAGCAGTAGACGGAGTACTGAGGGACAGAAAGCCGAGGGATGGAATTAGTTATTTATTTATTTATTTTAGCAACCAATTTTTTTTTTGCATTTATTGAAAATATAGAAACACTTAAAACATTTTATAACACAATATTATGTAGTTAAACACAAAGATAAGGACACTGTTAAGTGTTATTAATGTTTTTGTCGGGTGACAATGATGCACGAATCCCTCCTGGCATCGTGTCTTCTCTGGTACTCCATTAAACGCATGCCTGAACTATTGACATATGCTATTTAAACCAGTCTGATTAAAAAAACATTAAACAATATTTCTCTGTAGCCTATGGTAACAAATCCATCACTCACAGGCAGGTAGTAGAGATCTCCTAATTCTTGCTCATGGGAATTATTTGTAGGAAGAAGGTCAGCATCACTGGAACAATCTGTCATTACTGTCTGGACGAAGCACTGCAGGGTGATAAAAAAATTTAAAATTGAATTTTAAAATTTGACTGACAAGCGACCACTGGACAGCCTGCTTTGGAGTTCGTCATGGCAGCAAATAGCACAGTATGCTGTTTGAAGAGCTTTCTTAGCTCTCACCAGGTTGAAAACTGCCAAGACAACGATGACCGCCGTGGTGATGGTGGCCAGAGCGAGGCGCACACACGGCCGCTTTACCACTGCCTCCGATACAACCGGCAGCCACTGGCAGCTCGACAGCTTCTCTGGGAACAGGCGCTGCAGAGAATAGAGAGAAGTGAGGACGGGATC
The DNA here is from genome assembly GCA_014281875.1 of Nibea albiflora. Taxonomy (NCBI): domain Eukaryota; kingdom Metazoa; phylum Chordata; class Actinopteri; family Sciaenidae; genus Nibea; species Nibea albiflora. The sequence continues at coordinate 13,636,917 of CM024795.1, read as the reverse complement.
AAGCAGGTATGACGAGCACAGTCACCCATCTCCAGACATCATGGGTGAGTGACTCATCGCGGGTTATTTCCAGTGAGTGGCATCTGTCTGCGCGGAGAAAACACTGCCTGAATGTCAGGAGTCATCCACCAGGTCAGCAGGTTAGCTATAGAAAGCTACAGCGCAGTGAAGGCATGTTCCCAATCTCACACCGGCTAATTCTGCCACAGTGAAAAACATATTTACACACCACACACGTCCCCTTTCACCCTCACCTTTATTTAGTCAGGCACTGCTAATATGTTTTTGACCTGTGAACCTCTTATAATTGTTACTACGGCTGCAAAAAACAAGAGCACTGCACAGAGCCCTTAACCAAAATATTTTTTTCAAATACAAGAACATTTTTCAGTGTTTTTCTTCCAAAGAAAGACAGAAATCGTTGTGCATTCCCTGACCTCAAAAGCAATTGTTGATTGCCACAATAATCGTATTGCAAGCTCAGTAGCACACAATTTCCTGTTTGGTTTTTAATGTAGAAATTCTCATCTGCGTGTTGCTTGTTGGATAATACAGCCCAAATATGGGTAATAAGCTTGCAGCAGGCTGACAGATGGTGAGTAAAACGTTTTGGGGTTTTTTTCTTGAAGGCTTGCTGTATTTTTTGGCATGTCTCGTGTTGCCGTCACACATTTAATTTTGACTTCATATACACGGGGAAATGGAATTCTGTGAACACACATGAGTCATTCACATGTAATGCGAGTCAGGGTCAGGCAAGCATTATATAATGTCGCCTGACAAACTCTTTTACACTGACCCGCACCCATTGAGGGTTGAGAGGTTGCTGTAAGAAATGTGATTCCCTATGCATGCAAGACTTTGACACTTTCTACAAACCCAGTTGAACCTCGATCACCTGAATATCGAGATGTTACTGTAAAACGTAACTGACCTGTAAGTGACCTGCGTAACAGATGGCCAGAGTCAGTAGCAGTACACAGGCCAATACTCCAAATGACATGCCCAACGTCTGTTGACTGAAGGAGACAAAATCAGATAAAAGAGAGAGATAAATAAGTATGTCAGAAATCAGTCTGCAGCCTCCTCTTTCAGGACAAATGTCATCTTCATTGTGTTTCTTCTCCCCCGTGTTGAAAATCTGGTCATACTCACTCCTTCGTGACAAACATCTGGACCACAAAGATGGAGAGGAAGATGAAGGTGGCGCAGCCAACATAATGTTTGAACATCGGCAAATCCAGGGAACGGTACTTTTGAGGAGGAAAAACAGAACACACCTCAACCTCTTGATGCTTGAATGGAAATGTATGATGATGATGATGATGTGGGATTATAAATGCTTTCACTGATCTATTTGCAGCTTTGTGTCCAACTAACCTGTTTTTCCAAATCTTTTTTTGGAAACCACAGAGCTAAACTGCTACTCTCTTCAGACTTTGACCACTGCCTGAGAGAGAGAGAGATAGAGAGAGAGACAGAGACCGAGACAGAGAGAGAGAGAGAGAGAGAGAGAGAGAGAGGAATGATAGGAAGACAGAAGAAATAAAGGAGTAGAGAATTGCTTTGAATTTTACACTTCAAGTGTCACAAGTTTAACATCTGTGTTACGAGATATATATTACATTTAAGAGAAAGAAAGTCATTTGAAAAAGAGCTTTCAGTTGATGTGAACGATCTGCGAAAATAAATGGAGCATTATCGTGATATCATAGTTACAATATTTACTACTTAAGTATCTGCAAAGATATTGTACCAAGACAAATAGTCTACAGTCATGCTAGCAGCTGTGTGAGGCTATATTTAGGTACGGTGTGAGGTAAACGCTAATGTGAGCACACTACAGTGATCACAATGACAATGCTAACATACTGAAGTTAAGCAGGCATGTTTACCGTGTACTTTTTGTATGTTAGCGCGCTAACATTTGCTAATTGGTGCTAAACACAAAGTGCAGCTGAGGTTGATGGAAATGTGACTGTCATAAACCAAATGATTGGACGGTATTAAATTTTGACCTGAAAAGCCAGGGGATTATTCATTTTTTATTAGATGGTAGCCCATCCAATATTTTTCAACACATTTCACTCAAAACCACAAATAAAAAATAAATATGCCATGCACTCAAAATGTGACGCCTTGTAAAGATAAACCTACTTGCTGCTGAGCTCATCTATGGTTGTAGTCATCTCATTGTGCAGCTCCTCATCAAACTTACTCTTCTGGGATTTGTTCCTGCACCGGAAAGCGCGGAGACAATTAGTGGGAGGCAGAGGAACAGACACTCAAACACAACACAAGTGGACTGGAACAGATCCTGGAAAACCAGATCAGGTCATGCAGGTCCAGTTTAGCTGTGCTTGGGGGCAACGTGGTTAATGCCATTCTTGAGCATTAGTGAGAAAAGAGTACAGATGTACGTAGAAGGGTTGTGCTGGATGCAGAATGCTGCGTGTTAGATGATCTCTGTGGGATTCAGTGGGAGCGTTTCTGCCGCGCTTCTGCTAGGAAACCCCCTACTCTATCAGGAAGAAAACACCGATGCACAGATACACACAAGCCCCAGTCAGTGATCAGTGTTAATAGGAGCAGGTCAGTGTACTAAAAAAGGGGTTACAGGGTGTCTTGTGGCTTTTGCTGTCTAGCAGTTACCCTGCTAAAAAAAGAGGTAGCAGTGAGAAACGGTGAGAAGAGAACAGCATTACACCACTGCTCATGTTAGTGTTGGGACAGCAAAGCAATAGTTCTCACCCTGTGGGACAGGACATCGCATAAACATGTTTGTTCTATTACAAATTTATAGTGTATATGTAATGTGTTATCTCTAAAGATTGTGATAAATGAGTCATTTAGCCTTTTTCCTCTACTGCCCCAAAATGAATCAACTCACAAATATTTCATTATTTGGGAAACTGCATGATTGCTGGGTACTGAAGAGCAATTTAAAAACAGTGGTGGAAAATTCGAAAGCATTATTTACAGTATGTGAGGGCTCATTTAAAACAAGTGGCTCTGAGGTAAGCGTCCATTTGTTTTTGTTTTTTTGGGGGTTTTTTTAGGGGTCACAAGCCGAAAGGGTTGAGAACTACTGCACTGTGGGAATGAGGACCTTATGGGCCACAAAGGCCCCACTCACTTAGAACTGCTGAACGGAGGGGTAGGCAAGGAGAGCGGTTCTTCTACAGATTCATCAAAGCTGTCAGGGCCCAATAATAAGACACAAACACATATCCGTCATAACAGAGAAGTGGGGAGCCGCAAAAAACAAACAAACGGGGACACTGATGTAATAAATGTGCCAGATAGATGCTTGTGGAACAGAAGTAGCACGTTCACAACAGTTACTTTTAACCACAGAAAGAACATGTTGCTGCTACAGTACGTAATGCTTGCGTGGGTGAGCCTCATTTCACTGTCACTCCAGCCTCGGACACTGTTCACACAGTGGTCTGCGCATACATGAATGAAATTAACTATTTCTCTCACGAGGTGGAATGCTTGTGCTTTTAGGCGCACACTTATCTCTTCTAATCACATTACCGGCCCACACAGTTTGTGTAGGTGAGTGCCGCCCACTAATCGGCAGCTACACTTTAAATATTTGTCCTCATGCTTGCTGCTTGTGCCAGACAGGAAAAGAGAATGAACCATTATAAGCTACAACCACAATCAGTTTGTCTGTGCATTATTTGAGGCTAATGGAAGCGCTCGTCCTGAAGATCAGTGCTCCCGCCGCTCTACAAGAGACGTAGCACAGAATGTAGCACAGCTGTACTGTGCAGACCCTCAGTGATGACGTTTTGTTGGCCAATGTTTTTGCAGGTTGGAACTAGCTCCTCTAACATTCCTCTCACTTTGTGAACACGTACAGACTTCTCGTCCGATAAACATTTGATTCTCAGTGACACGTTATAGTAGCAGCATCATTAATAATATGATAGAATCCCACATGAAGTCGCTTGTTGATGTCTAATGCTGATTTATACAATAAGTCATGCATTGATCCAGTTTTATCCCTGTGAATTCTGTCCGAGGGGGAGGCGGCCCGTCTTACACTTCATAAATATGGATGTGTGCTAACTAACCACCGCTGAGAATATTTAACACCGCTTTAAGATGTGACCTCATTTGTAACTCATTTCCCTCTCTGCTAACCTGCTTCTACACACAGCATCTAAGATATGGCTCATTACATACACCTCCGCATCATCTGTAAGACACTGAACATCCTGCCTGCTCACTGCTCATCACTTTAGATAAGATCATCAACTGATTTAATCAATTAAACATTTCAAATGTGGACACGCATACAGAAACTCAAAATGGAAAAGGTGTAACAAGTTTAGCACCACGGTGCCTCCTCATTCCACCATCTGTCTAAGCTTCCATGAAAAGAATTATTAATACACATTTGATAATCTCTGTGCTTATAGCGGAACATTGGCAGTAATGTAATGACTGCCGTCATGAGATACTGCTTATGAAATGTGATGAAGCCAGCTGTATGAATGGATGGGAAAGTTTTAGCATGGAAAGTTGATGGGAAACACTCTGTCCTCATGCAGGCTACTGGGCTGCTATTGAGCAACAGCATTGTTACTTTGCCCCACTTCCATGGCGAATGTACAGTATGCGTATAGTTTAACTCTCTGGGGTCTGAGCAACGGTCCTATCAATTCAGATCACAGAGGGTTAGCATACATTAAAAATAATACCAGCCACCAAATGAGGACCAAACATTTGAATTCATTTTGTAGCCACTCTAGCAGCTTCGAATTGTTCTTACCTGTCAGTTATATTGGAGGTGGGAGTCGGTCGTAGAGGGATGTCCTGGAAAAGACAACGTTCACACAGTGAGAATGCGTGATAACGGGAGTCCCGCAGGCCAAATCCACTGAAACTCTATTTAACCAACGTTTTGATGTGAGAAATACTTGAATCCCTCACAAGAAAATGATTATCTTAAGTCATTGTGTGTAAAAACATTAGAGAACCGTAACATCAGTTAAAAAACAACAGTAAAGTTAAACATCCTACAGTAAACTAAATAAATGAAGCAAAACATTTCAATATTTTTCCACTGCAGTAAAGTTTTAACCAGGACACAGAAAAAAAGAGCTCTATCCCTAGTTTATTTCCAAAATAATTAACACAGCCAGTTTATACCTGTATCTGTGCGCTATGCTTTGACTTTGGCTCCAGCAGAGGAGTAGTTGTTGCCTATGTAATACTATACTAACAACGATAGCAGACGTGCTTACCTTGAAGCGTGACATGCCGTTGACAATGGTGTCTGCTGTGAAGCCCTCTCGGCTCTGGAGGTGCGCAAAAGGTTTGACGGCCCCCCAAGACTCCAGGTAACGGGTCATACGCACAGACGCCCGCATCTTCAGACCATCGTTCACCCGAGGTTTAGGAGCGTTACGGGTGTTCGATGACGGGTCCTTAGACTTAAGACACACGCGCAATTATTATTACATTTCCGGTACACTGTGGGCATTTAGCTGAAGTTCTACGACACATAAATTAGAGTGAGTACTTTCCTAAATGACAAAAATCATTAGAGAGCATGCATCAGGTTTTTAACCCGGATCTGCATCAAATCTTTGAATGCATGGTGGAATGCCACACACTGACCCAGGATTGCTCAGAGTTAGGTTGAATGGGTCACCTAAATTTGGCTGTAGTTGCAAAATACTTTGAGGAGCTTTATGAACCTGGTGAAGAGTACAAACCCAAACCCCCTACAAACACAAAATTTAGAAATGAAACAGTACGGTGGAAAAAACATTTCCAAACTATACAAAACTATTATATTGTTTTGAAATGATAAAACAGTAAATCAAACCATGAGTAATAGCATTTGTATTGTCTGTACTGAAAACATGTCATCACAAGTAAAATCATTATATTTGTCTTATTATATTCATTTGTCAGGGCAGGTGCTTTCAAATACTGCATATCTCTCACACTTTGTGCACAATGAGCATTTTCAAATACGATGAACACAGAACTCACCCGTGGATCGATGACCAGGTACGTCTGGACATTGACCTCTTTAAGGTAGGGGTCTCTGAGGTGGCCGTTGCCCTCTTCGACTTCATAAGCCTTGTTCAGGTGCTTTAGCGTCGCCTCTGTGATGTGGACACGTCTAGAGGCAGGAGAAACAATGAAATACTTGACTTGACTTTCTCTTACTTCATGGCATTTGGAATTAATTTGTTCATTTATGACAAATAACAAAGTGGTAGATGTTAAATCATTAATTTCAGTGACAATTTCACCAATGTGGCTGAAAGCCTTTGTTATGGTAGTTATTGGCCTAACCTAATTAGCTGATGTTGATGGCTGACAATTGATTTTTTGATTTATGCTTTAAATGAACTAATTATGACATAAAATGTATCGTCATCCACTACGTAGTAACAAATGTGTGTCGTTTTAATGTCCCATGGTAACAGTATGGTTGCATGAACCTCAGGCAGCCTCAGCCTTTGTAATACGACAATATGATATAAAAGCCGTTGATGTAAGAGATGCAAAAGTTGTGTCACTTACCCTGGAAGGCCTCCTGACTCCATGTGATTGGCCAGCGTAACATCATGCGACCACACATCGAACTGCCACTTGCGAAGGCCAATCACACCGCAGAGGACATTGCCCGAGTGCACGCCAACTCTCATGTTGATTTCCACTCCTGTGGCCTCCCGTACCTGCCTGGAGGAGTTTCACAGCAATACTAAAGCTCATTGTTGTTGAAGGATGTTTCTATATGCAGAAGACAGCCTGAGGACGACATTACAGTGAAGTCTACTGTCCTTTTTATGTGTGAAACGTCAACAAAACAAATATTTTCTTGATTTTAGATTTGAGTTAACACAGCAACAGTACAGTAAGAACCCATCTGGAGCAGAGTCAACACTCCTAGTGTTGTAATACATTATGTAAAATAATTATTCTTACATTTTTTTAATTCTATAATTTTCAAAATGTCTAGTTCTATGCATTATTGTTTCTTTGAGTAACACAAACCGTGCCTCCCTAAACTTGAGACACGGCTGAGAATGACTCACCATGCAGTCCACCACTACAGGTACAGCACACTACGTTCCAGGAATAGTTTTCAACACATTTCATTTACATAATTCATCTCAAAACTGAGTGTGCTCATCACTTTTCTTTGAAGAGTTGCATCAGCTCTTTTTTCACATGCATCGTGCAACAGTGCTGCAAAGCATGCCCTCCAGGTGAAGCTGATTATCACAGGAAGCTTTGCACAAACTCACTTGATGGCTTCACACATGTCCAGGCCCATTTTGACGCAGTTCTTGGCATGTTTAGGCAGAGAGACCGGCAGCCCTGACACACAATAGTAGCAATCTCCGAGGATCTTGATTCTCATGCATTCGTTTTCCTGTAAACGAGAAGGAAGAGGAAAGAAACGGTAAAAATACAGTTTTGTAGATAAAATGTATGTAAGCAGAATTTTGTGTGTAAACATGCCAACACATGGGAGCCGCACAATACAACCACAGTCTTGTATTACTGAGGTTTAAGTGCTTTGGTCATGAATTGATAAGAAGATTGTGTTTACTTGTACAACTGCCCAACCCAGATTTTCCCAGACAGTTTGAGGTTTAGCAGAAATCTTTTTGTCACAATCTCACTACTCTAATCTTTAGATTATTCATGCCACAAACTGTCAACTGCAAGTTAAGCTTAGAGGCCAGTGGTGTTTATAATACAAGCATAAAGAAATTCTAAATGACGACTCACCTTGGCAATTTGGTCAAACTTGCCAAACAATTCATTGAGCATGATGACCAGCTCTTTGGGAGAACAGTCACTGGCCAATCGGGTGAAGCCAACAATGTCAGCATAGAGAATACTGAAAAAAAGAAATAATAAAATGAGACCTTTAACACACATAAACAGAAATAAGGTTTGTTCTGACATGTAAAATATCTAGCAAATGCAATTAGTGATTATATTATTATTTTAATAAATAAATGACATTATTAAAATGTTATTAGCATGATGACATAAAGAATAAATCTAACTGAACTATTTCTTACATTTTACACAGTGACTGTAGCATTCTTCCACAGTTCCCTCACAGGGAGCAAGCCTTGAGGTTTTAGTTATGATGCTTCATTTCAACACAGTGGTAAGCGATGGTAACAGAGCCACGCGTCTTCTGTCCATCTGTAATGCTTCGTGATTTATATGTCCAGACTACCACAAAAAAACAAATATTGGGAGATAATCCCTCGTTTCCATCATTCCAAATTTACGACCCCCCTGAGTGCTCTGTCAGCAATCAACCACTGTGGAGCGATTGGAGCAAACTAGGGGTCATAAAGCTTACACCATTTGTGCCCTGCCTTGGCAGCCCATTATGACCATTAAGTTCCCTGAATTGGGATGTAGGATTTCAGGCAAAAAGCTTCTGACCCACCTCCTATTAGCTTCTAGTAGACCTGGACAGTAAATGATTAAAATGCCTGTCTGGTTCAACGCTGAATCATAGCCTTGGAACAATTGAAGCTGCGAGTCAGCAGACCACAGGACACTAATATCTGATCTGACCTCTGAAAGACCCCGACACCACAAGGAAAAATAGATGAAAGTTTGGCCAACACTCAACCCACACAAAACACCTGACTTTGTCTCCCACTGGGATCTGAAACTCTAACCACTGCAATGTAACCCTTGGTGAACGCCGCGCTCATCTCAGTTAGCTGAAGTACGTGTGTTATTGTGATCAATGCCATGCATGTAAATTACAACATGGTGCAGTAAATAGAACTTCACTTTGAGATGCCCATTAATAGGAAGTCATCATCTCACGTCTCTCTGCAAACTGATTATCTATCAATGTATATCAAAGTATAACCAATGTTATCATTTCAGAGGTGGAATATGGCAGGTCAAGACTTTGACCTGAAAAAAATGGTATAAGTAGCCTAATGTGGCCTATGTGAAATAGCTAAATGCAGAGTGGGAGATGTCTTTTTACAAGATAAAACATTTTAGAGTGGCTGTTTATTGTATCATCATTATACCATAGTCAAGCTTGTTTAATCCGCATCTTGATATGCCGCACGTCAGGTTTATAGGGAAGTGTTGACTAACACGGATTTTAACAACTTTGCTAACAAAATTTGAGAGATTAAACCTTTTGGGTTCATAGAAGTAGTCTTAGATCTTTTACTTCAACTCATGAAACACAAGTGTTGCACTAATACCTTTGTTGCATGTATGTACATAAATATTCAAAACAAACACTAAAAATAGCACCACGCATACAGGAGGCTGAACATAACTTGTAATGCACCACATCCAACTGACTCTGACCACTGACGGGTTAAAAGTTGCAGCCTGACCTGAGTACAAATGCCCATCTGCTGACCAGCAGAGGGACACAGATACTGCACCTGACTTGACCCTCTTCCAATGCCTGACTGAAAACGGCCAGGTGCTTCATGAGACAGACAACACAGCTAATGACTGGTCTGACTGGGGTAATTATAGGGATAGGTCATGTGTGCAGCCTATCATTCAACACCTTCTTACTGAGGCCCTAAATGAACATGACTGATGCCTTCACAATGACCTCCTGATTAGCAAGGACCAAAAGTTTAGTGTCTAAGCCCTCTGAAAGACAAGATTACCTTAATAAACATCAGGTTGGACACCGACAGCCCAACTGTCTGTATATTTTTGCTCTCTGTGTTGCGATTTCCATTGAACTTCCTGCCAGTTTCACATCTTTCAACTAAACCAATCAGAAATGGCACTGCTCTTTAAAATCAAAATGCCAGCATTTGACAGCTTGAAGCTAAAGAAGTCACGACTACGTTTTCTTAGAAACCTTGTAATGCAATACCTTTGTTGAGGTAAAGCAGACACAGAATCTTGCCCACATTTATTCAAAGAAATGAGCTGTCGAGCCAACTGCCAAAGTTCAGTTTAAGCTGACCCAATGTCTGTCAGCACTTGGTAAATTAAAGAAAGCCTCGTAAAACAAAGAGCTATAACTGGGTCATTGCTGTGAAAACAAATGGGCATATTATATCTCCCTCGTTATGAGAAGTGGTCAGTGAAATATGCGTTTTTTTTTAGTTTGTTCCACATGTTTTATGATGTGTTTGGAAAACGCACAAATATAGTACTGAGGCTTTACAGTGACAAAATAGGACTGCCTCTGAAAACTCAGTGATTCGAATCATCAGTTGACAAGAAGACTTCCGAGTCAATTCGTACTTGTCCTCGTAATCCCTGCGCTATTGTTTTAGCTGTGTCACTGCACACAGAGGGATACAGAGGCAACACAAACACACAGATTTAGACTTTACTTACTCTATGATATGAAGACACTCATTTAAAAAAAGATAAAAGAAAAAGATATATAATAAACCCCCCACAAGTCTGACATACTGGCTTTAAGTCACCACCCATCTGCAGTGATTTATTTTACTTTTACTCACAAATTTAGTCTTTGATTCAGGTTGATAATATGTCCTGACAGACACTTGTTACTTCTGATACTTTACAAAAACCATCAATGTGTACATGGACTGAATGAACGTCTTGATGGTAGATCAATATAACAGGCTTTTAAACCATCACCTTAAGTGCATCATTTGACCAGTAGAACAAGCCTTCCATGATGAGGTGATCCTGAACAATGTCTAATTAATAAAGATCTATGGCTTTCCAGGTATTTCAAGGTGGTTTCTGGTTGTACCTGACATTCTCGTGCCTCTTGACATAAAGACTGTGGAAGTTGTTATCTTTGACGAGTCTCTGCTGCTCTTCTTTGTCTTTACAGTCTTGCAAGCGCTCCATGATTGCCAGCTTCATCTTCATGGAGATGTAGACTGGCAGCACAGACTGCAGCAGGTTCTCCTACAAACACACACACACACAATTAGTTACACAACTGTAATTTAGGTGAGTCAGAAAATTAGGCTTATTTGTCTGTCACATTCAGTATACAGTGATGAGTGGTTAAGCCCTGAAAATAAGCAGACCTGAGAACAGCAAGAACATTCAGAAACACACACACACACACCTATGATCACATTTTTTAAGTTCACTTTAAGTGCCTGCCTCTTCCTCAATGTCGCTATTGTAGTTATACCACAGTATAAGCACCAACCCGTGCCTGTTGTGGCCATATTAGTGCTCCGAGGCTCCCTCCACACCCTTAAGCTTTTAATTGGAATTCAGGGCAGGAGTGGTTTATAAGGAACCAACATGTTCATACATGTTTAAAAGTGTAGTGATACCAAATGCATTCACAAACTATATGACATACTATAATGATAAACATTACAAAGAATATTGCATATTCTGCAAGTAATAATAGCCAGAGGCCTGAGGAGTGTTCAAAGTTAAGGAGCATCAAGAGGCAACCTCTCAAGAAATGATTCATCTTCGGACTACTAGAGGGGCATCGGGTTTGATCATCATCGAGGCTTGTTAATCTAAAAAATATGAAATGCATGTGGATGAAAATAAAGATGAATGGACGAGAGAACACATATGCAATGCAAAGATACAAGTAGCCATGTGTATATGCAACATGAAAAAGAAGACAGAAACGTTTGTGCATGTTTCTGTGTGCTTGTAGATTTATTAAAAACCATTGCTTGAAGTATTCACTTCCTTTTTAACCTCTTTAACCTCTCTAAAAGTTATAGTGTTGTAAAGTTAATTCAAAATGCGCTATAGTGTTTTGTTTTGTTTTTTGTCAGACAAAAGTTTTTGTTTTTTATGTGAACTGTAAAAAAAATAGAAGTTCTGTTTTCCTTCATATTGTCAGCAGTTAGTTTCAAAAGGGGTTTAGTTTTCAGTTTCAGCCAGGCAACGTAAGGACATTTGCAGTTTTGTTTTGTAGCCATTCCAGTGCTCATTTGGATGAATATTGTCCTGTAAGGTGTGTTGTATAGCTACTGACTTGTACCCATTTTTGGTCTGATGCAGTTGTTTGCATCACAGCAAAAAAAAAGTTCTGATTACTTTTAATGAGACCACAGGATCTTTTGCTTTAACATGTCAGAATTTTCCATGTGGCCTTTTGCAAACGCCAAGTGTGCTGTCACAATCCTTTTATTTCCCTGGAGTGCTTCTGGACACTCACCAGATATCTCAAGGACTCAAAATAATGAAATTGCACCTTAATTTGGAGTGTTACTGCCAAGAAGTGAATATGTTTTGACTCAAAACATTCCAGCTTTTCACTTCATTTGTTTAGAAAGACAAAAATAAACCTTAGAATTGAAATTGACATTTTGATTTAGCGACAAACCAAACGAATCCAACGCGAATCATTAAATACTAACGTAAGGCAATTCATTTTGTGTGTGTGTGTGTTTATATAGAATACGTTTATGTGTGTGAGCGTTCTCCCCTCTGCAACCTGAACTGCTCCTATTCACACTCTGACTGAGCACTTACAGAGTTCAAATGACCCTTTTACTTCCCCTGAGTCTGAAACGTGACAACTCACCTTGCATAAAGTGGCCTTTGTATAGAGGAAAATGGGCTGCAGGATGTGTCATGTGATATACTGCTGCTATAAGTATTATCCATTATTTTTTTAAATGTCTAAATTAATTTTAAAAAATACTTTAAGTACTCATATATATTATATATCTCTAAAATTGTGTTGTCACCAAATGCAGTGTTATAAATTAGGTTGAGCAACAGGTGCAAAGAGCTGAGTATCGTTGCTTCATCAGTTTGATTTAAGTGGAGTGTTAATATGACCTAGTTTTTAATCAATGTCAACACACCTGCTTCTGAAATTAATGTAGAAACGCAATGAGAGTTTCCCCATTCGGGGCAGTTCTGGAGCTGCTTGCACAATGCCTTTATGTGTCCCCATCTCTTTGGGTAACTTAGAGTGCCATGCTCCCCTTTTTTCCAGACCCACTTCAAATACAACAGAAGGTTTAAGTGTTAACGATTATATCATTCCTTTCTGTCCTGCTCGGCAACACGACAGCTTCCCTGTAAACACATTTTATGTCCCGTACTAAGCAACAGTCATAACAACGGACAAAAGGAGGAAATTTGTTTTAAAAATGCCTTCAAAGTCAAAGCAAGTCAGCACAGATGCATCTAATTTAAAAGGCATCAGAGGAAAATCTAATTTGAGGAGGATTTGTTAGACGCTATGAAAACATCCATGGGAGAGAGTCAACATGAGGGCAGCCAAAGGCTAAGCTTACAGATGAAATAAAATTATAAGAGTATGGCAATAACAATGAGGGACGAGCTATTTTCATTTGTCTGTAATGTTTTCATTCAGTGAGGTTACTAAAATGCAGATCATGCAGTAAAATAAAAGATAATTAAAATGCTCATCAGAAGTGGCTTAGAATACACTCAAATTAAACGGTGCTATGCCATCCTATCCTTTAATAAATAACAGATCATAACTCAGTGAGATGCAGTGAGCGAACATTATTTTGGCAGGTTTTGGCGTTCATATATAATAGCTTCAGACAGAATGTAGTTATTCTTTATTATCATCTACATTTTGATAGCCAGTGTGTGTGTGTGTCACACCAACCTGCTGTCTCTTTTCTATCTCCAGCTTCATCCGCATGCCGAGGCACCTCAAGGTGTCTTGAAAGGTCTGCCTCAGGGTTTTCTCCATCAGGACTTTATGAAAGGCTCCCACCACACTACCACAGAGAAACACCACTGCATTGGACAGCAGCTACACAAACAGACACAGAAGCAATATTAGAGCTCAAATAAAACAGTAATACACACAAGCACACACACACAAAAGCACACACACACACACACGTACAGTATCTATCCTGGCTGAATTGAAATTTTCCTTTCACCATTAAAACAAACTATTTAGATTTATATATGTCTGTCTGTGTATGATTGGTAGATATCTGAGAACCATATGCAGTCTTCTTTTAAAATAACTGTCCATGTGTTGTTCTTGTGATGTCGTCAAATAAATAAATAAAGATGTGTTCAAATAACAAAGTATTATCTCCCACAGTGTCGTAGCATCATCCTTTTTGGTCTTAATACCACGTACTGGCTTGAAGTCTACCACATATAGCTGCAGGCTGATACGTTAGCATTACAGAAGCATTTCTATAATATAATGGCATGGTTGTGTCCAAATTTGTTTTACCTGTTTGGCAAGGCCAGCAAGGATCACCTCTCTATCAGCGGTCTCTCTATAAACGGTGAGTCGCAGAGTGAGAACCATGATGTGGGACAATGAGGTAATAACGCTGAGCACTACAGCGTACCACAACTGGAATGGCAGCATGGTGTACACGGTGAAGATGATGAAGAGGAAAAAAGGCACCTGGAAAAATAAAGGTTTGATTATATTTGTTGTGCCACGACTAAATAAGATTCTACACAGTGTTACATTCTTTCTAGGGGTGATACGATTTCCAAAGTCCACAATTCAATTTGATTTTCAATTTTAGAGGTCATGATTCAATTTGTTTTTTTAATTTCAACTTTATAATCAAATTTAAATTATTTATCTAAACTTATCATGGGGGACACTAGAGTCACTAGATGGCAGAAGGGTACTTTACAGCAAAAATTCACCTGCAAAAACTGGGGTACTCGGGGAATCTTGGCTCCTGCTTTTGATTTCAATATTCAAAATTTAAAGATATAAAATTAAAATTGTGATACCCCTAGTTCTTTCAGTCATTTTGAGTGATCTCGTGCCTTAAAATTGTGGTCACACATCTCACAAAACTTGGACGTGGTGTATGTTGTTACTTTTAAGTAATACCTCCTGTATAACAAGCATTCTAGCCTTTTATCAGCAAATACAGCCAATTATAGACATACACGCTAGAAGATTAACCACTGCAAGTTTTGTTTTGTTTTTTACAAATGATCTGTCATCCAAATATTCAAGATGTGAAATGTTTAAACATGTTTGTATGGCCTTGTGCAGCCTTATCATTTGCAACAATAATATACAACATTCATCTGAGGTGAAGCTACCTGGTCCCAAGGCAGGATGACGGAGCTGCTGAAGATGAAGGTGTAGCCCATGGTGAGGTGTGTGGCCCACACAATCAGGCCCAGGAGACGCCTCCATCTCTGTGAGAGCATCTCTGTACACACCAACACAAACACGGCCAGAAACACACCCAGGCTGCCGCTCACCACGCTCACAAAGGCACAGTGTTTCTGTGCGCTCTGCTCCAGCAGCAAGGAAGAAAGAGAAAAATAAACACACATTTTATTACAGTAACAAGCTCAGTTCTTACTCATATATTTTCATACGCAGCATTCCCTACTGTCATACTGTATGTTTGCTGGACAGTTTACATACATTTGCAGTGCACGCCATTTTTATGAATTACTGTTTAAGACAACATTAGGCAGTTTGCAGAGGGGCAAAGACAAAGATGCGAGGCACATCTGTCGCAAACATTTAAAACTATGCGATTCATCAAGTCAAGTGTAGCACAAGCGACAGAAATCATCCTTAGTAGACATCACTGAAAACTGAAAAGGTGAACAGGCTTCACCCTCAAACTTGTTTTAATCAAGCTCAAATCAAGCTTCAGCAAATTGGTATCTTGCATGGCGATGTATTTTTTTTGTATGCAAGTCTGTTGTATACTATAATATATGCTGGAATCTACTGTCAATTAAATACAATGTATGCACGCTTGCTTACACCAGTTAGTTCCTGTTTCTGACTAATGAATATGTGGTCTGAGGTTTTTAGATAAGTACAAGACGCTCCTGAGAGCTATTGATATTCAGCCACAGCCTTGAGGCTTATGTAGGAGTTTGCTCTTCACATCTGTCTCTGCATCGTGTCCTGTTTGCACCAGGCCAACATCTTCCTGATTGAGTTATTGTACAGTGGGAAGCAAGCACGAGGGGAAAAGATCGTACGTTTGTGTACGAGCGTGCACGACGATATCTGCGTTTGTGCATGTAAATATAAACTATGTTTGTGTGTACACGTGTGTGATCGTCTTAGCATAAGTGGGTGAGAGAGAGAGAGAGAGAGAGAGAGAGAGAGAGAGAGAGAGAGAGAGAGAGAGAGAGAGAGAGACAGAGACAGAGAGAGACAGAGTGTTGGGGGGAGAGCACAGGAGAAAGCAAGGGGTTAAAAGAGTGCTGACAAGTGAGACAGACACACAAAGTCAGTGTTAATAGATCTCTGCTCAGAGAAGGCCATCTCTGCATTGTATGTTGAGCTTTCTGGTTACCATGGCAGCATTGGAAAAGGCCAGATTTCAACTAAAGCACTTTTCTACTCCGTATGTAGCTGTGTGTCTTGACAAAACCTTTTTGTGTACAGAAAAAGAACAATTATTCTATATGAATAGGAGCTAAAAGCACACTAACAATTATAATGTTTCATCTGATATTTTGTAGCATTCCAGACAGATTTGGAGCTTCACAACGGTTCTTCAGAAACCTATGGGTGACGGACATGACATCTATTCTTTATACTGTCAATGGTCTCAACATTGAGATCCACTGCATTTAGATTTAATACTGTTTTCATTTTAAGACCCTGAACAATAGACTGTTTAACACCACCATCTCCCCAGCCTGAGATTGGTGCCACGAGTGGCACTAGGAACATTAGCTCACCGAGGTCCTCTCAGCATTACTCTTCAACAGATGTCGATTGGAGAGGCGTTATATAAGTTGACAGTGATTTTCTGACACCGGTAGCCACCTCCTAACAAGCACTCTGCCCCTCCTTTGCATTTAACAACAGTGTTATACAAGCTCCATCCCAGCATTTTCTCTTAACTCTTGTGTACCCCTGGCAACTGTGTGTGTGGGAAGACAGCTAAGAAGAAAGAGGAAAAAAGCAGTAGAAGTGAGTGAGTGATGGTATGTCTCGGGATGGATGAGGGAGTGAGCCAGTAAGGAAAATTTGCATATTTAATGTCACAATTCACGATCATTGGGTAACTAAAATAAAATAGAAAGTTGCTGGATGTGTGTGTGTGTGTGTGTGCATAAACAAGAAACTAATTCAATGTGTGCGGATACACATTTGAATATGCATTATAAAAAGGTCTGTGAGAGAGTGAAAGATCTTTATGTAAGCACAATGACGAGAGAAGTGGGAGGGAGTGTGTCAGAGAGTCAGCAGTAACACAGTAGAAGAAGGTAAAGACGTTTCTTTTCCCCAACAAGAGAAAGTAATATAATCTCTAGTGATAGAATCTGTCAGTTCACTGCCGGTCTGACTGACTGCTCAGCTACTTGCCAGCACGCCAAAATCAACGGCATGCTGCCGATCAGTCAGAGTCAATGAATACCTGCCTTTTCCTGTCAGATTCAGAACCACGATTACACTCTCGACACTTTGACAGCTGCATTGTTTTAACCACCATTTTCTGTCTTAGTCCTTTCTTGAGTAATTTTCTTCTATTCAGCTTTCAAATTAAGTTTATAATAGATGATTTTGGTTATCAGCATATTTCGCAGAGAACAGATTCGTGCTCAAGCCCTCACGTCAGCAGGCATGTCCTCTGTTGAAGTAGGAAAACTGAAGAACTACCAGCTCCAGGGCTGCTGTTCTTTTAGCTCACCCTGGCCTCTGACCTCTCTGTGGAGAAACGCGAGACAATTTCCTGACAGAGAAGCATCATTAGCATTATGAAACATGTTGCCTGATGCTGTTTGGTAGATGCATTTCTTGGCCGTCCTCTGAAAAGACTGAAATATGCATTCTCCGTTTTTTTTCATGTCTGTTTCAGCAATGTCCTCCTTCACATTCCAGCAGTTACACAATCACTCCCTCATTCACACTTCTGGGCAGCTCCACTGGTAGTGAAGGGGAGTTAAGTGCTTTATTTAAGTAGTTGTCCAGAGAGAAGAGAGTTTTTCATTTGTCACATTTTCACAGCCAACTGAGAGAGTCAGATTGACCATCCAGCCACATCCTGCTTCTCTAAGGATACTGCTGCTGTCCTAATGTGCCACATTAGTCCCTATACGTTATCCAACTCGATAAATCCTCTCTGCACCATCACTGCGACACAGCCACTGTTAATGTGTTTCGTCGTTACACCTGTATTTTTCCTGTGATGACAAGTCAGAATGTTTGCTGTGAATAAGGCCTGTAGACCTCAGTTATTAAACTCCTTAATATGAACAATAAAGCTAGACAGCTGATATTTATTAGTTTATTTGCAGACATATCGATATGTCGGCCTTTAAGTAACAAGCAATTGCAGACACCAGAGTGAAACTGGAAAATGCCCCACTTAGTATGTATCTTTACTCTCGTCATAAATCAATATTGGTATTGGCCTCAAAAATCCAGTGTTGGTCAGGCTATAATGAACAGTCCATTAATAGCATAAACGGCGGCTGAGCCAGGCTTCTGAAAATGTAATTTTCTTATCTAGAGCATCTTAGCTGATAATTATATAAGTGATCTGACCGTGATGGTGTCTTTAATCTGCTTATCTGACATAATTTCATCAATTAGCTGTCAAAAAAATACAACAAACCCAGAGACAGAGAGAGAAAGAGAGGTTCACTGCTGAATGTAACTGTCTGGGTTATTACATACAGACTGTCATTGTTATGAGCTTCAGGAGAGTAAACGCGGCCATACAAACTACACTTTCTGTACAGCACCTTAAAACAAACACGCAACACAATTTCGGCATTGCTGTTTAGTCCCACAGCACAACCAAAAGCCAATTTTGTCACAAGTTTCACATCTTACTGACAAATGCACCGTCCATTAGAGTCACCCTGTATTCGACGGCACGATAAGAACCATAGTTTTGACCTCAGTGGCACCTGCATTGTTCCAAGATGGAAGCACACCAATGAATTTACTGTAATCAGGTTAAGTCAGACTGGTTGGGAGCATTCTTCTTTAACTACTGCCCATTACTGTTTATTGCATTTAAGTGGCCATGTGCTGAAAATAGCCAAAAAACTCAGTTTGTATCAAATGTTAGCACTTTGCCTTAGCATTTCTTCTGGTGTTCTTCCTATGGGTTTTGCAAGGGCACAAAAATACAAAGAAAGTCAGCAAAGCAGGAAAACGGGTCATAGCATAGCATCACATGTGCCTTTTTTGTCCCTGTGTTACTCCTTCATGATTTAACATTATATGCCAGTTTGCAAACTTTTTGACCAAAAATTACACCCTAGTTTCAATAGGGTGGATTCTACACAATATATCTAAAACAAGTTGTTTAATAAAAATCAGCTATATTAAAATAATCTCACAGCATAAAGAAAAGTAGCCATAATTCATGTGAAGGAGTTCACAAGAACCTCACTGGCTGCGGGGTAATGTTACAGACATTCACAGTCTAATGCACAAGTTTTGAGTTACTTATTAAGTTTTTAAGAAGGACCTCAAAGGTTAACAGTGGTTCAAGTGCAAATACCGAACAAATTCTTTCCAGTGTATAAATTAAAGGCACTCGAATGACTTCAAATAACTCAAATTTGCCTCCGTTTCTAACAAACATGTGGAAGCGACGACTCACCAGTTGAAGGGCAAAGAAGAGGATGAGGAGGATTCCACAGGAGAGCATGGAGAGGCCCAGCAGGAGCACCAGCGGCTGATACTGGCTGATGCAAGAGAATTTTCGATATAGTGCCTCATTTTTCAGCTCCTGGTCGTTCAACAGGTACTTCCCTTTGGCTGGCATGGCTCACACTTCTGACAGAGGCATATCAGGTGTTAACAAGGAGCCCCAGAGAGCAGGAGTGTGTGTCTCCACAACTTTTGAGAGTGTGTGTGCAGGGGAGGCCAGAAGTTTGTTAAGAAGTCCACAGTTCTAGATCTGTTAGGGCCCCCTTGCTAGCTCATGATGCTCAAGTGAAACTTGTGTTTTTCCTTCAGCGTGGCATCTGAATGCTGTTGTTGCTCCTCTCACAGCTTCGCTGTAGCTCTCCCCACTAGTGTCCTCTTTGTCTCTCTCTCTTCCTCTGATTCTCTCCCCTTCGCTAGTCCTTTTGTGTCTTCTATCCTCGGTCTGCTGTTGGCAGGCAGACCTGCTTCATCCTTTGCCAGCTACTGTGTTGCTCCCTTCAGTGGGTTTGAGTAATAAACCCAGTGCTGGGAGACACAGAGGGGGAGGGGGAGGGAGTTTAAGAAAGGGGAGGAGAGGGATAGAAAGGATGAGCAGAAGGAAAACAGGACGAGGTCAGAAACAAAGGTCGTCGATGATCACAGCAGGTTTCGGGATGTAAGGGAGCATCAGGTTAGAAGCTCCGCTCCTAAGGAGACAAATGGAGAAAAAAGATTTTTTAAGTTTGATGGTACACACAAAAAAAATACAATTACAACAACTATTACAATATTACAATACGTGTCATAGGTCTATACAATAACAATTTGGCTTAACTGATCTTAAAAAGGAGCCCAGCTCTAAACAAATCTTATCTGGCACCATTTGACTCACTGGTAATACTGTGAGGGTAAACATAAATGTCCGGATCCCTGGATGAGCAACACGCTTATTCATCACTGAACTCCTCAATTTTCACAATCCAAAAAAAACCCCATCTCTGTTTATCCAAGGGACCTGGCTCAGTTTGTCCAGAACTTTCACAGAAAGCAGTCATAATGACGGGCTGCACTGCTAATGAGAGCAGTTGCGTTGGAGCCATTCGCTTAACAATACAACATCATGGAATAAACTTCTACTACAGCCACAAACCACACAAACCACTTTATTCTCCTCCAGCTGAACTAACAGACAACATAGGTCCATGGCTGACACGCACGCACACCAAAGACAAGTGGACTTGTGACGTCGTGCGCGCATATGCGATCAATTAGCTGCATGAATCATTGCCTGTAAATTGGAGGACAATGTCACTTGATTACTCATGCTCATTAATTACCTGGATAATCAGCATGAAAACAGTCTGATCACCTCTCGTTTATCTCGTGACCAAAAACTCACTTTTCACATAAAACAAAACCTGCAGTATGAGCCTGTAATGTACCGTGTAATATTTATCCTCCCTGTATTTAAGAACAAAGCGTCTGCTTGCCGACTGTGAAAATGCTGGCAAGTCTCTGTTAAAACACGCGCCGTGAATATCTCTTCATAAAATTACAACCCTTTGGCAGAGCTGCGAGAAGAACTGATCACAGTCACAACATACAATATGTGGACACAGCAGTCTGACAGGAGAGGCATGGCCGCATTATGGTGATGAATAAATTGCACTGCAAATCTCGTGAAGATGCTGTGGTTGTAAAGTTTTATTGCTCAAAACTAAAAAGGGGAGTATTTGTATGTGGCTGTGCTGTACTAGCTTGCAAGAGCGCCCATGTATTCCATTTGGGAGAGAGGAAAAGACACTGGCTTAAGGCTCAATGGAAACAATGTGAACTTTGCACCACTGTCAATAGAAACCTAATATTTCTCCAGTTACTAATATCTCTGTGTGCAGTGTGTGTAGAGCACTGCTTCGTATTTGTCCTTTACATAGCAACAGAGACAAATGCTAGGTGCAATAAAAAGAGAAAACGACACACACACACACGCACACCTGTTGCATTGTGTGTACCTGTAGTCTGCCACAATGCTTCCATTTTGTAGTGATAACATGCATTGCCACAGTAAGCCGTGTCATGACTGACCCACCAACAGTTTACAACCGCTTTTAACCTTCCCTTTCACGGCTGCTGCTGCTGCTTGACAGAACAGCATCCAGCCAGCTCTCTCCAGCCTCAGATAATACATCGCCAGCAGTCTGAGGGCAATAAAAGCACGAGCGAGAGCAGGGAGGTAAAACAAAGCACATAGTGCTGGTGGGCGATTGTGTCCTCTTCTTGCATCAATAAGAACCAGCCGAGCTGTAAGAAGGGAACTCTGAGTAGATGTTTACTGGGTGTTTACACTTGGGAAATCATTTACTCCACATAGCTACAGAATGCCATGTCTGGATCTTAAACCTGGGAACTGCATGCAGTGCTGATGTACATTATGCACAGGTTACTATAAATGTCATCATAAATGGCGAACAAAGCAGGAATGAATATGAGCCATATATATGTTTTATGATCACATACTGTACATGGGAATCTTTTCAGGTAAAAGCACTCATTTGACAGTCCAGGACATTAATCAGGGCGGTGGTAACACTGGACAGCAAAAAACAAAAACAGGGACAGACCTGGGTGCAACAAAGAAACAGTTATCGTACCTACAGTGGAGCTACTTATCAATGGACCACAGGATTGTGCCTCTCCTTTCTATCTGCAAATCCACCTTCTTACTTGGAAGCAGCTATACATAGAAATAAAAAAAAGAGGAAAAACAGGAAACATCAGCTGTGGTGAGCTCTTATAAAGCTCTTGTAAACAGAAATTCTCCAGCATATTAATCAACCAGCAAGTGACAAGACTGAACATGGCCAGGTAACAAGCTGAAGTGCAATCGTGGAGCAAAGCCAATAGCTCTAAACGGTCTTGCTCCTCTTTCTCTTCAAACAGTGAATACAACAAGAAAAGAAAAAGAAAAGGTTGATATAATGTTCTTAAATCAATGAATGAGGTCAGATGACTCAAAGACTTCAGCGTTTAAAGTGTTTGTCTAGTCTTTAGACAACCATTTCACACTGCCAGAACTCTCATTTGCCAGATGTTAAAGCTTATGGCCCTGATGGTGCCTTTCATGCTACAAATCTGAAGTTGCCATGGCAGAAAAGCAGCACCATCAGACCTGTGCTTGTGCTGTCGCACTGAGCTGGGAAAACAGGGAGACAGGGATGTACGCTTCAATAGAGATGAGTCTCTCGGCGAGCGAGGATGAATAGCTGAAACTGTGCTGCATTGACTGCCAGGTCTTTTACTATGAAAGCCTGGCAATTGAGGGAATCACATAGCAGCCTTGTAAACTGGCGTCACTGAATCCTTGAACAGCAGCCACACAAAACCAACTAACGTCATTGCACGCTTGATGCTGAGATGCAGGAACACACAGGCCCCTCGTGTCAAAGAAAAAGGGGAGGCGAAGTGTAACGGAGACTGGGAGCTGTCTATCTGTGTGTGTGTGTGTGTGTGTTTTGTAGACAGCTTTAGAAAAATGACAACGTGAGTATGATAAGCATGGAAGCCATACTGGAGGGGAGGCTTTCATTAGGGAGGGAGACAAGCTACTTTTAAGGACAATTTGGCAATCTGTGAGTTACTTTCATTTTTAATTTTATTTATTTATTATTCAATCTTTTTTTGTACTTAATCACCATACTGGTTTTGCAGCACACACTGCAGCAATCTACCTGTCAAACACTGGTTATACTTTATTGGAAGTAATTAGGCTAAGGCTTAAGCCAATATTTGTGTATACTCTCTCGATTCATGTGATAACATAAAACATGCTCACTGAACACTGGGACCTGTTTTTATGCCTCAAGAGATTAATCTACAAGGGACCCATTTGATTGTAATTGCTATTTATACTGTATTAATCTGAGGTAACCCTAGTTCGTTCACAAGCACGCACAAGCAGTCTGTTTAGCACCAGAGTGACATGTTTAGCCTCCCAGGAAACAAAGCAGGAGTAGGTATCTGCTGGGCAGTCGAAAAAAAAAAAAAACACACCAGGCAATGCCAGATGTCTAACAGGAAGCAAAGCAATTGGAGGAGATCTGTCAAACAGCTATATACAATGCAGTCCTCAAGTGTCTGGATGGTGACACATTTTGTATTGCCGTGGTTCCGTTTTAGCTTCGGGGGTTATTAATTTTCAGGACTTAATTTGATTTTTTTACTTCCACCTGATTGAAGCTTCCATTTCAAAGAAGTATGGTAAGTTCCTCCTCCAGTTACACGCTGCCTGTGATTAGGAAATCCAGTTAAGGTAATGAACCAATCTTATCTAAAAATCTGGGCAGATCTTCACCAAACCTCCACCCAATCCAAAGCCCTTTCATTGGGAGCAAATAGGCCGGTCTCTTTCCACAGCAAATCACTCTGCTTTTATGGCTGTCTTTGTGCTGGCATTCAATAAGCTTGGACAAAAAAGGGACAAAGAGTGACCTCTGTAAGAGAAAACAGCCAACCACATTTCTCAGCCCGTGCTCGACTGATCCAGAGTTGAAGACGATACTGGTAAAGGTCAGCTAGACTAAAAGAAACCAGACTCACAGACATCAGCTGTGGAGTTGGCTTGCTTCCACCCAGCATTCAAATCAAGAAACACTGCAAGGTGCCTTTTAGTCTCTTGATAATTCTTTCATGTCGTCGACATGAGCATGCTGGCAGAGGGTTCAATCCATATCAAACCCTTTCAAATGAGACGATTTAGCAAGAACTGGTGCTGGTACTGGCCCAATTTATCTGCAATGGCCTCGGACAGACATATCGTATCAGCGCATATGTTGCGTCGATATTTTCTACAGGTCATAATGCTGAAAAAGATGCTTGGGGTTTAGATCTATTAATTATCTTCTATTTGTGTTTATTTATATTTTTTAAATTTCCAGTGAACTTTCAGGGCACTGAAGTCTTCATTATTAAACTCTAACCCCACAGCCCCAGAGGACTTTTGTCCATCCTCCATGCAACTTCAAACCCCTCCGGGAGCATTTCAAAAGTGGTTTGCTTCCCAGACTTTGTTTACTTGCTCAGATTTGGTCATTTTCCCTGGTTCATGTGCTTCTAAATGTGTAAATATGCCACATAGACAAATTGTTTCCCTTTTAGCTGTTTTTACGACCGGTAGTTTGGACGGGGTGTTTTATTCTGAAAATCATCCGGATGGCACGGATTAACGCGGGCTGCTCGTAGCGTCCGTCAAAAACAGAACAGCCACATAGTCCCCGCAGAGCCGAGTGGCGCTCCGCTTCTGGGACGCTTTTGAACTGAACCGTGGCAGGGCCGGTGGGGTTTGAATCATTGACTAGAATGGCTGCGTATAGCCCAGAAAATTCAGAATCAGTCAGGCTCTATTTGATAACTACACTTTTTATGCAAAACCACAGAAATCACTGATTAACGTTAAATACCAAAAATAGTCAAAATCAGTTTCAGTTCTGCTCTGTGTATGCTCATTCCCACTCACTCACCCACATGTGCTTTCTCATGCTCTTTATCCTTGTCTGTCCACTTTATTATTTATTATTTATTATTTATTATTTATTTATTTGGTCAGTTAAGTGTCAATATCATTAAATTACTTGTCTGTCGATAGCTAAGACTCATACTCAACCAAGTCAAGACATGCCAGGAAACCCAGAGATCGTAAATCAGCAGAACAATGGGACATCTTGATAGCCCACGTTTCTAGATTCAATGTGCAGTGAGTCATCAGCACCAATATGTTTTATTTATTTAATAAAATGTTTTGTGGAAAATAACAGTAGGGGAATTAAATAGATGGTCATTTTAATGATTTAACTGAGACACCAATGGTTCAAATGCAGGAAATGGCAGGAAATAAATACGTACTTAACGAGACAAATGACTGTGTTATTTTCAGTGTATACGTAGGACAAATTTCACCTCAGTCAGAATTGGGTTGCTGGATACGCTACCTACATAATCTTATAGAAACTTGCTCATACACAGAGCCCTTCCATAAACAGATGAATGATGTATGCACAGCAATGCAGGGGACAGATTAGATTAGGTCTTCTGTCCTTTCCCCATCTCCGCTCCTCTCCTCCCAGTACTGTCTACTGGTATTAAATTATCCAGATTCACCAGAAGGAGCTGCTGAAACCTAACAATATTAACAGGATGCTATCTCAGCACTCATATAAGCTTCAAATGCCATTGCTTATAATAAATACAGGAAGTGCAAGCAAGAGCACCACGTGCTCAGAAGCTGGCCATTACTGCTCAAGTGTTTCACATTTACTTCCACAAACCGGAGCCAAGTCGCACCACCGCAAGCGAAACCATCCATTTTGCCGCTTGACACAAACAGCAGTCCAAAGAGGGGTTTATTGATTTAAAGATACATAGAATTTAGATGTAAACATATCAACCATGGGGCAAATCCAATACAGAAACAGCACTCATTGAGTTAGTCTACTTCATTTCCTTCTCATATGTTGTTTGAGTTTCAAAACACCTGAACACTGTCACTTAATTCACCCTAAGCATAACGTCAAAATGACACAAGGCTCAAGAGTCATCTTATTCAATGTAAACGGTCATGGTAAAAAAAACATGATTTAACATTTAGTTAACATTTAGTTACTTTTTTATTCAACTCAGTTTCACAGTGTTTTGCTTTGTGCTAAAAACTTGAGCATACAAGCACATGTATAATGTACAATCATACACACTGAAAGATGGGCTGCACGGTATGTTTTGTCTCATTCTGTTCGATTTCTCTTTTTTTCCCCCCCAAAAGATACATAATGTGGAAACAAACTTTAGAAGAAAAACAGAGTGGAAAGAATGTGCTACAATGAGAGAGACCATTGTTTCCAGTCGGTGTAGCCAACCACATCCACATTTCAGGTTTCATAACTGGACCCGCTCCATCCTGTAACTGTGGAGTAGTTGGGCCCTTCTCTATGCCGAGCCCCTTCCACCAACAATAAGAAAACCATAATTAGCCCTTAGTACGCCAGCCAGCTTACTACCGGCACCGCCATTCAAAGACAAACCTCAACATCTGCAACCAGTGTAGCAGAGAGCTGTTTACAGAGTTAAACAAAACCTAACGTGGATATCATGCAGGGCTGTAGCAACAGAAACGGGTGGCAGCTTCAGATCAGCCTGATGATGGTAATTTTCCAGGCTACCATAAAGCCCTGGCTGCTGACAGGGCCATCTGGTGCATGTTTTCTACAATCTAATGTCATAACTCGTGTTGTTTTAACTGTGTTCATGATTCATACTGTACATGGGCCCCTATAACTGTTTGACCTTTACTGTCAAACTGCATTTTGTTAAGGTGGATAAAATTCCTGCCAACACCAGGAGCTGATATGTGGAGGGACAATAAGGAGCATACAAGTGCACAGATTTAGAAGTCATTCTACAGCGCTTATGAGAGAGGCCCTTTGATGGTACAGACGGGAAGGTTAAGTATTCCCCACACGCAACTGCCAAACATTGTCTTCATTAAACACATTCTCTGTTGTCTTTGGGAAGTAGCAACAATGGAGGCCACACCAGGAATGGGCAACACTGCAAGTGCTTCAGCTGTAGGAAAATGCCTGCAGTACTGCAATAGACTAACTTGCAAGTGTGTGTGTGTGGGTGTGTGTGTGTGTGTGTGTGTGTGTGTGTGCGTAATGCTTTATCACCACCACACCCTCAACTGTCAGCTGTGATGTCTAACCTGCATCCTGGGGCATGTTCACATGAAAGATGTAACCCTGTAATGGAAACACATGAAAGATGTCTCCGCCATTTCTGTGACTAGTGCTCATGGGTGAAGAAGGTGCTGCAGTACAAAGAAAATGGGATGCATGACAACAAACGTGTTTCTCCGTCAAATCGCTAAGGCTCGTGGCAGAATCTCTAATAGTAAAAGTTTGCATGTGTGTCATGAGTCACAGTAAAACATACAGAGAAAGTTGACTAAATATTAAATGCTTCCAAGTGCTCTGCCAGTCTGTTGTTGTGTGTACTTATCATATATTTTAGAGGCTCAATACTAGCTGACGAATGTTTGTGCAACAGGGTGAAGTCCTGTTCCACATCAAAAACAAATTAAGGTTAATGGGTCTTGACAGCAGTGCTTTATATACCACACCGACAATGGAATTACATAATATCTATTACACAATATCACAATAAATGTGGGTGGTTACGTACACGTGAACTCTGTGTGTGTATATCTAATGTTATATTAGGCATCCTCCTCTAGACAATGTTTTAGGTCTAGAAACATAGAAACAAGTATGGCATGTGTAACCTAAATTATATCACGCCAGCTTTTTTGTGTTGATTTTTTATATGCAGATATGTGCTTAAGTATAAAAGTTAGTTCCGATTTTAAAAACACCATATGGATATTTCATAGTTTATTTTGTATGCTTAATGTTTTTGGTTTTATCAGTAATTTGTTCTGGTGGCTTTATGTAGAGTCGAGCCCGGTAGGCCAATATTGGCAGTCAGATCAGAATCAGAAATGTCAGGGTGTTTGTTATCTGATATTGAAATGTTTTTTTTCTAGTGTATAATGCTGAAAAAAATGCTTGTGGTAATATAGTGACGTCACTGCAAAGTTTATCAGGCAATATGCAGGCAACACAGAGTAACAGAGAATAAACAGCAATGTCAACTACAACAGGTTGACAGTGTATATGTTGTATGTATATCCTTTAGTATCATGTATTATTTTCCCTACTGTCTACAATTTATTAAATATTAAATATTATTTTAATATATGTAGTATTTGCACATACTCACACATCACACATGCAAGAATATGTAAAAATGCTGTGCACACCACAGAGAATATCACAGTCATTACAATTAGCTTGCATTCACCCATTCACACCCATAATTACACACTGATGACAAATGCTGTCATGCAAGGTGTTAACTACCCATCAGGAGCGATACGGTGCCTCCTATCTAAAACACACACACACACACACACACACACGCACACACACACACACACACAGATACTAAGCTCACCCGTACACACACAGTGACGTTTCTTCTCCGTATCGATGCCTATAAGTAGCAAAGTCTGTCACACTAACTGACGGTGAGTAAGAACAAAAGAAATATAGTGCTACCTACTGAGCATGTAGTGAGAGAGACAGATGAGATCACCAGTTCCCACACAGCCTTTACTGGAACACAAAGCAACCCTCATACTGGCCGATCTGATGTACAAATACAGTGGTGCATTAGTGTGACATCAGATGAAAGCTTTTAGATCGAGGGGATTAAAATTCCCTGGGTGAGTCCATGCGCAGAATGTTGACTTCATCCCCTGTAATATTTAATTCTTGTGTTAGGATATAGCAAATGACGTGGCTGTGATCGCATTCCAGCCCTGCCTAGCAAGCTCTCCTCTCTTCCTGCAGCCTTCAAGGTCTCCAACCGAGTGATAAATTATTATGTAAATCAAAGCTTGCTTTGGCTGAAAACAGGAATTTAATGCCTGTTGCTCACAAGGCCATATCCCTCACCTTTTAGCAACACATTCCAATCACATCCCCGGAGTAATTCACGTGAGAAATATTTTAAATTCGGATTCAGATCTTGTAGAGTTTGCCTCTGAGCAGCATATACTGTAAATGTATTACTGCAGAGTGCAGGGAAAGGTGAGGGCCACGGCGCATGTATACTGTACAGTAGAGGTTCAACTTCTTGCTAAAGGAAATTTTTTAAAAAAGGTATAAAAACACTGACCTAAGAGTTACGGGACACTACATTAAAACGACCCACCCTAAAATGTTATGATGTGTACGTGATGTAGGGTTAAAAAAAAAAAAAGGAAGGAAAGCAAACTATCCAACACGACATGACATAAGAGCATTTCACGGGACAGAGCCTATATATACAGCTGCAGTTATAAAAAGTAACTAAAGTGAAGGGCGAGCATATGAACATTTCACCACATGACAGCGTACATATGAAGGCACTTATTATTTGTCACTGCAGTGTGAGCTTAGACAATAAACGTCAGACTGTGGATGCAGTTTTAATCTTTGCGTGAAAAATAGTCCAATGTCTCTACTATGCTCTGGGTGAGGTTAGACCTCAGACATGCAGACAAGGCAAACAGAAGATATTTCATCACTTGAAGTGTTCTGCAGACAAGGGTGGGAAAAATACACACTCGTAGCTGACAAGAAACATTTGGAGTGCATAAGTTGTATTAAAAACCTTTCCCCAATCGACTTATTAAATAACTAAAGAAGAGCTGCGGGTAACATATGTGGAAATACATCAAAAATATTGCTGTGGTGGGATTTTTATTTCAAACCAATCAACAAATCAGAGTCTGCATACACCACTGCATGTGCTTTAGGTAAAGTTACCTTTAGCTTGTGTTCTATGTGCAGGGTATCTACCATTTTACAGACCTGACATAAATAAACTTCTTCTTCTTCTTCTTCTTCTTCTTGCATTCTTAGGTTACCATCTGTCTGCCTGAACTTGCACCTTTCTCATGTGAGTCACCCATTTTCCAAAACAGCTGTTGCAAAGTAAATAAGATGAAATTTGAGGGTGGGAAGCCAGAAATGATACACTAGCACATTGTTAGTCAGGGAATCTGTATGCAGAGGAGTGGGGGGTGTACAGGGAGCCGTATGAACCTCTGCACGTGTAACTGGTCGTGTACTTTTCTGGCTCCGTCCTTGCTTGAGTATGGTAATTTGTACAGCATATAAATGATACAGAATTTAAACTTATTATAGAGTACAGTCTGCCATGGTATTACTCCGAGTACTGAGAGTGATTTTAAAGCCCTCGTCCATCTTTCCATCTTTTATGCCAACAGGTTATCGGCAGGTTGCTTTTTTCGTCCACCAGCCAAATGGTTAGTAAATGCTCAAATTTTACCAGCTGCTTTTTTGGCTTGCTAAGTCAAGCACATCTAGCAGCCATCTCCGTGTTTTAACACCATTTGGCTGGAGCTAATTTCTTCTTAGTCCATGCAAACATGGGCACCAAACATGCTGCCAATATATGCAGCGGATTAAATTGGTTTCAAGTGTCCACTTCTCTTGTGTGGACTCTCCATGACACTGGGTGTGCATGCAGGGAGGAGTCGGCCTGTCTGCATAGCTTAACAGCTGCCTGGCTCTGGTTCAAACACAGAGGACCAATGAGTGTTGTCAAACACACCCTGTTCACACACCCTCACGCACACTTGCATACACTACAACGTCCAGCCAGAGCCACAGCTAAAGCGCAGGCCTTGGTGGCAGCCAATAGGTATCTGGCATCTCTCAAACAACTACTGATAAGTTGCGCTCTCGCCAAGCACTTAAACCATGCCTCGCACTTAAAACATTTAAAAGTGCTCCAACAGTGTTACTTGGGGTCTATCTGTATAGAGCTTTGGCCGGTGAGTGTTGCATGACAGTGTTTGTTTCCAAACAGGCATTAGGTACTAGAAATACTACTCATTAGTGCCGTGATCGAGGCACAAGCATCAGAAGTGGAGCTGGTCCACGGGCGCTGAGTAATATATACTCAGCGCCCGAGTATATATATAGGTTAGGACAGGTCAAATAGATAAGACACATCACCGATAGAGGTTGGTATGAATATTCTAACCTGTGCAGTTTCACTTTCCCCAACTACGTCAGCTCAATGTTGATGGAGTAAGTGGGTGGCGTGGATGTGTAGAATTGCATGAATAACTGGGCACAAAAATAATACACGTGTAACGGGGAAAATAAATGCTGACTGTATGTGCTATAAGCGCATGCATGGCATGGCACATTCAGCTAAGCCTTCAATTACAGCTGTCAAGCGGCAGAGAGGTCAGACGGTGGGAGTGACGCAGAAGGAGCACAGAGGGATCTCATTACCTCAAATGCCTCCAGGGAGCTATGGATGACTGGAGTGGATGGAGCCGGAGGATTTAACTAATAGCATCCTTGTCTCCTTACTAAGTGTCTTCATTAGCACGCTTATCATTTGTGTTCCCGTGCTGCCTTTTCATACAAGTGACATCCAACTTGCAACAGCTTTGGCCCGAGCCTCTTTAATCCACCTCACGATGGTCTTTGCATTGGCTCTGCCCCCTCCAACGGCACACCACACTTGCTGACTCTCAATGGAGGTCTTGTCTGTGGCCGCCTTACAGTATGTGGCCTGGCTAGAGTTACACATTTTGTAAAAGCCACCCCCCTATGTTTTGCCTCCCTGTGCCAAGGAATGTGCAGGAATGTCTGCATGCAGCAGCACCCTTCCTGGCGTTTCTGTGGCTGAGTGGGAAGAAGATTTCTTTGGCTCACACTTGACTTCTCAAAAGGAACTGGCTTGAGATGACTGGAGTTTCACTGCAGCCCCTCCAAAATGTGAGTCACAGTCTCACTCTGTGCTGCATATAGGAAAATCCAGGTGTGAAGAACTATGTTTTTAGGGTATGACCCTAGCAAGAACTTCAAAAATGATTCAGCACCGGAGGCTTAGTCAGACTCTTAGTCCTGTGTTAATTTCCGATTAGATATTGACTTAAAGCAAGAGTGCGCAGAAGTTACCATTTCTGCAACTGATGTTCGATACTCAGTAATTCTGGACAAGTGAATTTGTTATGATTGCATTACTTATGATCAAAAACTAGAAAGTCGGCAACTTTGCTAACAGCCAAACATCAAGCAAGTGCAACAACACAAGACATAGCAACCAGCTAATTACTTTAGTCCAAAAGCCAAGCACAGCGTCTGTCTTTCAGCCTCTTAAAAAAAAAATCTCATTAAGCTCTCTCAAACAACTGAAAGTCAGTCCCAGATTTACAGATTGCCTGGCAGCTTCTTGCTCAGCCATTCTCTCCTTTTCTTTAACTTCCTCCATCACTGTCCTCACCTGGCTCTCCATCTGCATTCCCCCATGCCCCAGGCCTGAAAACATCCTCTTCATGGTGGTCCAAAAAAACAGTCCGGACGAAAAGTTACACAGCGGCACAAGACAAACATACAGGCTACTGAGTGGGAATGTCAGAGGCACCATTCAACAGCCCATAATTCTCTGTAAAATCTGTTATTTTATGGTACAAAAGTTACAAAATGGAGCTTTAGATAACAAGTGTGGTGATATTACGGCTGTGACGATAACTGCATGGCTGTAAAACTGCAGACACTTAACTGTGGATATATGTTGCTTTTCCACCACAGTATAAAAAATCTGTGTAATTACAGCCAGAGGTGATATTCTATATTTTTGTTACTGTCAACAAATCAACCAACCAACAATGAGTTAGCCAGTCTGTCAGTCTTTCTGACCTCCCCAGCTCTCAGCCCATCCTATTTATTCCAACTTAGGACATCAGTGTTAAGAAGCTGGTCACAAAATGTACTTTCCTTCTCAAAAAGAGAAGTCTAAATAATTTCCTGAAGCATTTGGGTTCTGTAGCATTTTACAACGGTTTCTAAAAACAGTTGGAGACAGTTTGGGAACTAATCAAACTTAGTTTAGGTCATGGTTATTTGTTGATAAGAAAAATGTAGAATATCAGCAGACACATCCTTTAAATCACGTTAATCAAGTTAAACGACAGAGAAATCAAGGCCAAAGTTTTTGGTGCAAGCTTCTGACCAAACTGAATTTCAAACCTTCTTTTTACACCAGACCTTACTTGAAACTGCTTGAGGAAGCAGCTTTGGGTATCTTGTGCCGTTAGCTTTGGTAAAACTGGGATTTCCCTAATCACTAAATAAACCAACAATATTGTTGTTCATAACCTTCCAAGTCACTGCCCACCTTGTATTGAGACACACACACTTTCTTGCATCACATGGCTTGACTTCATCTGAAAGAGGAACACGGAGAGCTTTTTTGCTCACTATTACTGTCAGCTGTCAGCAATCATTGACTGACATCTGAGTGTCAAATAATCTATAGCAATACTGCCTCACTTTTCTAAGCCCTGAAGTTTCAGAATATTGCAAATTAACCAAGCACATTTTCCGACAAGTTCTACAATTATATCCCTCCTACTCTTTTTGCACTCTTCACCTTTCTGCTTTCCTCTCCCTGTTTCTCTTGTCATTTCTCCAAATCTGAATGCATTTCTACAGAGCTCCAACTTCAAATAAGCGCACAGGTTTTTTTAGTGCTCGGAGAGCTGTGCCGAGCGAAGGCCGACCGTACCCTGTTGTGACTTACAGTCGACCGCACATCGTCTCACTTCCTTGGCAACCGTGACTCATTTCCCTAACAACGCTGCAAGGACAGCTTCACAAAAAAGGGAACCTGCAGCCGCTGTACAATTAGTCACAGATGGATGCTGTTATGAAAGCAGCCAGTGATTTTAAGTTATGTCAGGACAAACAGTCATCTCGTTAGGATAGATAAGCGCGGATGCAGATAAGGGGCAAACATTTAATGTTGATTTATGGACACGCCCAGCGAGCAGCGAGTGTAAATCCTTTTGTCGTAGACTTTCAAAAGAAAGAGATGCAGCCTCAATACGCAACACAAACCATTTCTGCTCAACAAAAACTTTTTTTTTTTTGGTATAATTATATCAAGTGGGAGACAGGATAATATTACAGGATGTGTTGGCTAACTATAATTCATTAAGGGAGCAGCATCCTTTTGACTCGATGCGACATCTGAGCCTAAAGCTTTTGGCTGGCTCCACTGGACCTCTGCATCCTGAACGGTGATGGCAGCGGTGCATGTGAACAGCCTCACAAAAGACACAGTGAGCATGAGTGTGTGTGTGTGCGTTAGGTGGCACGGCAGTGGAAACTAGATCTTTTAAAAGACAATGGTTGCCATAACAAGGTCAAAAGGGTGCATCAGCAAAGCAAGGAAGTGATTATAGCATCTAGGGATAATAAAAAGCTCACTTTACATACAATTTTTTTTAAAAACAGTTGATAAAATAGTACGATTAAGTAAGGGCTGTCACCCCCTGGTGGGTTGGTTGGTCGCTGTTACCTTCAAAAGGAGGAAAGAGCTTCTTAATTTATTGTTTTCAGGGATGGGAGGGACGATGACAGACCTCAGGAATTGTATTTTTTGAGTGGTAGTCTAGATTGTGTTAGAAATAACAAGAAATTCATATTCAAATATATTTAACTCAAATGTGGTTCTGTTTTAATAATTGGATGGTTTAAAAGACTCTGGAAGCATAAGTCAGGAAACATTTTCACAACTTTGAACTCACCCCAACCTAATGGAGACTGCCAGTCCTGAACAGTTACTGAACATTAAATTCAGTAATATTATTTTGACAGCAACTTTTGTCATATTTTACTACACACTGCTCTCATAACACGGCCTAATGCTAATCAATGCTGGGTAAATAACGTTACTAGCTTTCTGTGACCTGACTTCAACCTTGAAGGCTGCATGTTTAGCCATGTTTCTGTTGTCATACTGCTTATTTTGTTTTTTAGCATGCTGAACTTGCACCCCCACAATCGATGAATCGATTGGCTGTAGAGTAGCAGAGGTTTTTCTTGACTTTAGCCATAGATAAAACACCATGCAACATCAATAATGCAAAATCAATAAACAGGAAGTCTAAATTTATGGATTATTGAAACGGAGGAGGCAGAAGAAGAAGACGTTTTTCCGCTCTCCTCCAGCAGGTCACTCCATAACTGCATAACAGAGGGACCTGAGCAGAAAAGGCCAAGCCACCTGTAGTGACCAGCTGCAACATCACAGAACCGAGCCCGCTTGAACTTAGGGGTCACTCCGACAGCTTATGTGACACGCTGCCATTGATTTAAACAACAAAAACAATGGTCTGCATGGAATAGAAATAAAAAGCTGCTCTTTGCTTAGTACTAGAGAGAGGAGATTTATGACCATCTGTATTTGGCAAATCAGTGTATTTTGCCAACCGGGGTGTCAATCTCTGGTGCAATGAAATCTTTTTCACATTAATACCCTCTAATTTCCACTCGCATATGGAGCATTAAGGAGAGCAGAGCGCTGCGACACTCGCAGGCTGAGGTGGACAAAACACAGTGGAGGACAGTAAAGAAAGAATCCGATTTCAATCTGCTTTGCTGATCTATTAAAATATGGATCAGCCTGACACTGCTCTTTAGGACTGGCTCGGGCATCCCTACATACAATACTTAGGAAACTGTATCGACTGCAGTTGGAACCCTACTGTCATCCAACCTCTATCCAGTATATACTCATTTTATCCTCGGGTCTCCACTGGACTGGATAGGTTCTCTACCAAAGAGGCTAATAAAAGAGCACCTTGCTGAAGCAGTACAGTGCCATGCAAACGCTACGAATTTCAAGAGCGACTGCGGATATTTATCCAATAATAAGACAAAACGGGACCCACCAAGATCCACATGAGAAGGCAATCTTTTAGATCAAGAGTATTAAAAATAATGTGTCTTCAAAAATGAAAAACTCACCAAAAAAATCCATCAAAAATCATGAAGATGGGTAAACACAGAGTTGCAAAGATTCTTCGCGCACGAGAGCGGTTTACCTGCTGCACTGCAAATTCCTCTTTCCATTTCGTGTCCTCGGTTACTAATGTCTTTCACAGGTAAGCTGTTTTTCAGTTCTAAAGTGAGTTCTGCAAACTCCGCGTCTCATTGGCACTTCTCCAGATGGGGTGCTCTCATAAGTATTACATAATGTCCTTGAACCACAGCAAGTACAAAAAAAAAAACTGAAATGGAAATGGGGAAAAAAGAGAGAGCCAGACACCCACACATCTGCACCATCCACACTCAAACGAGCATTCACAGGAGGCATACTTCGGCTCATACTGGCTGCAGGGTATTTCAACGTTCCACACAGCATTCGATCTGGAAGTGCGCCACACAAGGTCATTATCTCCGCCATGTAGATTGCGTTTTCAGCGTGGTTTCTGTGTTTGTCTGTTACGTAAAAACTATGGCCTGATCTTCATGAAACTTGGTGGAAGAACACCCGTCTATCAACGTGGTAGTTGACCTGTACAACATCACGAAATCTCATGAAAATCCATCTTGACAGGCTTGACAGTTGTTCACACCAATCAGCATCCTTTGTCAGCTGCCGGATTACCTACAGGTGTGGTTTCACGCTAGGTATATGATGGGGCTGCTTGGTTGAAAAACAACAATTAGTGTAGATGCCGCTAGCATCAGTTATACCAGAAGTGAAGTGAATTTCTTCACTGAAAGAAGAGCCAAGAGCGGCACTGAAGGCTTTTCTCAATGGAAAAGACATTTTCGCTCTTATACTGACTGGTTTCAGTAAGAGTTATAGACTACGTTATATGGTTAGATGGTGATAGCAACTGCCATTTGTTTAAGTACTTTTTTTTTAAGGGTATCTGCCTTTTCCCAAAAAGTTTACAACTACAACTTATCAGAAGGTTCTGTGTAACAAACCATCGGCCGCAGCCAGGTTAGGTGTCTATGAATTAATTGGATGTGTCGCACATTCGTAAATCCAGTATTGAGATGACGGTATTAAGAATGCACAGGGCGTGAGTGACGTCACCCATAGGTTTCTAAAAGACGTCCCCGAAGCTGAATATGAGCGGTGCTTCCAGCTGCCATGTTCTATGCTCATTCTTCCACCTCCCAAATCATCGGTGGACCTGAATGATTGATGCCTGGGTGCTCTAATAAGGCACCGAGCCTGTCTCAAGCAGCTGCTCGGTTTTTAGCACTTCCACATTGGCTTCATTTCCCAGCCAGGGAGGCTGCCGCTTGACCGTGACTGAACATAGAACATAAACATAGCTCAACAAGAGCCACCACAAACAAAACAACTTGCTGGTTGTCTCTGTGTACCCATCTAGTGTTATACGCATCCATGTGGCTCAAAGCCTTTTACAGTCAACACATTATCTTACCCTAGAGCATTAGAGGCATATTATGCAAGATTCAGTCTGAACGTATGATGGATTGTATCTTTTTGGTTATAAATAAATGATTCGCTTTGAGTGTGCGCTTATGCTGAAAGTCATTTTTTCACCAAACTGTTGGAGGCAATTCGCAATTAGTGTTTTCACACAAGGCCTGGGGGCGGGGAAGGTGCTCAGGAAATTGAACAATTTAATAGACAATAGGCTGAAGAGGCATTTCTCTAATGGCACTCCAAAGCATCCCATCTCGCCGGCACTGATCCACTCCAAACAGCAGAGGTAAAAGAGGGCATAGCTTTTTATGACCCCTCGAGAGCTTTCCCGAGCAAGATACATTAGCAGTCTTGAACAAGTGTGACTGAAAATTAGAGGCTGTCAATAGAGTATTGGATGTGTATACTATACAGACAGGGTGCTACAGCGCTACCATCCTTTGTAGCATGAGTGAGTACACCTAAATAGCTACTTAAAAGGGTCAAAAGGCATGCTTGATTTCACTTCTGCTCATAGACCATGTATTATCTCTGTTGGACTTTTGCTTTTGAAGTATAAATACTTATTGGTAGAGCAGCCGACCCATGTGCGAAGGCTCAGTCCTTGCTGCGCGAGACCAGGGTTCGAATCCGACCTGTGGCTCTTTCCCGCATGTCATTCCCCGTCTCTTTCTCCCCGCATTCCTGTCACTCTTCAGCTGCCTCTATCAGAAATAAAGCTTGAAAAGCCCCCCCAAAAAATCTTTAAAAATGCTATTATAAATTCAACAACACGCATTTCCAGACATGCTCACTCACAAAAAACAATACGGGCTAATAAATGGCTACCAAGGTGTTCAGTTAAAACGTGTAGAGGGATGCGGCGTACTTAAAGATGAACCGTCAAATTATTTGAAATATCACAAAAGAAATAAGCATTTTCAAACCATAACTATTGGTGTAGCTTGAATGTAA
Organism: Nibea albiflora; assembly: GCA_014281875.1. Lineage (NCBI taxonomy): Eukaryota > Metazoa > Chordata > Actinopteri > Sciaenidae > Nibea > Nibea albiflora. The sequence continues at coordinate 13,598,510 of CM024795.1, read as the reverse complement.
GCTTGCCTGATGACAACTTGATGAATGCATAATAAATAAATTATGTCAGTGTTGGTCAGACCTCACACGGAACTATAGTTTATTGCGGGGGAATGTTAACAGCCGTGCACAATGCAGCTAGCGAACAAGTGCCTGCATTAAAAATAAGTGGGATGAGAAAGAAGAGTGTGTTATGAATTGGTACACAAAGCTCTTCAAATCCCCTTAAAAAGCAATGTTTTGGGGTGGCCCTGATGGTGTAAGGGTAAAGGTGTCGCCCATGAACCAGCCAGGGACCTGTGTTGCATTTCTTTCCCCTCATCATCTGTCTCTTTCAATTTCCCTCTCCCCACTGTTGGCTATCAAACAAAAATAATTATGAAAATAGGCCATTTCCTGGGAGGAACCTTGCCCAGGATGTGCAGAGTTGCATATATACATATACATCCGCCTAAATATGCTGCCAATAAAAGAACATCTGGTGCTCAACGTGAAAAGATGCACAACTTTCATTTGAATCACAATTATTTATAATATGATCACATATTCTCTAAATAAAATTATTATTAAAAGATGCATCAGGTTTGATTCTGTACAATATGTCTACTTGTGACACTGACGTCAAACAACACACTAGTGTGCTCAGGGCAGTACTGTTGTAGTAATCCTATGGGCAGCCAGAAATATTCTCTATTATTACATGTTGTTCAATGTAACCACAGGTCAAACTTAACTGGAATTTCAGGCGTCTCAGACAAACACTGGACAATGACAGAGTTCACGGTTCACCCAACCAGCATGTCTGCACTCTAAAGACCCGGGGAGAAGATCCAAACTCCACACAGAAATCCCCTTAACCAGGCAAGCCAGGTTCAAGCCCCCAGGACCTCCTTGGCAGGAGGGGCACTGTACTGCCCCTCGAAATATTCAGTGCCTTGGAAATTTTGTGTATATTTTTGCTAATTGGTCCCTTTCGATGTTGTAAGAGATTTGTTTGACAATGACAGTTTGTTTTTGAGATTTAGATTATCAGAAGTACTGCATAGGTTTTGGAGGTATATAAACTAAAACCACTGAAAAAACAATTGGCTGCACCGGCGACGGTTAGTGTTGGGTTATATTAGGAGAATAATCCTGATATCCATCCGTTTTGTTCTGTACATTTCTAGATGTTTAAATTTATTGTGCACTTTTTATGTGTTATGTTTGCAGTGTCTAAGGACGGGACTGACTGTGGGGAATATGCGATGCCAAGTCAGAAGCCTCAGTCAGTTACGATTCTATTTGAAGTTTCCGATTTTAGAAGCACGAATTTGCAAGATAACAAACTGACAAAGAGTCTTGTCTTTCAAAATATCAAGAGGATTAAAAGGAAGAGTGAGCACTTGACATGAAGAAAAACATCAGATGATCAGATCCCACTGCACAGTTAAAACATAGAGATTGTGTCTCCCGCAGATGTGATGACGTCAATGACAGAAACCCTTGAACCTTGAGTTACTTTAAAGTACCCGGGCCCCAGTGGCGTCTTGCTCATATTGGTTATTTTTCTACAGTGGGGAAGCTTCCTATGGTTTCACGGCACAATATGGGGGAAATCCTGGGAGTGAGAGAAAGAGAAAGCCATCAACTAAGTAAAGGTCATCTCCACCCTCCGCCCCAGCCTCACACGCTTTGTGAGTACTGAGATGAGGTTAGGTAAACTTTAAATAGATCAAACGACCTAAAGCCGTGTAAAAACAATCCAGACATATTGGTGGAAATGAATCACTGAGCTACGATCTGGTGACCAATGTTTTTGCCCTGTTTTTATACCTGTATTTACATCCGCGCTATGTTAAACACTGACGCGTCGTGCTTCGTGAATACATAGTGTCAGAGGTAATTTTGAGGTGATGTTTGAAGCTTAAAGTGGACCACTGTGTCTTCTTAAACAACTCAACTACAACACGGAGAAATCACTTTGTACAGGTAACGTTTTTTTTTTTCCTGTTAAGTGTTGACATCTCTCTTAATTTGCATGAAAAAAAAGCAGCGCAGGAAGGAGGAAAGAAAGCGCGCATGGCAAAGGTTGTGCTAAAGAAGGATTACCGCTGATCTCTGGCTAGAAGCACCAGAGTCAGAGTTAATGAGTCCGATTAGTCCCCACTGATTGTTCAGCGATTAGCACCCTGTCCACCAAGAGGAACCTTTGTCGTTTCAGGCCTAAGGAAAAAAGAGAGAGAGACAGCAGAGAGCCTTCCTGTAAGCGGTTTAGAGAACGTGAGGATGAAAGATGAGAGACAAAGGAGATGGGAAATGGGAGAGATGGGACAGCGGGGGGAAAACTTCAGCTTTATGAGTGCCTGGAAGCATTTGGAAAACATCATGGGGTCTAATGACAACAGAAAATGCCCATTATGTGAGCACCGCTGCCTGCGTGTGTTTGTGTTTAGAGGAAAACGGAGCAGGGATGGCATTTCTCGGCAGAGACAGAGATCAGTAGAGAGAGGTGGCGTAGGTTTATCCAGATAGATCACACGTGTGCTCAAAAAAATGCGTGGAGGTTTTTAGATATGGCCTTACGCGTTTCCGTGATGATATAGTTCTTTCTAACCTGGTTAACGGTTTAGCTGCAGAGAAAGAGATACTGTGAGCTGTACAAATAGAGAGTGTGTGTGTGTGTGTGTTGCCTGATAGATGGTGTCAACTCTAGTTCTAAAGAAAACCTGCAACAAGTCGCACTCACATTTCCTGTGGAGGTTCCCCATATTTCCTGCCAAGGTCACTTTCATTGCTAAGCAAAGACAGAGACTATGCACGGTGGACTATGAATGTGCATGCATGTACCCGAGTGTATGCTGAGTGTGTGTGTTTAGGAAAGCCACTCAGTTTGAATGATGTATAAAAACAACAAATTTCACCACTAATGAGTCTGTTTGGTATAATTGTAAGAGGAGTCAAACTAAACAGACCAAGCACTTCTTCCTCTTTCATTGGTTTGGAAGAGAAAAAGGACTTGTTAGTCAGCAACCGTGGCCAAAGCCTGGTCAGATAAACAGCGCACCAAGGGATACAGACTGACGAGAAAGATGCCTAAATCGATGCGCATTAGTCCACAAAAGCCTAAACGATCTGATTCACTTTGTCCCAGGGACTCCAAATGCGTCACAGTTTTCACCCTGAGCAGCGCAGGCTGTGATGTGATCTGAAAAATAAAGATCTAAAATAAATGCTCGGTTTTGGACAACCCTGACCGACAGACCCCTTAAAAGTATTTCAACCTCACTTTGGGAACCGCTACTTTATGCTGCCTATATGGTCAGCTGAGGCTGCATGACAGAGGAAAAAAGAAACACAAAACAACTCTACCACTGGTTATTAAGAGACTCGTCACAAAACAACGATGAGCATAGTAGAGCCTGGCGTCACTCTAAACAGTACAGATCTGTCCCTGCGTTTGTGTTTTCTTTGTTTCTTTGGTTTGTGTGTGTGTGTTCTCGTGTGTCTCTGCTCCCAACAGACAGTCCCTGTCCAGATTCATCAAACTGTAAAATTATTCGGATGACATGCGCAATCACAACAAGCTCCCCATCATGTCAGAATGAGATACATCACAGCATCACAATGGGTAGTTGCACACCAATGGCAAATGCCAATGTATGTGTCACAATTTAAATTACAGCCTTTCTATGAAAGGGCCTCGGGCATCGCATTGATCCACTGATCCATGACCAAGAATCTGACCCCGGCTTACTGTAGTGCCGCTCTGTGGTCTTGTGCCTATTATACTCAAAAAAAAAACACAAGCTCCCGGGGTGTCGTTTAGCTCAGTAGGTACGGCAACCGCCCCATGTACAAAGGCTCAGTCCTTGCCGCGGCGGCCCAGGGTTCAAATCCGACCTGTGGCTCTTTCCTGCATGTCATACCCCCTCTCTCTCTCTCTCTCTCCTCACATTCCTGTCACTCCTCAGCTGTCTCTATCAAAACTAAAGCTTGAAAAGGCCAAAACACAACCACAACAAAAAATAAGCCCCAACTGCTCTCTCACTTGATTTTTAACCTATTTGTTCTCAGAGATATTTTGTAACAAGTTTCGCAATACTCATTACTTAAGTCCATTTGAACTGAATGCTTTATGCTGATTAGATAATTAAAATGATCTGTCCTCTGTCCTCATTACAGGAAAGCAGCTTCTGGTAACCCCTCAGACTCCATCTACCAGGGGCAGAATTGACAAAGGGATTAGTGTAATCATCCAAATGATACATGTACACACACACACTCACACACACACACACACACTACGGATGTCATCCATCATGCAGAGGGTGACTTATTAATGTGCCCTGCATTTTATCACCTAATCCCAGGGTTTACAGATTTTTCATTCGTCTGTTCTTGGCGGACAGAAAAGAGTTTATAGTCAGTGCAAACACTATTAGGCTTGAGCAAACCGCTTTAATCAGCAGAACTGCATTTTCTAGTGAAGAAACACACGTCATATGATGTTTTCACAAGACATCTGCACGGCTACTTCCTTTCATTCAACAGCTTAAACTACATGCCGATATCAAGTCGGTAATACAATAATAATGTGATAAAATTAGGCGGATTGCAACAGGTGGATGGTTTGTTTGCATGGTCAACATATTGTGGTTCAGCAAAATCCAACCGTTACAATCTGTCTATTGCTTCTCCATCCAATACATGCGAGGTTGACACTGACCTCAAGCCCCAGTGTTGTTAGCAAACAAGCTCTCCACAACAGCAAAATTAAGCCCATTATATATTTACCTTCAAGACAGCCATAACACTACGGTTCACAACAGCCCCTGTGGTGTACTGACAAAAACCCACCACTTCAGGACCCTTTTCTTCACTATAAAGTAGTTTCAATGAAAAACACTGACAGTGAGGTCTTTCGATTATCCAATCCAGTCCCATGGCACAACACCACACGCACGCAAAGTCAAAAACTCCACTTGCTTAACATTAAAGCCATCTGTGAGGCAAAGACTGAAGGAAAGACCAGCGTTAAGACCACATATGAATTAGCTTCAACACCAGTTAAGTACAGGCTGCAGTTAAAACTGGAACATTTATAGACCTTTGGCATTTCAATTGCTCAAAATATCTTGTTTAATGTGGCAGTTTTTACAAAGAGACTAAAAGTCACTCTGAAATGAAAGGGCATAAACAGAGGCGGTAGTCCTGTTGAACCCATGAGCATGATGTTCTCGGAAGAGATATGAAGTGATAAACTCTTTCAAGTCAGTATCTTAGCAGCGGCACTTTTGCATACTTAAAAAAAAAAAAATCATTTCCTGCTCTGTAAACATTTTGGGGTCAGGCTTAGTTGGAAGAACACCAAGTCACAGATACAAGACAACAAAATATGATTGGTAGACCCAAAAAAAAATAATAATAATACCTCAGCATATAGATATACTGAAGAAATGTGTATGAAACTCGTGTCTGCAGAAGACACGCCAGCATAGTGTGCAGATTCACGGATTTTAATGAGAGTGATATGAATTCATTGAGGACATTTGACTGCTAGATTACCGGACAAACCCTCATCAGATTGACGGTGAGAGGGCACACAGTGAAGTTTGAAGGTCGCGGTAAGTGAAACACCGGCAGCTGAACTCAAAGTGAGCCACACTGCAGGCAGCGTCGCTGTCAACTGGTAACCCGAAATGCACCAAACTCAACATCAGACTGTGGGTGACACGAGCAGACAGGTGAAAAGCGCGGCATGCAAACACTGAAAGAAACAGAAAATGTCACCAACAAACTGGTAAAAAACACACACACACACACACACACATTTGGTATCATCTTCGACCCAAACTTTTTGGACGGAGAGATCCGTCTTTGTTTTTAGACGAGGAAACAATTAACCTCTCCTTGAGACGAGAACAAAGCCTCCAGGTTGTGAAGTTTCACATGGAGTGTGTATTGTATAATTAAAGTTTCAGTGTCTTACCTGGCGGGTTTTTTTCAATAACGTCCCGTGCACATAAATCTACATAGATGAGTTATTATGGGTGCAGTGTTGGGAGCGCGTGCTGTGGTCCCCCGTGCTGCCCGCTCCTTATCCAACTGTCAGTCCGCGCGCTGCTCGCGGCTCAGACGCCCCTCCTCCATCTCTGTCAAGCGCCACTCACGCGCGCGTTTACCACCACAATCACGCACGTTTTGGGGTTTTTTGTTTGTTTTGTTTTTGACCCACGCACGCCACACTTCGCGTGTCAAATGAAGTCGCGGTGTGGGGACTTTACCGTGAAGCCATTGACCCTATGGCACAGAGGGGAAAAAAGGGGTCTGCCACTGCATGCACTGCATATCTCACACACTGCATTTAAACCACAACTGTGGCGCTGAGAAATGAGGGCTCCAGTTGCAGGGTGGACTGGTGTCAACACTGAAGATTAAGCTTTCACAGCAGTGACCCTGACATCCTGTATCCACTTTAGCCACTGCAGAGTAATGATATATAATTATTATTGCTGGCTCCTTATTTGTTTCACTGTTGTGTATACAGACTTGGAGCGATGACTCCATCTACAGGTTAGTTGTTGCAATGACAGAAGGGCATTGACATCGTGAAGTGAAGAAAAGAAAAAATCATCTCCCTTTTTCAAGTGAGTAGACAAGAAACATATTAACTTGCACCACACCTCCCCGCGGCTTATCCTATTTCAAATGTAGGGCTCGCTTATATGACCTCCAATGTTCATGAATCCACCTGAGCAACCTCAGTTTGATGATATTTCAGGCTGACTGTGGAGGGCTTTGTCCGATCTGACCATCATGATTGATTGATTATATAAGATTTAAATCTAAAACATATTTTTAAGTTTGATATATTTAAAAAGTATATAAATAAAGATTTTAATTTTAAAAAAAATATTTTTGGTTTGCACATAATTTTCTGAAGATGACTCATTTCTTTTGTCAGAGTTCATTGATACCACACACGCTTCCATCATTAGGGAAAGCATTGCTGTCACTCAGTGTGTTCACAAAAAAAGGGAAATTTGACATTTTGTTCAGTACTTTGTCACCTTGGCTGTGTTGCCAGGCAACATTGTCTGGTCCGACGGCTGAGGATGCTGAGGGAATGTGAGCGCAGAGCCACATTACTCAGCACCATGTGTATCGAAAGAAATGTTGAATAAGGGTTAAGCTGTAAAGACCATGGGCTTTGTTTTCAAGGCACTCCTCATTTGCTGCTGGTAGAAGACAGAGCGTGTACCACCCAAGTCTGTCAAATTGAACAGAAGTTGCCAAAAAAGAGCAGCAAAAAATGTACTGGCACAGTTGAGTGGCTGCTATTGCGTCCTCCTTAGAGCAAAGTACTACTTGTTCACACATGTTCCACAGGTATGAATCCGTGATCTATCTTTAGTTGTTCAGCTGGGATTCACTTCCTTTTACAGTTGGTATGAAGTTCATTGTATTCACCAAAGTCAGTCTGTAGAGCAAATTCTGTTCTGATGAGACACTTGACATTTAGGGCTCTTAAAGGGAGTTTAAAATTAAGATTAAGTTGACTGCCACATGGTCGCATGGACTATCAACTACCTCACTAAAAGAACACAGTATTATCACAGTATTATCGTGTCTGATGCAGCACAGAGGACACAGTGCGATGAGCTCGCTTCTTTTCATTCAAGCCGTGCACATCAGACCTCAGACAACAGTCGCCTCCCCCAAGTTCTCAGCCATCGTTGGATGTGTATCAGAAGGAAATGAGCAGGAGCACAGACTTTGTCAACTCTTGTAATCTCAGCCACCTTCACATCAACACCAGCAAGATGACGAAGACACCTCAGGCCACACCGGTGAACACAACAGGGATTGGATGCTGAGATGGTAGGAACATACAAATACCTGTGTGTTCACCTAAACAATGAATTGCACTAGTTGGAGAACAAAAATGGCCAAAGTCGTCGTCACTTGCTGAGGAGACGGAGGTCCTTTGATCGATAATGATCCCATAATGAGCATTAAAGACGATCTTATTGAGCTTCTCCACCAGTCGCGGCCGGTCCACATCAAAAGCGCACCAGTGAATCCAACTGCTGAGCGATAACGACACGTTGCGGTTCCAGAGGTTTAATTGTACTGATTTTATTGCATGAATTGTAATAGCTGCAGAGAAACATTTCAGGTGAGTACAGTTGGGTTTGAAGCCTTCCTGCAGTGAAGAAGAGATGGTCAGTGGACATTCAGATGGCACAACTTTATTCACCTTTCTCCTCGTCAGTCTACCACAAGACCAGCGCTTATATACTGCATTCAAGCCACAGCTGTGGTACTGTGGAATTGGGGGGGGGGAGCGGGGGGCACCACAAAAAAAAAAAAAAAGCTCAAGTTATAGGGTGGATTTACCAAATGTGCTTCACTGTGTTAACACAGAAGATCAAACTTGCTCAGCAGTGAGCATGACATCCTGTAGCTGCGGTAGTCATTGTAGAGTAATGTAATATTTAATGTAAGGTGGTTGTTATTGCTGGCTCCTTATTTGTTCCACTGTGGGGTGAATGTTGCTCCATTTGGAGAGAGACACAATAAGGGGCTTGTGGTGTGCTTTGGTGTGCTACTCCCTCCAGCAAGCACTCAGCTCAACAGGTGTTTTCTATGTGCAGCTGCTCATTCGGTTGAAATATCAGGATATTATTATGGGTCAAACACACAAATAACACAGAGATAAACCGTCCAAAATGCAGTATACAAGCCCAGACTCTGTGGATTCAGACTTGGAGCGATGACTCCATCTACAGGTTAGTCGGTGCAATGACAGAGGAGGGGGGGTTGACATATTGAAGAGTGTGTTGCTATGATAGTTTATAAAATAAAAATAAAAATCATCTCCCTTTTAACGTAAGTAGACCAGCCACATATTAAAACAAAATTCTCACCGAGAACTTGCAAAACGGTCTCTCAAACTTTCCAAAGTAACTTGGTCACTCAACTGTCACTGAAAAAAAACAACAAAAAAAAATAAACAATGAAATAATAAAGGTGGTATTTTGCTCTGAATATATGTTTCCCACCCCACCTCCCCACAACTTATCCTATCTCAAATATAGGACTCAAATATATGGGCTCTACTGTTAATAATACATTTATCCATACTATATTCATATAATTAATAAAAATAAATACATTTAACAAATACAAATGATTTTGTTGTGGGTAGATTACCAAAGGAAGAGATTATCACCCACAATTGTATTGTTAACACATTTTTTTTTTCTTCAAGTGTAGGATTTCTCAATAAAACAATTTATCACCCCTTATTAATTTAAACCTGTAGTCTTAAAGCCTCTACACTGGTGTGGCTGTGCTATTGAGCTGGGTGAGAGAGCGGGCTCCATCCAGCCATTTATAGGGCTGTATGTGAGCAGTGGCTCACTAAAAGGCTAAATGTTAACACTGTAGCACACTCACAGAGAGCAACCAGGAGTAAAAGTAGATGCTGATGATTTATGTTGGCAATGGGACCCGAACCAGCTCTCGGCTTTGGCCAAAAAGCTGCGGGCACAAGATGTGCATGTTTACATGTCTTCAATCGGTATATCTTGTAAAAAGGTAATATGAAACATTTTCATTTTACTTGTATTTTTTTTAAATTATTATTATTGTTTTGTTTTTTTTTAAACCTTTTTTTGCTTATGCATTTTTTTGTACAAATCTTTGTATAACCTGTTTTAGACATAACAAAACAGATTAAACCAACAGAAAAAATCAACCAACGAAAAAATCTCATGCATAAGTTATGTCCCACTCTTACTGATTGCATTTGTAAGTTACCATCTTTAAAAAAAATCTGTGTACACGTTTGTTGCTCAACGTAACATTTTTCTTTTTGTACATTTTAAGCCATTTGCTTTTTTTCTTGTTTTTGTTTTTTTTTTTGTTGAGGGGGGGGATAAAATGTTTTTTATCCTATTTTCCAGCCAGCAGTTCCAGGTATTGCTCCACAGTAGATTCCAGACACCTGACCTGTCTATTCCTGTACAGCAGGAGGTGCAAGAGGCATGTTGTGTAGGTGCTGGCTGTGGGTTAGGAAAACGCTCCGTAAAAGAAGCTGTTGGGAAGCAAATGAGCATTTATCCTTTGTGATTTCAGTTCAGGTCCAAGAAATTAAAACCCATGTCCTATAACGATTCTTTTTTTTTTTTCTTTCTTTTTTTTGTCTTTTTCTTTCCTGCTAGAAATCTTTGCTTGTCACCCCGAAAAGCTTGACAGAAAGAGATACTGTAGATGTTTTTAATACTTCTAACAACCTCCCGAGGCTGGAGTCTGGCAGCAGAAGTGGGACAGGACAGTCAGTCAGTTGCAGACAAGGACGGGGATGGGGATGAGGGCACGGGCAGGAAAGGCACCCCTATCTGCAGAGGTCTTCTTGTGTAGAGTCTCGCACATTTTTCCTCTTCTTGCTGTTGCCCTGGTGGTGTGGCTTGTTGCTCTGATGACTTTTAGTGCTGGAGGAGGAGCTCTGCTGCCCGTGGTGGCCGCTCTTCTGGTGAGAACGAGACATCCTGGCCTGGAGAAAGAACACGCAGAAAGAAAGAAATCTGTGTTCCTGCAGGATTTCCCTTGGATGTTCAATGCAACAAACTGTAGACCGATAATAGTTGAGAAATCTAATTTTATTGTTTCATATCATAGCTCTTTAGTTACTTAATGTGTTGTATGTGTATGCATGCAGTAAACCTCGGGAGTACCTTTCCTCCCTTGTTGCTTCCAGAGGGAGTGCTGGTATTGTGGCTCTGCGTTCTGTGATTACTGACGACAGCAGACTTTTCTCTGTGGGCGCTGGAACCTCGGCCAGGCTGCTGCTTGGCTGTCTTACACGGCGTGCCGTCAGAGTCCTGAGGAAAAGAATGGTTGACCAAATACAATCACCAGGACGTTTTACTCATGCAGCCTCAAGTAGTACACGTAAATGCAATCGTACAATATGTGAAGGCTGTGTGCAGCTTCGAGACTGACCGCATCGCTGGAGCTGGAGGTTGAGGATGTGGAAGAAGGCGACAGCGGAGAGGAGGAGGGAGAGGAGCGCAGTGAAGGAGATGGAGAGGAGGAGTTGGAGGAGGTTTTGCTGTGGGGAGCCGATGGTAGAACATAGTCATCGTCATCGGGAACATTGTTGTTGCACTCGTCGAGCTGCTGGGACTCAAACAGTGTGACGTCATTTCCTACGGAAACGGAGGAGGGACACAGAGGTCAAATCGAGAGGACATTGAGAAATGTTTTAGGAACTGAAACCAGAAGAAGCTGTAAACGTACTGTTGAGTGGCAGTTCGTTCTGAGACGGGTTACCCCAGTTCTTTCGGATCCATTCCCTGTATTCATCCACTTCCTGCGTTACTCGGATTATTCGGCCAAGTATGCTGTGATGGGATACACGATTAGTCACCACCTGGCCCATCAGATCAAACCTTCTGCGATACGTCACTGACAGCTTTTTAAAAAATTCATTCATTACCTCTCAGTCTCGTTGTTGGGATAGTACTTGGCGATGGGTGACACGGCATGGCTGAGCACCACATAGGCGTAGTCAAATGCCTGCTTCACCTGCATGACACCGTATGAACTCCGGCCAACATCATTGTCTGTTGGACACAAGACAGATGGTCAGTTTGTGTGAATATGAAAACCTGGCAACAGGCCAATACACGCTGTTCCAACATCTGGGATGGGAATTTAAATTCTGAACCTAACACTTTGTGTTTTATGTCTACTTTTCCTACCCGGCTGCAGTGGGTCCTCGATATAGAGCACAGAGGGCCTGTAGCCGTCCATCATGTTCTTCTGAACCTCATCTTTGGCAACATAGCAACCTCCATCCTTTATCCTGATACCCGTCTTCAGGTAGTTGAACTGGCGACCATAGAGCTCAAAGAATTCGATGAGCAGGACGCCGATGTTGATGTTGGGACTGCATACATCTTCCCTGTAGTGAAGCTGGAAAATACACAACACGGGCGAGTTTTAGAAGTGGTGCTAAGGACCTCAGCCTTTGTACTGCACAGACGTTTAAGAAAAATGATTCCAAACGATAAAATAAAGACAAACAATGAGTTGATATCAATCTTTCTTGAGCTCTTGTTAAATGACTGAGCGTATCTGACCTGCAGGAAGCTGACAGCCATGAGAAAGAGACTGTAGGAGCCAATTCCACCAGTAAAAACCTCATTGAGGTCCCTCTGCAGTAGGAACTGCTTCAGCACCAGGACCAGGTAAGGCAGCACAGGGTATTTCTACGGGACAAAACGTTGCACACAGTGAGGACATAGTAAGGAACAGATTTTGATGCCTACAGCACCCTCCAGAGGATTAAAGTTTAGAAAGTACAGGATTTTTAGTGGCCTGTCCTACTGTTCACTAACATGCAAGACCTATATATAATGAATAAGAATTATATTAATGTAGTATATTATCAATATATTACATCTTGCAATGTTTTTGAATCAATCAACAGGCTGTTAAAAACTGTGTGCAGTCTTGAAGCCTTCTAAACAACCAGCAACGACACTCATTTGTCTTTAATGTTGTAAGAGGGATACCATTTAGAGATTTCAATATTTCGGGATTTCTATTCTAAACTTACGAGTTCACAGAGCCTCTGTGCTATACAGCAGGTAGAGTCTAAGTCGGGAGAGCTGCAATAACTCTCAAACAACACTGTACTCTTCAAACAGCAGCACTGGCTACAGGTGTCAGGCTACAGTCGTGAAGGTTATGTATTTCAGGCATACAGGAAACGACATTTCAAAAGATCTCAGGCTGCACGCGTGTTACAGGCTGTACCTCTTTGAACTCCTTGATGAGCCGCGCGGCTTTAACGCCACTCTTCACATTGAAGCTGATGTCCACTTTGACCTCGGTGAACGAGTCAGTCAATTTGATGATGGGAACCTGGGAACACACATCGACACACGTTATACAGGTGCTGATAGCGAACAGGGACAGTCCGACAGGAAAACAATCACAACAATCAAACGCTTGGCTATGCGCCTCCTGACTATGCGTTCTATAAACCTATGCGTTTAATAAGCCTGCACCCATTATTGTACGAGTCTATTGCAATGCGCATGTCAACTATAAAGTGCTTAAAACACAAAGAAATAAAATAAATTCTGATGGAGAGGAAAATACTCTACACTATCTATGTATACACTGTTATTAAAAATAACAACTGGCTGGTTGGGAGTGGTTTAAAAGAAAAAAATCAACATACTAACATATATGTAAACATATCATTTAATTTGCATAAATTGCACTCCCTGTTACAAGCTCCAAGTTTCGGTTGCTTGAGGCGTTCCGTTAGCCTCGATGTAAATGTCTGTGAACATGACAGAGCGTCTTGGATCTCTCACAACAGCTTGTGCTGATGTAATTTACGGCTTGTAAAACTGACAGACAACTCAATCAAAGACGCGACAGATATGACAGTCCGCATCATATTTGTTGCCAAATGCAGCGACTAAAAGTAGTCATCAATCATTGTATGAGTCAGAGTACTCCTATCATGTGAAAAAGCAGGTTGCCTATATTACCCACAATGAACTTGCCTGCAGTTCAATCTAGGATTTCAGGTGTGTTAAGCTAGTAGTGACCGATGTAGTGATTTTTTAAGATTATTATTATTAGATGTGGTTTTAAGGAAAATTCTGATGAGTAAAGAGACAAAAGTCTGAAGTTGTACAGTCAAATTTAAAATATTGCGCAACTGGAAATAAGTTTTAGGGAACTATTCCTGTCATGTGATGCCTGCAGTGTGTTCAGGAACGGAAAATCTAATTGTGCACAGAGAGTGAGAAGAGTCTTACTGTGGCCTTGTCCAAAACTTTGATGGAGTTCTCATCTGCAATGTTCCTCTTCCGGAGAGCCTCTTCCAGCGTCCACAGTGGGAGTGTCTCCCACTTCCCGAAAACTACCAGGTCAATGTCACTGATGGGACAGAGAAACGAGGGGAGGGAGGTAAAACTTCAGCCTAGGGTGCACAATAAACTTTGCTTAGGTCAATAACATACAAGAACACCTCATTCAACAGTACATGAGGCATGGAAGACAAACACGCTGTCAAGGGCCATTAATAAACACACCTCTCCACTGTAAACACACACATGCCTGTAACTGGCTACACACTGTTTTTAAAAGGCAGACTGTGCAAGTAACAGGATTTTTATGAGAAGTAGCAGAATTTAGTGTATTTACCAACTTAATTAGCTTATTTACTTAATAATAATAATTAATAATAATAATTATATAATAATAATAATAATAATATAAAAATATATAGTACTAAAAAGGACATGATATGAAAATTTAAGCACTTTCAATGTCCCATGTCTATTTTCAACAACTTTCAAGGCCTTGATTGTTGCACAATTTCAGGGATTGCTCAGTGAGAACCACGCAGGCAGAGCTTCAGGAAGCAAGCCAACGTGTGCGTACTACTTCAGCAGTGCTGTGTGTTCACTACACGCTGAACGTTACACACAAGCACCCACTGCAAACAAGGCTCACGCATAAACACAAGTGTATACACACACACACCCCCCGACGTAAATGATCTGTACCTTGTAACTTAAATACAGGCAAATGAACCCTTTTGTTGCCAGAATAAGAGAGGCACACAGAAACAGATAGGCACTCACACACAAACACACACACACACACACATATATATATGCATCCCCAAACAGCTTAGTTCCATTAAAGAGCAAGCATGTGTTTAAATCTGTAGAGGAAACCAAATGGCTCACCTTGTTGGCAGATAAAGCCCAGTGCTGAAACTCCCAAACACTTGGACCTAGAGAGATGAGACACACATACACGTCTTTTGAGATTCAACGAATGACACTCACTTATGCACACTCTGCACCCACACCCTGGACATTTTGATTATCGTGTTTGGCATCTTCTCTCTTCCATGCTCTGTTTTTTGTAAGCTTTACTACTCCAAGGTGCATTAATGTCTCACAGCTTATCTTAACACTGATTCAAAGGCAAGCCTAAACAAACTGCAAAGGCGTGGTACAGAAACTACCTCAGGGGTAAAAAGGAAGGTGTGTGTAGGGTGAGTATTTTAAGCGAGGGATTTAAAAAAAAAAAAAAAAAAAAAGAGTTTGGCTTCACTGAAACAAGTTAATGTTGCACGGATGTGGAAATTGGCTATTTTGGCGATCAAAACAGGATGCATACAAAACAATCCTTTTAGCCACTGATCTCCTAACCTGCATGCTCTTTTAGGGACTAAAACATCTCCAGCCTTCGGTACACAAATTGGTGTCTGCACATAAATAGACTTAAGCCTCAACCCTTCCTTTACTCCCTTAAACCACCTCCCCACATCAACCAGTAGTACAAACTCCGCTTTTAAGCCCAGTCACATGTCCAGGGCTAAGCTGATTGCTGAGCCATGTTTGTGAACGAAAGTATAGTAAAGTCCTGCAGGCTTCTGTGAAGGGTGAGGTAACTACAGGTGGCCGCGGAGGTGTGCTGTGTTTTGTCTTGTCTTGGCAACCTCCAGTCAAAGTTTTGCTTGGCATAAGTGTGTTGGCTTAACTACAGAGAGTTTTAGGAACAAAACCAAGCTGACCTACAATAAAGAAACTTTTAGGGCCGTTTTTTTTGGTACAGCTGTCCTAGCTGAGCTTCCATATATACCTGCACTGTGGAAACATTTGTGAGTGTCCCGTGGACGTTTACGCATCTAAGCTCATCGCTTACACAAGCATCACAGCGAGTGGACGACCAGGTTGGCCTTCGGTTATGCCACAGTGGAAAAGGAATAAAACTGGGTGTTATGCTCCTGGATTTAGGAACTGCTAAGATCTGAGCAGACACACTCTGAAGCGCGCTGCTCTATCAGCAGGATCTAAGTCAGCGGGTACAACGCCTGGGGCGAGATAGCAGAAAACGAGGGTTACGTGCACTAGCTGGCTCATATACAAACAGCACTGGCTCAGCGCAACAAAACAAATATTGTTCAGTGTTTAGAACTGACTAACTGCCAAAAACAAAATAACCTCCAGTGACAGCTGTGAGCAGTTTTCACCCTGATTAATCAGTGACAAACCCTACTCTCCAAACCGAAGCGCAGAAAGACAGAAAACAGAAAGGGGGAACGAGCTGGCTGGGTGTAATGCGTACCTCAGCACTGGGCCACAGGTCGTGGATGACTCCCTTGATTCTGTCCACCACCTCCAGTCTCATCTTCTCCTCCTCCGGCCGTGGGGAGATGTACTCGTAGAAGTCGTTGACCTCCTCGTGTAACCTGCATATCACACAGAACACAGTGTTGTGAGAGGCAGTCATTTAAAATCCAGACTATCGTCACTTCCACTTGAAAAAAAAAAAAAAAAAAAGCTTTACTCATGCCCTGCGACAAACGCTTTGCATATAGACACAATGATAAGAACTAAGGCACCGGAACCAGAGTTTATGCTTTTGACGGCCAAAATGGCTCTTAATATTCTGCACTAATATGTGCTGCAGTCACATCGATAGGCCCGGAGCCCAAACCAACCAATAACACCGCTGCTGCACGGAGCGCTGGCCGCTCGTTCATTCATAGTTTATTAATACTGAACCGCGTGGCCTGCGCCAGATTTCTGCACTTCCTTCGGTCCACAGAAATGTACCCACTAATTGTGAAGTCGATCAGATGAACAATTCATGAGAAAGCAAAGAACACACACACACACACACCCAGTAGACAATACTGAGATACTGACAAAAAGCCTGCATGTGAGCATGCATTAAAAACAGGCCACTGAACATCACAAACACATTCATCAGATTTGAAAGGGGAAAAACAGATGAACAAGCCACCGGTGACTTGTGGGATTCAATTTTGAGCAATCAGTGAAAAACACCACAACACACTGCTAGTAAAGTGTATACCAGGAATTGTGGGTGGAGGGGGGAAAAAAAAGAAGCAGAAGTAATTACTTAAAATATAAGGCGACTAAATGTGGCAATCAAACTGTTAAAAGTTAGCGTTGAGCCCCGTTGCACGTTAATTTTAGCCACGAGACAGGGGAAACTGAACACAGCTCGGGGGGCTCTCGTTCACTCGGTCCAATATGTGGAATATGTGCAGTGCCGAGGGTGCAAACAGTCACTGCCACAGATACCGACGTCAGACAGTGAGTCACACTGACGCGATATGGCGTATAGCGGTTGTGCTCTTCTCTCTACTTACGTATTTACACGCAAAACTTGCAAGTAATCAGATGACAGGTGGTCACACTTCACAAGGGCAACGTTATCTCAAACGTTTCCTCCTCATCCCCTCTCTGAAGCACTGACACGGTCCCTCCGCAGTGATAGAGAGGTGTGACCGAGCCGAGGCAGCTGGGCGCAACAAATCCTTTGACCAACATTTGAAGACTTTTCGCACAAGGCACGCCCGGAGATATGGATTCGTGTGACAGCAGAGTGAAAAGCAGTGTGTCGCTAAAAACGTTACCTTCCCTCTGCAAATAAAAGCCAGAGGAGTGAAATTGATGGCTGGAATATTATTTAACTTTTCTTTTTTTAACTTTTCTTTTTTTAACTATTCATTTATGAATCGCCTAGATAAGGTGCCCGTCTGAGCATTTGGGGGGAAAAAAACAAAGGTTCCTCCGCACACAGCTATGCACTATGAACAGACTCTTACTGATAGGGTGGTAGGTTAATAATTACTGAAGACAAAAAAGGGGTCATTTTCACCAGGAAGACGGTGAAAACTTGAAGTCTTAGACCTGTTGTGACAGAAAGGATACATCGAGCAGGAAGGTCTCAGTGTTATGTCAGTAAAAACAAAAAGGAAAAGGCACCACGTTTGTCCTTGGAACAGGTCGCTCTGCTGCCCACATACTCTGGCCTTTTGACTGACCAGCTTTGTCTACATACACATAGATGCAGGGACGAGTCACTGTGGGCGGACAAACGCGAACACAAACATGGTACACACGCAAATAGTCATATAGATCCAAATAAGGACAACAACAGGCACATTTCACTTTGTAGACAAGAGAGAGAGAGAGAGAGAGAGAGAGAGAGAGAGAGAGAGAGAGAGAGAGAGAGAGAGAGAGAGAGAGAGAGAGAGAGAGAGAGAGAGAGAGGAGAGAGAGAGAGAGAGAGAGAGAGAGAGAGAGAGAGAGAGAGATTTCTGCTCTTCAAAATAAAATAAGGCAACAAAACAAAGCCTACATACCACAGAAAGTTGGACAAGAAAAACGCTAGCAGCTACCAACACTGACTGACAGTTGTTTGGATTACGCCCCAAAGAGCACTGTGTGTGTGTGTGTGTGTGTGTGTGTGTGTGTGTGTGTGTGTGTGTGTGTGTGTGTGTGTGTGTGTGTGTGTGTGTGTATGTTTGCATGTATGTGTGTACTGTCTGGGTTTTATGTAACAAGCACTCTTAACCTGACAACAGTCAAAGTCGACTGAGTTTCACCTTTATTATTTCTTGGCTCTCAACAGCCCAGCGGACGCGCAGGATACACCCGAGCAGCGCCGAGAGGTTGCTAGTCTGCTTACCATGTATGGAAAATACTTGCAGAATAACTTTCTTCTCCCGAGCCAAATGCTATCATAGTGACCTTGAGAGACTGAACGAATCCCCGAGTTACTGCAGCCAAACTGCTCAGAGGCCAACATTACAGGGAGGCAGCGATGAGACACACAAAAAAAAAATGGCAAAAACACTTTAAATATGAAATATTCATCAAGATCCTAAACAGCAGTTTATACTTTAGAGAGATTTAAAAGCTACTAATTAATAAGGCCAAGGTGGAGCCTCCACAACAGGCCATAATCCAAAAATAATCTGTTTATCACGAAAGAAAGAAGGGCCTGGAACTAGGAAATGGCAGAGATAACTAATAAATTATCATTATAGTTGACAAACGAGTTACACACTAAACTTTGTTTAGTAAATTCGGTCCCCTGATAGATAACACCAGCATTAATCCTCATCGGGGTCCTTTAATATTGTATATATTTATAGAGTCCGATGCAATAATTGTAAATACCTAAAAGTTGGTTAAAAATGTACCAGGCACATTTGCAATCGAGTCGATTAAACTGCTGATGTGATATGAATGAAGCTTAAATTTTGGCATCTGCGGTCGAGGTACTCGCAGGATCAACATTAATTAGCGACAGCTGATGTGACCGGTTGCCGTTGATGTTTCGATGTCGTTTTAACTGGTCCAAGCAAGCAAGAGGCGCGCGTGTTTGGTGAAGTGCTGCTGGTTTGAATGTAACGGATAGAAATATAGGGTGCTAATAAAAATGCAGATGGATGGAGGAGTGAACACCAGCTTCCCTTTTTTCACACGTGTTTACATCCTGAAGTGAGGATTTCATCTTTGGCAACTCTTCAGAGCTGACCATAAATAAAGAAGTCAAGCGGCTTGAATGAGATGATTTCATGCACTGAAAGCTGCGTTTCTATTTGCTGTGTCACAGAATGCACCTTGTTGCTGGGGGTGACCAAGCCACAGCTTCTCTTGCTTTTCCTCCAGCAGGTTGTTTGGAAGAATACAACAACTGTTGCGCCGCACACACTGTTGCTCCTGGTGTTTGTGTTTTCATCCAGGAACAGGAGGCAAAAAGTTTCTGTTTCCATTTGTTGCCGCTCCTCCTTCGACATGGCAGCTGACGACCGCTCAGAATTTTAATGACTAATCTGTTTCCCCTGTGCACATTGCAGAGACTTCAGCCTCCATCGCACAAAGATTAGGTTTCATTTAAGGGTAAAAGAAACTCGGCAGCTAGAGTCTGCATTACAAATACAGCTTAAGTTTTGATTTCATGGTTAAGAGGGCAACGCTCACGTCTGTGTCATTAAGACAACTCAGCCCAAAGCATAGCACTAATTTAAATGAACTTAATGCGTTGGAATTGAACTGAAAGATTTTATAGGTTTGGGGCAGGATTGAACCCATTTGACTGTAAGAACCAGACTATTTTTAAACTTCATAAACGGGCACTTGTCTGCCATGATAACCCATCATAATCTTTTTTTAGTTTGCGTCTATTACAAAGCAATATAACAAAAATTTGGTTTGCAAACCTGACATGCTGTGATGGGAGTATTTTCACTCCAGCACAACAATAACAACAGCAGCAGCAGCAGTAGGTTTCATTTCACAGCAAACAGGCTACTACTTCTCCCTTGTTATCACGTGACGAGAGCAACCATACAAATCACATCTCGCGCCCCACCTTCTCGGATCAAGTTACATCTCATTCCTGTGCCTGCCTAGGAAACACATGGACCCTTGGCACTGCTTATCAGATAATCCCTCTTGCCTATATTGTAGTAATGTTATGTAATCTTGTGGAACAGGTTTTCACAGGGCCGAGGAGGAAGGGGAGGGGGGTTCTCTGTCCTCTTTAGCCTTTCCTTTCCTAACGCATTGTTCTGGCGTGATTATTCTAGTGTCACTGAGGTGTCTAGCCACCTGTAATGGAAGCGGACGACTGAAATCTGACGAACATCTGGACGACAGATAGCAGAGGATGTGAGAAGGTTCATTAGTGCACGGCTCCAACAAAGTGTTATATTTATAACCTAAATATGCTGAGTGGTAAAAGTTTAGTCTATAAAACATCAGTAAATTATGAAAAATGGCCATCACAATTACCTAGAGCTTGGGGTGATGTCACTGATGTCTTGTTTTGAGTCGAACATATTCAGTTTACAATCATATTAAGACAAGAAAAAGAAGCAAATCCTCCCATTTGAAAAGTTGGACGCATCAGATTCTGATCAATTATCAAAAAGATACATTTTCTCTCAGTTCAATAAAGTGATTAATCTACTAGTCGCTGGAGTTCAAAGCTACGGTGTGGGAAGTGATTCACAGTTGAGCACAGCTGTCATAGCTCTACCACCAAGGCTACATAATCACACATCATTAAACATGAACAAACAGGATATCTTTATTATCCCTGAAGGGCTACCTGTGGTACTACACAACCACAAACTATCAGACAACGATAAACAATGAATACAATGCAAAGATCACTAGGATTCTGTGCAATTAGTGATCTGTGGTTATAGCAAAAACTCCTTCTTTATTTCTCCTTAGGAATAACCTGCACAAACAGTGCTTTCCAACTTGTACAGTAAGACCCCTTAACTGAGCCTCCCCATGAAGACGCTTCAACAACATGGCAGAGAATCATATTTAGGACTTTATGCCGCTAAGAAGAAGGTGTAATGTGAAGATAAGAGAAAGAGAAGATGTGAGAGAGCAAAGGTAAAAAAAAAAAAAAAAGAGAGGAAAGAATGAGGAAAAGCTGGGGGGGGGGGGAGGTATAGAGCCAGACACGCAGAAGGTGTAACAGAAAAATGGAGAGAGGGAGAGAGAGAGGGAGGGAGAGGATTGGGTGTGGTGCTGAAATGCCTTCATGTGAACGAGAGCCATCTGTTGAGTTGGGTAGGATGGAGGGGAAAAAAAGAGGTTATTGTCGCATCACACTGAGCACTACTTACTGCATCTTTGGGTTATTTTGGCACTGTGGTATCTCTGGAAGCTCCTGTAGCATAGCTTTAGGATTGGATACAGACATAAAGTCACACAATTGCCTGAAACCGTTGCAGAGCTGACGGATGACCACGCTTAACGCAATGAAACAGTTGTGACCATTGTTGTCGCGGAAAGAGTCCCTACATCGTGTCCCTATTTTTGCGCAGGCTTGAAATTTCGGTCCTCGACATGCCTTGCAACAAAAGAGGGTAGTGTGTGTTATGTGACACTGCTCGATCTGGGTTGACAGGGTTGCCAGAAGGCAAACAAGTCACATCACACACTGTTGTTTTTTTTTCAAAATGAGGACAACCACAAACAGAGGTGGAGGTGTCAATGTCTCGCAGATGGCCGATTCATTAATGTTTCATCAATGAACTGATCCGGGGTGCTAAGTGTTGGCCGCAGGGACAAAAACGGCTCCGGTTACACAGAAGCCCAAACACTGCTGACTGGCTAGTGACGGTCATGCCTGAGTGATGCGGCGCTGTAGTAAACAGGAGCATCCCGGACTAAAAATATAGCAGGATAAACGTAGTGTCTGGTGGTCTTTAAGTGACACGCCGGTAGATAATAATACAACATATCGATGCTTTTGTCTGGGTAATACTTGCGGTCTCTCAGTTGCAGCTTATGATCAAACTGTGGCTGCGCCCTCCTTTTTTTTTCACTGATTCGCTATCACAAAAATGCCGACACTGACGTTTGTTTGGTCTTTAGATGTATTTTTGATGAATGATAGCAGCAGGCGTCACGCTCGTCATCGAGCCGATAGCCGCATACTTTCCTGTGACGGTGAAGCTTCGGCAGGAGGAAACGTTTCGTGTGCATTTTCAGATTCAACAATACTGTGAATATATAATCACTGAAATACTTTCATCAGTGGTCATCCTGCGGGCCAGATGGGAATCCCAAACAAATGCTGTCAAAATGACTAATCCCACTCCAGTCTGAGAATAAATCACATTACATTTACTAATCATCCCTCATTACGGGGCCCAATACTCCTCCAAAAACACGTTTCTACAAAAAAAAAAACAGACTCTAGATGGGACCTGTTCTGCTTTTCAGGAGGTTCACAGCCACTGTAGTTTACCTTACATGCTTGGAATGGGAAGGTGAGGCGAGTGGTATTCAGTGCAAGCACTAGATGCCACAATATGAAATAGCGCCAAGGTACTGGGCTACTTTTTCAGAGTAGTGTGTACCGTCGCTTGTAGCTTCACTGGCTTGACCAACTGTGACGAAAGCACGTTTAAGCCTTTAGTATGACTGAGCTGTTTTGTTAGTATGTAAGAGCAAACAAACATTACAGGCCTCTTGATAGCCCACCGTGGTGTTGTGGATGTTTGAGTCGGCCCTGAATACAATTATTAGCTCTTATTCTAGCACACCAAATTTAACACTTTACAAGCAAAGTACATCACTTTTAAAGCCGGTTCACCTGTTACTCCCATTGAGATGAGCTGTCATCAAAACAACTGAATGCCTAATTGCCTTACCCATAAATTACACAAGTAATGGAGCATTTAAAAGCCCATTTTCTAATAAGGAGTCTGGTGCAGTGATCACATAAGACACCAAGACTATTTTACATCAGTTCAAGCAAACTTCACAGAGAATAACGAGGGCATCGGCATCAGTCCGTCTTTGTCTTTACTGAACATCCTCTGGTCTCGCTCGGCTAAAAACACAGAATCCATCAGCAGGTTAGCGTGTCGTTCACTACAGTCAGTGTGTAACCGATACAGACACCTGTGTCTCCTCTGCTCCGCTCTCAGTGAAACTCAGAGTGGAGAAAAGAGACACCGGAGCGACGGCAAAACGGAGTAAAGTCTCTGAGCTGAAATTAAACTCAGGCGCGGAAATGAGACAAATTCAGAAATTAAACGTTTAGTTTCTACGCAGATTTGTTGTCGCTGACAGTGAGTTTAACTCATCCTTTCAGATTAAGCTCAGATTCATAATTTAGATTAATGCGTCTGAGACGCAGGGGGGGGCGTAGCTCGCAGCCTCACTGGGTCAGCTTTGATATATAATTTAATTTCCTCTGTTGTGGTAGCACTTCAAATCGAAAGCTGTAAGATTGCGGCACTAAAAACACCAACGCTAACACAGTGTCACGCACACAAAAAAAAAAATGTTATCGATTAACACGGGCCACGACAAAAGGAAATGATCAAAGCCCCGTCGTCGCTCTGTACACGTGCAGAGAAGGTCACAGTCTGAACGCACGCTCTGAAAAAAAGAATGCTGTGTGTCGCTTGCTGACTGCATCAGTCTGGAGCACGGGAAGGGTTCCCATTGGACAGGACGAGGAAAGAAAGAAAAAAAAAGAAAAACACATTCCTCACTACACATGGGAAGGCTGGGTTATGGCGAGCTACCCACACGTGCTTTTCAGAGGGGGCCTGTTTCACCTACAGTCCAAGTGACCGGCGTGCAGGCTTCTCTCTCTCTCACGCTCCACAGGCTTACATACTTTGGCTAAGAGTCAGTCGGCGAGCAGAGCAAGAGAGAGGAGAGCATGACATAGATGTCACAGCCAGTAGAGGCTGGATGAACCGCAGTTCTAATAATGGAGCTCCAGTCACAGAGGTGCTATCTGTGTGCCGGTGCTGAGAGCCATAAATCTCCAAAAGACAGTGGCAATAAATGGCAATTGAACCATAAGCTGGGGCAAGTCGTTAGTGAGCGATTAACCACACATTTCATTAGCCTGGGAGTGATGTTCTGCTTCACCACTGGAAACTAGCTGCCAACACGAGGCTCCACTAAAATGAATTAGTCAAGTACGGGCTGCTCTGTCATTATTACCATTTTGGGCCAGAGGAGCAAATTGTTTCACATGATTAAGACATTCAACACATGTGAGGATGGAGTTTAAAAATGAAGACGTTGGGCAGAAGCTCGCACGTTAGCAAGCGAGGGACGCGGGACGCTCCTGAATATAAAAGATGGTCTCGTTTGGAAAGACTCCGTGATGGAGGTATAAGTGAAAAGAGCAAAACCTTCAGTGAGTAATTTAGCAAATTAACTTTATACTTTACACTGAAAAATGTTTCATTTGTCATAAAACCCATGATGTCTAACAAACAAAATGTCGTTTTTAATATTTAACTAACACTTGCTCTTTCTGCGTTGGGTTTGTGTGTCTTCTATTTGCAAAAATCAGTTGAGCTGCTCTCAAATCAATCTGTTGATTTTGCCCGAATAAATTAAAATATCTTAATGCCACTGGCCAGCTACACAGAAAAACAACAGACCCATCTAGTAACTCCACCTATCACTCTGAATCCACTCTCTCACAATGCCTCCCTCTGTTATAAAATGACTGGAACTTTGGGACATTGCATCTTGCCTACACAATAAAAACCCACAACACCAGATCACAGCGCAGTTTAGCCGGACAGAAATGGGCCACGGCTCGCCCGAGCTACACTGCCTTCCTGTGCCCATATAAAGAATCCAAATAACTGTTCTACACCACCAGAAGTTGAGGGGGGAAACACTCCCTTAGACGTCCCGATCTGATTGGACAAAAACTCTGAAGGGGCTCCGGTTTCTCTCTCAGAGGGCTGGCTTTGTTTTGTGGAAGTGAGGCCGTGTGGAGCATGTAAACACTGATCCTTTTCCATCATGAGGCGGGCTGCTTGCTCGGACCTTCTCTGTTCCAGAAAGACTGGAGGAGCGTAAAACACAAATAAGCACATGCCTCGGCTTCTCTAGCCAACCCCCATGGCCTAATATAGTGTACAGAGTGTCCCGAGGAAATATGCGTCTGAACTTACTCTCCAGCCACTTACTCCCTTTTGGCTACTTGGACATTTCACATACAACAACGATTCCCAGGCTTACCTTTGCCCTTTAACCAGTGGACCTGGCTGGATGGTCAGTGCTAACCTGACATAATAATAAAAAATAAAAAAAAAAGCAAAAGCCTAAATGGTTAAAAAAAAGGTTTGGTCACTGCCTGTGAATCCACTACAAGAATCTATTACAATACGGACTAAAAGTGTCATAAAATATACATACATGTTGCCTTAGTGCTGAGGTAGCCAGCATAAAGAAACCCAATAACCCCAACCACCTTGCCACAGGGCTGAGAACAGTGCTGGGTGGTAAAGTACAGCTTGTCCAATACATAGGTAGGCCGATTTTACCAACCGATACATCACAGATTTATCAGCAGGGCGTGTGTTGTCCAAAATGTGCTGCTATAAAACAGTTTTTAAACAGGATATATATAATTATTACATTTCCAGTGATGTTTACTGTTATTACAATAAAGTTAAAGCTAAACTGCCCGGGCTCTAATTTCCTGCCTCCATTACATATCTTTGTCACAGGCAGCTTTGCAAAACGTGTTTGTTCATTTATATACATGAAGAATATATCAATAGTTTTTTTTACGTCCTCCTCATATGGATATACGTCCTAATAATCCCACAATGGTTGGGCTGTAATGTCTTTAACTAAGGGTCAGTCGGGTTCGACAAGCGCGCCACGTGGCCACAGCGGAGGTTTGTAAATTCGATCGAACGTTGACGCTAATGTGCAGTATACTGAACAGGGCTAACACCCATGATGGCAAGACATACTGCCGTAAATGACTAAAAGTAGCCTCCATTTGGCTGACACAGACAATGTATATGTGCTTTAAGCACTCTTCAATACATTCCACATCCAGGCTGCATCTCCCAGACTATTAACTGTGGAATTAGCATACGTTTTATATCCACTAGTAAACCCTCAGTCTACACGCGTGCATTTTTAAAAATACATTTCCTGTAACGCCATAGAGCGTGCTGGCATTGTGAATTAGCGGCGTACGGTTAGACAGAGAGCCCTCAGTGGTGGGGAGTGTGATCAAGGCTCTGAGGTTCAGGTTCTGGTATTAGCAGAGCTAATCACTAAAGAATGTCCTTGTGCAAACACAGAGCTCACATATAACTATAAATGAGGATCAGCCCAAGACTGAGCTCCACACTCTGGTGTTCTGCTTGTCTACACATGTCTAACAGAAAGGGGTGGGGAAGAGAGAGAGAGGGGGGGAAATCTCTGCACCTAAAAGGTCTTCAAAATAGAGCCCCACCCACAGAAATGCTTCTCCCCAGTTGTAATAACTAAAAAAAAAAAAAAAAAACACTGGCGAGGACAGGAGGCCGCTCTGACGTAGTTATTAGTTAATAAATGTCAAGAGCATGTATCATCCCCTGTGACTTAATACTGTTGGTCACAGTTAACAGACTACACTCACTGAACTGCTCACTGAAAGCAGTGGAAGTGTAGGCCATGAGCTGATAGATACAGGTGAAGCAAAAGATCACTCACGTTGACGTCAACTTAGACTACGCACTGTGGCTTTCAGCTACTTTAACAATTAACCATCCCAGATCAGGATCAATACCTGTTGACACTGTGCAACTTTTTCATATCAATAAATCTTATTGTCTTAAGAAATCCACTTAAGTCTTAAGTATTTGCTTTATTCTTCAGTTTGAAGATAATAACTTTATAATCAATCAATGATCAAACTAAGATCGTTCCATTGCTTCCCTTGTTGCTCCAGCTTACAAAAACGTGTCATGGTAAAGGCGAGCACAAGCTGTGCTCTTGCCTATGTGAAAGCGGACAAATCTACAGGACGCACGCAAAAGAAGACGAAAGCAGAAAAACCGTGCGTGTTTTTCTTCACTGTGCAGCGTGTGTTGTTCTTTATTTACCTGCTTGTTCTTAGTGTGTTCATGGGTGCACTGGTTATCTAATTATTGGTGGCTCATAAAAAGGGAGTGGACTAAGAAGTGGATGAAACGGTCGGAACGAGGAGCCATGCATAGTCAGTGTGGCTACACACTACAAAGTTTTGTGTTAGGAAAAGTGACCGACCTGCTTGACTCATTTGTCATCCCACGGTAGTATTCCTTTCCATCATGACTGTACTCTTGTGTCAATTGTGTTGGGCGTTTCCGATGCACAGCGTCTTGCTTGTACATTTTTGACATGAATCAGACTGTAAGTCAGAGTGCACGCGTTGATTTTCCCACAACACCGTACTCAAAAGCAGTTTGACAACTTTGACAGCTGAGATTTTCCCAGAAATGCTGCCAGCCTGGGCTTATGGTAACACCTTGTTACTTCCGCGGTGCTCTCTCTTGGCTCGCTCCATTTAAACACTTGTCGTTGACAGACAGCTTCACTCAGATATGCACCTCACCTAGCAGTAATGGGCCACACGAGTGTGCAGTGGCCATGTTCCTTTATTAAAACACTTGGTTTGCAGCTCCTTGTCAAACACTATAATGTTAGAAAGCCCGGCTGTGCTGGCTCTATTTCGGCACTAATACCCAAATGTTTTACCTGTTATTTCAAAAAGGCACCGCGTGTTTATTCATCCTTTGAATAAACGGCAGTAGGGGACAACTGAAATATTAACCTCCCTGGATGTTTAAAAGGTCTGCTTCAACATAATCTTGCAAGGGTAACGCAAAGTTACCTTGACCTCTTGGGTTGATGCTAATTTAAAAAGGCACTCTTTGTAATGTCAAAGAAGATGATCACTCAACTTGTTAGAGGACTTTTAGCTACTTTCTTGCTTTCGTTACTTTCATTTGACTTGATCTGCACCTTAAACTCCATCGTTTTGAAACGCGTGCCCTTACATCACGGTGGGTGTGGGGACACTGACACTGACACTGGCATGTGTTTGAAACTTTACAGGCTTGCTCTGAGGGGAAGCAAGTGATTGGATAAAAGATATAAAAACATCTGCTCAACTTTTAGATAAAAATCAAACAGAAACTCTCTCTCTCTCTCTCTCTTACCCAACTATTCCTTCTGAGTAGTTCTTGACTTTCCATGGCGTCCCCGTGTAACCACCATAGCCTCCTGTGTTGGGGCCGCTGCCACTGTTCAAGAGGCTGGAATTGAATCCGAAAGTGCTAGCTTTGTTGTCTCTTTTCCTTTTGTTGGGGTGTCCATCTGTCAGCCCCCTCCAAAGCACAGCGACCCCGCTGCCCTGCTGCTGCTGCTGCTGCTGCCCCCCTCCACCGACAGCGCTCCTACCAGCGGCTCGGTTGTTGTGGTTGCTATTGGTTTCCAGTGGTATAAAGTCCCGCTGTTCCGGTACCTCTCCGTTCCCCATTGAGGTCGACATCCCCTGAGTCCTAGCTTCGCCGCCACCGGTGTTTGAGTCAGGTGCCCCGTTTCTGCTGGTGAGGACGGCTCCCGACGCTCCGTTGACGGTCGCTTTCAGGCTCGACGTGCTCAGAGATCCAGCGGTGTAGCTGCTATTTACATGCAAGTAACCGAAGCCTTGTGTCGTCTCCCAAATCTGCACCCACAGGTTGTTAGCCGGTCCACGTTGTTCTGGTTGAAACCAGGAGATTCTCGGATCCATCAAACGACACTGTAGGCACACCGCCCCCCCCACCCCACCACCGAGCAATGCTCAGCTCGTGTGCAGCTAGCCAGGTCGCTAGCTAACGTTAGCTAGCCTGCTATAGCCTCGTTATAGCTGCCCTGCTAGCTGAGGTTCTCCGCTGCCCGTTACTTCTACAATCCGGTAAAAACGCGTTCCTCTGCGGCGACGATACACACGGCTGTCAACCGAAATCATCCACGGGGGACAAGACAAGCGTGTGGGTCAAGTGTTAAAAACGGTAGCTCACGCCAAAGTTGAGGATTGAAGACTGGAGAAACGTGCAGCTGCTGCCTGTCGAAGTGCCTCTCTGACCCTTTCCTCCCGTTCGTGGGTCCCTCAATGGCGGAGCGTACGCTGCTAGTGCGCATGCGTGGATTGAGTGAAGAGAAGAAAAAAAAACCGAGGGGGGAGGGGGGCGGGGAAATAGTTGTTACGCAACAGACAACTGTTTCTTGTTACATAACAAAGTCTGATTTATTTTTCTCTCATCACACTGAGCCCGATTTATTTATTTTTAGCACAATACTACACATAATTGTGTGTTACTACCCGAGATTAAAGTTACATACAATGAAAGGAAATTCATTTAAATGTTACATAAAACTGTTATACTACATGGGATGAACACACTTGCAGGTAACAGTGGGTGCTTTCAAGTACGGCTGTAACTAACGTGTATTTTCACCACCGCTTCATTAATCTTTTACAATTTACAAAAGATGTCAAATACAAAACACAATTTCGCAACAAATACCAAATTTGTCATATTTAAATTGGTCGTTCTGTCCAACCAAGATACTGTTGACAATTATGTAAACAAAGGCAGTACACATTTGAGAACATTAATTTTTTGTTTTTTTTGCTTTAAAATGAGGATATTCTGTAATCTGATTATTTTTTCTGTCAGTCTACTCACCTCGGGACTGATTCCAACTATATCATACCCATGTATTTTATGCACTTGTATCATGTGTTGTGGGTTGTTTATCTGCTTATTCTGCATATTGTTTTGCATGTATTTTTCTTTGCATTTATTTGAACTCAAAATGTACTTTCAAGGAAACCCTTATATGTAGCAATAATAATTCAGCATTAAACCAAAATACTGTTCAGTTGCTGTTATAGTTCAACTATCTTTTCACTGACCTGGACACCATTACTGAGAGATGCATAGTAGTAACCATTGTCATATGATACAAAAGAAAACACAGTGAAAGAAATGTTTAAGAAATCAGGATTTATTTCAAAAAAGGTATGTATTCATAGCCTGATGACATTCCCCCTCAAATTCACCTGAAAGTGTCTTTTTTAATATCAATGATATGCCATTTTATTTACATTTACAGGGAAGCTGTGTCTGATTCTCATTTTGACATTTAGGTAAATGCCATTTGTTGCTGCAAGTCAGCATTATTTATTTATTTTGTTTTTTACTATTTATTGCATCGATGAAAGCTAATGCTTGGCCTCTGACAATTACTCAAAGCATGATGAACTATGGATCAGATGGCACCCGATCTATTTTCAGTACTATAATTACTTTATAACATTACTGACAAGAATGCTTTCAGGAGAAAGTTGGCTGCCGTGGTGACTTGCAGGCAGAAAAGTTCACGTAGGTACCAATGTTCACTGCATGCATGAGTGTGGGGCCTCACAGTGGGCGCTACATGGAAGCAGAGAGGCAGAGGTAGAGAACGTGCGTGTTTCTAAAGGCTAAATCATCTGTCTTAATAAATGTTAATGTTGTCACAAAGTTGGCAGTGAGTGCATCTATCCCTTTCTGCTCAGGAAGCCAATTTCTGTCTCAATAAAATTATGAGTCTATCACACAATATCCAAAACAAAAACAAAAAATCTTACTGATGCTACAATCCTTCCTGTAAAACAGGTGTGTGATTTTCCAATAGATCAGCTTCTTGAAATGGGACAGAATTAAGGGGACATGTGACCTGGTGTCAGCTCTCCACATCTCATCACTTACAAATGTTACTGGGGGACCTGAAAATATACAAAATCAAGTCTGACAACCACTTTGGGTTGACACATCAACTGAGGGAGCAAAAAGAAAAACACTTTCATTACTGAAACTTGCAGTAACTGTTGTTAGATTTCACCCCATCTTTCTTCACAACAAATAAACTTTCACACCCCTAAGTAAAATAGTAAATCGTTATTTAGAGGATATTAACAATGAAACCAAGCAAAACAAATTGTTTTCTACCAACATAATAAATACTTGATGGTTTCGCAACCACATTCGGATTCATGTTCCTGGCAGCAAATCTGTCCGACCCATACAAGTTCACTCAAAGTCATTTTTTCGCCACCTTCTCCAGATAACCAATGAATCGTCTCAGGTTGACTTTGATGTTGTCGAGCACACAAAGCTGCTGAGGGCTGTACTTGCCTCGTCCTTCTTTCCGAATCTAGGAGACGAAGAGAAATTGAAAAACGTGAAACATCGGGAATGATGTTTGACGTCCACGTTATTTATTAAAAGCAAACAAACGCCACTGTAAGCAGTACCAGTGGGGAGAAACAAAAAAGTTCACTAGTCAGAAGGGCAGGTTAATAATTATAGAAACACCTTCGGAAATTTTAAAAGCTCAACAAGAGTCTTCAGTAAAAAGAAACTAGTCTCAGGTACCTTAGCCTTAAAGACAGGCTGAAGTGCCTTCAGTGCAGGTAGTAAGTGGATGTTTTTAGCAGCTGCCTCTGCCTCGTCTCCATCCGCAAAAACATCAAACAGGGCGTCGAGGGCCTCTCCATTTACAACCAGGTCAGCATCCCTTGTGGCAACTTGAAGTAAAGCGTTTCCAATCATCTGTGGGAGCAGAGTTTCTTAGACGAAGAACAAACACTCCAAGAGACTAAAAGGGAAAAAAAAAAAAATATATATATATATACCTGAAGGGTTTCAGCAGTGCCCTTCTCTTTGGCTAATGTGCTGCCAGTGATGCCCAGAATGGCGACGGCGTTGACCCTCACACTGACAACTTCACAGCGGGTGGCTGCTTCGCTCAGGCTTATCAGCTGCTGGGGGGTCATGCACTAACAAAAAACAACCACGCAGATACTGAGCTATCCAAAATAAAACAGTCAACAGTGTTCAATGTGAACTGGCAGTGGTCAAGCTTCAGTGCTATGTCTGTATTTACATTCAGTCAACAAACACAGAAATTAATTAAAAAGGGCCCCTCCATTAATTTTACAGGTTTTTTTGTCACGTATTGATGATGTCACCAGGGTTACTTCAAAACTTTAATAGAAATCTAGCATCGCAAGCTTGAAATGTGGTGTTTGAAAGGTGTGAACATTTACCAGGCAGGGATAGTCTGATGAAATATGAAGATATTTTTGGCTTTTTTTATTGTAGAGACAGCTGAAGAGTGACGGGAATGTGGGGAGAGAGAAGGGGAATGACAGGCAGCGAAGGGCCACAGGTCGCATTCAAACCCTGGGACGCTGCAGCATGGACTGAGCCTTTGTACATGGGGCGGATGCTCTACCAACTGAGCTAAATGACAATCAGGACCAAACATTTTCCATTTCCATTTAGCTGACGCTTTTATCCAAAGCAACTAAAAAACATGGCAAATAATCAAGGTGCAGTGTGACTAGGACATATTAGTGCAGCACGGGAATAAAATCTGCTGCATAGATTTTGACCATTTGCAGGTGTGTTCACTGTTAAACACAGATATAATATCATTGTAAACAAAGTATCTAAAATGTACTTTTGACAACACTTTTGACACCCTGTTACCTATAAATGCAAAGCTTTTGCCTTTATTCTTTACCTGGGGAATATTTTTGGAGGCAATCATCTGTAAAAGAGACCGCATGGCGCTGATGACGGCCTCCAGGAACTCCTCATCTTTGGGTATTTCTGAGAAAAAGCAAAGAGAGAGCAAATAGTTAAGAGATGCATTTGATGCCTCAGTGCTGCAACTGCTCATTTCAGGAATACACATTCGTTTGTGTACTATGATTTCACTGTAGTTCTCAGATTTCAACACGATTTTGTGTCCGCTCATCTAGAGATGAAGTTCGAGTTCATCTTGCTTGTATCCATGAGTATTTTAGTGAAAAATTAAACTTAGTAAAAAGGAACGCTAAATGTAATATATTAGATTATGACAAAACTCCGGACCTCCTGCACCAAACACCAGGGTGGACAGGTGCTGTGCTGCTCCCTGCAGGGCTGCCGGTCCTCCCAGAGACTCGGCGTCCATGGTGGAGAGGATGCTATGGAGACACGTCAGCGCCCGGGACTGCACGCGCCGCATTCTAAAGGAGAGAAGAGAGAAAGGAAAACACTTAAGAGTCTAAGGAAGGCTGAAATTTTCCTGAAAAAATGATATATATATGAGCAGGTAGAGGTTTACTTTTTTGTCAAGCTTCTCCAGGAAGCATTCTGTTGGCATACGTCCATGGCTTCCTTTCTGGGGAACTCAGTCTTTTTCAGGACCTTGAATCCAGAGGAAAAAAAGCTATTACCACAACCATGTGTGAGAGAGATCTGTATTAAACTGCACAGGTCAGTAATTTAATATGCACTGCATTACAAAAAAAAAACATTGTAGGTTTTACATTCAGCAAAATATACTAAAATGGCAGTTAAACCACGTTCACATGCTGGTCTAAATGTTCCCAACACTGTGAGGGACACCTCCTTTCATACAGCTACTGCCTGACGGCGACGTGAGGTGTATCATTGAAGCAAAAAAAAAAGTATTTGCCTTTTCAGGGACGCTGTGGCTGATTAAGGCCCCGTGAACCTCAGCCGACAAACACAGCGGAGACATGAGATTGGATACTCCATCACAGAGGCCGTCTGGACCCATGTCACTTTCGTCGCTGCTCGACTCTTCCTCCCACTCGTCGTCAGAAGGATCTGAACAGGGCAGAAGTACGTAGAATTGACCAATAAATGCTTCTGGTGCAGAATAACGAAAGGCGTTTCGAGGCGCTCGGATGAACTCATTTCATGTATTTCTTGTTCTAATTGCCTTTCCAATACGCACAAACACATACTACTGGGCGGGCGGTGTCACAGGAAATCATGTTGATGCACAATGCCTGAGGTCAGCGCTGCTGTCCGTGCTCACAACACTCACCGTCAGAGCAGCACATGTTGACGATGATCTCCAAGGACGTTTGCTGGGCTGTCAGCAAGGCCGTTGCCTCCCTCAGCTCCTCCTTGCCCCTCTGGAAATAAAACAAGCTGCCATGTGAGTCAACACACCACCAAAACGATGACCGTTAGCGCGGTTATCACCCAGTCTGAGGACTGCCACAAACAAAAGAGATTCATTTCTACAGATGTACTCAAACATGTCCAGTTGCACTTTTTAAACTGAAGCCTGCTGCGAGGGTGTCGCTTTAGAAGGGAAAATACTGTTTAAGTGGAGCTTATCTGTTCTGTATACTGATTGCAGCTGTGCCTGGGTGTGTTTGGTTTTGTTTGGCAACATTGTGGCAGAGAATTATTCATAACTGTATATTTACATGGCTGAACTAGGGGAAAAAAAACAAAAAACAATGCTTGGATTGAGATAACCCCATTGCGTAACCCACAATATTACAGGGTATTTTGGAATGTCACCCACGATCTCAGGGCTCTGGCTATGAGTGAGATGAGAGGGACAGCTCTGACCCGCAGAGGTCAGGTCTGGAGACTGTCGGGAGCGCGGTGGAAGCCAGAAGCTGGTCCCTAGTTGAACTCGGCTGTGTGTCCCTAATCTGCTCCCCTAACCCGACAGTTTGTCTGCTCTGTCAGTCTAGCTCCCACTCCAGGGTGACTCATATGCCACCTTTTCACCTGGCATTAACGCGTGTCACTGAAATACAGGACTGGAGAGTTTCGTCGCCATACACGTCCCATCCTATAATTTACAGCATTTAATTTGTGATTTAAATGCCTACAAGAGTCCTGGTGAGGACGTCATTTACAAAAACTGATGTGGCCGTTATATGTCGTGTATGTTTTTAGTATCCAAATATTTCCTTGAAAAGATCTGGGGCCTCAGTTACATACACATACATACACTGACTGCGTACAAAGGAAGGTGCTCGCCATTTATGTGAACGCACATAAGCCGCCTCTGATGGCAGAAGGATGAAATGTCATTGGGTAAGAGTTTATTTGCAATAAACACACACATACAATTCTTACAATAAATAAACACACCCTTCGAGGCCTGATTCAGACATCGTCGGTTCATATATTGTTCATTATATTGTGTTTTATAATTTATTTATATTTTATGGCTTTTAGTTCATTTTATTACTGTGGTTTAAAGAAGGTCTGTTTTGAACTGAAGCATGTTGTAATGGTGCCAAGGCTTGTGGACGTGATGCGTCGCGTGTGAAAACGCAACGGGGTGTTGACCTTTTGAGAAAAAGATTCTGTGCAGAAACTTGCAAACACCAACTT
Source organism: Nibea albiflora (assembly GCA_014281875.1). Lineage (NCBI taxonomy): Eukaryota > Metazoa > Chordata > Actinopteri > Sciaenidae > Nibea > Nibea albiflora. The sequence goes on along the minus strand of CM024795.1, from coordinate 13,563,121 downwards.
GCATGCATTAGGTTTACTCCCCTGCCCATGGTACATACACACCCTTTCTGTTGGACCACTTCCTTTTTTGTTTTGGTTAAGGTAACTTCTGAGCCAGTAGCGATCACGCGTGTATATATACATATACATATATATATACACATCATAAACTTACATTTTTAAATCTCTTCTACCTTTTGAAAAATTGTGGCAAAAATGTGTACTGACATTTTCAACTGGAAAAAATATCTTTGCCGTTTCTTCTTCTTCTGTACTGAATTATTTAAATGATTGGCCGACGTATCTACAGATACCGATATATCAGCCAGTAAATCGGCATGGCTGACTGATTTGTTTCTCTGAGAACAATAAACGTGTGCTACTGACGGTGAAACGGGGCTTATAATCTCTATGACGAATGCATTTTATTGTGTTCAAAGGTCAGAGAGGCTCATGACCTGCTGTGTGCATGAGGAGGAACAGCAACAAACCAGAGCACTATGATAGATGACACTTACAGGCAAGAGGTCAGAGAAGTCGTTATCAGCCCTCACAGCTTTTCCATTCTTCTTGTGTTTAGGTCCTTCTACCTCCTCCTCCTCGTCCATCTCCTCCACAACTACCGGCGCTTGCTCTTCTGCGTCAGACGCAGCTGGTGTGTTTCTGTGTCGAATCTCTTCCGCCTGTCTGAGTTCAGGTACCAGCGTACCCGCGTCCAGATCCAGGCAGCGTGACAAGGTGGCCACCACAGCGTTGAGGGTCTGGGCCTGATGGGCAGCAGGCAGACTGGCCTTCATGTTCCACAGTGTCCCTGTGTGACACAGTGTGCGCAGTTAGAGCTCGGGGAGGGATATTAGAAACACAGCAGAGCAGTCACACCAATTTATTATCAACTTGTTCACGGTGGACTTAAATGTTTAACTGTACCTGCAGCCAATGTCCTGAGGAGAGTGTGTGCCATGCTGGGCTGAGATGACAGCAGCACGTTCTCCAGGACTCCGAGAACAGCGCTGTTCAAGCTACACAGCAGCTCGGAGTTATCCTCAGTCACGGTGTGCAAACAGTGTGCTTCCGAAACACAAAGAGGAGAGGATTCAAAGCCGCTTCTCAAAGTTTAGAAACCAAATGCTGAGCTTGGTCGCTCACAAGAATCTTAAGATTTAAGAACATCACAATTCTGGACTTGAATAGGAAGGAGTACACACTTATTACACGTGTTCATAGACTATCTCCAAAGGTTTGTCCACAGGAAAGCTTTCAGAAGTGGAACGTCTGTTCTTCTTCCTTTATAAAACAATATACAAATATACAAACAATATCTACCTGCAGATATGGCCAGTTCCACGTTCTGTGGGTGTCTCTCCAGACACTGGATGACCACATCCAGGAGACCTGCTTTGTTGAACACAGACAGCGCTTGGCTACTGCTCTCACTGGAAGCACAAGACCACATGAGAGGCAGATAAAAGACAAGTCACAAACACACACAGACGGACATCATGCTCACTTGCAGACAATCATAGTAAGAGTGTAAGAGAGTGGGCTTTTGACTTTAAGATGAACTAAGAGAGCAATTGTCTGGGTTGGTTAAGAAAATCTAAGTGAAGTATATAATGTTGGCATATCTTTGCTCTTCTTGAGCAGGAGTGGTGATACGCGGCAGCACCCGGGAGAGAAACTGCATGTGAAAATGGAATGATGCTAAGTAAAAACATGCCCTGATAAAAAAAAAAAAAAAAAGGAGAACCTGTTGGTTTACCATAGATTCCACAGTAGGTTCACGGCCTCATTGGCTACATCCTCCACTGCGTTCTTCTGCTCCTTCATCGGCTCAGCGGCGCTCTCAAAACCAGCACAGCACTGAAAAGAAAACAAGATTCTGCTGCTCGTGACGACAAAAAGACAAGCGTGACTGGTCTGAACTTTACCACCACAACTATCAAAAAAAAAAAAAGTTCAAAATGTTAAACTCAGAATGAAAAAAAGTAGCTCACATTCAAATTCATTCAAACACAGTTTACGGTTCAAGACACCAATTAGCCTCGCTCACTGCTCAACTGGGAGCTTGAATTTGATGCCAGAAGTCAATCTGTACCGAGTGTGGGTGAAGACATTTTCACAAAGAGCGAATATCTCTTGCTCTGGAATGGCACCAAATTGCTGAGGGTATCATGGCCGGCCGTGACAGCTGCTGATGAGGGAGGAACTGAAGTGATGGGGTGAGCTAAAAGCAGCGGCGGAGTCTCACCTCTCTAAGCAGTGCTGTCAGAGGAGTCAGGACGTCGTGCTTCACCATGTCCTCGCACACCTCCTGACCTCCGCATGCACTCAGATTCCTGTCAGGCAGAGAGAGTCCCAGACACACACTCATCATTCGGTCGGCTGGGATTCGCCGGCAGAGATGCTGTTTGTGTGTTTGTGTGTGTGTGTGTGTGTGTGTGTGTGTGTGTGTGTGTGTGTGTGTGTGTGTGTGTGTGTATGAGAGGGAGAGGCTGGAGGTGTCCTGGGAGCAGCTGTCTTCTCATCCAGTAGATGTTTAAGTGTTACTGGAGGACAATGGTCAGGACAGGGGTTAAGATCGTACTACTACTACGTACTAAAATAAGCATCGACTGTGAAGAAGATGATGGTGATGACGATGTAAATCGGCATGGCTGGCTGATTAGTTTCTCTAAGAACAATACACGTGTGCTACTGACAGATATGTCAATCAAATAACAAAAAAGAAACATCTTTCTTCTTACAGCCAGACCTTTTATTGCAGCATGGCGCCCCCTGTAGAATTTATTCATATTTCTGTACCACATACTCACTAAATCTGACACACTGGACCATTAAAAGGTGTTTTCTTGTCATTTAAAGTCATGTTTAGCAGTATTTCCCAGCTCTTTCCTTCCTCATAAAACACAGTTTGATATTTTTAACTGTGCATTTTCCACTTCCGTGTTTGTTAACGAGCAGTTGTCTCCTTCACTGTACTTCTATGTTTCCCGGGCTGTAACAGCCACCGGCTGTCAGCAGGGGCAGCAGGAGTGAATGTCACATCACCTGTGTGCTCGTACATGACACAAAACAAAACAGCGCCCTGTTCATCGACAGCACCGCTCACAGTCAAAGACTGCGCGGGGTAACTTTAAGCAGGCGTTCAGGTGAACATGCAGCGTGCTGGATCAGCCAAATTGGGAGATTTTAATATAAGAAGCCATCATTTATGTTATTAGTAGGTATAAAGCAATCCTCAAAATGTGTACATACTACTGATGATCAAGGTAAATAAAAACAAAACAAAAACAGTATTACATTGCCTCTTGTTTCCCCTTACAGTGGAAGACTCTTGCATTTACTGGACACCACAAAAAAACTTTCATAGCAGACTTGTCAGGTGATGCATAGATGTAATATATAATAATACTTAAGGTCGCATCTCCTTTTTAGTATCCGGGGAGCTGAGCATTCATTAATGTTATTAGTCCCACCTGGATGTTTCCTGCTATGACGAGTCAAAATGTCCGCTGTGAAAAAGGTGCATTCAAGAACCTTGATTACTTTCAGAAATGTGTTTAATGCAGTGACACGAATCCACAAAGACCTGATATCTGAATGTTTGATGTCAACACACTGTGCTTCAGGCCTACCCAGGACTCAAACTCAAGTCTTTCTCCCCCTGCTGACTCTCATTTGGGAGCTTCGGTCTTTCACAGACTGCCCTGTTGGGAGTGTTTGTTCTATGCAGTTTCCCAAAAGCATCCCAAGGCTTTTGGGAAACAGGTCCGGTCAGACAACCAGACTTTGTCCCGTAGCTTCACCACACCACTCTATTGACTCACCTGAGCGCTCCAGTGGCAGTCTCCCTGACAGCCAGGCTGCTGTCCAGCAGCATAGGCCCGAGGCGCCTCACAGCATCCCTCTGGAGGAAACCTGGGATGGTCTGACTCTGCTGCACGACCCGAGAAATGCTGGCACATGCAAACTCTCGCACATCTGCACTGGGACTCTGCAACTGTGGAAGGACACACAAAACATGACACAAACTATATAAATACACATAAAAAAAAGTTGGATAAAGTTCAAATAAAAGTTACTTCAGGCCAGGCTTAAAATGTGACACATTTTAAAATATTAATTAGATGTGGGGGGTCCCTGCTCTGTTTGTCTCTTGTCCAAGGGGGTCAAAGGGGGCTGAAAAAGGTTGAAGACCACTGCTATATAGAGTACTCATGACATAGGAACTGTCCCTAGTAATAAGGGGATAGGAAATGCATTATATGACCACACACGAGTAAATGTGAAGTTAATCTCCACTGGTGGACTAGCAAAACTCGAGATTAACTTAATTATACCAACACAGGACACTGTCCCTGTTTGACGTTTAAACACCTGCCCATTGTGCAGGGGTACAACAGAAACAGACAGACTGAATGAAAGGCATTTTAGCGAGGAAACAGGTTGTTCATACTTTCTCCAACAGCTCCGCAGCTGGGCAGCTATCATCATCGTGCTCTTCTGCCTCTACGTCCGCTTCTTTCACAGCGTTCGCCGGCAGCCCGACAGCGTTGAACTGCGGCCTTTTAAACTTAGTGGTTTTACTTTTACCCATTTCAGCTCCTATTAAAGTGCTAACTGCGCATGTAGCGTGATTGTTCCTCTTGTGCGCACAGCAGACCTCCGACAAACACTCCGGCTCCAGCCTGGTTAAAGGCCATGTGGATGATAGCTCCCTGCCGTAAAGCGGACGTTGCTACCAGAAACCAGAGAGGCTGTCGCAAAACATCGGAGGACGCAACACAGACGCAAAGAAATAGTCTATAACAAACGTCAAATAAATTTACACGCGATAAACCATGAATAAATCACGAGACCTCTTTTCATCCATCAAGTATTTATTAGGTAAATAACTTTAAAAATAGAAACATTTTGATAAAATACATGCTCAACATTAGAAACAGAAATAAACACATCTGCACTCACACTGCATGAGTAAAATATATCAGACTATGTGAGCAGATCAGCAGCTTCGATGGTGGCATCAGCACTGTTTAAAAAAAAAAACAAGGCCCAAACTGTTCATTTCGTTCTTCCAAAATACATTCCCGTCACGACGACAATATCCGCCTCAGTGCTGCTCCCCTCGGTGCTGTTCAGACCGCCCATCGGACTTGAGACACTGAGTGACCCGTGGCCATCAACAAAGGCCACGCCACAGGAGCGTGTGGTTACTGGATGTTCGGTCGAGGCTTGAGAATAAGTTTCCCCGTCTGCCCAAAAAGACGAAAAAGCATTAACGGTTTTTTACAAAAGTGGACTGCACGTCACGACATCGAAGAGATTTGTAAACTTACGTCGTCACAGGACATGTTGTATTCTGCTAAAACTGTCCGACAGCGGGCAGCGATACTGAAGGAGCAACGGTCAAAGATGCAAACCAAAAAACTTGAACAACAGGAATTATCTAAACATGTCATGCATGCTCTACACTTTCCTGTCTATGGCTGAGATTGGACGCCAGCACAGAGGCTGGAAATCCAAGTCTGATGAAAAAAATAAATAAATAAATACTGCCAAAGTGCTACTTTATATTAGACTATCAACAGACAAAGGATACATTGATGGTGCCACAACTCGTTTGTGTATCCCAGCGAAGAAGAGAGCTATAAGAGTGACGCAGCTGATGGTGAAGAAGGGGTGATTCCACAGTGATGAAAAGAAAGAGACCTGCAGAACAATGAGAACAACATAAATCATTTCAGCTAGAAACCAAACTTTCACTCTTACAGATTGTATTTGGATATCCAAGAGTAGTCATTCAGTTTGTGTATCCAATTTAAAAAGCATCATCTGTTGGACACCAGAGATTTGACTTGAAGTACACCTTGTATGTCGTCATACTTCAAAGTTTCATCAGTCCACTTCTGAGACAGGAAGAGGCAGCTCCAAATTAAGATGACTCAGGGGAGGAACACACTGTGCGCAGTGTGAGGATGTTGAGGTGCTCGTCAGGGAGTCTTATACAAGCAGTGCAAATAAACGTGCACTCGGAAAAGCTGAGCAACATCAACTGAATATTTACTGTTTAAAAAAAAAAAACAGCAAGACAAGTGACGACGGGAGAAGGAAGCGGCACTTTGACAGCATGAAACTGATCTGCCCATAATGTGGGTGAATATGGGGGTGATGGTGGTCCCTCACCTCTTTTTAATTACCCCAGAGGTGGTGCTATGAGCTAACAAAGCTTCACACTACACACATCAGCAGCAGATCTTGGACATGTTTCTGTTCAACGAACAGCGTACCTGGATGAGATGGTTTGGTTTAGGTATGACCACAATATATATTCTGTTTTAATGGAACCAGAGCAATCTGCCAAGCTCATCATGTCATTTGCAAATTATTACATTTGTATTTGGTAATTTAGCTGACACTTACAAAGTAACTTAAGAGGGAAACATTGCAAAGTTTGGATTGCCCTGTGCATACGCGTAAAGCCAGGAGTTGTATATTGATATACGGGCAGTCAAGTAATGGGTGCAGAAGCGGACACTACTTTGTAGGCAAGCTTTAGTGATTTGAATTTCATTCTGACAATGCCAGACTAAAATCGCCCTTCAAGTCAGAAATACAGACACTTTGTCCTCTAATACGTACCTTCTGTGTGTCGGGATCTATTAACCAGTTCCAAGCCCCAGTAGCCGTACAAACAGACACCACTATCAGAATCACTGAAGAAAAGAGAGGAGAATGAGACCCAGTGCAGCAACATGAAGTGTTTCACTAAATCCAACAAACATATTAAAAGTCTTTGCAGATTACAAGTTCGCAGCCTATGATTACGTCTGTACCAACTTCTGCCTTTACTGTACTCAGTGTGTGGTGGCTAGTGTTGCTTTCGTCAACAAAAATTATGACCAAATGTCGTCAACAAACCTTTATCACGTAACGAAAACGAGACGAGACGAAATGTTATAATGTTATTTCGTCTCGTTTAGTCGCATTATTATTATTATTTGGCAGTAGTTGTGTTTTCTGTGTCTCACTTCAGGGGCTGCATCAGGTCGCACTGCAACATCACTTTCTCAATCCCCACTTGCAACATTATTTAGAAGATGCAGCTGCGGTGGGTTTGCGTTAACCACAGACAACTGACACAGAGAAAGGGACTGACGGCCAGCCAGCCAGGGTTCATCATTGGGAGAAAAAGAAGAAACGACATTTGGACACACTTTCTCTCATTACATAGAAGTGGAAAAGAAAACGGAAATAGATGAATGAATGTATTAAAGTTTGTCATGTGATGCTGGAATGGATATTTCCTTGAGTCTACAAGGTAACAATAATATAATAATAAGACAACCTTGTTTGAATTGTGAAATGGGTTTGGCTAAAAGAAAATTTTGGTTTCATCTATACTACTAGATACTTATACTATATTGACTGGGTTAAATAGAATTGTATTACGAAAAAGAGACTAAAATACAATTTTCATTGACTAAAACTAGATAAAAATAGCCACGGATAATTCTGACTAAAATAGAACTAAAATGCTCAGACCTTTAGTCGACTGAAACTTGATTAGACTAAAAAAAGAGTATGAACGTGACTAAAAATAATAAAAACTAAAATGACATCTTGACACAAAGACTAGACTAAGACTAAAATTAACACAAGCAACCAAAAACAACACTAGTGGTGGCTTCTCACGACCAAATGTCGACTTGAAGTCAATAAACAGAGTTCAGCTAAGAACATCCATCCATCCCCATCACGGTCACGGTGGGGCTGGAGCCTATCCTAGCTGACTTTGGCCAGCTCATCACAGGGCACATAGACATACAGACAACCATTCACACTCACATACAAACCTACAGCCAATTCAAAGTCACCACTTAACCATTTAAGTGCAACAGATTTAGGTAAATAAAAGGTCCCATGTGAGCCATGGTTTCAGTCACTTACTTCTCCACCTGCCTGTTGCAGGTTGCAAACAGGAGACATACTCTGTCAGTCTTCTCTCAAAGGCTTTCAGATCTGAAACACATTAAAACAAGCATGCATCGTCATGGCTGACCTCGCAGCCTTATCTTTAGGAATCTGATCAGATTGTGTCATGTGATTTATAAATAATCTTAGCACAGCCTTGTGTCAACCTCAGCTCTAAAGCTCACTGTATGTGGTGCTATATAAGCGGTTACGGAATAGATTAAATACCCTAACTATGCGCTGTAGTTTCAGGTATAACTTGGCTGTATACACGGCTACAGCGGTCAGCTAATAACTGTACGAGACTGATGCCTGCTGTCAGGCTAGCAGACATGCTAAGTGTCGTGAGCTAACTAACCGTAGCAGCTAACTCTGCAGTCGCATTTCAAGGCGTTTATTTTGAATAGCTTCAGTCATTAACAGCTACGTGGTTAAAACAAACCGGCGGCTCGTTTAAATTTGTGGTCATTTAAGTCGTTTTTCTGTCTTGGTTACCTTCGGCCTGCTCCAAGGAGTTCATGTCTGCTAGTACAAGCAGCCTGCTGTTGGCTGACTGTGTGCCGCCGCTTCCGCTCAGCTGAAGGACAGGGTGTACGGACCAATCCGCATTGGCCGTGTGCTGAGCTCTAAAGTGATTGGGTGTAAACCGGACAAAAAGCCCTGAAGCCCCGCCTTCTGCCCCCATGACCAATAAATACCGCAGCCTGGCCCAGGAGCCTTTGGAAAGTTTAGTTTAGTTTAATATAGTTTGAACAGTTAAAAGAATACAAATAATGCAAAGTGCAGGGAGAGGCAGAAAACCAGATGGGCTTATTTAACTCTTGTACCACCTTTGGCCATTTTTGTCAAGTTTTTCCTAATGCATTTCCTTATCTAAATTTCACTAAAGGTTCACCTGTCATGCTACGCACCTTTTTGGAAGGTCCATAACTAGACGATAACATATTCCATGATTACTTGCTTTCCACACTTGTGGATTCACCCTAATAAAGGCCTATGGTGGCACGTCATACACCCTCCCCTCTTTGTGAAGTACACACTACTCTTGGTTGCAAGATAAAAAATAAAAAAAAACCCTCATGGCTCTTGGCTGTGTGCTGAAACTCCCCTCTCAAAGTTCTGCTACAAGTGTATTGTTCACATCCTCACTTCATACCCCTAGTCTACTACTACAGAGTAAATAGTCCCAACCTAATACACTACTAAATAACATACTTTTGTATATACTTAAAAAACATGCGACTATAAGTTTAACAAAAACATGCAATTATATACTTAATATTATGACATAAATGATGAAAGCATTTTGACCTACATACTAACACAAACGTCTACAAAAGCTTATAAAAACCCAAAATTTTACACTACAATACCTAAACTGCCATTTAAAGGGTTAAAATCCTGAAAATGATTGAATGTTTGGCAGTTTTGAGCAAGTCTGAAGTTGGGAGATTTATGGGAAAAAAAAGTAGAAAAAGAGTTAAAGCCTCCACCTATATGGTTATAAAGAACAGAAATTTGACATACATAGTTGTACATATACAACAATATGACTACATAAGGTAATGAAAAACATCAACAACCAGTTATAATGGCAATAACAATAATAGCTATATAAAAATATAAATATGAACGTAATGTAAAAGTATGTTTGTGTATGTGTTAGAACTTCAAAATAGCAGTTAATGTTTATATTATTATTTTATATTAATGTTACTAATATTATATCTAATATTACATCTTTCAAAAATTACATCTTACAAATAACAGACTTAGTAACAATTCAAAATATTTAGACTTTAGAAAGAGAAGTTAATAATTTGATGACTTTAGGAAAGACATGTACAATACATTTTGCACTGTTTACTTGACATTTGACCACATTATATGTATATATATACACACACACACACACTAACAGATATAGAGTAAGCCATTAGTGTGGGAAGTAGGAGGATGCCATGGCTGCAGCTGCCCCAAGTAGTAGCTTTAGGTGGGAGTAGTAAGAGCTCTAGCAGTTTTTTTATATAGCTGTCTTGTCTTTCTTTCTTAATTTCAGATATGTGAAATGATTCACCCATGGTGATCTCCCACTATTCAAATAATTCATAGGATTTAACCCTCTGGGGTTCAATCAAAGGCTCTGTCAATTGCTTTTCCAATCATGGGCGTGGACCTCAGAGGATTAAAGAATAATGCTATCCTCAGAGATCTGAATCGCAGATGTTTTGTGAGGGACAAAGAACACCAAAATCTTTTATTTGGACTTTTATTTAAATGACTGTGGGGACAAGGCAGTGCCATGGTTTATCCCAACCAGCCAAATGGTTTGTTGTTGCAATGATGCAGACCGACGTCCTTATAGCCACTAGGCTGCTGTACTGAAATATTATTTCCACACAAGATTCACATTTAACTATTGAAATTTCACTATATACCATCTGTCTGTTTACTGTTTACAATATGTGTGTGTTTGCAAGCTGTCACACACACATGGCCAGGGCAGCGCCCCTACTGAAAATATGATCCTGCTTTCATGAAGTAGTCTCATCTGTGTAAAATGTTGATTTCAGAACGATACAGCTTTCTTGACTTTTCTTGTATACTGTGGCAACCTATGTACTAAGCTGTCTGATTTAAACGCATTCAGTTACTTCCTAACTCTGGACCTGCAATCTTACAATGAATTAAATGGGACAACACATTTTAACTAGGCTATCACTAACACTGTTGACATTTTTTGAGATAGGTGATTCGTTAACAAGCTGCTCTTCCTGGTCAGTGAAAAAACTGACACAGGTATCCAAGTTCATTTCAAAATGTTTTTCAGAGTGTGTAGCTTGCTTTGTTGTTTACAGGCTGCAGTTTCTTCTGCAGCGTTATATTGAACTTTTCCCTCAGAATTTGCTCTATCTCATCATCTGTTATGTCCCTCATGTCTAAGACATCAACACCTTCCTCAGGTTTGTAGGTGACCTCACTATAGGTCCAGCCAAAAAGGGCTCTGAACCCTGTTGGTGTTTGCAAAGAGCAGATGGACTTATTGGTGAAGAGCGAATTAGGATCTGTAGTGATCAACCTCTCGAGGTATCAGGGTGAAGCAGTAGATCTGCTTTGTTTCCTTTCTGTTCACCAGACTTGATTTGGCAAAGTCTGGATTGAGCACCTCTGGTTTTCTGCAGGTCTTCTCCAGCACCCAGAAGTCCCCCTTATCAATGAGACGAAAGACCCCCGCTGCCTGAGTTTGGTCCTTTCCAGAGACGAGCTCCAGGGGCTCCCAAATTTGGCAAGACACCCCAAAGCTTACATCTGTTATGTAAGCCTTTCCATCAATGATGACCTTATTGATGAGATGCGTTGCAATTGGGTAAAAATCATTGAGGCCACTGTTAAAAACTCTGGAGGCCAGCCTCACGGTGTCGTAGCCCATTTCTCTCAGCACCCAGCCGAACAGGAAGTTGTTCTCAAGGCACCAGCCCCCACGGCTGCTCCTCACTATCTTATTGTAAATTACCTCAAGGTCCATGATGTTCCTCTCACCACAGTGAATGCTGAGGTTTTCAAACGGGACTAACATGACGTGATGTTTGTGGATCAACTTCAGCGTCGCCAGATCGGGTTTGTCAAAGGAGCCATGGAAAACAATTCTTTTGAAGTATTCCTCCAAATTCATCTTGCCTGTAAAATACAAGACAGTACATGACCTGTTACACAGTTGCACTCAGTACTGCGAAGCCATCCCAATTAACTCACAGCTTAAAAGGTTTTTCATTCTTCGTGATTGAGGGGGATTCATTAATTAAATTCAGTTAAACTTCATTTATACAGTGCTAAATCATAACAGAAGTTGACACTTTCTGCATAGAGCATGTCTAGACCGTACTCTTTATAAAATTATTTTAGAGACCCAACAGTTTCCATTATGAGCAAACATTTGGCGATGGTGGCAATGAAAAACTTGCCTTGAGCAGAATCAGCTCATGGTGGGCAGCCATCTGCTACAACCGGTTGAGTTTAGTGAGGGAGAGGAGAGGATAGATAGGAGAGAGACCAATGAATCAATAATTGTCTGACATTGACTAAACTGGTGTCTCAGTGCACTCAGTGCATTATCAATCAAGTCTGCTTTTCTATCATTGAAAATTTGTATATATTTTTTTAATTCAGCAACAGAAATCATGCATCAAAAGTGTTTAACTGTACCTTTTGTTAATGTGGTTAACGTATTCAGTGGACACAGTAGTTCTATGGAGCTAGAACTTTGCCCTTAAAAGGAAGAACAACTCAGCTCGAGGACTCTGACCTGTATTGGAGTTGAAGTTATAAAGCTTATAGGCAGCCTGACTGTGTCTGGGTAAGTTGATGATTTTCTCGGGCCTTATGTTAATCAGCGCTACATGTGTTGCTCCACAGCTATTTCACCGTGGAACAGTATGTGAGGTACAGACAGATAATACACAAACATAGCATATTATACATTTCTAGGCATGTTGGGAGAAAATATTGTGTAATTTCTCCAAAAGGTACGTCCACACAGACAACAGTTTGAAACAGTGAGGTAAATTTGAATGATTTTAATGAGGCACAATGCTATACAGTTTGGTTGATTAAATATAACACATGGCGTCTTGTTGGTCTTGCCAAGAAGAGGATTCAAGTTACTGTTAGATGGATGTGGACGGCTTCTCCTTTTGATCATGAGATGGACTAATTAACCAAAACACAAACCTTCAGTGAACAGGCAATGATAAACCTGACAATGCTTCTACAACAACTACAAAAATAAGGCTATACACAGAGCTGTTTCTCAGTCACTTGTCATAAACTCAGTTTCCTTCGACAGCCTCCCTACAAAATCACAGGCTTTGCCATGTTTTAGAAGACAAAGATAAGACGTGAGTACACAGATTATAATAAGTCAAGGTCATAGAGTTCTAACTCATTATAAAACCTGCATTTTACATTGGTATAATAAAGTCATAAAGGAATATAATGATGGCAAACAACATCTAATGTAGGTTTCTTTGGATTTAAATGATTTTCTTTGATATACTTTCCCTTAGAAAGGCAAAATCTTCTCTTTCAGTCAATTCAAGATCCGAGATAGATATTTAAAGGATTCTGTTTTTCAGATTGTGTAGCATGCTTTTTTGTTTACAGGCTGCATTTTGTTCTGCAGCTTTATATTGAACTTTTCCCTCAGAATTTGCTCTATCTCATCGTCTGTTATGTCCCTCATGTCTACGACATCAACACCTTCCTCAGGTTTGTAGGTGACCTCACTATAGGTCCAGCCAACAAGCACTCTGAACCCTGTTGGTGTTTGCAAAGAGCAGATGGACTTATTGGTGAACAGTGAAGTAGGATCCGTTTGGAGATAATGGCTTTGCTCAAAGAAATGATCGGCCTCACAAGGCATCAAGCCGAAGCCGTAGATCTGCTTTGTTTCCTTTCTGCTCACAAGGCTTGATTTGGCAAAGTCTGGATTGAGAACCTCTGGCTTTCTGCCGGTCTTCTCCAGCACCCAGAAGTCCCCCTTGTCAATGAGACGAAAGACCCCCGCTGCCTGAGTTTGGTCCTTTCCAGAGACGAGCTCCAGGGGCTCCCAAATTTGGGAAGACACCCCAAAGCTTACATCTGTTATGTAAGCCTTTCCATCAATGACGACCTTGTTGATGAGATGAGTTTCAGTGGAGTAAAAATCATTGAGGACACTGTTAAAAACTCTGGAGGCCAGCCTCACGGTGTCGTAGCCCATTTCTCTCAGCACCCAGCCGAACAGGAAGTTGTTCTCAAGGCACCAGCCCCCACGGCTGCTCCTCACTATCTTATTGTAAATGACCTCAAGGTCCATGGTGATCTTCTCACCACAGTGAATGCTGAGGTTTTCAAACGGGACTGACATAACGTGATGTTTGTGGATCAACTTCAATGTTGCAAGATCGGGTTTGTCAAAAGAGCCATGGAAACCAATTCTTTTGAAGTATTCCTCCAAATTCATCTTGCCTGTAAAATACAGGACAGCACATGAATTTATAGCACTTTCTGATAAACTGATATGAGGCTCACGAAATGAAGTTATTACTTAAAACTTGTATGTATGTGAAATTAAAGGACACATCAACAGGTCACAAGTCGCACTTAATTTTGCAAAGTCATCTCTATAAAAACAATTAACTTTCCATTTTTTAACAGCTTCCATTTTACAAAAGCATTGCTATACTTACACACCCTTAAATTTAGCCTATGTTATTTGTTCGAGTACTGGAAAATGTAAAGGGGTGTACATTTCCATATTTTTTTCATATCTAAACGCTTGTTGATTTGCATAGCAGAAATTACCGTGGAATATTGTTGCTATCCTGCAACCAACAGTAAACTTTGTCCCTGCCAAATTATGCATATATTAGTGAAAACAATCTTACACAACAACTCAAGGACTGAACTGAAAGTAAAACGTGTCACCCGTTAGCCTTGCCAACATTTCGTTCAATATTCCATCGGATTAACGGATCTGAACCAGCGTTTAAACCGACTTCTTACCTTGATAGGGTGACTTCACGTACAGCTGTGTGTCGTCGTTGTTGTTGTAGTTAAGGTTCAACTGTCCTCCACTTCAATAGCTGCTTTCAGTTTATGTGGTCGTGTAGAGCTCGTTGACTCACCGCTAGAGGCAACCCCCGAGGAGTCCATTATTTTGTTAAATTATGAGTGATTTTACAACAGGAGAGCTAAAACATATAATGAATTGACCTAACATTCAAAGATGACTTGTTTAATGTCTAATTCGGGTATAATCCTGTCGTTGACGTTTAAAAACCCCGCATATGATAATATTTTTACATAACTTTATTACTTTTCTTTTCGCTTTTATTCTGAAGGCGGGAGGCGCCCACCGGAAGTCCATTGTTGTTGGCGGAGCGTATCAAGCTAACATATCTAAGATTCAAACATCCGGTTTTAACTTTTAAAATAAAATACCCATTAGCGAATATTGGACGTTTCCAATGACACTTTGGAGATGATACGAATAAAATAACACACTAACGTGACAATTGAAAATATCAACTTGATTTTCAATTAAAATCAATCACAAGACAGTCGATCACTATATTATATGTTTTATTATGAAGGTCATGTTGCCTTACTTCCTGTGTTATTCTTGTTTGCGTTTTTTGCGTAATTTGCGTAGTAAACATTACGTAACACCGACCTGACAACGGAAGTGTACACTGCTGCAAGACGGTAGAGTTTTGATACTCAACAAACATTTGTGCTCGTTTTGTCATGTTAATGTTGGTAGCGACAGTGAATACGTGAAGTTAAATCGTTTACAGTACAAGCTGTCTGCATTGTCCACGTGACAGCACACGCTATTTTAGGGCACAAGTTAGTTTGAGGCATGGCATACTCAATAATACTTTACGGAAACTGGAAACATATTACAGTTTGTAATATAGATTTTAAAAAGATGGGATGCGTCTGAGGTTAGTTCACGTAGAAATGATATTATTGCATTCAAGTAATTATATAAAGGATTGAATTATTGACGTACAAGGTCAGTGAACCCACCTGCAGACTGCAAGTTAGGTAACGTCAACTCAGCAGCATTTACTTTTCGGTTTGTGACTGCAGGATAATACACACACACACGCACACACACAATAAGTAAATAAATAACGTGTCTACTTAATAATATAATATGTGTATTTCTCTTTTTAGATTCACCATCCTGCAATGGAAAATTCACGTACAGATACCTTCTTGGTGACTGGGGGATGTGGATATTTTGGTTATCGGTAAGCAAAAAAAACAACAAAACATTTTATACTGCTTATTAGGCCTATTCAAGAAAACAAATTGTGCATTCATGTTTAGTGAATACGTTGTGTGATTTTAGAGCTACCTTGTGCTGCATTACTGCTTTGCTGCAACAAGGTGGCGATATCACATAATTTATCTCAGTTAGATTGGCTCTCTGGCTGGCACAGCACTGTGTTCATTTTGATTAGTGTATGTTTTATTATTATGTTTGATTATTGTCATGTGATGCGTTTCCTGCAGATATTAATTCATGTTTGATTCCCCCTGCAGCCTGGCGTGCTCCCTGCATAAAAAAGGAGCTAAAGTCATTCTGTTCGACACAGTCGCTCCAAATCAAGAACTTCCAAAGGACATTGTGTTTGTTCAAGGAGATATACGCGATTATTCTCAAGTCGAGAGAGCCGTCAGTGAGGTAGACTGTGTATTCCACATCGCCTCCTACGGCATGTCTGGCAGGGAGCAGCTGAACCGGGCTCTGATCGAGGCGGTGAATGTTCAAGGCACACAGAACGTCCTGAAGGCTTGCGTTGAGCACAGAGTGTCCAGGCTGGTTTACACCAGCACCTTTAACGTAGTGTTCGGAGGCCAAGTGATAGAGAACGGGGATGAAAGCCTCCCTTACCTACCTCTCCATCTTCACCCCGACCACTACTCCAGAACCAAGTCCCTGGCTGAGATGGCAGTGTTAAAAGCTAGCGGCACGGCGTTGAAAGGGGGCTCTGGGGTGCTGAGGACCTGCGCTCTGCGTCCTGCAGGAATCTACGGCCCTGGTGAGCAGAGGCACTTGCCCAGGATAGTTGGCTACATAGAGAAGGGGATCTTTAGGTTTGTTTACGGTGAACCCAGCAGCCTGGTGGAGTTTGTCCATGTGGACAACCTGGTGTCAGCCCACGAGCTCGCTGCAGAGGCTCTGACTTCAAGAAAGCAGCACCGCTCTGCTGGTCAGGCCTACTTTATATCAGATGGCAAGCCTGTCAACAATTTTGAATTCTTCAGACCTCTGGTAGAAGGTTTGGGCTATCCTTTCCCCAAACTGCGCCTTCCTGTCTCTATTATTTACTTCTTTGCCTTTCTCACTGAAATGATTCACCACCTCATCGGGCCCTTCTATAACTTCCAGCCACTGCTGACACGTACAGAGGTGTATAAAACTGGAGTGACGCATTACTTCAGTATGGAAAAAGCTAAGGTGGAGCTCGGTTATGAGCCCCAGGAGCACAACCTGGATGAGGTCGTACAATGGTTTAGAAGCAGAGGCCACGGGAGGAAATCTCACAGCTCCTTCCTCTATCGATTTGTGCTCGACGTCCTGTATGTTGCTGCCTTTGTTGCTGTGGCTCTGTCTTTTCTTCCACTTGTTGGCAGCTGATGAGCAGCAAAAACACACATATCATTCTGAAATTGCCAAACGCCCTGCATTAAAACTGGTTCCTAACTGGGTGGTGCACAAGTCCTAACATGACATGGTCCAAGTGCACATTTTATTTCATAATGGTCAACATACCAACAGGTTCTTCAAACACGGCAGCTGGTTACGGACCAATTTAGTTAAACCTTTTTTTTTTTTTTACTGTATCACCCATCACATGAAAATCATATCATCTCTGTACTGTAGTGTCTTCATTTATATAGTTAGACTACACAGTATGTCAAATGCTACCTCTTTTTCCAGTTGTCTTTTGAAATACATCTCTAAAGATTCATTGTAAGCCTGATACTCCTTTGTAATACCGTTTGTATGCAATGTTCTGAAAACTGTAATAAAACCTTAAAAAGCCAATGTGGTTTGTTTTTGGTATTAAACCTGGATTCAAGGTTGAATCTCAAGCTGTTTTCAGATAGGAAAATAAATCTTGCACTTCATCTCATTCTCGTTTGCATGTTATCCCCGAGTCTGCGTGGGTTCTCTCTCGGGCTTCCTCCCACAGTCCTAAGACATGCATTGAATAGGTTAATTGGTGACTCAAAAATTGCCCCTAGGTGTGAATGTGAATGGTTGTTTGTCTCGAACTGGCGACTCGTCCAAGCTGGACCCAGCCTCTTGCAATGACAAGGAAAATAGATGGATGATGAAGACCCTCGGTTAAAATGAAGATTTGGTAGGCTGCTTTATAATGGCTAGAGCATATGTAGAAATCACAATCTCAAAGTCAACTGTGGTCAGCATATATGCTTTTTTAAAATCCAGTTTCCTTTGTTAAAATGATTGATATACTTTGCCCTTAGCTCTGTTCAACTTGAATTAAATATAAGCTTAGAATAACCCTTTATTCAATCATGTTTTTAATAGTTGGGGCATCTTCTTCAACTCGTTAACAACATCATAATATTCCTAAGGACCTATATTCATCATACACAGTTTAATAGGGCAGCCTGAGAATATCTTTGTACCACCAGACTTAAAAAAAAAAAAAAGATAGATAGATAAACTTGAGTTTTTAATATCTTTGCCCTCCATATTACTAACTCACTGCAGCTTATTCCTGGTGCAAAAGGAGTCGGACCAGGTGAGGCGTGCTTTGTGTGGTATTTTAGTCTGCCTGGGATGAATGCAGACGTCCCCTTCTCTCTAAAACTATTCTCTTTTCAGAGCCGGCAGCCCCTTGCTGAGTTGGTCGCAATCATTGTTTCTCTGCAGCATTAACCACATTCCAGAGGGGCGCAGCGCATCCCGTCTTCATCCCCGCATTCCTTTTACGCAAACGAGTCCCTTGTGTAAAACGGCATTTTATTTAGATTTTAGCGCGCTCGTTGACCTCGGACTTATACACAACGGATGTTTATGGCGTATCCCATTATCTGGCATACTTTGGTCTCTAGCACGGCGAGCGTGAGCGAATGTAGAGGAAAAACCAACAAGGGGAAATTCCTCCGCGCAGCGCGCCATTGACTGTAAAGACCTTTCAACTTAACAAAAACTGAAGTTGACAAACGTATCCCTGTCGGCTGAAACTGTGAGAAAGAGTTTGTTTTTTTCGGCTAAAAGGGGGCAAAAGCGGACGGAGAGGAGGGAGAAGAAGACGATGCGGCACACGGTGGAGCTTTCTCCGAGTACGTTGGTGCTTTTCTGTAAATGAGAGTCGGCTGTGCCGCGGCGTTTTGTTTTGATTTCCATGTGAAATGCAATTAGTGCTTCGCGGCGCTTTGCTAGTTTGGCTCTCGGAGCGGAGCACACTCTGAACTTGTTTCTCGCCCCCCAACATGGAGCACTACCAGGAAGATTTGGGACTCCGGGCCAGTAAATTGATGGAGGATCTCTCTCTGTACGATGCGTATAAAGACGGGATGTACAACGCGAGGAGAGACTTGGTGATTAACCCCGATTTGGACTTTTCAGCTCCGGCTGTGGCAGAGCATAAAAGTAAGCCGATGAATGGCACCTCTGTGCTCCACCAGCAGCATCACACAGTGGAGAATTTCACGTCTGGGAATAAAGTGTACAACGCGGCTCCGGTGCGCCCCGTCAACTGCAACCGGACCGTGCCCGTGGATTTTTGTGCCCCGCAAAGAGACGCGGTTTACACCGAGGAGGGCTGTTGCACCAAATCCGAAGTGGCTCTGCCCTGCTACACGGGCGCTTCCGAGAGGCACAGGAGATACTCTCTGGAGGTGCAGGGCCACAGGTACAGCACCGGCTCCACCTTCGACGGCGTGCCCCTCAACAAACCGGTGGCTCTGCCCGGCAACAGGTGCAACAGTGTCTGCATCACCAGCAGCCACGACGGGAGGTATAACGCCACCAGTCCCCGGTCGAGCCTCGCGTCCTCCCTGTCCTCTCAGGAGCAGAGCAAGCATGCGAGCCCGAGGTCGAGCATCAGCAGCCCGCGTACTAGTTTGGTGGTACCGGGTCAGGACAGGTACACGAGCCCCAGGTCTAGTTTAGTTCACTGCGAGGGCAACAGTGTCCTCAGTCCCAGATCCAGCTATGCAAGCACCGCCAGCGACACGAGTAAACACTCCAGCCCCCGGGCCAGCCTCAACAGCTGTGACTGCTGCAGCAAGCCCAGCAGCAACCGCACAAGCGGCATCAGCATGGGCTACGACCAGAGGCACACCAGCCCCAGGTCGAGCACGGCGAGTCAGTACTCCTTCACCACCAGCCCGAGATCCAGTTACTCCGACTCGAGGTACGGGCCCGTGGTCAACCACGATCTGGAGGGGGCGATTCTGCACGCAGCGCCGCACGCGAGTCCCCGGTCGAGCATCTGCAGCCAGGACGGGAGCGCGAGACCGGGGACCACCGCGAACTGCGTGGTCAGTCCCCGGTCCAGCATCTCCAGTCACAGCTCCAGAAGTTCCCGCAGCTCCAGGGGTTCTATGAGCACCTACCCGGATCTGCAGCTGCCCTCTCCCAGGTCGTCGATGCTGGGCAGCAGTTTACACGAGGACACGCTGCTGCAGGAGTTTGGAGACTCCAACGGGATCCAAAGTCGCATCCACCTCCAGGCAGTGCCTGAGCCCCAGCAGCAGTCAGCCCAGACGGGAGGGACTTCGGAGATGACCGCGGGGTCGCCATCGTCGTTTAGTTATGGGATGTCCTCAAAAACGGCTTCTTCAAGCCAGAGGTTTAAGCTGCCTTACCAGGTGACCCCCAGCCGAGAGAGCGGGCCGAGCCAGGCGGAGAGACGGCTGGAGGCGCTCACCTTGGAGCTGGAAAAGGAGTTAGAGATGCACATGAAAAAGGAATACTTTGGTAGGTAATACAAAGTGCAGGTGTGTTTGCAAATGAATCTTCTCAAAACTTCAAAACCCACCAGAACATTCAAACATCTGTTACAGGGAACTGATTTCCTTTTTTTTTTTAAACCAATAATAACACCTTTTCTTATCAATACTGTATCCTGATTGGCTGGTTTAGTGACCCTGAAGGTTATGACTACCAAACTTTCAGTTACCTTTTTGCCAGCGGGTGTTTGATCGATGTAAAACACCTGGCGACAGCTCAGCTCTAGATCAGACAAACCAACATGTTTTCAAGCGGCATACAGTTTCTCCTCAGAGGATGATCTGACCTCGACCCCTCACCTTACAGCACACTCCCTGCAATGTCCCTCAAAGTTTTGGTCCACTATATTATAGTATCATGAAAAAATACCACATGCAGCTTTATCTGTATTATAACACAGATGATTGCCTACTGGAGTTGGAGTTCAGAGATGTAGTCAAAGTCGTGTTTTGTCTGTGCAGGAAAGCGTTTATTTATAGATTTGTCGTCCCTTCAAGGTCCATTTGTAACCTGCTAATGCTACATTACCACTAACAGGTCCCTCTGTGGCAGATAAGAGTGGCTTTGCGGGGCAATACTAATTTCTGTCTTGGCAGAGCTAACATTTGCACAGCGCTGCACCTCGCTGAATGGAACCTTCTGTTCTGCCAGAGCGGACACCCTTCGGTCATTCAGAGCGGTGCGGTCTGGATTGGTTGAAAATGCAGTTACCCTCCGGAGGAGGGAGTGTGTGTGTGTGTGTGTGTGTGTGTGTGTGTGTGTGTGTGTGTGTGTGTGTATTGCGAGTGATTTTTGGTTTCCGCCTGATTTTTTTTTGGATTTTTTTTTTGAAAGTATCGAACGTTCTGCGGCACATTTTCGTGATTAGGAACAGTGTTGACCAAATGTGTTTGGGTTCACCAGCAGTAACACAACCGCAGAAAGCCTGCTGAGGAAGTTGCTGTCTGCCATTGAATTAGCAGCCAGACAAATGGCTGCAGTCTGGGGGGAACAGTGGCTTGTTTTATAGCCAGTGCACTTGCTCAGAGTGAGGCTGAGACAGCTGTTGATTTGTTCCAGAGAAGCAGGTGAGGGGAAGGAGGGATGGGAGACGGTAGGGAGAGATGAGGAAGACGGGAGGGAGAGCAGACGAGGAAGGAAGGTGGAATCAGAGAGAGATGGGAGAGAAAACAGGAGAGGGAAGAATGCAGCGAGACGCTCCTCACGTAGAGCCCCAATAGAGACAGCTCTGTTTCCGTAGCGACAGTGGAAATTGATCACTGAGGCTTTTTTTTGGTGGTGGTGGTGGTGGTGGTGGGGGGGGGGGTCAGCATCGCCTGGCAGTGTCCCACACCGCTCAGCTCTGCTTTGCTGGCCGGCCCTTGTGTGGCCTCTGTTTGTTGTGGTGGCGAAGAAGCTGTGAATCAACAGCTGGCCCGATACAGGCCTGCAATTGAGGCAGCAGAAGGAGGCCCACCCCACCCCTTACCCCCACCTCTCTCCTCTCCACCACCACCACCACCACCCCGCCCTGACTCCCCCCGCGAAGCCCTTCATTAACCAGCCAGTGGGGAGTCGGGCAACACCAGACACTTGGCACACGATCTTGGCTGGCGGGCCAGACATAGTTGGTGGGGGTCAAGTCTGATCACCTGCCCAGAATTATAATGGCAGTAGTCATGCACATGGCTCACACACACACGCGCAGACACGCACGCACGCACGCTGACTTGTAGACAACAGCACACTGGCCTGCTCTGTGCTTTGACTCTGTATTTACTGTACACGCACAAATTGCAGCTGACATAAGATGAGCTGTATAATTATTCTTAAGTCTCACTTTAAGTTTTAAGCCTCCATCATCCTCTGATGTGTCAAGCGCTCTCAGATGTCTCACAATTGAAGACGTCCCTCCTCCATTACCTCGTATTTCCGAGCTTTGATGCTATAAAGTCTATCCGCTGCCCCCCCCCCCCTTCCACAGTCTCTCGCTGCAGGTTTCCCCGTAGAACCCTCCGTTCTTGGAGGATCGTGATTATTTTGTCCTGGATGATCCTGCTCCGTGTGCAGTAACTGGATCACTCCTATAAGACGCGCAGAGGTTTTTTTTTAACCGTCCGGCAGCGTTTGGTTCCCCAAACGAGAGCCCTGTAAGTCGTCCCTCGATGCGTTTTTACCTTTCACGATATTGTGCTGTAAGAAGTCAAAGCCACACACCGAGCGGCCGTTAAAGTTTCATGAATCAGGCGCGGGCAAACCTTCTTAGAACTCGCTGCACGTTCTGTGTTGTTTTTCAGGGACGGCAGAAGAAGAGGTCAAGAAAGCGTGTTTCGAGAACATTTGCTCAGCCGATTGAGTATTATTAATAGATGATCATCACATCTGCAAATGGCTTAGATTCTTTTGAAAGAAATGATGTCCACTGTGTCTTTTATGCCGACACGCTGCACTCATCCCCTGTTTTTATTTCACCATCAGTCTCACAGGAAATAATAACAAGCCGACACTGAGCCGGCGCTATCGAAAAAACAAACTTTTACGGCTTGCTCTCGACGGTGTTTGCTTCAAAGGTGCGGTAATGCCTGCGCATGAAGCGTTGCCGTTTTATTTTTAACCCCAGCGAATGCACAACATCCTGTCCTCGCCACATGGACATGTTTTGACACGGGCACATGAGGGATTCGGCATCCTGCTTCTTCTTTTTTTTTTTTTTAAATGAACAACAGGAGTGCTTCAGAGATTTTCCCAGCTGTCTTGTAAAATGATAATCAGCCCTTCACTCGTAAGACACACACAGAGATTCATAGTGTTTGTGTTGAAATCAGGACGAATCATATCTCATATCTCTCTCTCTCCGACAGTTTGGCCAACACTTGATGCACAGTTTCCTTAGACACTGCAGTACAGCCGCAACCAGAGGAAATAAAGTAATAATGGTAAATTGACGTAGCTTTATAAATAAATCATCCTTTTTTTAGTTTAGCCGTCGGGTAGTGAGTCAGAGAGAAGAGCCAATGTCAGTAATTGCATCACCATAGATTCAGTCTGTGGGAAAGAGGTAAAGGTTTCTAAAGACACAGCTGTCTGAATGTATCTCTCTGCCGTCAAAATGTCTTTGGGGGTTGTTGTGAACGCATGAACTCCGCTGTCACAAGCTCTTGTCATGGCGTTGGTCCGCTGAGCCCGTTGGCTCACGTGGAAACATGTTGAAATTTCGGAAGTAACCTGTGTGCCAAGGCCGCGTTGAAGTGTGACGGGGCTGCAGGTGACAAAGAACATAGCCGTGACTAATGTTTGCATCACACACTGCAACCTGAGTCGGGATTAGTCACAAAAATTGCCGGCGTTTAATTATGACGGAAGGTGCACGACTTGAGTCGACTAATCTGTCTAATATTACTGCATCTAAAGCCACTTGTCCATGTCATCCAGCTCGTAGGAACACGGAGGAAGGGGCCTGAATCATGGCTTAACTCTGCAAGAGAGATTGTGTGTTCATAATGACTAGTAATTGGTTGTAAATAAGTAATAATCAAATTATAAATGTCTGTGTTTTCAGTGCTTATATACAGTGTTAGTACAGAACATTTAAAACTGTTTGCGCTGCAGAAGTCAAGTGGAAAACTCAAATGAAAGAAAGACTCACAGAAAGAAAGGAAGGCTTAATTAATATTTGGTTAATGCTACCCGGGAGCAAACGTTCAGTGTGTGGACGATTTCCTCATAGAAAAGCTTCAAGGGGGGCATTTTTATTTACAGTCTATAAAAATATAACATTTTCTAAGTGGCTTTATGATTGCCTGGAGCTGCAGTGATGAATCAGCATCACACAGGTTACCTATGCTGAAGCACACACTGCCAAACGTCACATCAGGGATGGAAGAATTTGAAAGAAATGATACGCAGCGGTAAATGTTATTCATTATTGTCTACTAGAGTCAGCTGGAGTCCCGCTTTAATGTTTCTACTTCATGCATGTCTGCTCCGTGGATACGGATGGTGGGTTTTTACGGCTTTTACTCCCTTTTTAATTGAGTTATTTTTTAATAGTCTTAAAAGTCAAAGTTTGTCAGATTTATGAGGCTCTGTTCACAAAATATGGCAGAAATACAACGTGCATAAGTATGTTTTCATTGCAGTAATCACTCGATTTGCTGTTCAGCAGGTTAAACTGCCGAGTTTCTACAGTAGCCCTCAATGGACAAACTAAACACTGGCTCCAGATAGGCTGCTTTGTGTCTCCCGTGAGGGCTTTCCAGTGCACAACTTTGCTGCTAGATGCCACTAAATCCCACATACTGTTCTTGAGTTCTCGTGCGTTCCCCCCTGATTTGCCATAATAGGTTTTTATTTGGGAGAAATTGTTTTAAGATCATTTGACGTTTGCTCATTTTCTCTTATCGCCCGTTTTGCTCTGATATCTTTGTTGCGTGCTTGAATGAAGTCACGAGTTCAGTTCACAGCAGGAAACGCCAATATTTGACTTTGATTCAGATTAATTCATTTGTGCAAACACCCCGGGTTTAAAGGGAAGACATGTAACCTTTTGGGTGGCTTTCTTGTACTCGTATCCTTGATCTGTTTCGTCCAATGTCGCAGGCCGCACTGGAGCAGGTACGAAAGGGACATTATTGCTTGAGATAACCGAGGAATTCTACAGCTGCGTCACCGAAAAGGCGTCTTTGCCCTGAATCCAGCCCATCCTGAAATATTTATCTGAGAGAAGTAATAATTTATCTGTGCGTGCGTGTGTGTGTGGGGGGGGGGTGATCTTGTGAGATCTTATGTCCTGTAGGCAGTGTGACCCTGGACTCACCCCACCCAGGCTTTGACCCT
The DNA here is from genome assembly GCA_014281875.1 of Nibea albiflora. Classification (NCBI taxonomy): domain Eukaryota; kingdom Metazoa; phylum Chordata; class Actinopteri; family Sciaenidae; genus Nibea; species Nibea albiflora. Next base: position 13,537,803 of record CM024795.1, on the reverse strand, counting down.
GCACTCCCTGAGGAATGTGACCTCAGTGGAGGTCGTCTTGTGCGTGAGAGTTTGGAGATCGTTAGGCTGCTGCTGCTGCTATGTTCAAATAGTTTTAAGCCACCACCCCCCCCCCTATCATTTCTTAACTAAAGGTCATAATACTCTTTCTAGTTTATTCAGGTTTATCTAGTTGTAGCTGTGGATAGCTGGGCATTTTCCTCCCCGGGTTTGTCAGCACATCACTCCTCCTCCACACAGCGCTCTGGCACTGCGGTTCACCCTGATCGACAGTCAAAAGACCGTGCGCCATTTTTACAAAGTGAATAATGAATGAAAAGTATCCCTCTCTTGATAACTTGTTTAACGGCGCCCTTTAGCAAAACCCGGTGAAGCCCGTTAACTCCTGACCTGCGTGGTCTACTGTACTGAAGAACACTCATTTGGGAGGTTGTTAACTACCATTAAGGTTTTCATAGTGTCTCAAAAGATTCTTATTTCTTCTGTTTTGGATGGATTTGGGGTTGTTTGATTATCTTAGGTTTTATCAGCAATGTCAGTCAGTTTTAATCAAACCACCCACACAGTCTTGATGAAGCAGATGAGCCGAGAGTTTGAGTTATAAGTTTAGAATAAATAATCACTATCCTTTTTTTATCCTAGCCTTAACTTTGATTGCCCTTTGTTCTTTCATGAATTTATTTGAGGTAATTCCAGAAATTTAACAAACTTTTTTAGTGACATGGCTACGCTGAGTTTGGACTCATGACTCATCCTAAAATCCCGAAGAAGAGTTTGGGAAAGCAGCTCCTTCCTCATGTTTCATACTAGCGTCGAACAAAAATGGGGTGCAAAAGTTTCTTACTCCGGTATGACTGTGTAGCAACCTGTCACTAACTCTGCATGCCGCGCGTCAGCTTTATCCCGGTAACAAGGGAAAGCACAGGGTTGTTGGTGGTGCACACCTTGTTTCTGGCTCGCCTTTGCTCACAATCCCCTCAAATCCACCGCATTTCCTGTCTGCGTATTTTAATATTAATCGTCAGCTTTCCTCAAGCAGTGTGATGTAATGCACGGAAATGCCTCAAGTTTGGGTTCGACTTATGCAGATACAATGGAAATAGTTTAAAGAAATCGTCAAGCCGAGACTTGCAGTGCCTTTTCTTAAAAAGCACAGCCGTGCATCTGTGATAGCTGTTTAATATTTTGTGTTTGACCCAGTTTGGTTTCAGAGCTTGACATGCTTTGATACCTCTGAAGCCGCAGAGGGAACACATCTACCTCTGGAAATATAATATTGATCCAGGTTAATCATTTACATTTTTTATTTTAATGTTTTTGCACACATGTTTGTTTTTTTTTGGGATCAGTTGTCTAGCAAAGCTCCAACAAAGCTGGCAGCATATCAAACAATGGTGCCTCCTAGTAGCAGACCTCCAATGAGTAATACAACATCCACTCATTCTCAAGCTTGTTGGCGTAACATTAGTCACCATGCAAATGTAGATCAGCGTTCACACAGTGCTTTCCTTCAGGCCTAAATAATGACGGTTAACAAGTAAAAACCTCGTGAGGATGAAATTATTTCAATGATTCCCAGGAGATTTTCTTTCCACGCCGGATGCGGGATGCTCCTATTGTACCTGGATTGTCTCAGGAGACATAACATCACCTAACTGACCACGTGTCTCCAACAGGTATCTGCGTCAAATGTGGGAAGGGCGTGTACGGAGCCAGCCAAGCCTGCCAGGCTATGGGAAACCTGTATCACACAAACTGCTTCACCTGCTGCTCCTGTGGTAAGTAAAACTGTCGGCTTAGCGAACCGACACTCAGCGTCTGCTCTGCAAAGGTGGACAGTCACCCACATCAATTCATCTGGTGTGTCAGCACACAGCGACTGATGCGATGCCAGCCTATTCCCAAACAACACAAAAACAGTTTGTCGGTGCTTAAATATAGATTCTGGCTGCAGCATCTTTGTGTGTCGAGACCTTCTGTCGATTTTTTTTTTTTTTTTCCAGGTTTTGAATTTAAACATGCAAGAAGTGATGACTGTACTGTGCATCGGACTGTCTTGACTTTTTGTTGTGTTGCTGCGGGTAGCAGGTTTGAAATGTCTGTTACCGAATCGTACAGCCTGCTCTGCAGACTGCTTTCTATATTTGGAGGCCAGGCTGGTAGACGAAAGATGCTATATGAAATGACCTGCTCATATTCCAGTATTACATTTGAAGTCTGCACTGAAATCTACAGAAGCACTGGCTTTGATCATCCTTTTTTTTTTTTTTTTTTAGCCTGGCAATCAAACCAAACCGTCCTCTCTCTTCTCGCCATTCATTCAAGTTGGATCATGTTCATGCTACCCAAGTCTCTGTTCTTGTTGTTGATATTTTGGCATTACCGATCAGAAGCAAATTCTTCATTCATTCATTCATTGTTAGTCTGCACCGGGACTTGCTCCTCCATATCAAGCAAAATTGAGACAATAGTGACCCCCAACCACCATCCTCATAGCACCCCTTCCACCTCCATCCATTAATATTCTTTGACTTTGGTAGATAATCATCCTCTAAGCTTGGAACTACATTTCCCATTACGTTTTGGGGGATGTAAACAGCACAGTGTTGCGACTGTATCGATTACAGGAGTGTTGTTTCTGTTCTGTTCTCAGCAGACAAACTGATATTTATTCATCGTGGACATGTGAGCTAGGTGAAGTGTTGCTCACGCTGAATCTAAAAATAGCCGCATCATGTCTGCGCGTTCAGATATATACCTGAGTCGTGAGCACAAATTGTGACGCAAATATGCGGCAACCGGGCGATAGCGTTTTTTTTTTAAAGCGCCTTTAATTGTGTCCACGAGCTGTGTGTCAACAGCTGCCGCGTCTGATAAGCGAGGCCGAGTCGCCGGGACAAACTACAATAACCAATCTCACACATTATCTTTGCCTCACATCTCTGCCTCCATGCAACCGCCTGCAACACTCCCTCTAGCCAGACAGGGAAGCTACCACAGCAGCTCCTAAGAGCAGGGTTTCACACAGAGCGAGGAAATATGTTGATTTAAGAGTTCTCGGCATAAGCTGACTCACGACAACCCGCACAGCTGTGCCGAGCTCGTCCTCACTTATCTGCCCTTCTCTCGTACTCATTTGTCTGCTTCTGGAGCGGGAAAATTAAGCTCCCATTCTTGTTCTTTCCTATAAAGCTCTGATTAGACAATTGTTTGCCCAGCCAAGAAAAACACTCCATGAGCACAGCAGCATCGCACATATTTGTATTGCCGAAAGCATCTGAGAAGTGGGTGGCGATTGGAGTACAGGGGGGGGGGGGCTTGTTAGTTTGTTAGCTTGCCACCGGCCGGATTGGAAATCCGCAAGTCCGATGCCTCAGACGTGCTCACGCCTTCGTGCCACGGCCGAGCAACGGCAGAGAGCTTGTTGGGAGGGGGAAATGGTTGCTAATGCTTCAGCTTTAGTTTGTGTCCAGCCTCCCACCTTGTCTGTCTGCAGATTCCTGTGTTCTTTCACACCACCTTGCTCCAAGCCTCGGCTGCTGCTGTCGCTGCTGAGAAATCATCATTAGTATCGCCGGCTTGCTGTCAGGGGTGGTGTTATGGCCGAAGATCAAAACATCTATGTTTAAAAAAAGGATCCTCGGGCCTGTGCAGTAGAATAACAGGGCAGCTCTGTGCTCTCTGCAGCGGGAACGAGCTAATAATGCCATAAAAGAAATGGCATTATTTTGGTGTTTAGGACTGTAATTAAATCTGTTCTTGAGCTCACCGTATAGATAATGTGTGTGTGTGTGTGAGAGAGAGAGAGAGTGTGTGTGTGTGTGTTTTGGAGGTCCCTGTCACCCGACTCCAGCCCTCCTCTCCTGTTTCCCGGGGAAACAAGAGGAAGATGTCGGGAGAGAGCTTTTTAGGCAGGTTGCTTCCATTCACATGTGTACTATACGTGGATACTGATCCTCCACCCCACCCCCTCCGGCTCTGGAAGAACTGCCTATAATTTACATGTAACCAAAGCCACATACTTTCCGATTTATTGTGTGTCTGAAGAAAGAGGGGCCAGATGCTGAGTGTCCAGTTGCTGAAATTGCGGAGGTTTTTTTGCGGTGGAAAAAGTAGCCTCTGACCTGTTTAAGGTGTAAGTGCTGTTTTAGGGTTTATCGAGGAGTCGTTAGCCGAGCTACTCACCGCGATGGGATAAAGCAAAGACGCAGAACTCATTTAGAAGACGACCAGATTTTTTTTTTTCCCCTCCGAAGACTAAAAATACCCTCAAAGAACGACCGGATTACTTCTGCGGAGATGGGTAACTTCATCATAAAATAGCTATGTGGGGCTTAGACAAGAACCGCAGACAGCTCCTGAGAGAATCACTGTCGCGTTTATTGGACAAATCATGTCCAGGGTTCGTTAACAAGGTGTTTTCGGCGCTCTGCGCGGATCCTCGCTGATGGCTTCACGGGCCATCTCGCCTCTCAAGATGGTTTATTGGTAACATAAACTCTGTGATGTATCATTTGACCTCGTGTGAATGGGAATGTTTTCTTTTAAGTAGTGTTTGAGAAGTTTAGTTTCAAAGTGCCGGCACTTGTCATAACACAATCCTGTGATTTATCAGGAGCTACGTTCCTATGTTCCTGTTTGTGTTTTGTTTTGGTGGGGTTTTTTTTTTTTCTTCTTCTTCTCCTCCTTTTTTCTCCTTGAGTAGGGTCCTCCTGGAGTCTGGAGCTCCGGAGCGAGGGCCGAGTTTGCTGAGACATTGCTCGCCGGTAGCCTTGGGCTTTGTTTAACCATGCATAATTGAGCCCTCCTCTTGGCTTACTCCCATGGTTGCACCCTTTTTTCATGAAATGGCCAAGAATGCAAACTACCCCCCTCCACTTCAGCCGGCCTTCCCTGGAGGACCTCAATCAGACAGTCACAAAGTGTACCAGACCTGCTTATCAGAGGGGGGCAGGCCTGGCATGGGTTCACATTAAACGGCACATGCGCGGAGAAGTGCGTGCGCGGACACACACACACAAGTGGACGTGGTTTCAGGGGCTCAAGGGTCAGTTCAGTTTGGGTTTCTTTTGTACACCAGCTACATTCACCTAAAAGTGAAGTAAGGACATCCGCTCAGACACATTTTACACGTCGCGTTGGAGGTTAGCGCTCCTTCCTCTCTCGGCTGCCGTCAAAGCACAATTGAAGAAGGTTTCTGTGTCCTTCCGCGGTTTAGCTTCCCCCCCGTTTGCACTTGAACTGGAACGATTTTATATGAGTCAGGGTGTTGTTGAAAAAAACGGCACGCCTTCTCTGGATAAAAAAAAAAAATAAACACGCTGCTTCGGGCTGGATGAGCAGAATGTCAGCCGCGAGGCGATGACTCATTTCTGTGTTACAGTATTCCAAAGGGCCTCTGAAAGCGCTGGCAGGAGAAGAGAGCTCAGGGGCTTGGATTTCTTAAATCTCTCAACGCCACCAGTTGCATCTGCCAGGCAGAGGAAATCAGAGCGCTGCAGAAAGAAGGAACGCTCAGTTCTTTTTGTCTTTTGTTCCCGGAGTCATAAACTGTGTTTACATGCCCACTATTTATAGCAGCGTCATTAGAAATAATTGGATTGTGATAAGACTGAGGCAATTCTCCAACCGTGGACGCCGTTCTATAAACAAGACATATAGTTATTAAAGCCAGTTGCATGTTAGATGCTAACGAGTACCGTGAACGTGCTGGACAGTGAGCCGGACGCCGACAAGCCTAAAGCAGTGGTTGTGTGTTTGACACCCTTGATTTAACCTTTCTGTTGGTTTGGACTTCACAGTTCAGTCGTTGCCAGAATATTGTCCTCGATCTGTATTATTACCCCATTAATTCATCTTTATTTATTTGTTATCTGTCGGCATGAAAAGATGACCACATGCTCATCACATTAGCTTCTTCTCTGGAACGTATCATTTTTGCACCATCTGCTGCATCACCTAGCTTCAGTCCACTGACTTTTTTGAACATGACGTAGACAGATTTAATGGCGCCTGGAAGGTTGTCAGTGGCAGTGACATAAAAGTGCATTAGTAGAGATTTCACAGCTTATCTGCAGAAAGCAATCAGGCTGCAAGATGAGAAAATCACAGGCTGGAGAACTAGCTAGAGAGAGAAGGACTCCACCAGCCACTGCCCTAGAGTCATACATTAAAATAAAAATCCATTCTTCTGAAAAGTTAGCAGAGCACACACCCTTCTCTGACTCTCTGGGGATCAAGTTGGAGGTAAATCAGTATAAATGTCTTGCGATCAGAGCCTGACACGGAGCTGCGTTTTGGTTTCAGTTTTGCCTCCGCCGGCTAAAGAGAAGAACACGGGGATATGTTACTGATTCGAGAGGAGAACTGCATCATTCGTGGTGGAGGATTCTCGTCGCCGCTGTTGTTGTACCTTCCTCGGCTGGGTTTTCACCAGCAATGCTCAAAAAATCTCGCTCCAGTCATGGCGCGGTATTAAAAACTCAGTCTGAGTTCTTTTCGTGAAGAAAATCGCCACATTTATCTGTCCTTCTAAGCCTGGCCGGAGCGCCGGTGTCTCTGCCAGAGACACTGAGTGATGCCTCCCACCAGAGCAGCGCCCCTCATTAAACCGGTTTACTGTCAGTGACAACAACACGAAGCGGTGGAATAAAGAATTGGCACGGACGTTACAATTTTTAGAAAAGAAATGTAAAAACACTTTCTTTCCTCTGCATCGGCGTGGCCGTGACCTGAGAGAGATGAAACCTGATGAGCTCTTTCATCGTGAATGCAGTGGGGCCTGGACTCTGATTGGACCCTCACATACTGGTTAATCAACCTGATTGCAAAGCCAGAGTCAGAGATGTGATTTCCTGTAGGATTTCAGTTACTGTAAATCAGGCGGTGCCAAAAAATGACATGCATGTTTCATTCAACACTAATACTAAAGAGGAACAGTTGATGACACGCACCAAAAGTCCGTCTGACTAAGATGACAAATGTCATTCTACATGAATGTGACCTGATCTCACTTGTTTTAGCAGCGTTTGCCGCCTGGATTTAAAAGTTTCAAAGGTAAACACTGCTCAGGGGTTTACCTAAAGAGACATAGTTTGATATGAATATTGTGTTATACCTTAGCGTGGGTCCTCCTGTCGTACCGGCAGCCTTGTTCATCTCCATTTTTAGATCACCCATCACACCTTTGGTCCACTTAGACAGGAAGTTTCACCCATTGTCTCGCTAGACTTCATCTGACGACATCTGCGTGGCTTACACTATTCTTATTCTTTTTATCATCTTTTTTTTTTTTCTTATCGCGTGTCGCGTGTTGTCATAAGACTGATCTGCGTATCTCTATGAGACTGTGGAGCATCTTGAGAGTGCATATAAAACATACTATCTTAATGACTTTGGCCTTTTTAAGACTTGACTCCACCGAAGTGAAGCGATAGATTTCCTCAGCTTAAGTGTGGCGAAAAGCAGGCAAACTGTTATTTATAACTTCAGCCTGTGCAGACGTCTGCTTAGCTAGAATAGTAGCATGATAGTAAAAACATCTGTGTGATGTGGAGGTTCTTGTTAGATACCATCGCATCGCTTTAGCCCAACAAAACCTTCCTGCACTTGGCACGCGAGAGGGATATGATGTCACAGGTCCAACGTGGGTATTAAATGAATTCTGAGAGAGCAATTATCCAGGCTTGACTTTGTCATTCACATACAGAGTTGACCCTGTCATTTTCACTTAACTCCAGCCGTGACCTGAAGCTTAACCATTTATATGGAGCCAAAAAACATTTGATTCAGAAAAAGTGTTTTGGATGAAGCGATACAGGAAGCCTTTGATCGGGGCAAGCGCGCATCGAGTTGTCATGGCAAAAGCTGAAAAGCTACCTATAATTTCATTTCAGTAGTCATGGAAAAGACCCCATATCCCACATGATCCAAGGCTCTAAGCCCCCTCACCGCCTGCTCATTCATTTCATTTTGCCCTGCACACCTAGAAAACCTTTTCTCTATGCAGGTTCTGCTGGCTACCAGTAAATGCCGCCGGTTTATTCATGGAGACAAGCGCGTTCCAGTTTCTAATGTGTGAACAGGCTTAACCCAGCCGGCCTACCAGAGGGAAATTTAGCCGAATAAAACCTTTTCCTTGGCGACACTTTGGTCCACTTTCACCAGATCAGTGCTCATTTCCATGGCAACACCATCATCCAGAATGAGCGCATTGGCAAAAAAAAATGAGCTCCGTTTCCCCAAATGACCAAAAATGATAAGCAAACCACAGTTAAGGAGGTCAGAGGTCAGCGCCTTCAAGCAGCTGACACCGTCACCATAGAGCGAGCAGCTAAAAGGAGGGGAGAAAATCAGCCGTCATTATGTCGTTAGTAATCATTTTGTGGTCGGCTCCATTTTTTTAATATTGTTGTGGGAAATTGTGTTTTCTTACAGCTCGTAAGGCTCAATGAGTCAGCTTTTGTCCACGTATGACTTGACATAAAAAATCCAAACAAAAGAATGACATTGTCAGTGTTTTCGTTATAATTCGGAATATAGCTCTGATTTTTTGGAGTGATAGGAGGCTCCGATTTTGTGTCGCGATACATCAGTCTGCAATACATCCACTTCCATTTAGCGTTAAAGAAGTCTTCAGATTGTCTTTCTAAAACCTGTAGATGAATACTAACTTGCAAGCGGAGCCGCTGGTTCTATCACTTGCAGCGCTGTGACGAGGTTCAGGCTCTCTGTCTGATGACAAAAGGCCAGAGGAGAGAGAGAGAGAGAGGCAGGCATGGAGCCCTGCCCCCCCCCCCTCCCTCCCTCCCTTCTTCGTTGAGCGAAGCGGGCAGAGAGCGGGTGTTGGAGAGGTGTGGGGGGTTGAATGGGACCAGCTAGTGACCTCAGGCAGAAAGAATGTCCCCGTTTGCTCAGTCGGCCCGCTCCCCTCGCAGCGCTCCACACAGTCATCAGCGCTGGGGCCTTTTGTGTTCACCTTCCAGACCCCAAACTCCAGAGCAGAGGCCACAGACGAGCACACAGCAACACCTCGCGGCTCCTGCCGCCGCGCCGCTCACTACAATCTCACCTGCAAGTTCAGCCTCTCCAAAGTCTGTTTGGAAAACGACAGAGTCCGAGTCGCTTCACATGGAGCTCTTCCTCAATCCTGCTTTTTTTTTTTTTTCCCCCTTCTTTGCACCACGCTACCAAAATGCTAATTGCTCTTCAGTCTCAAAGTCTTAAAAGTCTCACCTATTGTGTGGACAGCATTCCTCGGCTGCTCCAGCCATTTATGTGGGTGTTAATGTATTGCCATCTCCAAGCATTGTGACACCGCGTTTGTGTGCGAAATACAGCGATTGCATAAATTTTGGTGTTAAAAAGAGAAGGAGGGGGGAGGGGGGGGTGTCTGGATTCCCCATACTGGGACACCCATAAAATCAATGGTGGCAAGGGATGACAATTAAATCTGACTAATCCAGCAGATTTATGAGATCGGTGTGTTTCCTCTGCCAGGCCCGGGTGAAGTCATCGCGCTGCCAGAGAAACACTGCTGCTGTTAAATGAATTTGAATGGGCGAGCTGCAAGGGGTGCATGGCAGGGGGCTGCAGAAGCTCGTAGCAGAATTTCTTTATAGATTGGATTCAGACTTGGATTCTGATGAATGAAAGACTCACCCAGAGGAATTCGGCCTTCACACTCGGAGCTGAAAGCTCAGTACGCTGAACCTGGGCCTGCCGTGGTGTGGACATGTTCCTGTGGATGCACTTTGCAAGGCGTAGGACCGCCGCTATCAATTGTTTCCAGGATATTTCATCTTTCAAAATGTCAACAGACCGGCAAAGTGATGTCTTAAAGTTGTGACGAGTAAAGCAGCAAAGGTCTTGTATCTTGATGAATAACCAAAGTTTAATGGAGTTTCATGGATTATCATGACACATTTCGATATGCTAATCAAATAATTGTTTTAGCACTAGCATTCATGCCTGTGTCCCATAGTTGGGGACATCCTCCCTCCAGCCTGCTATTGTTGCTCTGTCTGTGAACGTCGCACAATGGCAGGGAAGAGCAGAGATTTCGGGGCGGGGGGGGGGAAGGTTTGGAAAACAGCCTGCTGTATTGATTGTGTATGGGTTGTGAATGGAATCCTGTTGGGATCGGCGGTCGAAGTAATTAAACAGGAAGGACGTCGCCCGCGATCAGCCAGCCATCTGCTCCGCACTGACCTGCTGTTGCTGTTGTTGTAAAGTGGAGAGATTAGAGGCATACAGCGCGATGCATTTTGACTTGGAGGGTCAGACGCTGGGGCAAGAAGTGCCGCGTTTGTCGAGATGTTTTCACTGTTTGCTTCTGAAAGCAGAAGGAAATCCAAATTAAACAGATTCACATGCTTTTATAGCAAGAACCAGCTGACCAGAACAGCAGGAGTCGATGTCTCTGACAGGCCATCAAGCTTTTCTTTAAAGACGATTATATGCTAAACAGAATATTGATATGAAGATGAATTAACATTAACATCATTTTAATAGTCAGTTAGAAAGCTCATGAGGTTGTTACCTGAGCTCAGATGCTAACTGGACAATTAGTTTGCTGAGTTTATGTAAATGTTGTAAAGAGAAGAAGATTTCGTACCGTTGGCTCTCGTCTCGTAACTCTCAGTTTTGCCATCGCCCTTTTGTGGAACAGTTCTGTTTTGACAGAAGAGGATGCAACGTAGCTAACTGAGCTTTGATACTTCCCTCTGTTTTGACCTCTTCGCCTCTCCGACCCATTAAAGTGCTGCATGATGAGGCCCATCTTACATACAACCTCAAGTCAAGCTCCACTGCAAACAGTGAAAATAAATTCTTTATGGACCTGGCCTGCTCTCACGATGCCTTCATGTTCTCTCAGGAATATTATAAATTACATTATTGTTATTCCTTTGGCTGTAAATGAAATGTGACAAAATCATTTCAGATCATAGAGGAAGGAGCTTGTAAATGGCTCCTGACATAAGTGACATGAATGTTGGCCTGCGGAGGCGGTGTCTGTGTACTTTTGGTATAGTACTGTTACTATACCTGAACATGTGGATTTATTTTGTCGGCTTTCTTTTCCAGGGCGGAGGCTGCGAGGGAAAGCGTTCTACAACGTCAATGGGAAGGTGTACTGTGAGGAGGATTTCTTGGTAAGTCACCTGCGTGTTCACAATCAGTGATTTTTGCCGGCCGCATCGTATCACCGCCTCGCGCGGGCGGAGCAGAGAATGAGGGATTAGGATCTCAGGCTACATTTTTCAAGCCTCCAGAGGAAACAGACATCGCGGCCACAATTAGTGAGTTTAGCACCACCCCTCCAGTTCACGCTAATTTCCCCCAAATTTCCCCAAGGAGCTCAATTACCCCCCGAGCTGCTCTCTGGCACTTACAGTCAAGAGTGGGAGGAGGACAGCTGCAGCTGCGGCTCCTGGTCCATCTGCTTCAGGTTAGCGGGGCAGAAGCTGGGCCCGCTCTCGCGATGCCTTCGCGTTCTGTCAGAAATATTGTAAAAGTCAACCAGGTGAAAGACATTGATGGTCGTTACCGCGGCTGCAAAGCGATGCTGTTATTGGGAACGTGTGACGAAAGCGATTTTGAAAGAAAGAGGAAGCAGCTTGCAAAGGGTTCCCGTGACATAAATGCTGAAAACTGTTTTAGAATCCGAACAGCCTCACAACACACGGCCTCATCTGATGTCAACACTTCCTGTTTATCGGCAGCTTCCTCTTAGTTAGTTGGAGCTGTTAGGAAATACTTCAATTCCTGTTTGGCACTTCACAATCACTGATGCTGGAGGTCAGGTGACGGGATGAGACTAATCTTCTGCCTCCCTCATACAGCCAAGGCTCGACAAGCCCGGCTCATCAGCCCCCCCGGGGGGTGTCTCGTGGAGGGGGGGTTGGGGAGATGTGGTGGCAGATGGTAGATCCTGAGTGTAAGGGCAGGGGGCAGCCTGCCCATCACCACCTCTCACCTTCACCTGGTAGCCATGCCCCCCCCCTCCCCTCCCCGAGTCATCAGGTCACGACCCTGAGGGGGTTGTGGGCCGCAGATGGTCACCTTCATTATCCGCCTGCGCTCGGGGTTTTGAGGGGAAAGAGTTATCGGTGTGACGCGGGGTGTTTTGTTTCACCCCACACCCAGTTGGTTCAGTGGAGATGCTCAGTGGCCAGCAAGCGCGCGACAGTTCCCAAATGCGAATGAATGAATACGATAAAGGGCCTCGCATCAAGACAACAGAACCCTTCTCCAGTGGATTGCATGCGCTAGATAAGGCGCCACAGGTCGCCACTGCCCGATGAACATGTCAGCTGAGAGACAAAAGGATCCTGAAAGAAACCCCTCTCGTGTTCGTTTAAAGAGTGCAGCAGCACCCTCTATGGATGAATCGCGGACTGAAGCGAGTTCATGCATCAGGTGTGAACCACGGCACGGCCCGTTCACTGCAGAGAAGAATAAAGCCCTGTGTCTCGTCTCGTCCACAGTACTCTGGTTTCCAGCAGACGGCCGAGAAGTGCTTCGTGTGCGGCCACCTCATCATGGAGATGGTAAGAGCTTCATCAGGCAGAACATGGGAAGCGAGGAGAGAATGCATGTGTAATATTCAAAATGTCTCCGTCTTCATGAGATATTATGTTGTCTGGGACACATAAAGCAAACTTACAGTGATATTGTGCAGATATAAAATCCCAGATTGCTATGTTAAAAGTTCAAGTTTCATAGTCTCCCAATCTTGTGCAGTCGACTCATAATATCACTTCAGCCTCTGAGTTTTTGTTTTCAGTATGTACTTTAAGAAACCTCCCAGATGATACAGCAAGTCTTACTGTTATCTTGTATTGTTTCGTGCGCGCGTGTGTGTGTGTGTGTGGGTGTCTAGATCCTCCAGGCGCTAGGCAAGTCCTACCATCCTGGCTGTTTCCGCTGCGTGGTGTGCAAAGAGGGACTAGATGGAGTGCCTTTCACCGTCGACGTTGAGAACAACATCTACTGTGTCAAAGACTACCACACGTAAGGAGGACGCGTCTCTCTCTGTTCTGCACACTGATAACATGTGATTACTGCATGACAGGAACATTTAAGGCATGTACTGGTGTCTCAGCCCGTGTACTTGCCACACTTGCTATTCTGAGTACAGTTCACACTGTCAGCTGTGGCAAAACGCAACGTAACGTGAGCACCCGGATCGTGCACAGTCAAAAAGTTGAGCGTTCAGCGCCCCTCTCAGTGGTCGCCATTTTGGCCAGGTAGCGGAAAGGGGAGGTGCCACCGCCGTCGTGGAAATAGCAGCAGCAGCTGAAGGGGTTGCGGTGGATGCCACAACGTACAAATGTAATACAATACATATTCTGGCAGTCAAGCGTTGGCGCTAACGCTCTGCCCGGTTGCGTCATCGTTTCCGGTTCGTGCACATCGGCTGTAGTCGCATTGAGACGACACAATATCGCACACAGTGTACTACACAGTCAGTGTAGTAACAGAAGTATCCAAACTGAGACACAGCGCCTGCTGTTCTGCGCAGTACTCTCCTAATGTTTATTCGACAAACCGTGCATTGTGTGGAAGTCGACTGATTTTAATATTTCTCTACCATGACAGGGTTTTTGCTCCCAAGTGTGCCTCCTGCAACCAGCCCATCCTCCCAGCACAGGTAAGGAGCATATCTGTATGCATACTGCTTCTAACGTAGCTTACATGTCTGCTAAAGTTTAATGTCCAAGAAATATGCTCTACTAAAAATCCAATCGAGATCAGCAAACAAGCCAGCAAGCAACACTTCCATCCATAAAGACACACGCCGGGCTAAAAACAAGACAAGAAAACACTTTAACAGACTTGATTTATAAAGATGCAAAGGTATTTATTTCTAAATGAATATGTAGCATTTTAAAAATGTCTATAGTTGAAACATTTATTAGTCACATTGGAAAAACAAATCTGCCATAAAACACCATTCTGTACACAAAGAGTGGAGCAGTGTGTGTGTGTGTTGTTTCGGGACATGTGGCAGCTGCAGGGATCAAACCTGAGACCTGCTGCTTATCGGACCATCACTTTAATGATGTAATGAGAAGGTCTTACTGTGTGTGTGTGTGTGTGTGTGTGTTTGTCCCACCAGGGCTCTGAGGAAACCATCCGGGTTGTCTCTATGGACAAGGACTACCATGTGGAGTGTTACCACTGTGAGGTGAGGCTAGCACTCTGCCCTCTCCCACACACACACACACACACACACACACACACACACACACACACACACGAGGTATGAGTAAGAGCAGTCTACCATGCATGTGATTTGACTAGAGTCAATTTAGCATCCCTGTATGTATGATTCAACCTTTCAGGCTGTTGTGAGGCAAGCGCACACAGCTCACACTCTCGAGCCGCACACACTCGACCGTGCACAGGCACACGTGCACGTCCGCCCAGGCCCACAGACACACTGAATCGTGGGACGAGACTAGACTGTTTTGTAGTGGCGAGTGTGAATCACCGCTGCAGTCTGTTGTGGAATGAATGAGACACACACACACACACACACGCAGACGGATAGCAGCCCAAGGTTACAGCTCAACACTGTGACTCATTGACAAAGCACATTCCTGTGTCGAGCTCTGAACTCAGCGGGGGACTTGTTGCTTAAACCAGACTTGTGAAATCTCACTCTTCCTACCACTCGACGCCACGAGATGGTTTGAAGTTCAAGTTTGAACATTAACATTTCATGGCGGCCTGCAGAGAGAGCAGATCAATCATGCATCGTGATAGGAGCAGGGAAGTGAAGGGACAGTTCAGTTCATGTTTGCCCCTCCAGCGCGTTCTCCAGGTTCTGCTCCGCGGTGCTCCCCTCCCGTCTCCGTCCGATACGCGCAGACTTTTCCTCCTCGTCGACACAAAAAGAGCACTGTACGCAACAAATACCCGAGACAAGTCAGGCACCCGTCTGCGAGAGGCGCTAAACCGGCTCCTTTCATGTTCAGGATTCCTTCTGGACATCTGAACTCGGAGGAGTTCCTGCGCGCCGCCTGCGAAGGGAAAATATTTCAGTCTCTTCTATCCGAGTCTCGTCTTCGGGCTCAGCACCCTCTTCACCGCGAGGGTCCAGTAAATCATCCACATGACTGAAAGCCACTGCGTTAATGCATCCGTCCGTCCTGCAACCTCAATGAACTCTCACTCGCTAACGAGACCCAACAACTTGCTGACTAATTACAGTTTTGTTTTGTTTTTGTCTTTTTGTCAAAATATCCCTCGATGTGACTGTTAAGAGTTAAATGTTTGAGGAAATGGGCTTATTTGCTTCCTGGCTGAGTTCAATAAGAAGGTCACACTCATATCTGTCTGTACAAATTCCTTGTATGTGAAAACCTACTTGGCAATAAACCTGTTTCTGACTGATTAAATAGAAGGCTAGCCAGTTTGCTTAGACTGGAAGCAGGGGGAAACAGCTAGCCTGACTCTGTAGAAAGTAACTAAATCTGCCTACCAGCTCTCCCCAAACTCTCCAGTTAACACGTTTTACACACACACACACATCTTTATTGATTATTTTCATGCTCACGTTCATCCGACTCTTTCAGGACTGTGGTCTCCAGCTGAATGACGAAGAGGGCCACCGCTGTTATCCACTGGAAGGCCACCTGCTCTGCCACGGCTGCCACATCCACCGGCTTCAGTCACAGGTGCCTGCCCACCTGCCCCCCAGCTACCCCCTGCACGTCACAGAGCTGTGAGTGTGGGGAGTGGGGTGGGCAACAACTAAGCCCTGCAATCCCAGATGATCCGAGACACCAGCAGCAGGGAGAAAAAAAAAAAGAAAAGGCCCGTCCTGCCTCCAGCAGTTCCAGGAAAGCCTCCGAGCTACTGCCTCTGCCCTCAACTGGACGGCTGGGCCGTGGACCAACACACAGTGCAGCTCCCACCACCAAGCCCTGCTGTCACATGATGGGGCTGGGGGGAAAAAAAGGGTCCCCCTCCTTCTCCATCTGTGGTCCTTTCCTCCTCCCTTCCCCTGGGGTGCCGAAACCCTGAAAGCCAACACGCCGGCTCACCCAGAGGCCCCCGGTGACGTCACACCTCCTGACCCCAGCACGTTCATCAAAGAGAGGGTTTTTGGATCGGAGGAACGCAACTCTCTCTCTCTCTCCCTGCTTCTCTATCTCTTCCCCTCCATGTTTTTCATTCCTGTGCTCTGACTGAAGTGGTTTACCGCAGTGGATCCACCGGTGCTGTCACGTCTAGAGAGTGCTGCTGATGTGGACGTCGGGAAGGCCAGAGAACAAGCCACTACATTCCAGTGCTGGCTGGACCGGACGAACCCCAGGGTGGGGATGCCGTGCCTTCAGAACGGGCTCTCTCTCTCTCTCTCTCTCTCTCTCTCTGTGTGCAGCTTCTAACACTGAATCGGAGTCCTGCTAAAGGCTATGCAAAGGACACCCAGCATTATGACACAGGGCTGTGAGAAAAACTATTGACTCATCGCTCCTCACCCAGCACCACCCTGAAATAACAGACACACCGTAGCACCACAAGCCCAGAGGACCGACTGACATTCCACGTAGAAGTCTTAGACGAGACCTCGAGAGATTCACAAGCAGTGTCTTAATTAATGATTATATTATGACAGAAAAAGAAAATTTTAGATGCACATAGATTGTCTTTTATATATGAATATATATTTTGCAGATGTTTTCCACATAAGATCATAGATGTAGATTCTCGTTTGTTTTGTTTTGTTTTTGTTTTTTTTGCTGCACTCGCGATAGATTCAGAGGTGAACAAACGCTGTCTGTCACGCAGTCTGAAGCTTCTGAAGATTTTGGGTCTGTTGTATCATTTCTCCTCCAGGACACAGAGCCTCTTCACGTCTGTCAGTGGGTCACAGATCCACAGGCTTTGTAGGAACAGACCTGGCTCAAATAGCATTTGCCCTCACTTGTTTTCTTCCACTTTGAGTACCAAATATTTAGTGCCTAAATCAAGTTTTTGGCTCCCAGTTGATCTCTTTTTAGGTCGCACATAGACTGACTTTTTTTGCATTTTAAATTTTACTGCCTTTGGTTAAATTCCAAACAGTGTATTTATTCTAAATATTAGTTACTAAGATTTAATCTTAGTCTATTTCAGCGGTGGACGAAATACATGTCGTCTGCTGACTTTAATGATTTTCTGAACGTGCAGAAGTCAAAGTCGTTTTCCGAACGTGGCAACCAGCCCGTCTGGTACGCGAAAGCGGAAGAGTCAAACAATTGCAAATACCTTTTGTTCCAGGTCTGCTCACGACAACATTTCCTGGTATGTTTCCCCAGACACTGTTTTTTTTTTTTTTTTGTCATATGAGCACTGAGTTCACAGTGCGTTACATGCCTTAAGACAGAACAGGTATGTGTGTGTGTGCGTGTGTGTGTGTGTGTCGCAGTCTGCTGTGTTTTGGGAGGACGTTCCTGAAAATTCGGAGCTGCTGGTCCCACCCGCATTTTTAGGGGAGTCCCCCCCCCCCCCCCTTTTCCCTCGCTGGTTGCGCGTTGCAGTGAGTGTTGTGCGTATGTGTACATATGCAAATCAGAAACTCGATGATACTGAGCTACGGTGGTGCTGAAAAATATCTCACCCCCTCCCCACTTGGTTATGTCATCATGGCGTCTCTCTCTCTTTCTTTATTTTTTTTTTTTTTGATTGGCACTTCCCCTGTAAGATATTTTAGGGAATTTCTGTTTTTGAGGAAAACTCTGCTGATTCTTGCACCGAGCAAAAATCTGAACTGCTGCACATAAAACCCCCCCAACTACATGTGCTTTTTTTTTTTTTTTTTTTTTTTTTTTTTTTCAAATATGAGCAAATTGTGTGTGTGTGTGTGTGTGTGTGTGTGTGTGTGTGTGTGTGTGTGTGTGTGTGTGTGTGTGTGTGTGTGTGTGTGTGTGTAAGTGTGCGTGTGCGTGTGTGTGTGGCAGGGCCATGGCACATGCACCTCACTGTGTTTGCAGGGCAGCGCAGCACAACGACCCCTGCTCTCTGTTATAACCCAGTGATGATTTTGACGGCCGCGTTCTTTCATCACGAACCTTCCTCCAGATGTTTGCGTCCAGTTCTTGGTGTTTGTTTGTTGAGTGGTGGGGGTGGTTTACGCATGTTCTAGTAGCTGATGCATCATCCTCTGACTGTAGCAAACTCCACCCCCATCCGACATTCAAACGAGAATAAAACAATCACCAATTATTACATGCAAACACTGACCCAGCTCTTATTCATACTGTATTACTGTACACGCAGGTTTGAATAAATACTACTGAATGTGTCAAACAGAGACTGAAGGCAGGGGTCACCGCAGGCAAGGCAGAACGTGTTTTCTGATGTAACCTGATGTGATGAGATTTATTCGAATGTAATAATGATGAGTGTTTGTCCTCCTCCCGGCTGTATATTTGTGAAAGCAGAAAAGAAAAGGACTGCATATGTGAGACATTTCCCTTGTCGTTTGATTAACCTCCAGTTTGTACAGGGGCTCTGGTCAATTAATGTGTGCCATACTTGAAGAATGAGGCATTTTGTTGTTGAACTACACAATATCAACCCCCTCAAGAAAAGCTGAACGAGATCAGAGTGTATCCCCCTTTTTAAAGATGTCTTTAATTCACATGTTTTAAAAGTACTACTTCAGTTTCTATTGCATAGCACACGTCTAGTTACCCTGTACATAAAGAAGAGGCTAGTTTTTTTATTTTTTATTTTTCTGTCAAAAATCACTTGGAAAAAGAAGACTTCCTCTTCTCCTACTGGTAGTTCCAACAAGCACATCTCGACACCTGTCACATATCTTTTGTATCGCTAAGTGTTTTGATTGCCTAGATGGTTCATAAAAAAAAAAAAAAAAAGGAAACTAGATCTATTTATCTAAACATGAAAAAAGTCTAAAGTTATTTAATGTATTAAAAATCGGGACGTATCATTTAACTGTAGATGACATAATCTGCTTTTTCAATAAAGTGGTTTTGTAGCTAACTGCAAAAAAAGGCTCTTTTTTTTTTCTTTCATCGTGTCCGTGTTAAATTTTTTTGTTAGATTTTATGCTCAGTTTATAGAACATATAATTAACAACTAATATTGTGTAAGTCTCCCTTACGCAGCCCCCTAAACAACAAACTGTGATTTGTGGTCTTTTTTATCAGAACCAGCATTAACAGTACAGACAGAGGCCAGCCTTTGGTCCCCACTCGCATCAACAGGACTCACGACACTGTCACCCGCCCAGTTCACCACTTTTCCTTCCTTGCACCGCTGCAGACCAGAAACACTTCACAAGATCTGCCGTCGCGGAGATGCTGACTCAGTCGTCTAGCCACCACAGCTTGGCGCTCAAGTCCTTACTTGAACATTTTTCCTGCTTCTAACGCATCAACTTTGAGGACAAAATGTTCGCCTGCTGCCTGCTATATTCCACCCACTGACAGGTGCCATGATAATGAGAATCAGTGTTCTTCACTTTAGCTGTCAGTGGTCTTAATGTTATGGCCGATCGGTGTATACAGAGTAATGATTGTTTTTCTTTTGCACATTGAAACTGAGCCAAAGCAAATCGTCAAAGTTTAGGGGTACAGACAGGAGCAACACATAGAGATGAGTCACGAACTGTCTGGTGCTGACCACATGGAAGCGGTTCTCTCATGGCAGCAGGCCTGTTTTGTTTTTTTTTACCACTGGACTTTAAACTTTAAGTTAAAGTTAAAGGCCTTCACCCGCTCTCATTGCACTCGTCTGCTTCCTAATATACTCATGCAGGCGTCACCGGATTATGGAAAGCTCGCTGTGGTCCGTTCAACATTTTGTAGTTTACTCTAGAGAATCCAGGTTTATTTATTTATATAGCGGTTATTGATAGCCAACAATCTCAAAAGGCTTCATATGCCCACATTATGAAACAATTAAAATATATATATAGAAAATAAAAACTACAATTACAACATCAGACCCCCAGTGGGAGCAACAAAAACTCCCACATATTATTAGCTACATTAAATATGTGCTCGGTTAGTTCAAAAAAACGCTGTGTAACTACATCCATGCACGCAACCTCGGAGCATTTCATGATGGACTGACGGTCAGATAATCTGAAGCCTGGAAAAGATACGATGATCAGAAACAGTTTATCCAAAAAAAATCTTAAGAATTATAAGAAAAACAAACAAACATGGATTTAAACATGATAGTATGAGAAGATGCAGAGCAGCCAGCGGAAACACAGTCACTGAGTCAGTTCCCTTGATACTGACCCTTTTAGTAAACTGATCCAACACATAAACATTCCTGGAAATATCACGCAGGCATAATAAACTGATACTGCAGGGATGACCACAGGCTGTTGAGCTTTACAAAAGTGCAAAAAAAAGTCTCAAGTCAACCATGAAATATATAAAGTAACTACACATTTAGAAGCACCAATATTGCGTTCCCTGTAACATCATGAATTACTTGGCATTATTAAACCAGATTTGTGCAGCTTAATTCAAATTATTTAAGTTGTCTGCCGTTATGTCCTAGGTTTTACAACTTGAGTAAAGCTGTTGGGGCTGTTGAGGAGACTGCACCCCCGCTGTGCTGTATTGTACAACATTTGGACTAATTGGAGCATAAAGTAGGCTGATGACAGGAATTCTCCTGCTAATGTCAAATATGAAAGTGTGAATTTTTCCTAAACTGAATAGAAGATGCCATTACATCATGTTTAGGGTTGATTAGAGAAGCTTTATTTCATATTCTTGAAGTGCGTTTATCAATTTAGTCATACTATAAATCGTTGAGACTAATTATTTGTCGTCCAAATGCCATCCGTTAGATAAACTTGGTCGCTAGGTAACCCAGAAAATGAATTGAGATCACATTATGTTTCTTCCTCGCCGAGGAAGCGGGCAGTTTGAAATGCTTCATAAAGCACTGAATAAGTAGCAGCGTGAAAACAGAAGACACAAAAGCAGGTACAGAGTTTCAGACACTCCTGGAGGACGTTTAATTAATTCTAGACTGAGGTGAAACGAAGTGAACAGAGTTGTTATTTCTCACCTATCAAAATCTCCACACCGGTGTTGATTTAAAGCAGCAGTGAGCTTGTGTCTGTAGGATAGGCTTGTTATCACACCTTTAAAACTGCATTCACTGATTTTTGACCACTTTGGTGCAGTGCAACAAGGCGTAAATCAATGACAACAGCCAGACGCTGAAGCTGGTGCATAGGTACTTTAAGTTGCACTACCACTGACTGGTTGCTGGCTCCAAATATAGAAATATTAATTCAATACATTTTTGTCACAGGTCATAAAGGTCAAAATTGTTGCTGATGTGCTAATGGTCATTTGGAAAATCCCCTGCTCCTGGACATACCATCATTTGGAGTCATGTTTCTGTCCAAATGATGAATCTAGGCTCAAAACATCTGACTCTGTAGCTGACTAAATGTGTCTTGCTGTGACTTGGCCGAAGGTGACGCTAATGACAGTGAACCGAAAGAGTAAAACAACAAGCTGAAAGGCTCTAAGATGAGAGTTCATTCTCTGTGAGTTTGTCACCAATTACTCCTTCACATTAACCACTGTTAATATAGAAATGTTGATTAAATCAACTTTAAATGTTAATTAATAATGCCTCTGCGTGAGGTGGGTTGTAAAGACTGAAAATACAGTCTTGCTTCATGCTTCAGGCAACGCTGCTGTCATCTCTCTCTGTAGATCCTGCTGGTGAGTGGGTGGATTTCAGTACAAGTAAGAAGTCCCTTTTTTTTTTTTACCGCTCGCTTGCTAAATTACTGCTGCCTGGCTCGATCCTCAAGTGGGTAAGAAATCAAGTCATCCTCTCTCCGCTCAGTTATGAGAAACACTTGCTTGAGAGACGGGCTCAGAGATGACTGTGTAACTTTCAGAAAGGAAGGGAAGGTGGATTTGAGGGACTCGTACAGTCCCTGCACCTGTACTGGGGGGACGAGACTTGAAGAAGAGAATTCAAAACATGAAAGCTCGGGATGTTTTAGTCTCAAATTTCAATGACAGTAGGTGCAGCTGTATTTGTAAGCCACTGATACACAGATACTTAGAGATATAGCTACATTTTGTGTGGGTGTACATAAAAGTGCTGTCTGCCCACTTACTGAGCTCTCCTGTTAGCTGAACAGTGGTGCTCAGTGTGAGGAGCTCTCTGGTGTTGGTTGTCAGCTCCATGAGTTGGGGCACAAAGCGCCCTTTATGTGTGTGAGGGTTCCACCCTGTGACTCAGGGAGCTGTGTGTGTGTGTGTGTATGTGTGTGTGTGTGTGTGTGCAGAGGTAGCAGAGCCCCAGGGGATCGGCTGTGAGGTGAGCTCTGTTACACGGCACAAAAGAACACCTTCCCTTTGGAGCACACAGGTCCCCCCACTGCCAGGAAATGAGTGAAAATATGCTCGCCACAGGATTACCTCATAGACTCTGAATCTTTGGTTACTGACACTTTGTCCCCTTCCTGTAACAAATAATTGTCTGATACCCTTTGCTTGACTTGTTGTTGTTTGTAGTGCCATTTTCAATCGAAAGTTTGCGTTACAGAAATATACATAGCAACAGCGATGCTCCAAACATGTAATTTCAACTCTTTTTCCAGGAAAAATCCTTAAATAAGATCATGTGTTTTCTGATAATTGGGGTCCAACCCCAATCAAACATCATTTACAGAAAATATTGGATGAGTGGTGAGTCACTTTACAAAACATAACTTAATGTGTGTTTAGGACAGTCCCTACAGTTCAAACCAGGCTGTCTGGGTTAAAGGATTTTCACTCAGCCCCGTGATATCTATGACTATCTGGAGATAGTTTCGGTTTTACAGTGTGTGCCAAGGTGAGATATTCATCTATGAAACTCAATACAATGGATGTGATTGGAATTTAGTGCTAAAATGCCATCTGAAACACTCAACACAAGTATGTCCCACAAGACACAGCATTCCAGTTATGCCTTTATTAGAGAGCTGATAGCCGACAGATTACAGGAAATGATTTAGCATAGCACACCTGTGACGCTGTCTGATTTGGAAGTATAAAAATGAATGCGTTCTTCATCCACCGCCTGGTACCTAAAATACACACAATGCAACATGACCTCCTGTTCTCTTGAAGATTTGGGCGTGTTGGGTGCTAGTAACAGCAACAGCAAACTCCGGGGTTGTGAAGTGAAGCCAGTGCAAAAGTGCAAACAATTGCAGTTCCTCGAACGGCCACTTGAAGCTGGCTACAGAAAAAATCTCCATAAGTCCCCATATTAAAATGTCTTAATGACTTCAACGATACAACTTCATAGCAGAAATACACGTTTGCAGCCTGGTACAAAAAAAGAAAAAGTTTTGGTCTCTGTAGCTAATTTCCCCGTTCATGACAACTGTACTGCATCTGATTATTATTTTTTTTAAACAACCCTTTCAAATTATATTAAGGCTTAAAGTTGTTACTGTCACTGTCTATACTGTGGTAGCAGCTAATGCTGCTTGTTTCAAGTACAGCAGCAGACTACACATCATTTAATTTTTAAACTTGTAGTCTTTTTTCCCCCCATAGGGGCTGACTCAAGTAACATCATCTGAGACGATTTGGAGGCTCAAAGTGAATATGAACAGGAGAACATAGGAGTTCAGTTTAATTCACATACCAGATGATAAAATGAAGCCAACTCAGAAGTGTCAACAACTGCAGTTGTTTACCTAAGGCTGGCTACGAAACGCTCCATAATCATAATATTACAATTTCCAACTTCAGCCTGGAAATTCACGATTCACGATAACTGTACTCACATTTAAAAAAAAAAAAAAATCTCACCTGTTCAAATTCTATTAAGGCTTAAAGTTATGCATAATTAAGAGGATATCAAGCTCGACATCTTCAGAGACCTATAAGTAACGCCACAGAGACTATGTCCATGTTTTACACAGTCCATGTGTGAGGTCCTTTATTGTGTTGGGCCTCCGTGATGCCTGTCTGAAAAGCCTGGAAAATAAAATTGAAGCTGTCTGCATGGTTAGATGGCGTTTCTTCTGCCTGTGAGTGAACTGGCCCGTTAAAGGTGCAGTGTGTAACATTAAGGAGGCTCGAAATGGCATAAATGAAAATATAATGAGCATCTTTTTCACTGATGTATAGTCGCTTGAAAATAAGAATCATTGTGCATTCATTACCTCAGAATGAGCCTTTCATCTTCAGGCTAAACTATACTATTTTTGTCTGCCTCTTGTGAGTTTCCCAACTTTATGGAAATGCAAAATTCAATCAACAGAGTGCAACCCTAACACAAAAAGTTGCTGAACTGAAGCTGCGTCAAACCAGCTGTTGTTCAGTCATCCAGTGATTAAAGAGTGATTCGTTTGTTAAGAAGACTAAACAGCCTGCTCTATTGCTCTTAGATTTTCTTTATTCACCAGGTCTCAACTTAGCCCTCTCTACGAATCAGCCTTAAAAAGCTGCCAAGGTCAATTCCTCCTGCCTCCTCCTGCCGACGACAAAAGCACACAGTCATGCCTGCTTGGCACCAAATATGTCATCGCAATCAGGAGCAGCCTTGATGCAAAAAATGTGAGATAGTGACTGTCACTGTCACTGTGAACACGGCGATATGCTCTATCAGCAGCAGACCAACAGAGTCTGAAATCAGCGTGGGAGTTTTTTTTTTGTTTTTTTTTAATCTCTCACATTGTGATACTGAATAAGAGCCAGATGTCGGTCAGAATATCTGTATCTGTGTGGATTCGGCAGAGGCAGTGAACAGACAGACAAAAAAATCTTACAATGTGCACACAGTATTCAAAAGACCACGCAGATAACAAGATAACTGACCTAGAGGTGTCCCAGGAGGACAAACAAGCCCATCTGTCTGGTAGTTTGGCAGAGATGAACTGCCAAAAGAAACCGCTGACTGTTCTGTGAGGTCGGAGACATTTTCAGAGAAATTATTCAAATATGGAACAAATGTGGATGCAACTCTTTTCGTGTGATATTTTATGCCAAAACATTAAAATGTTGCCTTTTTCACACCTAAGAATATTTTGAAAGAGGGGTGAGAAGTGCTTCGTCAGATGGTCACATAGATGTGCAAAAACATGGGAACTATAAACTTAAATCATTTTTTTTTTGAAGGCAAAGGGTGTTGTGTATTCAATGTGGACCCCACAGCAGCATTTAAAGAAGAAGACACTTTTTTTTTTTTTTTTAGGAGGAGACATGGAGCCTGAGCAACAAGAGGTCAGCTGGAGCCCCCTTTATAGTCCCATGGGACCGCTGCTGGCTTCCTATGCTGCAGCATGACGAGCTCTGCCCACATACTAAAGTTAATCTTTATATAACTCTAGTAGTCGTGGGAAAAATGAAGTTGTGCTTGACTTGATGGCTATTTTTTTTTCTGTTGAAGCCTGCAGGATTTCTGTGTCACTGCTGTCAATGGCAGCCTCAGACTACAGACTGGGAACTTACTTTGGATGGGATCGGGGGGGGGGGGGGTTAGTCATGTGTTTGCAGGACTAATGTTTAGCCCAAGAGAATATGTTCCCTGAAGGTTCCTGGGAGGGGAGGATAGTTGAATTCATGCACATTAAAAGCATTCCAGTGAAGTTCAAGCAAGAGTTAAAACTGGCCACGGACCTGCAGGCCTCTCTTCTCCTCTGAGGCCGAATTTCCGAGCTTGTTTACATGCAAGGATGCTGACCCTCAAACTGCTTCCAGCACTGTGGCTCATGATGAATACAAATGATATGTATGAGTTGAGAACCTGCCTCTCAGAAGACGTTTAATCGAGAGAGCTCGGCGGTACAGGTTAGTCATTTCGGAAGAATCCTAAAAAGCACGGCATCAACCCTGCGTCTGACACAGCCATGAACTTGGGACAGCACAGACGAATGTGGCATGGGGGGGTGACGTCGCCATGGCAACAACTGCACAGGGGCAGGTTGCGACCCTGACCGAGCCAGGGGGGCAGCTCTTCAACGGGCCCAGGAGGAAAAAAAAAATGACTGACAGGCACAACCAATAAAGCATGAAGTGGAATGTGAGTGTATGCAGCCGACCATTGTTCAACAAACATCTCAGGAACGCACGCAGAACCTTTTTCATTTTTTTTTTCATGCTGCTATTTGATTCTGCTCTCAGATTAACTAAGCTTCAGCCTAATCACTTGTTTCCTCGTGTCGACTTGCTGCTTGTTTATATCCATCTATTGCACCTGCCATAAATATTCTGGAGCAGTCATGGCTCAGCAGGCAGCTGTAAGTGTGTATTCATGACTCAGCTGACAATTATAGAGGAGTTACAACCAGAAACTGTGACTGTGACAATCAAAAACACACCATTTCCTGTATATTAGTAACCGAAGAGCATCCTACAAATGATTTGCAACATCCTAAAAATGACAGTGAGGAGGGTTTTTCTATCCTCAGTCAAACTCACTTACTTCTGTATCTTGTTTCAGAGCCAGAGATAAAAAGGACAAGTTAGATTTGAAGTAAAGTATTGTTGCCTGGCAACAGCATTGAAAACCCAGCAGTGTCTGGGGGTCTAGGATTTTTCTTTCTTTTTTGTTTTTTTGCTCAAAACTTTCTGTTTGTCCTCATACACACTCTCTAATTGCACCCAGCAGTGAATACGAGGAGAAGGAAACAGAAAAATATGTTTTTTCTGTTTGCTTTGCTGTTTGTATGCTTTATGTTTTGTGCTTTGCGGCTAATAGCATCGTGTATTATGTGAGACTGTGACTCTCATGCCCTTATTATATGTGATTTTATGTTTGAAGGAGAAAGTTCTCAGGCACATTTTGGCACATGGCACTGAAACATTAAGTAAATGAAGTTTAATGATGTTGAGATATGGTGCCAGTGAGGGCTGGCCTGCAGTCCAGATGCTGTTTAGTCCAGCTGTTTGTTTTTTCTCTCTCTCTAAATGGATGCTGTGGAGTCTGGGGATTTGTGGGGAGGAACAGTGCAGATGCACTGACCTCTGACCCTTTGTTCCACTGAATAAATGGTAGATTACTGGGTGCCTGATTTGCTCCCGGTAAATAAATCTGGCTCGCTGATGCCATCTAGTGATGTGCTCCTTGCACAAGCCTTTGCGGGTTAAGAGATTATTACAACAGGCGTACGCAAAACAGCCGCTGTGCTTGTGTCTGTTCCTTCTACATTAGACGTAGTAGGTGTAAAGATATTTATTCCAGAAACTTGTGACAGTGGAGAGACAATGAGAACACATTTGCCTCTGTCTTCCACAACACTCTAATACAAAAAGCTTTCTCCCTTCACAGTCGTGAACGAACTAACATAGAAAAGACAGCAGTGTAGACAGTCACGAAATTCATAATGAGAGTACAAACATACAGAGTGCTTCAGCTCGACTGCGTGGGAGTGACCAGCTGCCTTTGCGAGTCTCCTGTCCATGCAGCTCATGAGCTGATTCGATTAGTAATGATGTGGTAGTAAAGTGGAAGTTGTTTCGGGGGTGACTCGACTCAGGCGAAGTTTTTCTTGAGGAAGTTGATGAGTCCGTTGGTGGAGGAGTCGTGGGAGTGGACCTCAGAGGTATCCTTGAGCTCAGGCTCGATCTTCTTTGCGAGCTGTTTGCCCAGTTCAACTCTAAAAACGCAGAGGGAGAAGACAGTCAACATTATGGAGTCACGCAGTCATTATCCCCTTTTATTTTATTTAAAATCATCATCGTTACACAACATCGCAATATATTCTGTACCTGTCTGTTGCAACTCTTCACTCAAGCTACACTGAGTGAAATATTCAAAGCCAATCCTTCATGTTTTATGGCTGCACCATGCCATCAGATGGAAATATTCTAGATCATTTTACTCACATTTCTCCCAGATCCAGTCTGAAATATTTAGCATTTTTTTGGCTATAACTCTGCTATAATTTGAAATAGAGTTCAGCAGGTTTTAATAAATCTTGGCTGAGCAGCATATGAGTATGTAATGATGACAGGCATGCTCAATAAAACCAACTCTGTCAACTCTGTGTGTATATATATATATATATGTCTATAAAAAACTGTCTTACCCCCACTGGTCAAAACTGTTGATCTCCCACATTACACCCTGGATGAAGATCTTGTGCTCATACATCGCTGAAAAGCAAGACAGAATAATTATACTATACTATAATTATAATGCTAATATGATAGCGATTAAGTCTTTCATTAAATTGGATTTCAGAGAGGAAAGGAGGAGTACATAACATAACGTGTTTGGCTACAAAGAGACCAGCTGTTACTATGCAACAGTGTGCAGCATCCTCACTGAATCCTCGTCTGTAATTTATGCCATTTAGTCTGTTTTGGGGATCATGTACATGCATACTGTGCCGACTATCTAACGATGCATAAGGTTCATCTCACAGTCTAGTTTATAGTCAGATCAGTTGTTACTGTGGAGTGTAGGGCAATGCAACTCAGAGAGATATGGACACATTGCAGCAAAAATGATCTGATAATGTCTGTTTGAAAAAGTGAGTGAGTTAAAGGTTCAATGGCCAGTAAGCAGTCGGGAAAAAGTGTTTTTAATGCAACATGAACAAATTGTCAACATTAAAGTCATTATGTGATAACAGGGGCATAAATATTGTATCAGTGTGTGTGTATTAGTTTGTGTTTGTGTATATAAAATGTGTATGCAACTATTATTATGTATAACTGACTGTGTGCAGGTATTTAAAATCATATGTATATGTATTATATCTGCTACACAGTATCCATAATTGTGACTTTAATGAACTCTTGGGAAATAGATCCAAATAAACAAAATAGCAGTTTTGTTTTGTATATTATTGACTGTGAGTCACGCTCACCTATGAGTGATCCAAGTGTGAACGGGGTCAGTTTCTTGAAGATGATTGAGTTGGTTGGCCTGTTTCCTTGGAATACCTGAGTTAAACAACAAGAACGATTTAAAGACCACTTTGTGCATGCCATCCATCGCAATAAGGTTTAGATAGCTGTGTGTACTCATGGTCACTGGGGGGCGCTACCTCCTATGCTCTCAGTGCTTACTGTAGTCTGCTGTTAGCAGGTCTTTGTGTCAAGCTTGATTTATTGTGTAAAAGCAACATGAGGTGACTGCCTCTCCACAAACTGAGGTGGTTGAAGTTTTTTTGTTATTGTTATGAGAGCTGCAGTCTTTATTTCCACTTACTTTGTGCGGCAGGATTTTCTCCAGAGCCTCTCCACTCAGGCCAGTGGCCTCCAGCTCCTTTCTGGCCTCCTCTGTAGTCTTACCCTTCATCAGAGCTTCTGTCTGGGCCAGGAAGTTAGCCAGCAGGATCTACAGCCACATCAAACACACACACACACCTTCAGATACAGAGCAGTGCAGTGTATGTTATCCAGTCTGGTGAGCCACTTGTTGCCGTCTGTGTTGTGCTCTAATATGGTTGACATTTTGCCCTTCAGACGTGCAAAATTACCTTTTTTATAGCGATAAAGTGTGAATATTATTGAGTTTTTCCATATATCTGCTTAAAGATACATATTCAATTACACCTGTCAGCAAAAGGTTGTCATGCTTAGAGCTCTGTGGGAGCCTGATCACCAATCTTGGAGCTCATAGAGGTTTAGTGTCTTACTTCAGCTGCCTCTTGTGGCAGAAGAATATGTGACCTTTAAGGATGATCTCCCAAAATATGTAATACTCATATTTTGCAGGCAATTAATACGCACTAACTCCACTCCGCTGTAGTTAGCTACAGCTAATAGTAGCTTAGATCACTGTTTCACAAGAAGATGTTTTGTAGTCATTGAGCTAAATAATTGTAATAAAACTGTAAAATAAAATCTAGGGTTCCAGCAGTAGTTGAAACCTCCCTACAACAAGGCAACAAAATGCATCAAGAGGGTATACATTAAAGGAGGTGGGGAACTTAATAATGCACTGCTTTAGATGAATAATTATTCTAACAGAGTCATACCTTGTGGTGCAGGTTGTCTCTAATGGGATGCTGTGTCTGAGCTGGGATCAGGAAGTCAGAAGGCACCATGCGTGTTCCTGAGTCGGACACAGTCGACATTACCAGCTAGCTCTGCTACCACTAACACTAACACCGAATCATTTATATGTTGCAGTGATTGAATGATGATCTTTGGCAGTGTTACCTTGATGGATGAGCTGGTAGAAGGCATGCTGTCCATTGGTTCCTGGCTCTCCCCACACTATTGGCCCAGTGTGGTAGTTTACACGTGCTCCATGATTGGTGATGTACTTCCCATTGGACTCCATGTCACCCTAGATAACAAACACTTATCAAAACTGTCACATGCATTAAAATCTCTCTGATGTGTGCAGACAATTACCGCAGACATATTGTTACGCTTTGCTCTGTCAGTTTGTGTTCATGTCATCCATGCAAGATCAGAGTGATT
The DNA here is from genome assembly GCA_014281875.1 of Nibea albiflora. Classification (NCBI taxonomy): domain Eukaryota; kingdom Metazoa; phylum Chordata; class Actinopteri; family Sciaenidae; genus Nibea; species Nibea albiflora. Next base: position 13,507,399 of record CM024795.1, on the reverse strand, counting down.
TTATCCACAATCATTCTCTCTTTAGTCATGCTGAATGATATTGCCCGAGGAACCTCAGCTAGTTAATTAAAAATCATCTTTTAAACCAATCTCCTTCTCTTGGATGTTCTCGCAGGAACCTTTGAGGCTGACCTGCTGGAAGTAGGCAGTGAAGCGGTGCATGTACTGGTCATAGGGCAGCATGGCGTGGGTCTCAGCGTGGAAGAAGTTGATGTACCAGATGCCCAGCAGAGCCAGCAAGACGGGAGCGTTCTTTTCCAGAGGGGCGGTGCGGAAGTGGTTGTCCTACAGCAAATGATGGGATGCTAATTTACATTTTTACATTTACATTACTGTGTCTTCTCAGTAGGAAGGCATATATGAATAGTCATTCTACATGAGAAAAGTGGAGAATGGAAGGTGTTGGAGTTGTGCCTACCATCCAGTGAGCTCCTGAAAGAAGCTTTTCAAAGTTGTCGAAGCCTGATGAGGAGAAGAGAAAGAAGAGAAACAGAGAAGTTAACTGATGAATGGATGAATCCTTACTTTTCCACTAGCACCACCACCATGAGGTTCATTTTTGGGGTTTTGAGTTGAATTACTGCTTGGATTTCTAGGACATTTGGTACACACTTTAATGTCCCTTCAAGATGAATTGAAATAACTTGGCCCCTTGACTAATCAAGTGCCACCATCTGGTCTTAATTTCTGTGTCCAGCAATTAGCTTATGATTAAATAGCGGAAAAACTGTTGACAAAAAGGGATGATGTGTCTAAATATGACTGGGAGGAGTTGAATATACATAAATGTCAGATTCAAAGCAAAGTAAAATACGTGTTTTCATTTTACATACCAATATGCAGGGCAATGGCCATTCCAATTGCAGACCACAAAGAGAAACGACCACCAACCCACTAAAAGAAAAAAAATAAACAAAAACTGAAAATATATCTCTGCTTTATACCAAAGTCTTTTGTAAAAATGTGGGTTTCAAAGAAGAAGAAGAAGCTTTGCATACAACAGTAGGTGCTGGTTCACTTCATCATTCATCTTGTGATCTTTTGAAGGCCATGTCAAGTTTTGACTCTCTCTTAGAAACAGAAAAACTGTATAGTCTATACATGTAATGAGTCTTTATCACTGGCAGGCGTTTTTTCTGTGACATAAAGGGCATATTATAGTTGTTACCCTTTAAATACCAACAATGTAACTAAATGCAGCTTCCTGACCTTTGATGCAACCCAGCCTTTACAGTAACCTCTCCACGAGAGAAGGTCGCTACCAATAATAACTGAGTCTGAAGAGAGAGGCTTCTGATTACCCAACAGCTGCTGGCCAGAGCGTCCGTCCCACCTACTTCACAGGTCAAAAGTCTAGCTTATTTATAGCTGCTGCCTACGGCCCCCCATCACAGTCTGTGGATGAAGACAGGACCTGCTGCACGCAGTCTGCTTTAAGCATTAAAGAGCACTCACATCCCAGAACTCAAACATGTTCTCCGTGTCGATGCCGAAGTCCTTGACTTTGGGCTGAGGGGGAGACGGAGAAAAGTAGACAGTTAGGATCAGATGTCTGGACAGAGGAAGGAGGATTGACCCCGTAAATAGACTTCTGTGACTTACTGCATTTGTGGAAAGGGCTACAAAGTGCTTGGCAACAGCAGCTTTCTGTAGGAACATAGAGAAGATATGACTGACGGGTATCAGCAAGTCAACCTGAAAAATGCTGTTGTTGTTTGAGGTGGCTGCATTACTTACATCTTTGGCGTGCTCAAGGAACCATGCTTTGGCCGACTCAGCGTTGGTTATGGTCTCTTGGGTGGTGAATGTCTTTGAATGGAGAATTAGATAGATAAAACACACAATTAGCCAAGTATTAATATAAATATATATACACAGATGTGCATGCAAATAATGAACTAGAGGGTTACAAAATGACACATCAGCAGAGACAAGAAAAATGGAGAATCTCGTCGCCTGCGTCCAAAGACATTTCCCACTAAATATGACTGTTAGAATAACTGTTGCCAATCAGCAAAGCTGTTGCTGTTCTTGACACATCACTTGTGCCAAAGCTGGAAAGCTGCTCAGAGACATTCAGATGTGAATGTCAAGTGACATAACGTTGGCTGCCTGGAAAGAGCATCTCTGAGATTAATCTGTCTGAAGGAAAGCTGAGTTTACAACTTGTCCTTCCATGACAGGTTTTATACAAACCGTGTAAACATAAATATGAATTAGAAAGCACATTTTCTTCAGAGATAAAAAGTTAATCTGGTGCTAGCTACCTTGGAGGCGATGATGAAGAGGGTCGTTTCAGCATTCAGCTGTGCCAGGGTTTTGGCAATGTGCGTTCCATCAATATTTGATACAAACCACACACGCGGTCCACCCTTTGAGTAAGGCTTCAGGGCCTCTGTCACCATCAAGGGGCCCTGCAATTCAAATCAGTTCAAGTTCAAATTCAGATAATACAGTCTATGTATCGATATTTTCCATATATTGCACTCACAAGGTCAGATCCTCCGATGCCAACATTGACAACGTCGGTCATGGCCTTTCCTGTGTAGCCCTTCCACTCGCCGCTGCGAACTTTCTGCAACAGATGCAACAATACTGATCACTGCATCAAACCACCAGGAGCAGGAGTGCTAAACTCATACCATGAAATAGGCGCCAGATAATAACTCCAGAGATTTTGCATCTTTCTGCTGGTACATTTGACTCACATGACAGAAGCCCTTCATCTTCTCAAGAACTTTGTTGACATCTGGCATCACATCCTTGCCCTCAACCATGATGGGAGTGTTGGAGCGGTTCCTCAGAGCCACGTGGAGCACAGCACGACCCTTCATTTCCACATCACCAAGGAACAGAACACACACTTACACTCAGTACTGTGCCACTGATTCTTTACTGTTGGCAGCTTATACTGTTGCCATAGAAGAGGTTAAAGATTATCCAGCTGTTGAACTCACAGCAGAGTTTAATATTCATTCTTAAAGCCAAAAACAGGTTTGTGTGGTGTTTCAACCAACCTGGGTAAATGTCAAGAGGTAAACACTGCCAAAAGTCAAGTTACAGCTAACATGTGGTCAACAATGAGTACCTCAGTGAAGTTGATCTTCTCTCCAGTGAACATCTTCTCTCTGGCAGCTTCGATTCCTCTTGACTTGGCCTGAAGAAGACAATATGTTTTAAGAAATTATATGGTATATTGCGGATATTAATCAAACTGATGGCCAATCCCTTTGATCATTCAGCTTGTTTACATACATACATATATAGATACATATATAAAGCATATTTTGTTGAAAGATGAAGCCTGATTCATCACCCACTTGCAGCTTGCAGTAAGGACCGATGGGCTTTCCAACTTACAGCTGCCTGTATCAGCTCTGATCAAATTGTATTAACACTGAGCTAAAAAGCAAATCAAGATTTAGTGCTTAAAAGGCCGCAAATAATCAAGACGGAAATGAATTTACCAGATCAACTAACATCTTCATGACCTCATCAGTGATGAGATTCTTGGAATAATCCAGAAGAATGTCTCCATCCTCAGTTTTCAGTGTTAAACTGTCCAAACACAAGAACGCAACAGCTTGTGACATTTAATAACATCAACATAATATAACAAACAGTATTATTCTGTGGGCAAGTGGTGCTTCGACATCTGTGTTCAATGTTATGTAAAAAAAAGCCACACAGTTGTATAGGAGGAATGACTCAGGGCATGTGATCATACTAATATTACAGCTTATTTACATGCATATAAAATACCTCATCCTGCTCAGCCAGTAAAAATAGTTTTGGATGGATGTATACCTGAGCTTGTTGAATCTCTCCTTGTCAGCCTCAAACATATGCCTCATGTTGAGGTTCAGTGCGTGGGCTGTGTACCAGTCCTGCAGCTTTTGGAAGTTGGGGTCCTGTGTGAGTCCCATGATGTCTAGAGAGGCTTGCTGTGCTCCACTGTACTCAACTAGCCTGGCTGAGTGCGAGTGAAAGGGTCAGAGGGAAGGCTTTTTGAAGGACGTTCAGCCCGGATCCACACTTTGCCCCTCCTACAAGTGACACACCATATCATAACTGCACGGGGTTACAGCGCATGTTGGCAGGGGGGGTGTTATCAGTACAGCAACACAGTGGCGTAGAGTTCATTGTCCTGCTCATATTACTGTACAGTATTGCATTTCATACTGCTGTTTCACACATTGTAGATCCTTCTGAAATACACACATAAGCTGTCTACATTATGAATAGTATTTGCAGAATTAATTGAGGAATCACTTACATGTATATCATATAACTAGATATATTAACATGCAGAGAAGATAATATGCTAACATGTTGTTTATTTATATATTTTTGTGCTGCACTATACATTGTGTTATAATTTTGTATTTTATTTTGCATGATCATAAAACTATGTTTTCTGTGTTTTTACTTTGACTCAATAAAAACAATGTTAAACAGGTTTTGTGTGCACACAACAGTATCATTAAAGCCTCCCTCAAGTTCAGTTCTCGCTTAACAAAAATGTGATTATTCATTATTTTCACCTTAAGAGTCAAACTATTAAAACACTGTCTTTAGCTCAGAATAACTCAAAATACCAAATATTGTATGTTTTTGTATTTGGGCTCAAGTCTCATCCTCTCCTCCATAAAAGAGCATCAGCATTTATACAATAACCTTTTTCAATGATTATTATCAACTATCTGTGTCTTGTGATCTAGTCAAACAGACAAAGGGTAAGAAGAACAATATGCATTAGACATCAAAGTTTTACAGACTTTTATCCTATAAATAAATAGAAATAAACTCAACAAAAAGCCAGACAGCAGAAACAGAAAATACATGCATGCATTGAAGCATGCTGTATATTTTTAGATTTTATGCACAGTACATAGAAATCTATGTAAAGTGACATAATGAAATGTTCAAGTACCTAATGACGATATCTAAACATAAAAGCTGAAACCCTTTTCAAAAGGAAGCTCGGGTTGTTGCTTTTAACTGTATCCTAGTCTCTACAGAGTGGAATTAATCATCTTTTTAAGAATGAAGGACAAACATGGTGCCGCTCACATCCATTGACTGATGTGTTCAACAGCAATTTGTGGACCTAAACGCCCCCAAGTGACCGTCTTTAAAAGTATGGAGTACAGGATGTAATATTCCTTATCAAACATTAGAGGGCGAGAAAAGCTCAGTCTATAGTTTGAACAAATTCTTCTTTATTTTGTGAATAGTTAGAAAACATTAACAAATCAAGTTGACCAAAGGTGGGCATCATAAAGAGAGTATGTGAATGATATAAATATTAAACATATTGCCAGTGTAAGCCGCTGATGTATGTCAGAAGGATTTACAGTGAGTGCAACAGTAGAACTCCCCACATCAGCAGCTTAACAATCATAACAGCAAATAGCATAGTCTGTTTTTGTTTTTGTTTTGCTATTCCCGAATTCTGAAAATTAGTGGACTTCTAAAAATATTTAGTTACACAATTTTATTTTCAGTATATTTGTCATTTTGTCCGTTTTTGTTTGGGGGAAAATGTGAATATTACTCACATCACTACATACTGTTTAAATGTGTTTGTGTGGTGTGGTGGTTATGGCCATCTTAATTTAGAAATGATCAGTTTAATTTCAAAATAAAAGAGGAACGGCGGCATTAAACGAAACATTGCAAAAATGATAAAGATTAGCCAATTAAACGGAACATTATAGCTTAATATCCAATCCTTTAATGGCATTAAATACTTAATTGGTGCCCTGTTGTTTTATCTCTCCTTTTTAAATCATGTTAAATGTGTCATATGTGAAAAAAACTATCTACACTATAATGTAATCGTAATCGTTGTGTTTTAGCATCCTTATTTCCCCTGATATCACACCAAACATTCACAGTAAAAATATGTTTTGAACTTCAAGTTCCACTTGAATAAACATGCTGTTTTACTATTTTAATCCTATGAATCCCCTTTATGATACAAGATCACAGAAAGATAGATATATAGAAATCTATCATCTATCAGCATTGTACAATGTACCTTTGTATATTTGGAAAATAAAATAAAAGTGAACACATTATTTTAAAAATCGCGTTTAAAACCGCCTGTGATTTTACTCGTTAACACGAGGTCTTATTGTGAAAGTCTCACCGGAGGTGTGCGTCTGTATTGCCGCGGCCTTGACGCTGCTCACACACAGACAGGGGATTCGCTGTCAAGAGGGTGGATGCCTAGAGCTGGTGAGCGATGTGGTGATTAACTTAACGTTTACTAACATTTATCCTGTGTTTTGCTCAAGCTGTTTGGTTGCCCCCGGGTTACGGTGGAACTGACTCCTTTTGGCCCGCGTTGGGGCACCGCCGGGCCGCTTACATTAGCTTGTGCTCCCCTCACAGCCGCTTACAATCGTGTCGCAGAGAGCTAGCTGGGCAGCTAACGTTAGCTCGGTTTAGCTATGATGCTAGCCTGCTCAGAATCGATGCACCCATTATCGGACGCACCTCACTCTGACATGCTTATCTCCGTTTAACCTTCGTAACCGCGGTCTTACACCGCATAAACAGTCGGGCAAAGGTTTTAGAGTGTGTTTCAAACGCCCGTGAGGTTTCTGTACGGATACACGCTCATATTTTTGGTACACAAACGCAAGTTGATGTCTGCTGATGAAGCGCATCGGTTTAGGTTGGCGAAGGAGGAGCGATTGGCGGTATCGGCTATTTGTGTTTTCATTGCCACTGACTTGTGTCTGTGTGCGATGCTTCACGTCTGATCCATATCTTGACAACAGATAGCCGTGGCGATGCAGGTAAGACAGAAAAAAAACAGGGTTGTGAGCTATGAGCGTTTAGCAGCGAGCTGGTTTGACTGCATGTCCGATAACGGACCTGGGCGTTCTTGGTTTGCAAGTTACGCGCTGCAGTCGGTAGTCGCCCGCCGCACACAAAAAACAGGAATGTAGGTTAACATAACATTAGACAAACGGGCGACAAAGGCGTGATTTACAGCTCGTGTGGCGGCCGGGCTCATTTCCGCGGTCGAATATGGACTGACAATGCGGATAAGCTTCGTGGAAAGTGCACTAGCTTGCCGAGCTAACAGGCGAGTGTCTGGTTCTGTGCGGCCAGTTGGCGAGTGTCAGAGTCGGGAATGCAGCGGACCCGGGGCGGCGGGGAGGAGGAGGAGGAGGGGGGGTGGTGGTTGGGGGTTACCGGGGATCCGCCGCCTTGTGTACGCCTTCGTGTCACTCGCTTTCCCCTAACGTTTGGTGCGAGTGGATGCACTGATGCCGCGGGAGGCTTTCCGGCGACTCTGCATTTAGGGCGTTAAAAGGCCGTATTAATAGCTGCGACATAGTGTTCCCATGACTTGGGCCATGTCATCCCGGAGAGTTTCGATGAAACCGGCTAACTGCGCTTGCGGGGATTCAGTTACACCTTCCTGCTAAATAGTGATCGGGGTTTAAAATAATCCCTTAGCAAGTACAAAACTAAGCAAGTAGTTAGTTTTCTGCCTCGCTGTGAGTTGCATTATTATGTAACTAACAGTGTTATTGCGTTAATAGCCTGTCGCCTGAGTGTAGCCGTGCTATGTTTGATAACGTATAGAGAGCAGCAGCAGCAGCAGCAGCAGCAGCAGCAGCGGCAGGAATGGTGCTGCTACAAAGAGGCTGTTACACAGCGATGCATTTCACAGAAAATGTGTCCAGAAATGGCGATTGAATGCCGGGGATCGTGCACCAGAATATCCAGGAACTATTTCCTTCATCTGTTTTCAATAGACTCTTTTGTGAACTGTGAACCAAAGTGAGCAGTAACTTAAACAACCCCCGGTGACTTTATAGACTTGGCTTTATATAGTCTGTACAGTGCCGAGGAGATATCTGGAATTGCATTAATAAATAACGTTGCCCCACTTCTTTCTCAAGGGGTGTAGGCATCTTACAGACTTACCAGTGATCTGCGTTTTGACACGCAGAGAGGGTTTCCTGTTTTTGGTTGTTGGAGTTTAGATATTAAAGTGACCGTTTGATCATATAGGACAAGGAGACTGATTGACGGCGCTTGTGTCGACGTGTGTTATATTTTCTCAGGAGAAAACATTTGCGGAATAGGCAAATCAAATGTTGGCAGTGATTTTGGATGTTAATACTGTATTTTATTCTAACGTGGTGGATAGATGGATTTTGTTTTTGCTGCCCTTTAAAGCAAGATGTTGAAAAGTATGACTACTACCTTTTGAATCATCGTGCTATTTTCAGTTATGGGATTACATGCATGTTGATGACCCCATACAGTTTTGTCTGCGTCTTTAGGTGGAGGAGGGAGGCGTTCGTGTTAAGCTCACTGCCTTCTTTTTGTTGAGTTTTGCATGCTTTCACTGAAACAAATCTGGACCTACGTGTTGACATCTGCCACAGCTGCGTCACTGTGAAAGTACGTGCTTTGCTCTGCAAAATTCCTGTCTCTGTTTAAACTCATTCTTTTCAAGAGCTTATTCAGTGCTGTGCCTGAACGGTCATCGCAGTTCGTGCACTGATAGTAATGCTCCAGCTCTCTCTCTCTCTCTCTCTTTTTTGTTGTTGTTGTTGATGTTAGTACTCATCAACGTGTGTTATGACCACGAGTGACACTTAGTCTAACAGTGGATCCGGATGCATGTGTGAGGAAGTCGGCACACAGTCACAAGATTACTGTTTGCGCTCGCCTCGGGTGGAGTACATGCCTGTCTTGTGCTTTACTGGCACTGTCTCCACGGACCTGAGGAATATTTCCTTCAACAAAGGAGCTTTCTAGTGTTTCTCTCACCGCACAGTTTTAGATTATACATACGAGTGATACAGAGGAGGCTCAGCTGGGGGAAGGGATGAGTTAACCCAGGCCCCTGCATTATTAGAACCTGGAAAACATTCTGCGTATTGATTTTTACTTTACCCCCTCAGATTGGATTTGACAGATCAGCTGAGTTTTTGCTCTTGAAGTTTGGGGTTTCGCTGATTTCCTCAAGGTGATTCGAAGGAACAACAGGTGTCACAAGAAGGCAGCTAAGCATTCAGTTTGCAGCCTCCACTCGGCAACACCTTACAGAAATATATAAAGTACTTGTGGCTTTAATTACGTTACCGTATGTCTGAGATATCTTAACATTTTCATGCTTCCACAACAAGGTTCAAATATTTAGCTTGTTAGTAACTGAATCAAGACAATTCAATAAAGTGGTAAACAAATGTGACTCATGTATATCAAAATATTACAAATAAAGACACGTTAATGTTATTTTGATGCTTTTGAAGGAGCTGTGTGTTTTTCATGGCAGTGATACTTATTATCGATATATGCAGTGGTAGTGTCTTCTGGAAAATCTGTAAACAATAATCATTTTCGGTGATCGTTGTCCACCTCTGGCCTGACAGCGCGTTGGATAATATCCACCTACAACACGTTTTGCCAGCCCATGCATCAGAGAGATGCAGGCTTGTGTGACAGGATTTTCATTCGGACGCACAAAACTAACAGCAGTATTTCCTTCTGTAACAGGGGACGTTTCAGCTCCACCGCTGCTGTTTCATCTACCGCTTAAACCAAAGAGGCTATTTTCAGAGTTGAATAAGATGCCAGTCCTCATCCAGAGGGGAAAGCAGCTAGCGGGTTTACAGCTAAAGAGGAGAGGGGCTTGCAAGCATGGGAAATCTCACCCTTGTCTCCTGGGAAACCAGCGTGAGCTTTAGTTTGTGGTCAGCTATTTGCCCCTCAGTCAAATGTTCCCAGTGAGATGCATGAATGCTCGTGCGCTAGAGATGATCAAATACAACAAGAATCACGGCGACCACAAAACTCTGATGTCATGTGATACTTATCTTTCTCAACCCCTGCAGGAAATATTTTGCCTGTGCTTTTCCGCAAAGAGGTCAGAAGTCAGGGTCAGTTACACAGCCAAACACTGAATAGCAGAGCTCAGAGATTTGATATGTTGCTCGAGGGCACGTCGGCAATGGCTTGAAGCAGGATTCACTGTTTAGAAGTGTTCTTCTTTTTTTTTTTTTACACTACTTAATTTAGACGTTTCTTTTCTTATGTGCAGAAGGTTGTTTGTTTATGTGACTTATTATAACTTTTAATTGCACTTTCCCAACGTGTTCGCCTCCGTTTTTCCCAGTGTTATATACAGAAACAGCTTTACTTTGTTTGTAAATCGATTTCTAACTTCTGTGGCGCCTCTGTATCCTGTCCCATTGTGCCCAAAGTGCGAGAATAAATTCTTACTCTCGTCGCGGCTAAAAATACAGCGTCCTGGTGGCTGGCATGCAGCACAACCTGCAACCTCGGTACATAGTCTGCTCAATATAGGCTGAGGGAAGCATTTTCATCCCCGCAGGTTGCCACCAGGCTTTCATGAATGGAACCGACGTCAGAGCCTTTCATCACAGCTCTCACTTGTTGTTGAAACCCACCGGTTGGGCACACTAAACACACAGCGTCGTGCACGGCGAGGGCACATCTGAGCTAATTCTGTTTGCTTACAGTGAAATGCTGAAAGGCGAGTGTGCTTTGTGCGAAGGCTGTGATGAAATCCAATCAGATGGCGTGTTTATTGGCATTCACGTGTCTGTTACGGTCTTGAGACTTAAATTAATTAGTGAATTGTTTTGTTTTTTTAAGGGTGTCGAAACAAATTATTTGATTGAGGCAAAGTCACATGTTGAAATATGGGTTTGACACAGAGACATGTGGGGCCCTCAACCATGTCTTTTGTTAGAGCGGCCTTTCTGCTATTTTTATTGGAGGCATAAGCTACTTACATCGCCCGTTATGACAGTATAGGTTAGCCTAATATTATCCAGCCCGTTCACCGACTGTATCGGCCTCTTGACTGATATGAATATCGTGTTTTGTCCCAACTTACACAACAGCGGTTTGTTTCAGCAGCAGGGAAAAGTGTCACTGCTGCTTCAGAAAGCGAAGACTCTGCCAAAACATACATTTAAGCAGAATTGGCTACTTCACGGCTATATGAACAGCTTTTTTCAAAAAATGATAACTGAGTATCAAAGAGTAAATGTATTTTTAGTTCCAAACCCTCAGAACAAAAATGGGACCAAAGCGGGATTAGCTTTGGGAACAAAACCAAACATTACCCTCAAACCGCCGAAACCTGCAGCTGCCTACAAAAAAATAATTCCTGGAGAAACACGATATCGATGGCAGAAAATCTATTCTTGCAGTTAATATTAAATCATAGCCGAGGCCTTTTTATTTTCCTCTTCCACAGTCATGCAGCTGCATGTGTGAGTGTCTTTTTTTTTTTCTTTTTTCTGTGCGCTGGTATGAGGAGACCAGGGCCTGCCACAATACTCTCCTTGTGTTCTGTGGGCAAGAGGAGCCTGGCTCAGCTCCTGTCACACAGTTGCTCCCGGCACTTGTCCTGTCATTTGGTCTGACCTCCTCGACCTGTCTGCTGATTCTCCGACTATACCAAAGCTTATCTGCGCTGTGGAATGTCTTCAGTGAAGCTTCTCCAACCAAATAAACGGCCCGAATCCAAAACCCAATTAGTTTTCTATCTTTTTTTACACGATTACTTGATATCGAGGAGATGTTTTGCAACGTATGGTTGGCTCTCCTGACCTGCTTTTCTGTGCTCATTTGAACCCACATTAAGAGGGTTCTGGGGAAATGCATTCCTTTGCTTCATTGGCAACAGATGTAGGGGAGAACATTTTTTTTTCTTCCCTTCTTTGAGCTGAACCTTTTGGAGTGTCTAAAAACGGTGCAGTGTGGGCCGTAGGGCAGCTGTTTTGCCCATGGAGGCTGAAATAGACTTCATGAGAGAGCTAATGTTGGGCCTGTGGCTGGAGCGTCGGAGGGCTTGTGTTTGCCTCACAGTGGCAGATGGATAAGGAGCTGTCAGCGTGGGTAACAGCTGCCCCATCCGCAGCTATTAAGCTACCTAGCTGTGATGTGACGGTCGCACAGATATGGCCGCGCGACGTCTTTTGGTCTAATGAGCGAGGTTACAGAAGTGGGCTCGTGACCAGAGGATTGACTTGTTCTGTCAGTCAAATGTGCGTGGTGAAAGTGAACAAACTAAAGGGCTAATGCAAATCAACAGCTGGCGTGAAGGTGCCTTTGAGCAGCGGCACCTGTATGCTTGAGTAGAGGCGCTCCATGGCCCGTACGAGACAGTGTAAATATGTTTCTCGTAATGAAAACACTAGTAAGTTGTCGCGGAGTAGTTGCGTGCGCGTTCTGCGTGTTATTTTGGTGAGTTATCAGATTTATCTAGGTCAAAACAACAAAAGGTTGCGTGACGCTGTTGCCGTCTGTTGATAGTTGCTTGCCCAGAGGTTTGTACAGTACAGGTAAGCCAGACTTGCTACTGTGATTTACTACACAGCCCTGCCCGATGGCATATTTTGGTTTGACGTTTTTGTTACTGGCGACAGTGTGCTTGCTCCAGGAAACCTTAACCCCCTTCCTGTTGAAGCTGAGCAGCTGACATGAACAGTGAGTGGGGAAGTAGGGCTAACATTAGCCCCGAAGCAGCCGCTGCTGGAGGAAGGACATTAAAGTGGGCTGGCACAACTCCAGCGTGCATCCGGAGGGACTCTCCTATCACATGTGTTTGTTTGGGTGCAATCTCTAATACAGTGTAACCCTGCGACTGGAGGCTGGCAGCCAATGGAGCTACCCTGAGAAGCCAGCAGGCCTCATTAATATTGATGCCATGTCTGCTTCTCTTGGGATAACCTCTGCTTACGGAGTTTTATAGCCAGGAAGGAAATGTAGACCGCTAACACGCTCTCTAATAACGTTCTATAGATAAATTATATCGGCCTGGAACAAACATGCAACAAAGCAAGGAGCCCACAATTTTCTCCCTCCCCAAAAATGTGGCTTTGTTGTTCAGACTCAATGCACTGTGACTCACTGCACTTAATCAGTTCCTACTTTTGTTATTCACATGGAGTGAGGAGGACTACATCGAACCAAGACTCTCAGAAAAGTCAGAACCAGTTGAAGCCACACACTGTGTCTCAGCACACTACACAGTGTGGTGCTGTGGTGCTTAGCCCGTTTTTACTATCAGAGAATGAGAATTAATTGGAGTAAACAGATGTCAAACTATGACATTGGAATACCACCGCTAATTAAACCAAACAAAAAAAGCTAAATGTTTTCTCAAAGATTAAATATTTCACTTTTGGTAATCCAAACCACCTTCATAAAACTGTCTCACCACTCTCCGCAGAATTGGTTTTAATTATTTCCAGCCATGAGCAGAGCTTCCATTTGATTCTGCATTGCATACAACAGTCATGTTTCCAGGAAATATTAAAAGGGATAATATAATAATAACTAAGTAAGTATAGGAAAAAGAAGATAATATATTGAAGCAATAATACATCCCAAGTTGGTTTGCAACAACTTGACGCACATTGGCCCGTTGTATTTCTGTACACTTACCTGGTTCTCACACTTTCCCACTGTTGGGCTAAATAACAGAGTGGTTAGCCTCAGGCCTGCAAAGCTCGGGTTTCCTGTTTACCTCGCAAAAAAAAAAAAAAGCTAATATCCTATTAACTGTGTCAACTAGCAGTACTGTGGAGCACCTGGCAGGTTCTGCGGCTGTAATCTCTGGGATTTAGAGGTCTGCACCGTAGCGCTAGTTAGCCGCCCTTAAACAGCCAGCCACACCCGGCAAATGCTTCTTCAAGGAAATCCAAATCCTTCAAGACCTGGCAGCGAACTGAACATTGAGTTTATTTGCGTAGTTTCTTGGTCGATTGTGTGCAGTGCAGAACGCCGTTTGTTAACTTGTGATTGCAGTTAAAAGGGTAAATTTATTGCCCAGCTACAGCGCGGTTTGGTAGCAGAAGTTCATTGCTTACATCAGAAAACATAAGGGGATAGACAGATTTGTCTTGTAATCCAGGGCGTGACTGTAACATTCGCTAGTTGGAGAGGCAGCCACATTTTAACTTATAAAAACAGGGACAGCAAAACGTGCACCTGAAATAAATAGTTCTTACTGTGAAATATTGCTTTTCATAGTTGGAACTACAACCAGACAATGCGTTGCATGCGAGTTGTTGTGTTTACTCGCGTGTGCACATCTGTTTTTAGAGAGCAAATTAAGTTGTTAACTGCGGGGTGAGTGAGTTCGACTGACCCGTCAACGTCAGAGACGAATGAGAAAATTGATTTGGAAGGGAGAAAATGGCTAAAGAAGAAACTCAACGGCTGCACTAATTTGTATACCAAGAATTGAGAGAAAACAATAGGTTCAGTTTCAGTCACTTTTTTCCGATAATGTAAGGGTTAAACGGTGGAAACGCATCCCTGTTGTCCCTTCACGACGAGGTCACTAGTTTCCCTTGGCTCGGTCTCTCCGCTTTACAGCCAGGGACAGATGATTTTTGTATTTTTTTTTGCCGGGCGTACCCCTCTGTTTGTGAAAGGAAGTGAGGTTTCAAGGTCAGGAGAATGTTGGCTGGGATTCATAATGGAAGCTACGCATGTAAGGGCGTTATGCAGCTGCTTGGTGTGCAATGACAGCAGGCTGGATGGTGCATGGTGTGTGTGTTGTTTTTTTTTTTTTTTTGTTTTGTTTTGTTTTCACACACACTTTTGCTTTTCCTGACTCATCCCAAAACACAGAAGCATTCAGCATGGTGCTACAAGATAACAGAGTCTAAATGTTCCACAGATTGATAGCCCCGCTGCGCCGAGAGTGGTTTATCTAACAGATTAGTCTATCAGGTTGATAGTTGGTGTCCCATTGAGTGTAATATCATCGGGAGCGCGTTTGTATCCAGTGCCAGGAGGCCTCCACACGGGAAAAGAACAGGTTTAGTGATGGGCTGTTTTTGAAGGCTACAAGCTGTTTTTCTGTATCTCCAGTGAAAAGATTGAAATGGAAAAATGACCAAAAAAAAAAAAAAAAGCTTTCTGACACAGATTTATGGTTTTTTGCAAGTTCCTGTCAGCTTTGTTGACACAAGCACTTTTTTTTGTGGAGTTTGCATGTTGCATTTTAGGTGACTGCGTATCAGAAGTCGTATTATTTCCTGTGTCAGAAATGTCACTAACTCGTGTTCAGCCTTAAACGTGTCTTAGTGAAAGTCGGCAGTCCCCGGCTGACCTTTTTAAGCTGCCTCGATTAGTCGGAAATGGAGATGTGAGGCCAAATTCTCCTTGATGTTGACAATGTAAAATATTATATTCATAATCGAGTGAAAAGGCCAAACGGGAGAAGGACAAGTCACATAATGCTTGGTTATTGAATGAGAGTATTGTGACTCCTATGTGGAGCTCAACAGACCCCGCAGTGTCTTCCAACAATGGCTTCTTGCAGGAATTTCTCTGTGCAGCTGCGTTCTGCTAAACCAGACACTGCCAGAGATTCTTTTCAGAGACGCTCTCCGTGAGGTATGGTGTTAGTAATCGTCTAGAAATGCACAACTTTAAACCACAGCTCTTTACCAAACGGTTATATAACACTACCGCCAAGAGAAATGTGGCTAAATATCATCGTCTTTGAATGACGGCAGGAAAATAACAGTTTATATATGTCACAACAGTTGATATTATAGATTTTACAATTTATAGTGAGGGTTTGTTATTACCACTATTATTATTGTATTCAGCTGAACAGAACTAAAACAAGTTATTGTGTAGCTTGCACAGTTTTACCATGAGGTGTATTCAACTAAACAGTTACAAGCATGTATAATTAAAGGTCCAGTGTGTAAGATTTAGGGACATAAGACAGAAAACACAGAATAAGACTCTAGATAGATCTTTAGCGATCTGTTTAGCTCTTTGCTCACACCTGGAACAGGAGGGTGAGAGGAGGAGGTTACAGTCCACGACTACACCGCCAACACACTGATCATTTAAGTCTGTTTTATACATCTGTCACTCTCCTTTTTTTTTTTTTTTTAAATCTAATGTTTGAGGAGTTGAATGACTGGGCGAAAACGAAAGCAAGAAAATCACGTCACACAAGGTGACAGTAAAGCTTTGTAAATTGCTGCGAACTGCTGAATGTGAGCCGGTGAACAGTGTGATTAAAATATTAAGAGCCAAGTTGAATAAAACCTCTGAAACCATATTTGTAACTTTGACCTAATGTTTACTGTACGAGAAGTAGCTCGAGTTTCGTGTATTAGTTTGACCTTGGCACAGCATGCTGCATGTAAAGGGAAGGGAAGGCTACAACTTCTGTAAAGTTTTGTCTCATCTGCTGGTGTCGTTTGGGAGTGACGTGAACCAGTCTTTTGTGTTAAAGGCAGGCCGAAGTCAAGCAGTTCATAGGAGGGGGGGAGGAATTTCAACTGAAACTGTGACGGCAGACTTATCTGCTCTGCAAATCACGTCCTGTCTTCTTCTTTTAGAAGAAATCAGAGGCTAAAGGGGAGAAATTTATATTCTGAGATAAAATAGACTTTAATGATCCGACACTCGGGAAATTCACTTGTCACAGCAGTTGGATTGGGGGCCTGTGTTTTCACAATACAGCAACGTGGAATATAATATCCATAACTTTGTTTTTGTGCATGTACAATCACCTGAAAATAAGAATCTTTTTTTGTTGCCTTCCAGACCTTCCAGTTGTTGTTTGTTTCTCCTTTACACCAGATAGGTGAGGGTGATGTGAGGAGATTGCAATGCAAGATTCATCCTAAATAATTAGATTATGTTGACAGAACACTGTTAGGTATACATCCATGTAGACGGAGATTTTATTTTGATACAAGCCATCAGATAGATGGCAAGTGGTGACTGCATGCGAATTTTAATTGAATTTGACTTCAGCCGTAAATGTCTTGTAGCCTTGTGTTCTCAGGTGGTACAGTGATTATGCATCTTATTTCTCATAAATAAGACACAAACTATCCCAGATTCATGCTGTCACATTGTTGTTTTGCAAAATAAACATTGTGAGTTGTTATTTCCACTTCAGCTTTTAGTGTTATTTCTAAACCTCCCGTCTTCAAGGCATATCATTTGTCTTCCTTTTATTCTACATAAAATCCTGAATTAAAGTTTAAAAAAAAAAAAAAGTGAAGTGGTTACTAGCTGTGTATCTGCTGGTTGTGTTTTGAGTTGCAAAGGGCAGTCCAGTTTATTTTGGGCTTTAACAGTAAAACCGTTGAAACGAAGCTCATCCTTCCTCTCTGACATCACGTTAACCCCCTCTTCTGTGTCTCTGCCCTTTTTCCTCCCTTAGGAAATGACCTAGAGGCCTTACAGATACATTTGTGCTTTTGTCGCTCTAATCTGCATCCGCGGAGAACGGCGAGATCTGGAAGCACACTTGTTTCCGCGGTGAGTAATATCTACCTCAGCCAGCAGACCGGGAGAAACCAGGAAGCTGCTGGAGACTTGTGACAGGCAGACAGAGCTATCAGCTGGCCCCGTTTTGCTCACTGCCCGCAGAGCCCTGCTTCACGAAGAGGATTTGAGACGGACTGGATCTGTCTGCCCTTCGCCTCCCACAGCTCCTCTACCAGCCAGTGCACAAGAAGAGCCAAAACCACATCCTCTGATTCCAGCATTCACTTGTTTTTTTTTTGTTTTATTACTGTCATTTTCCTCCGTGCTGTTGACCAGTATCTCATTTTCCTTGGATTCATTTTTCCTCTCGGCTTTTAAAAGGGTTTTCTACTTTTATTAGTGCAGGCTGGTGTATGTACATACGTGTGTATACTATATAAAGAAGGATCACCCCCCGCCCCCGCCCCCTCCCGCCCCATTCTGAAGGAAAGTTAATGCACTTTAATACTTGGCTATAGTTTCACTTTAAGTACATAAATTAAGGAGTGTTTTTGACTTCTCCTCCCCTATTATGATCATTTTGTTTGACGCTGGAAACCGAGAATCTGGAGGTGTGCCTGTGCTGTCTTTTAAGCTGGGTCTGACGTATCTGCAGCGGGGCTGCATGTAAGCATTTCATTCAGCCTGACAGTCTTTGCGATCGCCCTCCGACCTCACCCAAGTCTGTGCTGCCTCTCTGCAAGGCACACTGAGATGATCCTCTGGCAGGCGGAAACCTTGAGCTGTCTTTTCACGTAACTTGAACAGTTTGAGGACCGTTGGGTGTTGTTGTTTTTTTTTTTTTTCTTTTTCCTTGCAAAGAGGACAAGAGCATTTCGAGGGGACAATACAAACTAAAACAGCAGCTTCCGGTGCTGTTGCACCATATGTATTGTTGTAGTGCGCAAGAAAGTAAAATGGACTACAAGCGTCGCTTTTTGCTCGGCGGGTCCAAGCAGAAAGTGCAACAGCACCAGCAGTACCAGATGCCTGAGCTGAGCCGGACCCTGAGCGCCTCCCTGGCCTCCTCTTGCTCGGCCTCTTCGCCCATGGGCACCGGGGTGGGCATGCCTGGCAGCTGCCAACCACCTCCTTCGAGCGCCACTACCGCAGTTGCAGACATCCAGCAAGGCATCTCCAAATATTTGGATGCCCTCAACGTGTTCTGCAGGGCCAGCGCCTTCCTCACAGACCTGTTCAGCAGTGTGTTCAGGAACTCTCACTATTCCAAAGCAGCTATGCAACTGAAGGACGTGCAGGAACACGTCATGGAGGCGGCCAGCAGGCTGACTGCAGCAATAAAGCCTGAGATCGCCAAGATGCTGATGGAGCTGAGTGCCGGGGCCGCCAACTTCAAAGATCAGAACGACTTCAGCCTGCAGGATGTTGAGGTACGTGCTCTCCAGCTGACTATACCACTTGTTGAACTCGTTTGTACTGGAATATGTCACACTGTTGACTCAAGTGTCTCGTGCCTTCCACCAAACAAAAAAAAAAAAGAACATATTGACATTTAAGTCGACTGTTTGCTTTCCTGGAAAGAATTGGTTAAGCTCACAGCCCGAGGCGCCATAGTTAAACAGCACATATTTTATCATATTCATTTAGCCATGACTCGTCTTCTAGCAGCAGTGCTAAGATGCTTAGCTGCGCTCTGTCAGAAGGTTGGCTCCATGAATCAGTGTTTCCTGGCTCGGATAGGCTTCTCACGCCCAGCGTTAAGCTGGTGTCAGGATCTGAGGGTGAGGTGTGAAAAACACTGAGGATGTGAGAAGAAAAGTCATCTTTTGTCACTCTGAATACCACACCATCTTTCCATAGCTCTGAATTTGCTGATGTGTAAAATGCAAAACACACAACCAAAGGGCTCAGCTGTGATGTGAGAATCATTTTCTCCCCCTCTCTCTCTCTCTCTCTCTCTCTAGCCTCAGTTACCTTTTTGTCCGTCTCTCTCCTCTACACGGTTTGCTTTGCCCGTTTGTCTTTTGCCACACCTGATTACGCAGTTGTAGCTTTCCCCTAAAAGTCACAGACACACACAAACAAACGACTGTGTCTGACCATTATTTCCAGACTGGTTCATCTGGTTGTTTCCAATCACACAAAAACGGGGTCTGCATCTGCACTGTGTCACAGCTTGTATGAATGGAAAAGGAACACAAACAGGAGCAGACCTCACGGCTGAGAAAACAAGATGCCACTCGCAGTAATCACACTGTAGTAATCCTTTAGTTACAGAAACCCCTGCTCACTATTTTCCACTTAAATCTAGGCGGTGTCACACCCACTTTAAACCCAGGTCAGGAGGTCCATGAAGCCAGGTTGAACAATGCACGGCGACACTGTCAGATCCCAAACACACGGGTTCATTTGAAGTCACGGCCTCAGCGTTTACCTGTAAGAGATCTGAACACAGTGACTCAAAAATAAACAGACTCTACAGGTGCTCTTGCTTTGAGAAGTAACGACTATCAGAGTGAGTCCAATTGCCAATTTTGCTGTAACCGTGCTGCCGTAATAAGTCAGTCGGTCGCATGGTGCCATCGGCGTCACGTAGGTGTATTTTCGGGCTGTACACCACACCCAAAAAAAGATGATTACTCCATCTGCTTATTTATCCTCCATTTAATACACAGTTGTGAGGCAGTGGAAGTCCCTTTGTGGTTACCGGACCCAAAATCCACATATACATTGTCAGTATAAAAGATATTAAAAGGCGGTACACAAACCCCAAACATTTGCATGTACATATTGGCTGAATTTAGACTCTTTTTTTTATCATGGAAAAGCTTTAAAAATCTCAACTGCAGTGCTGTATTCAGACTTGCCAGTTTTACCTACCTTGTCGAATTCCTCTGCGTCTAAAAATGAACTTCCCTCTGCGGCACCTGTGATGAAACGTGTGTCACGGATGACTCTGTTAGGCGAAACACTCGCACAACATAAAAATGACGGTGGTTGTTGGTGTTTCCATAATCCTTTTAGCATTTAGCAGTGAATAGGTACACGGCTGCGGCCAAGACACTAGAGGGGCTGCAGGACCTCAGTGGATGTGGCTGAGCCCAAAACAGGAAACACTTTTGCACCGCAGTCAGTAAATCTGACTCTCTGTGGTCTTGGATATGCACAGATGAATATTAGAGGAAGCCCAAGTCTGTGAAAGTTTAGACCGCATGGCTTGGCACTCACACTAGCCGTCTGGCCCCGGGCATAAAGGGTACATTTGTTGAAGCAGAGAAGGAAACACTTTAATACTTTTATAAGAATGTTATACACATATTGTAGAATAGAATATTTGAGCGTGTTAGCTGCATTAACCTGTGAGAAAACACTGCACGCACACAATAATATTATGTTGTCAGGGTGAAGTATAAGGTACCAGTTAAGAGTGAACAAAGCATAGTGGGGTTAAATAGCACAGGAAGTGGCTCCTCTAATCCCAGAAGATGTCTGTGTTGGTAGAACAGAACATGGGGACATTTTTTACTGTTGCAGAGCGCTGCAAAACAAGTGCTGCTGGACAGAGGACGCGTATGAACACTAGAAAGAACAGTTAAAGGTGGTGACGATCAAATGATCAAAACGTGTGCGCACATACACTTAATTTAACCCGCTACAGGCTTAATGATTTTTGTTGTAGGTAGGGTTAGCGGCGCTACTATGTCCACTGTTTCAGTCTGCTCGCTTTTATGTTGTATCCTTGTTATTCCGATGAGTGGAGCGTGTGATATAAGGCAAATTTACGCGTGAGCAGACGACCGAGTGTTATCTCATCTTACACGCTCATGCTTGTTTAGACCTAGCTTGCGATAATTGCTGCTAATTCAGCTCGTCCCTATACAGCGCGATGTGTCTGTAACTGTAAAAGGGATTTTCCTTTGTCTGCATGAGTCGAGGAATGCTGTTTGGCAGCTGGATGTATTATGAGGTCTTCCGAAAGAACCAAATGCATTTCTGAGTTTGGGGAGTTGTGGTATGTGAAGCCCCCCCCCCCCCTCTTATCCTCCATCCACCCCACTGTGTTCCCTTGCTCGGGTCTCCTTCTCTTTCTTTCTTTCTTTTGCCCCCTTTTTTTTTTAACCGAGAGCCCCCAAAGTTCAGGTCAGTGCAGTTTGCAAAACAAACTCCTTTTTTTTCTTCTTCTTGTTCTTTTTTTTTTTCTTTTTTTTTTTTTTCTTTTCCAAAACGGAGCTCGGCTCTCCGGCTGCTGAGTGACTCCACTGGCAAATATGCATGAAAATGTCACGGTTTGTTTAGAGGCCATTAGCCGAGCTTGTAAGTTTAAACTAAAGAGTGGAGACTAGAAGCAGACAGAGAGGTCCCCGTGACGGAGAGAGGCCTGCACGGCTGCCCGAGTCAGACGATTGCATATAAGCTATCCCATCCAAGACCAGTGCACACTGGAAAAACAACCCATTTGTCTTCAGCCGTTTTAAAAACTCTTGGTGTCTTCTTTTTATACAGTAGCTGCTTTCTTGATGAAATGCGGCCGTATCATACGAGGGCTTCATTTAATTTCAGGGAATGAGTGTTATTTGTAGTAAGTTATTTGTTGTGTTGTTGACTTTTGTGTTGTGAAAAGTATCATGCATGTAGCCATTAGTGATGTGAGACACATTCCTGATGGTGTGTTTCTTGCTTTTTCACCATCAGATAGTAGGTGGTAGTAACGCAGCAGTGAGTCTGTAAAGGCACATGAGGAGGACAGCCGGCTAGTAAACATGAATGGAATGACTGTTTTTTTTTTTTTTTTTTTTTTTTTTTTTTTTTTTTTTTACAAGGAAGGACATACATTCAACATGTCTGACGTCAGGATTACACACACTTTGTTTTGGTGAGAAACAATGACTCTAATGTACAATAAATCCACAGGGTGCCCTTTTTATTTTTAAAGGTTGGTTTTAGCCCAATCATCTTGACCCTGATGCGCTCGCTCACATGTAGAATGACATCACATCAGTCATGCGACTGACCAGTTTAAAGAAATTCAGAGGTCAAGACGAGTGCGACTTTCCTCTTTCTGTAGAATGATTGTGTAAAAAGGGAAGGTCCAGGAAATATAAGTGAAAAAACAAGAGAAGTTATAGACGAAGCTTTACCAGCTTTGCTTCTTTTTTTTCACAGATCAGTGACATGGCCATCTGGTTATTTTAACTCGCCTCACACTCCCTTTCTCTAGAAGAGCTCTTGATCCCAGGAACATCACTTTGGTAGATTTGGTCCACTTATAGTGCAGGTGTTCAGAAAATAGAGGTACGAATGTTGATTGATGCATGATTCGCCTTGTTTGGGCTTGAGAGAGGGGCCCAACGTTCGCTTGGCTCTGCTGCACTCTTATTTCTCATATTTTCCATGACTGTGTGGGATACTGCACAGCCAATCACATGTGTTATCCATTATCTTGTGCTGTAGCCATGGCCACATTTTTTCCCTCACTTGGTTATTGTAGAGTAGTTTGTAACACTTGGAGTTCTTCTTGTCAGTCCGTTCATGCTATTCTGTGCTCTTCATTAGGATACGCTACGTGTGATATCAGTTGGCATGAATTGGCGAGCTTTATCGATATGTGTCTTAAGTTTATTTGTCTGCTTTGCGTACACGCGTAAATCTCCGGTGACTGATTGAGTTTTGATTAGTTGCTCAACATCAACAGCAGGCGTAGGAATTTCTCATCTTGTGCACACTGGATCTGGGCCTGTGTTTATCAAGTCTCCCAGAGTAGGCTAAGGAGTAGGCGGAGGGATGGGCAGTATATCATCTCTCTTTGGGTCTGAGTTTAAGGACACAGAAGTGCATTTTACAGCTGCTGTGTTTATTAGCCGCGCTTGCGGCACAGCTCTAGCGACGGCAACGCCAGTTGGTCAGTCTGTCGATCGTTCCCTTTGAAATAATTTGACGCCTACACGATCGATTGCAATGACGTTTGCTGCACATATTGTGCTACAGGTGACGTCTGTGACCCCCCCTTTGACTTTTCCTCTAACGTCAACGGCATGTCAGACCTTTTTCAGTATCTCAACATCGACTTGATGGATTAGCACCAAATTTTGTACAGATATTACAGCACCACCAGCAGGTCGATATTTCAGTTTTTTATTTAAATATCAGAAGAACCACTGAACGGTTTACTGTGAGATTTGGTACAGACGTGGTCAGAAGATTATTTATAAGAACTTTAATTGCCTGACCTTTCATGTGTCACCATCAGGTCAGATTGTCTGTTTAATGTTTAATACATGGTTTAAGACTAAATACCACTAAAAAATGATGATGATGATGATGTACATTGTATTTGAAAATGTAAGCATGCTAACTAAGATCGTAACGGATTAACGGATGAGTTCTTAGTGTCGTTTCTTCAGAATCTAACACACAAAGCACGTTTTCCCGTATTTTCTATTGCATTATTTTCCCATAATGTGCATACACCTTCAAGGCATGCACAATAGATGATGATGATGGCACAGGAACAAGCAGGATCTGTGTACGTAAACAAAGACTAGCTTTCAACCCCGTGACATTCAGGTTTTTAGGACAGGCTCTCTGAACCCGCTGTCACCAGCAAGACACAAACAGACTTCATAATTCCACCTTCATCTTGCTGCCACATAGCTTCTGCTCATCCACTGGATTGTGCCGTTATTGACGTAATCACATTAGAGATTTATAGTGTGGCATTAATGCTGCCTTGAACTTTTCTTTTTTTTTTTTTGGGCCACTCAATACAAGTCTCTGTTTCTTCACTGTCTCAAGATGCGTTTCAATGATACCGCCTTTTAGCAAACACTTCTACTGGCAGTTATGTCCTTTTGTAATGGGCTAATTGATAAAATGACACTTGACGACAGCAGTCATAAACATTCAGGCTCATGGCGGCGTCGTGTCAGCCTCATTCACACCCTGCCAAATAAAACGGTGCAATGAATGTCGCCGTGTCCTGTTGTTCTGTCTGCTGTCAGAAAGCAGCAGCACATTTCTGTCTTCAACAACTCAGCCTGCCCCTTGAGATATTTTCAGCAGGTACCTGAAAAAGAAAACCCTGTGACCATGGTGGACCCTGTGGTGTCCTGTTTCTCTTATTTTGCTAACTGGACAACAAACAGCCTCTAAGCCTGGGCTATTCTCTCACCAAACAAACACGCACACTTTCAACTTAGTAGATGTAGAGTGATGAATATTTCAGCCGCGTTGTAATCGAATATATTCTTACATGCTGCATGTGCGTGTTAGATTTTGTTCTTGATTTTTAGATGAGAAGATAAAAGAATTTAAAGAAATTGAAAATGATTTCTTGTCTTAAGCAGCATTACTACTTAATTTAAATGAAGAAATCAACTTCTGGTGAAAGTTGAATTAACGGTGACAGACAATGATGAGAACCTTTTGAACAATTGAGAACCATAAATCCATATCGTGCCAAGGATGGTGTTTCTGAGTTTCAACCCCGATTACCAATTTTCTGCTTTGTTTCCCTGCATAAGTCGATACGTCTTCAGCACAGTCTTTACATTTAAACAGACAAACCTTCCCTGTCTCACTCTCACACATCTTCAATTCGAGATGTTTTCCATCTGTCTTTTGCTTGCAGATATACAAATACAGAGCGTGCTCATTATCAGATGTTTGATATCGGTTTACGCCATGCAGTTTACCACAAATGCAAACACACGCGTGTTGTTTTACTCTGAAAGATGGCGTCTTCTGTACACTGCTTCATGACATGGCGCTGGCTGACAGAGATCAAGTTCAAAAGCAGCTTTACTATCATGATATTTGTTGGGCCGACATGGAACAATATGGTGGACAAATGGAGGTGACTGTAACACAATCTGGTTTATCCAACAGCCTAAAATATAATCTACTGTCACATTGGTGGGTGACAATACTCACTTTGCTCACCGACCTCACTTTAATGATTCATTTTATTATCATTCAGAGTCAAACAATTAATGGTGTGACATTATTTTACAAGAGTGTACTTGTAAAAAGTATATTAAAATAATGTACCTCATTCTGAGGGAAATAGTCCTATTCTTTGCTGTTCTCCAAGGTGTGAAAAAGTACACAATAACATGAGCTAGTTTAGTTGCATAAGTAGCACAAGACATGTGAACAGGTATGGTAAGTGTGCTAACTAATTCCTGAGGCATGTGGACATGCATGTTAGTTTCCTAACCTGAGGGCATCTATATTGTTTGCCAAACATCCTGACTCAGGTGCTTTAGCACGCTAAGAATGAGAATGTTTTTAACAATAATCTCTCGTCATGTCTTTCCAGGTGCTGGGCCGGTGCTTCTTCACGGTGATGCAGGTCCATTTCCAGTTTCTATCACAGGCTTTGCAGAAGATCCAGCCTGTGGCTCAGTCCTGCCTGGCAGAGGCTCTTGCCCAGGCCCAGGAGCGTTGCGCCAACGCCTGCTCCCAAAGCTCTGACCTCGGGCCTCTTACAGAGCTGGAGGAAGCTTCGCGCTCATGGAAAGGTGCAGCTCAGGTATGCAGCCACAGGGCCCCCGAGGACTCTTCCTGGTCAGGGCCTCGGAAATATGGAGTTTGTCTGTGTGAGGTGAAAAGCTGACTTGTTACACATTCCTGAGAAATGCCAGCCGTTTACGATTTCCAGCCTTAATTTCCTATTTCCTCTTTTTTGGGCTGCAGTTTCTGTGACTTCTGTGTGTGTGCGATGTTCTGTAGCCCTCTAGACCCCAGCCTATGTAAAGCAGGCAGTTTGGTATGAGGACCTAACTAATCCCCAGGCTAATCAGTCCCACTGGCCCATTTTGAGCTTTGTTGTATAAAGTGAGGCAGAGGGGAGAATAGTGGGTTGATTGATCTGTTAAGCTCTGGCATGCAGAGAGGCCTGGATAGACCCCGGTAGAATGTGCTGGGGGGTTGTTTAGGCAGAGGGCGGCGGCCTGGACTCTTTTTCAGAAGCTCCAGACACGCTTTTATCAGCTAAAACGTTGCTAGACATCTGTTTTATCTAAACTATTTTGGCCATAAATGATTAAAGTTTTGTTCTATACACTTTTAAATCACTTTTTTGAGATGCCGGTCACTCGATTTTGCCCTACAATCCACTTATTCTAAGTATTTCTTGCATTTCTCTGCGAGATTATGCTGTTGTAGCGTTGATGTTCCTGCTGTTACCCTGACCCAGTACTCTGCTGTGCACTCAGGCTATGGCGAGGCTGAGAGAGAGGGGCCGGGACGGCTGCCTGGCAGGCATCCAGGTTCAGCAGCTCTTCTGCTCCAACAACACCACAATCCCTGAGCACCAGCTGAAGGAGCTCAACATGAAGATCGACGATGCTTTACAGGTACGTAATCACCCCAGAGACCAGGGCAAGGAACTGCTTGCACGGTTATTTCAGTGGCGTGTAGATTTAAAAACAAATTGGGATCACCTCCAGGTAAAATTACATTCATTTTGTTTCAATAAACTGCGTGGTACTAGATGGAGTCATGATGAAATTACAGTACCTTTAGAAAATGATGGATCAAAACCTCTGATCTTGGTGATGAAAGCAATGTTGGACTGACTGCAGTTCATGTTTTCTCTCCACCTCCAGGCCTACAAAGCAGCACTAGAGAGCCTGGGCCATAGTGAGTACGCACTGAAGGCCGGCTTTCATCTTAACCCCAAAGCTGTGGAGGCAGCCTTACAGGTGGGCTCACTCTCAGAAAGTCAGTAATAATCTTTAAAGATTTATGGAATGATAAATAGAGAGGATATAGGAGATATCTCCCCTTTCCTTTCACTGTAAAGTTAAAATACCATCATGTGTCACTGTTTTTTGTGCTTTGGACTGTTGTGCATATGTTTACATGGGTGTGTGTGTGTGTGTGCGCAGTGCTGCTGCAGTGAGGCAGAGGCACAGCAGGCGGGCAGGATGCAGACCACCTCCCAGCCCATCCAGTGCGAGTTGCCCACCATCCCCGTGCAGATCGGCTCACATTTCCTCAAAGGAGTGTCCTTCAACGAGTCAGCGGCTGAAAACCTCAAACTGAAAACGGTATAGTCCCTCAGCTGGTCAGCTTCACGCTACTTTTTATTTCTCACCACCGTGTTCACCGACTTTTTCCGGGTCAGTCATTAAAAAAAAACAAAAAAACGTATCACATATGTTTTTAGTGTGGACTAATTAATGCTCTAGCCGCTTTTGTTTTTAGTGGCATCTGTAGTGCAACACCAGCAGACGGTTGTGGCAGACTTCTTTGTTGACAGCCCTTTGTGTCTCGTCTCCTCAGCACACGATGCTGCAGCTCATTAAGGAGGCGCTGGGCCAGAATGGAGTGACCCCCAGGGATGACTCTCCCGTCACCGAGGTCCTCAACCAAGTCTGCCCATCCAGTTGGAGAGGAGCCTGCAAGACAGCCGTGCAGCTGCTGTTTGCTCAGGCTGGTCTGGTGAGTAGAGACGTTTTAAAAAGCAGGGCTGCTACAATAAAGCTGTATTTCACTTAGAGTTTACATTTTGGACATAAGCCACGGTGGATATCCGCATTTCAAACAACCGATTGTATGATTTGAAGAGGTCATGTGACAGTGCCTAGGCAGCACCGAATAGTATTGACTTGTTTGAGAAAGATATACTAGAAAGTTCTCCGCCGAATCCTTATTCAGGACTTTGTTCTTGTTTAACATCCATCACCACAGTGTAGCTGATACCACAGAGCAGTGGAGAGGAGGCAGCACGCTGACGTGAACGGGCCTGTTGTTCTTCACCGACACTTCTCCTTAAGTTACTGAAGCCTCTCCTTTTGTGCGTCTGTGGGTTTGGCAACCTGCGTCCCGTTGTTTGTCAGATTTGTAATGGATATGCGGAGATCTGTCCGCTGGCTTTGAGGCAGCCGAGAGGTGTAAACAAGCACTAGAGAGAGACAAAAGAGAAGAAACATTCCTACAGCATCTGGGTGAAGGATGGGCTCGCCTGGGTGGGTCTGCAAACAGAACCCCCTCCTCCTCCCTCGCCTCCCATACCTCCTGTTGAAAAGGAGTCACGGGGAGGGAGAGTCAGCAGCAGGACTCTCTCCTCAGAGTAACACCAGTGTGTTTATGCTCCAGTGTTTATTTCCTCTGTGTGGTCTGCCTTGTTTTGTATGTCAAGCTGAAGGAGTGTTCCCATCCAGCCCTGCCAGCCCTCCGCTAACCATAAAACAACCCTTAGATGACGGACGAGCACTTCGCGTTAACGCCATATCTAAGCCCATGGTCACTCAACCCAAAACGGATCACACACGGGTCACACAGCAGCATGCGCACACACTCATATATTGTATCTTTCCGACACTCGCATATACATACACTTATCATACACCCACTGCCATGCACTATTCATACCTTCCCACACACACACACACAGTGAGTCTTTCCCCTCCTCGTTTTCTTACTGTTCTGCTGTCGTTCCTGGAAACATTATTTACCAGCGCCTCCCTTTACCCTCTGGTCATGACTTTCAGAGCCAGAAGTTGACCTCGTCTGTTTTTGTGCTGTTCCTCCTCTTTCCTGCCCCCGGTGACCTTGTCTTATGTGTTTCAACATGGCTGGCGCACTGTTTGTGTTTGTATGTGACTCTCTTACATGGGCAGCCAGGGGTTTCCGAGGATACACCTGTTTTCTTTCTTTCTTTTTTTTTTTTTTTTTTTTTTTTAATAACAATAGGGTAACTTCCTGTAATTCAGGAAATGGACTCCTCCCACTTTCCCTCCCTCTTTGTGACCCAGCGGCGTGGGTCTCGAGGAGCCAAGGCCACTTTCAAAGAACTCACATATAAATTAGACTAGCAGCAGGCAGGGAGGCTGGCCTGTTTGCTGTCACTGGCTGATTGAATGTGTTCTGCTTCCTCACCTTGAACCACCTCTCTCTACTCGCTGTGAAATTAATGCCAGGCACCAATGAAAAGCCTTTTGACTTCTCGCTATATTTCCAACAGGTTTGCACACTGCACTGAATAAAACCAGTCTGGTTGTTTCAAGACTGTCCCAGATTTGTCGAATTGTATTTACACCGAGAGAAATTGAAACCTCTTAATTTTATTAGCTGCTGTGTGTGCAAATCGGTCAACAACACAGTCTGCTATGAACTCGAAATGTTCATGAAATGTCTGTGAGGAAAGCTTTTTCTTTCAGCAGATCCTCACGCAGGTGTTTTTCTGTGTCCCAACAGGTGGTTGTTGATACAGCTCAGATTGAGAACAAGGAGGCTTACGCTCCACAGATCACTCTTGAGGGATCCAAGGTGGTGGTCCAGGTTCCCTCTACATGGTAAGCACATCAAAACACTGTTTTTCAAGGAGACGTCCAACAGTGAAACTATATACCGTGAACTTTATATCTGCTTTTCTTCATCGTGACAGTTGCAGTTAGAAATAACCACAATTAAAAAATGTAGTGCTGAATTAATACGCCACGCTTATTGATTAGCTCAGAGGTCCGATGTGTAGGATAGAGCGGCATCTACCGGTTAGGCTTTCGATTGCAACCCCCTTGCCTCACCTTCCCCTTCACTGTGTGTAGGAGAAACTACAATGACTGCCAAAAATATATTAAACCTTATAACTCTCTTTGGGCAGTTCACTCGGATATACTTGCAGACCTTGCACCAGGACAAGTCGGTGTTATTTGAGAAAAGGGAAAACATTTCCCTTCATAAATCTCATTCTAGTTGTCATTTGTAGTTGGACATTGTGAGTCTGCATTAGCGTCCAGGTGAGGTGTGTGTGTTTGATTTCCAACTCTGATCAGCTGAGATGTGGCGACGATGAATACACTACACCATTCTGTGAGCTGAAAGGCTGTCAGGTTGTTTTTGGCTCTTCGTCTCTTGTTTATGAATATCGAATGTCACACATTCATCTCTTCAGCAAACGCACCTGGGCCTTTGTGTGCGGGACATGATGTTGGATTTGTAGTTCATGTTCTGTCCTGTCATGTTGTGCCTGTGTGTCTGTGTACACGTACTTGTTCAGGTGTCTGAAGGAGGACCCAGCCACTATGTCCTTGCTCCAGCGGAGTTTGGACCCGGAGAAAACACTTGGTCTAGTAGACGTGCTCTACACAGCAGTGTTTGACATCAACAGATGGAAGGAGAGAAAGTGAGTCAATGTCAAATGACGATAATCACTTATTTTTTCATACAAGTTTGGAGCGAGTATGGCTCATGATGAAATACCTGTCTTTCTCTTCCCTTCAAAAGAGACCAAGCCTTGCCCACTATTCAGATACAACTGCAGCGGGAGAGCCCAGATTATGGTGGTCAGGTAGACCTGCCTCCAGGCACCACCTCCAAGACCTCTAGTGGACTGCCCAAAACGATATCCAAGCTGACTTCCAAGTTTACCAAGAAAGTCTCATCCAGCTCCAATAGTGGTGGCAGTTACTCCATCCCTAGTACCCCGTCTCGCAGCATGCTAACAACCAGTAGCTCTGAGGATAAGGCAAAGAGCCTGGGCCACAATGACGGGAGACTACAGAGCATCCTGCAGATGAGCAGCTTATCCTGCAACCCTGACTCTACCCAGCAAAACCAGATGGCCAACGGCTCAGTGTCCGAGGACCAGGGGATGAACCTGCCGACTGACCAAGAGATGCAGGATGTCATCGACTTTCTCTCAGGATTCAACATGGGAAAATCACAGCAGGCTTCACCCCTGGTCAAGAGGAGGAACTCTGTGGCGTCTGCAAACCCTGCCGAGCTGAAGCCCCCGAATGGACCTCCGCCAACTTCCCAGTCTATCTCTCACAATGCCCTGCAGCCGCCAGCTCAGACCCTGCCCCAGCCGCAGCCTCAGCCCCAGGCGGTGCAAAAGCAGCAGCCTCAGCCACAGCCTCCTCCACCGCAGCAACAACAGCCCCAGCAGCAGCAGCCCCCTCCTCCACCTCAACAGCCCTCTCCACAGGCCCTGCAGTACTACCAGCACCTCCTGCAGCCTATCAGTCAGCAGCAGCCACCTCCTCCTCAGCTTCCCCCTCAGCAGACCCCACCGCAGGTCCTGTCACAGCAAAGAGTGGCGAGCAAGTGGCTCGGCACCTCTGGGCAACAGCCTCCACCGCAAGGCCCCCCAGCAGGGCTGTCACCCCTGGGTCCAATTGGGCAGTGGAGCTCTCCTGGACTGCCGGATCTGAGCTCAGATCTGTACAGTCTGGGCCTGGTCAGCACCTACATGGACAGCGTCATGTCAGAGATGCTGGGTCAGAAGCCGCAGGGGCCCCGCAACAACACTTGGCCCAACAGGGACCAGAGTGAAGGAATGTTTGGAGTCCTGGGAGACACGCTGCCCTTTGACCCTGCAGGTGAGCTCCGCTATGATTTTATATGACCCTGAGGAGTTATTTTGTAGATCATACACATTACATTCTATTAAGACTACAAAGTTATCCACACATTCGCTCCACTTTCATGTAGAGGACGACCCGGAGAGTAAGTTGTTTTTAAAAGTGTCCAGATCAAAAGTGCAAGGAGCCTACAGAGTTAAAAGAAACACACTAGAGTTCAGTGTTAATGTTCAATAATATTGAATAATTACGTAATTTTAATGGATATTAACAGACAGAAATACATTTCATTCATTTTCTCATGAAAGATGTAAATGTTCTAAGCTCTATTTTTAGGAAGCTGCAGTCTGTCATCTCTTTTATCATGCTCCTCAGTCAGACTGTTATATCAGCAGTGCAGAGGGGCAGGCCTGGAGCTCTGCTGAGTTTGATTAAATATTAAAAAAAAATAAATCAATATTTTTATGACTTGACAATGGAGTTATTAGTTACTCATTATACCAGGAGACTAATATTCAAAACAGGGTTTGTATGTTAAGTGTCCAGTTGAAACCATTCAGACGCTTGCTGTGGTATCCAGCTGACATAAAAACAGTTGTTACTGTCTCATAAAAGAAAATTTGTTTGCAGGCATCAGTTGATAACGACATAAAGTGATCGTCACACAAAGATTATCATCGTCACACATCATTGTTGCATTAAAATAAAGCAGTGTAATGACAAATAATAGATGATGTCTGCAGAGCAGACTGCAAGTAAGCCGGCAAACGTACAAAATTTGTCAATATTAAGCCATATCTTGTCATGTCGTGCGGCCAGTCAGTGTGTAGTAAAACAATCTGATATTATTTATATGCTGTCTTGTAACCATTCAAGCAGATTTCAGACAGCTTTGGAGCCTGATCTAAGTAACATAATAAATGTAGGTCAGATAGTATGAGCAGCTGTTTCCCCCCCGCATGCGGCCGTGACTGTAAGTTGACAATTTATGCTGATTTTAGCCCGTGTCAGTTGCTATTTTTAACAGTGCAGCAGACTCTTTTGATTGCCGTCGAGCTATTGTGCAGAGTTGACTTACGGCCATTGTGATTTTTCTGCTATGGTAGACAGTCTGGCTAAACGGATTGAGCTCCAGGGACCCAAAGAGAAAAGCTGAGGGTGTCAGAAACTCATAGTTGTGTTTATCCTCCCTTTCCAAACGCAGTTGGCTCCGACCCCGAGTTTGCACGTTACGTTGCCGGCGTCAGTCAGGCCATGCAGCAGAAACGGCAGGTGCAGCACATCCGTCGCCCCAGCAACCCGCGCAGCAACTGGCCAATGCCTGATGAGCAGCACAGGACCTGGTCGCACCCAGAATACTACAGTGAGGGGTAGGTATCTGTGCACAACATGGCCCTTATGTTGCTATTAAAAAAAACATTTTTCAAAGGTTTGTTTTTTATGTTTGATTTCTTCAAACAGAGTGCCTCCTTCTCACAACTGATTTTAAATTCAAAAAGCAAATTACACACACTTAAAAAATCCCTAATGCCATGTTAAGGATTAGTTTTGGACAGCAGTATAGTTGTTGGAAGGTTATTTAAAGCTTAGCCTCATCGCAGTGCACAATAGTCTTGAAGAATGTTTTTTTGATTTAATCATTAATGTACGTCATCAATATGTGAGGCATTTCCCACATTCATCTAGACTGTTGTCATTTAATTCAGCCCACAAGTGTGAGACAACACCGTTCCGCTGAGAGATTAATCTGGATGCAGACGTAAACAAGCGGCAAACAAACAAATGTCTTTTTAATCCTACAAAACACAAAAAGGATAAGTCAGAGTTGATCATTTATAGTATACTAGGGAAAGTGCTAACACCTCCTCTGGTTGTGTCCTCAGTGAGGCCGTAAACAGCAGCTGGTCAGCCAATCAGGGGGACTCTGCCAGCTCCAGCGATGAGACATCTTCTGCCAATGGCGACAGTTTGTTCTCCATGTTTTCTGGGCCGGACCTTGTAGCTGCGGTTAAACAAAGGAGGTAAGTCCCAAAATCATCCGCTGGCTTGAATTTTTCTCGTCTGTTCGGTCAGCTTCACAGTGGAAGGAAACATCCAGACTGGTAATTATCATAAAATGTGAAGCACAAAACAAAACGGTGATCTTTTTTTCCCCACATAAACACACGTTGATAATTATCGCATCGAAGAGGATGGGCAAGCTTGGCTGTGTGGGAAACAGTGTTGCTGAGCTGACAAGGTTCAATGTAAATGTCTCTGTTTTCAGAAAACACAGCTGTGGTGAGCCAGAGGTTTGCACCCTGCCCTCACCACCACTCCATCACATCAGCGACGATAACCAGGTAAAGTAACTCTAAAGTAACTCCCCCAGCATTTCTCACACTGGAGCTTTCCTTTTTAACTAATGCTGACACTTCTTGTGGAAAAAGCTGAAAATATAAGACAGTTTAATTCTTCTGTTTTATACATTTCCATTCATTGTACTGGATCTTTGCTAACACAATGGCCTTAATATTATTTATATAGCACATACATAGGGCGTAGCTCAAAGTGCTGTAGGAAGAGATCAGAGAATAAATGAACAGGCATATTAAAGCAGGTATGAATACTGCCTGATACAACCACGCAATTACATTCATTAATTGAAGTTATCAAATAGCAAGAACGGGTATGCTGAGCGGTGTGGAGTATGTGCAAGTTAAAGTGAAGTAAGCCACAAGAACAATACAAAATGTAAAAGATAAGAATAAAACAGAGGAAGGTCACAGTTTGTTTAAGGCAATGTTAATTCATAATTTGACTGAAAGTGAGTAAAGGCTGAGCTATACGTAGTTTGTATTATTTTATTTTAAAGCAGCAGAGAACCTAAACCTAAACCTCTGTCCCAGCTGGAACTGGAACTTGCCATATAGGCCACTGTATTGATGTTTCGTGGCACAGTGACGTATCACGTGGAATCTGTAAAAGCCTCGTGTGTGGCTGCATTTTACCAGATGTACACACATGCATGACAGTACCGTGTTTTTGGAAACTGTAGGTAAATTGTCAAAAGACTTAAAAAGTGCATGTGAAAAATCATGGTCGGCTGCTCCTTCATGTAAACATTATATACAACTTTACTTACAAAGTATACCCACCCTATATACAACAACCTTTTCTATATGGAGATTTTGATTTGACTTTTTGTCCTTGTTTGAAAGGACTGGTGAGACCTTGTTGGGACTTTTTGATTGGTTATTGACCCCTTCCACTTTGCTCATTGTCGTCCGCTGTGTTCTACAGGACAGCAAAACTAAAACCTGGCCTCCCAAAGCGCCATGGCAGCACTCCACTCACACCAACACCATGCCCAATCCCAGCTCTTCCTTGTACCAGATGAACATCCCTCCTTCTTCCCAGTGGAGCGACTCCATGCAGATGCTGCAGTCTCCAGTGTGGTCCACTGCCAGCGACTGCTCCCCTTCCACCGGCATCTCCTCTGGTTTTCCCTTCACCCAGCAGCAGCAACAGCAGCAGCAGCAGCAGCAACAGCAGCAGCAGCAGCAACAACACAAACCCATGACCAAGGGCTTT
Source organism: Nibea albiflora (assembly GCA_014281875.1). Lineage (NCBI taxonomy): Eukaryota > Metazoa > Chordata > Actinopteri > Sciaenidae > Nibea > Nibea albiflora. The sequence goes on along the minus strand of CM024795.1, from coordinate 13,472,234 downwards.
AAATCCTTCCCCCTCAAACACGAGCACAGGCCCTCCTACCTTCATCAGTACTGATCACAGTCTAAAGGGTTTGTAGCTCTGTTAGATGAGCCACTGAGTGGGCCGAGCTGCAGCCATTACAGTCCACACCCACTGAATTGGAAGATTTCAAAGCCTCAGAGGCAAAAAAATAAAAATAAAATAATTAAGTATACACACTGGCTCAACATTTTTGTATCTATATTTTTCCATGTCAAACATCCCCATTTGAAAAAGAGACGTATTTTGAAGTTTTTTGAACTGCCATGTTTTAACTACAAAAAGGTGCATGTGTCATGCTGGCAGCAGTTAGTCTAGTGGTCGTTTCTCTGTCTGTTGAGCTTACGTCTCCTCAGACAAGAGCTGGAGACGTGCACGGCCGTCACCCACTTGCTTCTGCAGCTGAACGTGTGTGTGTGTGTGTGCGTGCGTGCGTGCGTGTGCGTGTGTGTAAAGGAGGGGGATTACAAGGGGGCAGGGGCTTGAAATGCTCTCATTTTGCCCATAATAAATATACTGTGTCTACATAGCTGTAACTGCCAAATCTCACGCAAGATGACTCAGAATACAGCTACCATCTACTGTTTCATAGCTTGTAATATACTGAAGTTGAAATATAAATATTTAGTTCTTTTTATTAAGAGGCTTTGAGCAGGCTCAGCATAAATATAGTATGTCACTGCAGAGGTGTAATTTGAGAGAAATACACTACTTTTTCAACAACTGACCAGAGTTAAGAATTATAGCAGTAACAATGTGCCATGTTGGTATTGATAGCACTTGCAGAATATTATTTCCAACCAAAGCGTTGTTCAGAAGATGAATGGTGCTGAAGAGACAAGAGGTGGACTGATGTTATTGATAAACGGTGAAGTAACGCACCCTATCGGACGAGAGCATTAGGGAACATCTTCACATCCAGAAGCGCTTTCATTTCCTCCTCCTCCTCCTCTCTAATTGGCGGTTGTTTGCTCCAAATTGACACTAACTCCCATAAACGTTTCCTCTGTTTAATAATACAATATTTTTCTTGTACAATTATTGACAGTATTAATCTTATTTTTGTATTTTCTTACATGTTATACCATTACTGTATGTTAGTATTCTTGTAGGCATATTACATAAAACATTATTTTCCACCTCCCAATATGTGAAAAAAGCACATTTTTTTTCCTAGAGTTGAACTACACCATCTATCTATAAAGGTTACCAAATATGCCATGCTAAACACTAAAACATTGTGTGATGAGGGTGTTTTCGAGCCCTTGTTTCTTCGGTTTCTATGGCAATGGGCTGCATTTAAAAGCCCAGAATGTTATCTTTTTGTGATGTTTGCGGATGCCAATGTTGCCTGTATTTATGAAATGACACCATGTTTTCAGAAAACTAACATACTTAACATGTTTACAGAGAATTGTTTGCTGTATATACATATAAATATATATCTTTTTATAGTTAATGTGCTTTGCACAATCAAGATATAGGGTTTGTTGCTTTTTGTCTGTGTTCTCTCCCTAACTGTTGCAGCCTTTTTTAAAGACATCATTACAGACCTTGGACTGTAACTGTTAGCTTCTCAGCTGTGTCAAATGGTTTACTAGTGGCTTCTACAAAAGAAAAAAAAAAATGAATAAAAAAATGTTGCCCTGATAGATGATATGAAGGGGGACTGCTTGGCTTATGTTGCTTATTGTTCTCTTGAGCTGGCAACTGAATCTTTCCAAGTGTACCAGCAATGCAAAAAATGAATAAAAATGATTAGCAATTCAAAAAAAAAAGCTGTCTTCGTAGTCTTTGTGCTGCTCACCGTCCTACTTTAACACCCTGTGTGGATACAATGTGGCCTGACGGCTTTCAAAAACTGAAACGAGTTTAAATAACAGAAAAAGACTTTAATATACGACTCAACAACAGAATACTTTGTATTCACGTATTCTTTCCACATAATGCAAACATTCGATGGAACATGACTGGCCTAAAACACCAGTGATCTTAGCATGAGTATCATTACTGGAAACAATAGATATAAATATATCTTCCTGTGTCAAACACTGTCAAAAGAGTTGGCAGACGCCCTGGCTCCACTGACACAAGCTGCCATCATGATGTCCCTCCCTGCTTATACACAGATTGTGTTGAGGCTGAGGCTTCATGAGATGCAGTCTGGAAACAGAAACAACACATGGATAAATACTGAGAGGTATTTGCAACAGCGGGAGACACAGTAAACACACATTTAAATTAGATCTGTGCAAAGATACAAGTAGGACTAGAAACATAAACTATACAATGAATAATACACGACTTATTGTTTTACTACCACTTGTGAGTTGCTTTACATTTGACGTGGATGGCATGTTGTCTGGGCTGGCATCAGCTAACGTCGCCAGGTAAACGATGTTGCGGTGCAGGATCTGCTGGTACCTGATGGACAAACACAAAACCAAGCAGCTGAGTGTGCCCTGCATGCTCATCCCGCACACGCGCAGAAACACGGAGGCTTGTTTTGACTTACTGCACGCACTCCACTGCTCGTCCTTTCTGCATGTATTCAGCGACGACTCTTATCAACTGGTCGTTTTCATCCAGCAACTGGCACAGGGGAGACAAACAGTAGCTAATATGTAGCATTCAGCTTCATGTTTGGAAACAATAAGGCCACTGTGGCTCACACCGAGCATTAAACACGCGCAGTACTGAATAGTGACGTTCAGCCAAACAAAGCTAACTGCTAGCACTCGCGCCACAAGTTTAAATGCGACACTGTGAGCTAACAGCTAGTTAGCCGCTTCGTTAAATGCCCTTCATTGCCCCTTTATCGCCCCGTCTTACCCTCTGGATTGTTTCTTGGTTAATTTTCGCCTTTCCTCGTAGTTTCTTGGGTACGAAGACAATCGACATTTTGTGTGTTTGCCACTTGTTTACGTTTCCGCCTTCTTCTTCGTCGGTTCTATTAATCGACGGCCGTGTCGTTCCCTGCGCGCTACCGCCACCTGGTGGAGAGGCGAGTAAAGAAATATAAACATGCCAGAATTAATAATTAGATTATGATAATTATTGTTAACCAAATCTTTATTATTGTTTACCAAATCTTTTTTTAAATTATTATTATACGTCTTATTCCGCTTAACTATTCCACAAACCCTGTCCTAAAAATATGCAACCTAGATCACCAGGTGCAGATCATTCAGGACATGACTGCTATGACTTTTTAAGCGTTTCGGCAAACGGCTTTACCAGAAAACACCAAAAGGCACGCCAAAAATAAATAAACAAATAAAAATAATAAAATATGGCTCCATCTGCTGGGCCAATGGCGGCATTGCATAAGAATGCATTGGGAATCACAGCAGATGGCGCTATTCATCTTATTTCATACTTTGTTAGAATACCCTGCACTAGCTAGTCCCTGCAGCACTCCCATTAACACCCAAGGAACAGACCCGTTTCCAGGGGGAAGAAGTCCTTTCCCTACCGGAAGTCACATAAAGTCTAAGTATAAAAATCTTTTTTCACATTCACGATAATCTCTCACTACATAAAATAGTATAATTAAGATTGTTGACTTGATTTTCCAGTAAAGCAATATGCATGACAGCAGCACCCCGATTAATCTTAGTTTCATCACAGTATTCTGACTAAAATTAACTATACAAGTTAAGAGTATAAATAAAGTAGTACATATGCCAAATATAGCAGTATAAACAGAATGAACAGTATAAATATTGCAAATATCGAAGGACTACTCAACTTTTTTCAGGTAATCTCACACTGTCTTACAGCATTGTACAAATTCATACAATATTTCCAAATATCCTACAAATCTATCTTTTCATACAATATTTCCACAGATGCATCGGGCAGTTCAGCAGAGGGCATCCACACCACTTCTGTGGGAAATGCAATTTTTCTAGTTTATCTATCAAATAATCTGTTCCCGCTCTCTGTGATGCCTGTTGTTTAAGTGTAGCTGAAAGTAGATGTAGATGAAAATGTGACTTAAGGGTTATTTTATTATAATTATTTTAATAAAGTGCATTATATACTTTACTCTGTTCATTGTTTCATGTGGATGAATCTCAGATGAGCCCCCCTGACCTTTGAGTGAACACCGAACCCAGGTCTAAATTTTTACCAATTTAAATTAACTAGCACATTCTGTTCCCTGAGTTTAGCCTTTTTTTTTTTTTTTTCTCACTCTACACTCACATGAACTGTCCTTTTGTGCCACCCTGAGGCCAAAATCTCAAAACTGACCCAGGAACAGCTGTTGGACACTGTAAAAAAAAAAAAAAATCCCAATATTCCTCAGAGGAACAGTGACAGCTCACAATCACAATAAAACATTACTTTAATGTTTTCTGTTATGTGAGAAAGTACATCGAAACACGTAAGTCCAGTTCTTGTGCTCCGCTAGCATTATTTCTGCTGTGTACATTTTTCTAGTACTCTAATACACGTTGTTTGAAAACTGATGGAAAAATACAGAGAACTGCATCCATTTTCTTGCATAACCAAGCAACAAAAGTAACTAAACACATTTACACTTTCAATTTCCTCTAACTTGTGGTGCGTTTTTTTCTTAGATTGTTATCATAGAATTGATAAAAAAGTCTTACAACCACATAAGAGGAAGTTATGAAGTTATTGTTCAGTACACTGTGCAACAGCTACTCTGAGCCACGGACGTTTGCATTAACTGTGAACATTTTCAGAATGTGGTTTCTATTGTTTACAGGTTGTCATGCAGTGGTTTTACTGGTTGAGCACTCTTGAAATTGAACTGGACTGTGTGTGGCCCTTTAACTACAGTAAGTTTGACACCCGTGGTCTGAAGGTTTTTGGTTCGATATTTAATTAAAGTGACCTTTTTGGCCCTTTTCACAGCAGACATGTTGGCATGTTGTATCAGGAAAAGCACAGGAGTAATTACAGTTAACAATGGCTCTGCTGTATTGTGTGTTTTATCACTGTGTACTAGGGAACGGGCCAAGCTAAAATGGCATGCAGTACTTATTAATATTATTAATTACACCTGTATGTCAAAATGTCAAAACAGTTGTGCAAATAGAGCATGTGTTTGCATAATACTGATAAGCAGTATAATACAGTGACTCAGTATTGGTCTCACACTAAATTGGTAATAAGTATACAGTGGAAGTGAGTAGTAAAGAGCACCGACATAAAAGACAACAAGTTCTATGTTCTGCGTTTGAAGTGACCGTATGCCACACATTCAAAAATCCTTATTTATATTCAATGAAAATCAGATTAAAAAACAATCAGATGTGGTGGTTACACTTCTGTTCACCTGCATTAGACCTGGACCTTTAACTGGAGCAACTGGATGTTGTGCTGCCGCGTTAGATTCAAAGAAATGCTACTTGCCTGCTGAAGCTGTAGGATCACACACACTTTACAATGTGTCCAAGTACGAAAACAGGCAGCTTCAATCTATCAAACACAAAGGTAATATCTGAGAGAGACTTGTGGACCAGTATTGAAAAGTGAAAATTCAGGAACATGCGGATTAAAAACACGAGACACTGTTATTGTACAACTCTTTATTTTTTTTACGTAAAAACTCCATTTTGCTGATATTCCCAAGAAAACAATTCCTGGTTCACAATTCCAGTGACTGGAAGGAGTAACAAACATATGAAAACACGTCAGTTATAATCGCTCAATAATACGTTTTGTCTCAAATTTAATCTTGCTGGTTATTGCGAAAGCCCATATAGTAAAGTGATGATTTCTACGGCTATCATGCAGTGATTACCAATCTGTGCAATATCCAGTTAAACAGCACGCATTTTCGACTGGGCTGCTCTAAACAACCACAGCAACTGAGAAGGATCTAGTTTCACCTCGTAGTGCTATCAAGAGTTTTGTCAAAAGGTAACCTTTAAGTTAAAGGGAGAGCTGTAGAAAATTCACCACTCTGAAGGCAAAAATACTCTGAAGTCCCTAAAGTACTAACATACCAGAGTCAAAAAGAAAAACAAAAACAACAAACAATCTCCCAACAACACACTGGCACCACATCCAGTTCTCGTCCCTTTGTTCACAAGTTGGTAAAAAAATAAATCCACTCCGGAGAACAATCACATTGACGACAATGCAACAAGAGGAGCTGCGAACGAACCAAAGGGCTGACATCGATCTGAATTTTTGTACTGAACATTAACGTTTTGAGACATTATTCAGTCCATTAAAAATAAAAAAAAAAAACAGTTCCCATTTTCAGTAAACAATCCTTACAACACTGCAAGTACTTAGTTTCGCTGTGGAAACAGCTGACTGTGGAGACGGTGAAAAAAACAACACAGATGACACAACTGTAAGACGGTTCAAAGAAGAAAACAGATGGCTCAGTATGTTTTAGACGTAAATGTAGATTGAACAGGTACTAGAACGAGAACTTATGGACTTTCAATTACTTTTCAACCAAATTCTCATGTTCTTTTTGGCAAAATAGCTGAGCAATTTTTTTTTGTCCAATTTAACCCCGACTCTTTCCTTTCTTAAGAACCCCGAAAGGCGTTGACAGCAATGAATGTTCCTCTTTCACAGATCATGGGAATGCTCTTTGATTCATCAACTATATAAAACAGACCTGGCCAAAAAACAAAATCTACAGTCGACACATACTTCTAAGGCTAATGCTGTAAACCCCATGTAGCCACATGACTGGTTCCTATTGACTGCCTGCATTAGGCTTTTATTGACAGGCTGCCAGAGGTTCACCTACAAACGTAAAGCAAGAACAGAATTCATATGATGCAGGATACTGTCTACACATTTCTTAAAAATCTAAACTAAAAGTCTGTCTGGAGAGCCACAATTTTTGGGGGGGGTGGGGGGGTCTGAGCCGAAGATGAGCTAGATATACATTCGTTTATTCTAAAATTCAGTTCAGTTATTGTTTCCATCAGCTGGCTTTTAATCACTTAATTATGGATGTCCAAAAAAGAAGAAGAAGAAGAAGAAGAAAAGTTATTCAAAAATACTGAACACATGGCAACCAAACTGAGCTGAGAAGCATCTGATGCAACAGGCAATGCAGTGAATTTTGGTGACAATGTACATCATAATATCAAAAACTGAAAGGAAATAAAAAATAAAGCTATTGATCACATGAACTGTGATCCACTCACAGTATCAGTGGGCTTTCTGCATACAGCTTTCAATATCAAAGACAACTTTAGTAAGAAATGAACATGACTGATGCAAAAATACAGAATTACTCCAAAGCAAAGTATTTACACATGTTCTTGTCAATCTGGTGACTGGGGCAAAAAACAGAAAAACAAAAAACAAAAAGCCTGTTTCCCAAAGTGGAGAAAAGGGAGCTGCAATCTCACCCCCTGATGTAAAGCAGTCGACCCTGGTGCTAGTGACTGAGAGGATATATCTTCATTCTTTCTGTCAAATGTGGAGACCAAAGAATTTCTTCAACAGGAATCATTTCATGACGAGGGGCTACAATTCTGTGTGGATCCGTCGCTGCAGTACTATGCAGCCACCTTGTTATCCTTCTGGGAAAACACAACACACAACAAGAGTTTAGAACCACCATCGACCTTCTTCTTCTTCTACACGGCAAAGAAGTGCATACTGCACTTTAACAATACCTTTCAATAATTTACCCTGTATTCAAAGTCAGAGAAATCCCGGCCTCCTCTGCCGCCTCTGAATCCGCCCCTGAAGCCGGGCGGGGCACCGCGGGGTGGCCCGAAGGAACCTCTGCTCAGCGGTCGCCCGCGCCCTCCACGGGGCCCCATGTAGCCTCGGCCACGGTAACCTCCTCGTCCTCGATTGTGTCTCAGAGGGATGCCGAATGTCTCCGAATTCATTCGTCTCTCTTCAGCCCAGGTCGACCTTCGCTCTCTGACACACACACACACACACAAAGACAGGTCAGGATACAGCTTTCTGGGTATAACAAAGAAACAAAACTTGATACACAAGTATGAGTTTTCTCAAACAAATGTATTTTAGTATCTAAGATACTTGGACCAGAAACAGCTATAAATTTGGTGCATCAACTATGAAAAACTAACACGTGAAGCCTTGATAGATCGATAGGGGTGCGATCAAAAACTTAACAGAGAACATGTAGCTCTGATCACATCAAAATCTTTACTTAATCTTAACTTTCACTCTGATTTTTGGTCCCATCCACCCGAGGTGCCTCGCTCAACACAGAAAATTTGACTTACCTTGAGAATCCTCTTTCGCCTGATTTACTGAAAGAGGAAGAGAAAAAGTCTTTCAGTGTATCAACAGCGTTCACACATTTAAACAAATGCATTAAAGCTCATGTTCAGTGTATTGAAGTAAAGTTTAGAGAATATTTCATACACAATACTCAAAACAAAAGCCCCTTGAATAAGGCCTTGTAGCCAATTTTACTGTTTAGCTCGCATGTTTTGAGACAGAAGTGTACAAACACAGACCACTGCATTTTTTAAAAGCGGTGCTGTAATGTCTGAACACGTCCTTAAGCCTTAGCATCAGAATTCTTCCATCATAACAGATTCATGAATGTGGTCTTATTGAGGTACCTTAAGTCATCACAGGACAGGTTATCAAAGAAGGACTTGGACTTGTCATAGTAACATGTGTTTATCACAGCTGCGTCCTCCTCCTCATTGGCTCCCTCAGTGGCTGGATGTTCCGAATCAGCAGTTTCTTCTCCATTCAGTGCCTTTTCAGTCTTGTCATCTGTAGTTGTGTTTGAAGACATTTTACATTAAAACTTGAGTCATCTGCTAACAATAATGTTACCATCAGGACTGGGCAAAGAACTAAAGCGATACACTACCAGAATACACTGAAGATGCTAAAATCTAGTATCTAGCGTAGTATAAAATATGACACAGTTGACTTCTACCATTAACTAACTTTTCTCTGGGTTTTACTGGTAAAATCTATCATTCAAAAAGGTCTTGCCTTTCTGCCACATCAGTCTTTGTGAATGAGTCACCCTGTATCATCCATCGTCTGTGTTTCAGATGTTTTAGAGCTTGTACCTGGTTCCCTGTCAAGTGCGTTGAAGCCGTACCTTTCAGTTTGAGCTTGTTCTGAAGCTCTTTGTCGATCTCGTCCTTGTGGAACTGAGCGTTGGCAGTCTCAAAGTCAAAGTCTTCCTCAAACTTCATTGGGCCATCGCGACGCACGTTAACTTTCCCTCTACTGCGGTTTCCTCTTCCACGGCCGCGGCGGTTGGACTGAGCAGCGGCTGAGAAATAACAGGGGAAAACTGAAATCCAGCAGTGCTTCGACATGCGACATCTACAGAGCAGTAAACAGTGTTGTGATTGCTTTGTACTATGACACTGTATTTAAAACAAACCTTTAAGTGCTGACTATCAGCTTTAATTTTAAGATGCTAAAATCCATCACAAATAAACAGTGTATGAACTGTGCCACGGCATTTGAACAAGTTAGCATAAACTCTAAAACCAGTCATCAGAATGTAATATTTGGTCTGACATCTTTTGCAGTCAGTGATTGGCTGCAGTCTACAACCCATAGCTGTCAGAAGACTTTCCTGGCTGTCTGACCGGCAGTGCATATTTATACCTCCAGCAACCCGTAAAGCTGATTACCAGCAATTTAACCTCATGCGTGCCACTCCTTATAAAGCCTTAGAGCACTGCGTTAGAAACTGAAACGTAAGCCACACATCGCTGTCCAAATAGGATTTGATTGCTCTGTAGATTCCTGCAGCGATGGAATGGAAATACAATACTATAAAGACAAATAAGTAAATAAACAAGATGATTAAAAAAAAAAAGATGATTGTGGGACTCAACACAACATTTACCATGTGATCAATCAGACAACTTCTCAGGGGAAATTAAACAACTTAATCATAGTCCATATAAGTTGATATTACTAACACAATTAATGAAAACAAACAATTTAGTGGCTGTAATCAAGAGTGTTAATGGCTATTATTAAGTCAAAGTGTTAAAATACATACCAGCAGCTTGATGCTTGTTAGGATCCCGGTTTTCGACAGCACCGTGTTCATTATCTGGCTGCGATACCTTGTGAATGTCAGGAACTGAGAACAGCAGAAGACATAAATTAAACTCAAAATAACAAAGTTCTAACAAAGCACTACATGCACAGGTCATAATTTCAAGACTATGTCAGAGATTCAAACTTATCTTTGTGCAAATTAATCATTACAAGTCAAGCAGGCATTCTTACCCTTTCTCTGCTCCAGGAGGTCTGGAGGCTTCTGGCTGCCCTCCGTGGTGCTGGTGGGTCTGGGAGCTGCCGCCCCCGTCTGACTCCTCTGACCTACAGGTGCAGGTGGTGCTGGGGCAGCTGATGAAGGAGGCTGCACTGCCGGCTCCAGGGTGGGAGCTTTTGTTAATGCATCCAGCTGGGGACTAGTGCGCCCTGCAGAAGACAGCAAAGTGATATTCAAATGGTTGGACGTTTACTTCATTACTTTCTACGCTGCAGATTGATGAAGACATCCAAAAACTATGAAACTACACACAGGGAATAATGCTAAATATACAACAAATGTCAAATATTTTAGATTGTTCAAAGTAGACACCTCCACCATGAATTAGATAATCGTTCACGGCAACAACTTGTGGCTAAACACTTATTTAGAACAAGAATTAATCTTACCTGCTGCAGCAGAGCCAAACTGCTGAGCTGCAAGAGGCGTAACACCAAACTGACTGTATGGTGCAACAGCAGGGCCCCTGTATGGAGCATAGGTCCCAGCTGACTGGAATGACGGTGGTGCTGCAGCATTGGTGGATCCAATCGATGACTAGAAAAACAAAACAATCACACTCTGTTACAACGTGCCCTTTATTCAATTTAATCCACAGACATGGGTCAAGTCATCATCCACACAAGACATGAATGTGTAATTATAATTCTGAAAGTGTGAAAAGACTCGTTCTGAAACTGTGACTGTCACAGCTGCAGGTGCAGATGTTAATGAAAAAGCTAGCGCACTTAGTCATGCGTATAGGCAAGACAATTTACAATACTAGCACCAAGAGAAGAGAATTTATATTGACAAAAGTTATCAGCTGAAACAGAAGATGTTTAACACATGTTGCCCCGTGGAGCTGTTCAAGTGCTCAGTGTCTATGCATTTTGTTTTTTTCTGTTTTTGTGGAATCAGACTCAATTGTTAAACTATGCTGTTCGTTCAAACTGTTTAGTGCAGAGTGAATTATACATTCATATTTACTTTAAAAGCAATGTACGGGCTAAAATGTGGCTAGGTTGCTAATGTATTATTTTACTTTGAATTTCTGTGCATGAAATGTGTGATTGTTCAAGGGGCAAATCATTAAAACACACCTTTTCTCAGAGGAAACATTTCTATTGTCACACTTTTAAATGAATGATGGCTGAATTCTAGTCAGGTGCTTACCCGGCAGGTACAAAGACTTGGCGTTGTGAAGGCTCACTTACAGGGAGACAGTGGAATAAAACTGAGCCGTAATTAATGTTATTAGACACACCTGTGCCTTTGCTGCTGTGACAAATGCGTGGCACAGTGAGCGTCTTGACGATTAGATTATGTTCCCAACTAATGATGTTTTGACATGTAAGTATGAGAAGTAAGGGCTCATGAAGAGTTCCAACAGTGAACGTCCTGCACTTGGGAAAAGTCAGCCTTTATCACAGCAGACAATGTGGCTAATTGTTGTAGGAAAAGCACAGGTGTTACTAATAACATTAAACGATTACCTTCTTCTACTCAAGTGTCCCAGTAAGCCACGACGAGTGAGCCAGCATTCTCAATGCACAAACCCTAAAGACAACACCTTTAATACTGCCAAGAATACATAAAATATCAACTTACTTGAACTATGGCAGGGTCCTGAGGCAGGCTGCTAGTGGCTTTAGGTGGCTCACAAACTGTTAGGTCTTTTATATCACTACCACGGAAGATGATGTACTCAAACACTTCCTCCCGAGGTGGAATAGGCCTGTCAGTGGGCCGGTCTTCAGTTCCAAAAGAGCGTACTGTTGGGGGGGGGGAAACACACACACACACAATTTGTCTTTTAATTGAGGCTTTACAACAGTAACGTAGAAATACACTTTTAAAAATGTGTAATATCTCAGTTTTTTTTTTCAGGAATAGGGCTGTAAATGAGACAGAACTTTCTTTCTTTCCTGGCCAGATGTTTAAAAAGGCACCCAACGACACAATCTAACAACCACGCCAAATTACCTAAAGAGTGACCTTTAAAGAATAAACTACACCCCGTAGTTAATTAAAACCTTGGCAAGAGACGTTTGATAGACACTTTCTATTATACAGGCTGCCATTTAGTACTCGGCAGCAGTGAGGGACTCATATTTCACGTTAGCCCAAACACCAGGTAAACAAAGGACGGAGAGTGTTAACTACAGCACTTAGCTTCGTAGCCAACTAGAGCTAAATTGGCTAACACAGCTAACTGCGTTGACATGAGTATCACCTTTCCCATCGCTTAGCACCGTTATAAGATACATTATAACCATTTCTAGGCACTGCAGTCCAACTCTTGGTTACCTATCTTACCTTTAGCAAGAGCTACGGTCGAGTTTTCAGTGTCAATGGTGTACAAAATTCCTTCATAGCGGATCCCGGCCTTGGAGATTAGGCTAATTTTGCTGCCGATGTACGGCGTTCCTCCTCCGCTCATGTTTGTCTTTTGTCTTTTAATAACACACTTACGTCCACGAAATCTTGTTGCTGTAAAAACCTAGAGTGCAGATGTGTGACTTCGAGAGCTGTATTTTTGTTTAAATGCTACATAACATGAGCAACTGAGTTTAGCTGTGAGGCAGATTAGCACGTCTCTGAACTGATTTCTACCACGACATGGCCGTTTGCATTTTCCGTCGCCCGCCGCTAAGGATGTTGGGAGAATGAGGCTGCGTCTCATTCTTCAAAAGGTGCCTCCTCTCCGCCTCCAACTGCCATCCTTCCTCATAAACAAAAGAAGCGATTTGGCGAAATCATGGCGAAGTTGTTAATATCAAGAGCGCGCGTGAAGTTTCGCTCACTTTTACTAGTATTTATGAAGGAAGGAAATAAGTCAATTGATCGTAGGGTGATTAAAAGAGGTTTGAGATTCAGCCATTTCGTCACATCGCGATGCTTTGCGAGCGGGCCTCTCGCTGCCCTGCCCCCATATTAACGAATAATACATGTTTAGATGTATGAAATGTGTTTATACACTGCATTTCATTTGTCTTGGACACGTCAAATTACGCAAATTACACAAACAATTGAACCGAAGACACGTAGAAGTATGTCAAATATAATTTTATAACATCGTTACGTAACTACGGTTCATACACTGTGAAAACAGTTCGTTGTAATTAAAGAAAAAATATAAAAAATATAGCTTTTCCAACCAGGACCCCCTCCCCTCTAATGACGTCAGACTCATTCCCACAATGCCCAGTAACACGCAGGCGCACTGTAAAAAAAAAATAAAAAAAAATAAGACAGCTATCTGTGATCAGAGATGGCGGGCGCCTCCGACCCCCTGGAAGATATGCTCTTTTCAGAGGTGGATGAAAAAGCCGTGAGCGACCTAGTGGGCTCGTTGGAGTCACAGCTTGCTGGCCAAAGCAACCCAGCAGGGAAAACAGACGAAAACGGAGGCGCTGGCTCAGTGGCCCCCGCTAACCATCACTTAGGAAAAACGCTACCAGCTCCAGTGGGCACCACAACACTAGAACAACAACAACAAGGACGGCGTAATAAACCTGAGATGCGCCTGGAGATCAACTCTAAAGACGTTAGCCCGGATAAAACTGTCACATCTCCTTCCTTGGGCTGCACCTCTTCTTTTGGCGAGCCTTCAACCACTTCGGCTACCGGTGTGAACGCCACTAGCAGCGGTTCGCAATCACATGGAGCATCCATCACAACACTGACTGCATCTGGTGTGTCAACTTTGGCGTCTCCGCCAGCCAGCATCAGCACCACAGCCAGCAGCCGGGGGTCTAAGGTTAGCCCGGGCACAGGTGAGACGTCGTCGGAAGCTAGCCCGGCGAGAAAACGCATAACCACGCCGCGGAGGAGCGCTTCGGCTCGGATAAAGAGTTTGAACGGCGCCGCTGTAACGACGAGGAGGAACAGCAACACAGCGGCGTCTGAAAACGTTAGCCCTGTGGATACCAGTGCAACTACACCAAACTCCACTCGACCGGTGACATCCTCTATCAACACCTCGACTTTCACCTTATCCAACGCCAACCTCGCTGTAGGTCAGTCGGCTATAGCTCTCGACCGGGGGACTCCTACCATCGCTTTGCACAGACTCCCGAGTCATATTGTAGCGAGCATAGCCCAGAACGGTAACGGGACCAGTGTGTCGGCCTTGGTCCAGCAGGGCACTCGCATAGGACCCATCAACTCTTCAGCTTCACAGGGGAACCACAGCAAAACCATCACAGACTCTGGAGCTTCCAAAACAGACGATTGTCAGTCAAAAATTGTAATGTCAAGCCAGTCTGGTAGTGTCAACTCTGTAATAAACACTGTTCCCCCAGCACCTTCCGTTGTCCCACCACCACCACCACCACCAACAACAACAACAACCACAACAACAACCACAGCAGCAGCTACAACAACCACAACAGTAACTCAGCCTTTGAGCTCTGCCACAGCTGCTGCTTGTGTTACAGGGGCAGCGGCAACAAGTTCTGTATGTGGCACGGGTCTGACTACATCAGTGACTAGCACTCTTAGCATGGTCAGGCCCACAGCCCCCTCTCCGACACCGGCTGTGGCCACCTCCGCACAGTCTCAACCCCGTCCTGGACTTACAGCACCTCAAAGGATCGTAGCCCCCCAGCTGATTGTCAGACCACCTCAGCAGCAGACGACCATTCAGCTGCCCCCCGGGTTTACCATCCCACCGGGTAAGGTTTGCAGGAAGGGGAGGAGAGCAGCAAGAAGCCGCTGTTTACACCTGTGTCAGGCTCATGGGCTGTCAGTAGGATGCAGTGATTACAGATTGTCTTCAATATGAGATTGTTTTGTGTGTGTGTGTGTGTGTGTGTGTGTGTGTGTGTGTGTGACATCCTGTTCTTTTACCTTGTTTGTCTGAATGTGTTGGGAAGCTTTCCAAGTTGTGTCCTGTGTACATTTTGTATATTGTTTGTGCCTGTACCTCAGGTACTGTGAGTTTTAGCATGGCCACCTGGGGAACCAATTACTTCACCCAGCAGTGTTAGTGCTATGATTTGCCAACTGAGCCGTGCAAAGTATTAAATACACACCAAGCATCCTTAAAAGCACCATGACATGACATTATTGCCAAAAATGTGAAATTAATATAAGAAATAAGACCAAACCTACAAGAAGTTTGCAGTGAAAGCGTGTCAGACAAATTTCATCTGTAAATTTGAGCAGGTAGCTGACGCTTAAGTCTGTAACCTAAGATGTCAACTATCGGGAACAACTGTCCTGTCACTATGAAAGAAAACTGTTTTAGTTCATTTATATGAGTTTATATAAGTTTAGTGTCAGGAGAGGACAAGGTTTTCCAATGAAATCACATAGGAATGTGGCCACCACTGTATTCACAGACCACATACTGTTAACAAAAAGCCACATTCATAAGCAGACATTTGAAGGTTTTCCATTTGCACCACAGCTTGGTGAAAGGTAGCTACTCTCATGACTGTCATCAGAGTTTCATACATTTCATCTGTCCTAATAGCATTTCCAATAGTAATAATTAGATGGATTTCCTTCCCCAGGTGCAAACAATATAACATTATGTCTTTAGAACCATGTAATCACATGAATAGTGTAAAATGACGAAAGTAAAATAATGTGGCTACATACAGTACGAGCACCAAGGGTCCTTCAAAGTACACATAATCCCATTAGATGATTCAGGATGACAGTAAGGTGGAATTACTTCCTAAAAAGTGGCACATCTTAAAATATGGCTCTTTAATGTCGTTACTGCTGCCCAAGAAAAGGCAGCTTAATAAATGGAGACCTGTTGCCCTCCGCACAGAATTTGTAGATTTTGTTTTTGTTAGTGAAAATCAGGATGCACAGGGAAATGTTTCTGGGCAACTCAAGATGGGCAAGCAGTGCTCACTCTGTTTTAAACCACTTTGGAGCATCTTATTGGTGCTCTATATCGTTCCAACATTATAAATACCTCATTAAACTTACATTGTAAACATGTATGATTGCCCAAGTAAACAAGCAAACATAAATTAGTTCTCTAACTTTCTTAACAAATTCCTGTACAGCCATCTGCCAAATACTGCGACAATTTGGTTACTCGATTTGCCAGGTATTTTTTAACTTTATGGAAATCCTGCAAAGATAAACAAACATGTAAAAAAGTTCTTAAATCTTGGGTCTGTCATTGTTCTGATATCAGCAAGGTCTAGATGGACGGAAGGTTTGCTTTTTTGGACCTTTTTGAGCTTTATTTGACAGAGACAGCTTGATGAGTGACAGGAGTGTGGAGAGAGAGAGAGAGAGAGAGAGAGAGAGAGAGAGAGAGAGAGAGAGAGAGAGAGAGAGAGAGAGAGAGAGAGAGAGAGAGAGAGAGAGAGAGAGAGAGAGAGAGAGAGAGAGAGAGAGAGAGAGAGAGAGAGAGAGAGAGAGAGAGAGAGAGAGAGAGAGATATGAGGATTGACGTGGGAAAGAGCCGGAGTCGTACCCTGGGCTGCTGCGGCCATGCACAGGCCTTCATACATGGGGTAGATGCTCTACCAACTGTGCTAAACGACACCCCAGGATGTCTCACATTTAGACCACTATAAATTGTTGTCTTGTCGTATGATTTTAGCAAACAAGTATTTTCAGTGCCCATGGTATACTGTTATAATCCTTTTCAAATGACCCTTCAATAAGGAGGACTGGATTCGAAGTATCAAAGTTAAGTGGAATTTATTCTTGTACAAGAAGGAGCATTTAACAGTGCCACACGCAAAAAGCTCGCTATAGTGCTCTAACAGTTGGTTCTTATACACTCTCTAATGGGCTGTCTCGGACTCCCCCATAAGTTTTCTTAGTTTCCTTTAATAGTTAGCATTTCCCCAATTTAAATGTTGCCTCTCTGACCTGTCTCTGACCCTCGTTCTGTTCTAGACTTCTCCTATTTACACATCAACCTGGACTTTACCTTACTCTGCCAGCCTTACCAACAAAGTCATATTAGAGAAGTGAAAACAGAACATGTGAGGAGTAGGAGCTCACGTACACTTCATACAATTCATGACATTTGAAACACAGTATAGAACTAATTTTGATAACATATACGATTTTAAGTAATTCCTTGAAGTAACCTCTTTGTTGCCATTTAGTTGATCTGATTTGACAACTTTTTCTGTTCTTGTCTTAGTCTTACAGTTGTGTTGAAGTTGCTTTGCAGGTTAAACATTGCATTTACACTCACTGCTTGTTTAAAGTATTTGTTTTCAGCGGCCATTTAACATGCCAGAAATTTTAGGGCGATATTTGTCTCTGCAGGGTGTATCTGCATTTGACTAGTAGCTGGTTTAAACCCCATTCACTGTTTAAGTCGCTAGTACTGTACTAGTGTTTCCTCTAATGAATGTTCCCTTTGATTCTTTAGGGATGGTGTTGGTACGAACAGAGTTGGGCCAGTTAGTGATGGTTCCTCAGCAAGCTTTGGCTCAAGCGCAGGCTCAAGCCCAGGCCCAGGCTCAGAACAACATCTCTCCACGACCTGCCACCCCAACAACAGGAGCGTCCTTCAGAGTAACTACTCCACAGGTGAGACTCTGCCACAGTTGCCAACCAATACACTTTTCCTAGCATGACCACAGGCCACGTTGTTACTGCACCATAACGTTTACTTTACAGCTTTTTACTTTACACAAGAATGAGAAGAGGAGAGGTGAGAGGTTGAGGAGCTGTGCCATTAAATCCAAATGACATATGTGACTGTGTGCTGTGGTATGCATGGACACAAAGCATAACAGGTTTTGGATCATCTGATTTGTGCGTCCACATGTACGTCACACACAATAGACTTTACTTGTGAAAAACATTCCTAGTCGAGATTTAATCTGGAGGTGGTGATTTTCATTTGGGTAAGAACAGATCAGTACTGTAATGTCACAGTGATATATGGCTCCATGGGTAATTCCAGTGCGTTTGGGCTGTATAATTTTGTAACCTGTGAACATGTGTAAATTGTCACCATTATTAGGTGGTAGAAACAGACAAGTAGTATTTGTTTCCGGGAAGTCCACAAGAAACTCAATGTTTTTCAGACATAACTGCAAGAAATGTTGAGATATCCGATAGTAAATGCACTGTCGGGTGAATGGACATAGATCTGTGTGTCATCAGTGTAACAGCGATAAAGTGACTTCATGCTGCCACATAATGTGGCCCAGGGGGTAGACACTTTTACTGCTCATAAAAACAACCTGTCTTCAAATTTGGTGATTCTGGGAGAGCACCATACCTGTTTTATTACTAGTGATGCCTCAAGTAGATCCTAAGGATCAGATCCGCACATATTTTAAAGGATCGGCATAAACATGCTAAATTTGCAGAGCCTTTCTTTACTGTAATGTATTGTGTCTTGTTCACCTCAGCCTGTTAGTGGAAGCGCTGCTCGCCTTACAGCAGCCAGCTGGGCTCTACGCTGCAAGTGTTAGCTCCCTATTTGAGCGAAAATTAGTATGTGAATGTAAAAAATTATACTCCGTACTAATGGACTCAGATTAGGGCTATCAGGACATCCATAGCATAATTAAAAATTCGCTTTGTGAAAAATAGCTGAAACCGGAGCAGTTTTTCTTAATTCAGGAAGAGCTGACAGATACATGGTTTTTCACCGGACCGTGACGTTATGTGAAATCGATTCAAAATTGATGAGGAGGAGTGATCATCCAAGACATAACACAAAGATCACACGGCCACTGAATGCCTGTGGACAGCTACTGGTACTGAAAAAAAAAAAACGTATTTGTGTCTCAGAAACACAAGTGACGGTGAGACTGTTTCGTTGCAAAGTACACGGTGACCTGGCATTAACGTTAAATACCCAAACATATTTGTACAGTCCATATATTTTATGCATACCACACAGTCTTCTAAATGTAGCTATTTTATTTTAAACTCGTTTAAAAAACAAAATTTTAAATAAATATATTCAAACCATACAGAAGTTTTCATTTGCTCCACCTGTAAACCTTTACTGGTACAGAACAACTTCACCGTCACACCAACACATTTTGGCCTTTTGACAAAAAAAAAAACCCTCACACAATACGGTACGCAATACGTCAAACAATATAAAAGACAACCACTCATATACATTAATATATAAGACATATATAAATCTCAGCCAATTAGTTTTTCAAATCTTCTCAGAAATATTTCTGGGGGCATGAATCTCAATTTGTCCTTAATGTCCTTAATACATTTTAAGGACATTTGCAGTTTCTATGCGTATAAAGCACTTTGTAAAGAGTTTTTGGTGTAGCCACATTGAACGGGCACATTTTGGCTTGTACGGAGGACCTCCTCTACAAGCTTGAGTGCTACTTCTTGGCTGCGCTTCCCCTGTTTGTGGACCAGGTATGTTGTTGCCAGTATACAAAGTCAAGGCGTTCTACCTGCCTCTGTGCTGATTTGGAAATGTAACTGGCCTAAAGCCGCGGCCATGTGCCCAGTCCATCTGTGTGTGGGTGCCCCATTGCCTGATGTGTATGTGTGTATATGATTGGATGTCTTTTACATATTTCTGAACCATTTAAAAATGTTTTTCTTTAAATACCCATAATGGTTCTGGTGTGCTTTGTAATCTCTGTGAACAGATATCTTCATATGAATGCAGAATCTGTAGGTGATGGAAGATTTTGGTATATTTTTAGTCTAAGTAGTAATATTGACCATTCACATCTGAGCGGGCTTTGTTTGCAGCCCATGTGGAGAGCGAAAAAGTTGGAACACGTTGGCTGAAATGCAATCGCAGCTATTGTCTGATGCCAGTTTAGTGTTTTATTAGCTTTTTAAAACTCTAAAAAAGTTCATTCATATGCATGTATCAGTTTATAGAGATAAGCAGAAACATGTTTTTTCCCTCATTTTTCTCATGTCAAGTTGCTAATTGGAAGGAAGCTGCAGAGGAAGTCTCAGGCCCAGTTATCCGATAGCCGGATATCCACTGGCTGCACCAGAAGCCCAGATAGATTGGCAGTTTACTCCGGGGGCTAAGTTATTGTCAGACGATAGCCGTTTGGTTCAGAATTGGCTCTCTAATGACCTTGATGACTTGGTGTGACAATAAATTTGATTTCCCTTTCTCTATGCAACTTAAAAGAACGTGCTGTTGGACCCGATATCTGTACTCTGCTTACAATCTTTGTTGGTACCCCAAGTCAACACTGTCCGGCATAGAGTAAGTGCCAAAAACTGTCCTGCGCCCATGAAATACATATTTGCTATTAGGAATAGTCCTGGCATTGCCCGTGACTGAGGCACTGACCTCTGAACTGAAGTTCAATGCCATAGATGGCGTTTCTAAACTGCGAATACATTTCATGTATTCTTCAGTCGTTTGAGCTCTGTAAAATCTCCGTCAATGTTAACGGCACAGCTGGTGACCTTTGCCGACTCTGATCTGACTGATTGGACTGGTGAGTGAATTGGAGAAACTTTGATCTAATTAAGTATGGGCACACAGCTGATGTTGGGTGGGCACCGCTCATTAAGTGAACAGCTTTGCTCTAGACCCTAATTGGGATGTGATTAATATGTTAAACTGTGTAATTATAATGACTGAGTATTCTTGATTATTTTATGTATAGATTAAACTGAGATTAATAGGTGAATTAATGTCTCAAGGCTCCTTAATGACTCCATGGGGTCCTCTCATCAAAATTTAACGAGCCACTGAATCATTAATTGGAATTTGCTTATTATCACCTGTGGATACATCAGTCATGTAAAAAGTTGAGCTTGTGCTGCTGGGTCCACACCTTTAGAACATAATTGCTTTTAATAAAGTGATTACTGGATAGTTTGTCTCCCACCGTTCCTCTGTAAATCAAATAGGACGGCCGTAATGACACAGATAAATATTTCTTCTGATTAGAGCATCTTAACCTTTCCTTTGCTAGTGTCTTTCATGCTAATGTCAGAACACATGACACTGATGCATCAGTGGGGATAATTTGCTCACTGCGGAGATAAATATCAGCTATGGCTGCAGCTAGTTATATATTATTACTTTCATTATCAGTCAATCTGCCAATTATATTCTTGATAAACTGAGATACCTGATCTATAAAATATCAGAAAATAATAGGACAGTGCCCATTTCAATAACTCCAAACTGACTTCTTCAAACGGTTTGTGTCATCTGACCAATAATCCAAAACATTATTTACGCAGATATTTAGTTCACTATCACAGAAGATGAAAAAAACCTCCAAATGTGTTAATTGATGGTTAAATTAGCTGCTGATTCATTTCCTGTCCACTGACTAACAGATTAATTGACCAAGCATTTTAGCTCTAATGTCGGGTTAAATTGTCAGTTACACAAAAAGTGCACAAATACCAACTCAGCCTCGCCCTGGATACATTTTAGAACATCAACGCTGGAGTAAAATAAAATGCTGGCATTTGTTGCCGCTATTGGCCGCTGTAATAAACAGGTAGTGCATCTTCATCTTAGACCTTTTAAATATTGTCCTGCGATCATGTAATCTGTCTGGCTTGCAGCCTACGGTTGTAAACACCGTTCATCATGTACTTCAAGTGGTTTGCAGACATCTTTACAAGCTTTCTAATAATAAGTAACGCGATACACGTGGCTTTCAAATAACTCTTTGGTTGTAACCGTCTGTTCAGATTATGGTACGCCAAAAGAGAAAAAAATAATTTTACAAACTGACGAGCCTGTTTTTCATTCAAGGCTAAGTGCTCGATATTACCTCAAAAGCTCAAAAGTCCTTTCCAAAACACTCTCTTTGTTCAGGCCTCTCAAGCCTGGAGTGAAGAGGCCCTCTGAAGAGCTTAGGCGCCTGTTCATCATATCACTAACTGTGAGGACAAAAGACAGACGCTAGAGGGCGGCATTTCATTGTCTTTTCCAATTAATCTGTGGTTTCTGCTTCTGCTTTCATTCAGGAATTAAGCTGTTTCCTGTTCCATCATTTTTGTGATGAGGGCTACAATAAGACATGTGTTTCTCCTATTTTGCACTGCTACTATAAGTGTTTTATATTTAGAACAGTATCTCTTATTGCAAAAAGGACACAATTAAATAATGTGGCATTACTGCTATTAAATCTGACATTGAATGTCCAGTTAAAACAGCCTGCGTTATCAAACACATATATTAAGCATAGGAGTGTGCCTTACTTGCGCCATACTGCAGCAGTATTAAACTCGGCTGTGTGGTGAGTAGTTTTACAAACTCAGGCAGCACTGCTACACCACAGACTAAGCTGTCTGAAGCCAAGTAACAGGTTTCAAAACTGAGATTTAGTAGTTTTCCTTGCTGAAAAACTTCATGCCGATACATCCTCTGGCAGGTTTAAATGTTAGCCAAGACAGGAGTCCACGTATGTTACACAACAACGGCCCCCTCCTGCCTCTGCACACGTCGCCAGCCAACCTGTATCCATCCTGATATGAACCCCTCTCAAAAGAGAGTCGCAGATTGTCATCGCCTCTCGCAGTCACACTCATGACAAATTAGCGGGCCGCGGCATTGCCAGCTCGACAGGAAGAGCAGTAGCAGGGAAATGAAAGGGAATGGTGTTTATTCCCAGAGCTCAACCCCTCTGTCGGCCTGTCACTCTTCCCATGACCCTGAGGGGAGAAACGGAAGGCATCCTGAGCTTCCTTCCTTCCATACCTGTTAAATCATTCATCATCCAACTGCCTGATTATTTTAAAAAGCTAACAAGGCTTTGGTTCTTGAGTATGTTTGTGTGTGTGTGTGTGTGTCTGTCTGTCTGGAGAGAGAGAGTGAGCAAGAGAGAGGCATCGCTAGCGGTGGGATGCACCCCGTGGCTCTTACCAACCCCCCTTTACCCCCATCCCCGCTCCCCACATCCCTCATACACCCACTTCCCCCAACTCCTCAGTATAACATTCTTTTGCATCCTCCTAAACTTTTCGTTGAGGGGAAACTCCCCCCTCCTCTCGCTTATCCTACTTCTCCTCCTCTCCGCTCTACCCTTTGCCTCTTTCCGCCTGTCCTTGGCACGGCGGTATATCTGTTTGTGCGTTTTTTATTTGCGTGCAAGACAAGCGCAGTTTATCATGTGCCTGAATGTGTGTAGGTGTGTATGTCTGTGCGCCTGTTCTCTCTGCTGTCTGTGTGTCTGTGCTTGTCAAGTGTGTGTGTGTGTGTGTGTGTGTGAATGCTTTGGCCTGTCCGTGAATGGAAGGCTGTGTGCCAGAGGTTGGGGCAGAGGCCCTGTTGGGTTGTTTTGGCCC
Source organism: Nibea albiflora (assembly GCA_014281875.1). Taxonomy (NCBI): domain Eukaryota; kingdom Metazoa; phylum Chordata; class Actinopteri; family Sciaenidae; genus Nibea; species Nibea albiflora. The sequence continues at coordinate 13,448,737 of CM024795.1, read as the reverse complement.
ATAGACAGGATAGCAGCCAGGAAGTGTGTGTGTGTGTGTGTGCGTGTGTGTGTGTGTGCGTGTGTGTGTATGATGAACCACTGGGCATCACTGTGGTTTTGTGGCAGTTGGCACCGAATGCCGAGCCACCCCAATTCCTCGTGCTTTTAATATGCTAATAAACAAACCTGAGTTATGGCTAATATTATCCACGTACTGTATGTGCGTCAAGTACTGTCAGCGTATTTTTGTCTTCAAGTTCAAACCGTTTATTAATACAGTGTGCACAGTCTTTATTCATGCAGAGAACCTACAGTACGATCTGACCTTATTCCACACATTCGCAACCCACTTTGAACACATCCAGTGATTGAGTGTACTGCTCCAGTGCACTGCTAGATTATATACTGCGCTTTGTGTATCTGCTATATGTGTCTGACTAATGTACGCCTTAGTGTTTAGGCAGACTCTAAATGCAGACGTCACACTTTGCTTATTTTGCACCGGTGTTAACGAAAATCAAATCAAACGCGCCTATGTGCGAAATATTTGAGCAACCTGTTGTCTGATTATTTTTTTGGCCCTCTGAGGGAATGTGGATAAAAGATGCTACAGTACCAGTGCAGTTCATAAAAGAGTCGGTCCAAATAAGTAATAACAACACCTAATAACTGTGTGTGTGTGTGTGTGTAGAGGAGTATAGTCAGCCTGATCTTTCTTGTACATGTCCTGCATGATGTGTTTGAATTCAAGGTTTTGTCTCTCTTTCCTATGTGTGAGTATGTCATGTGTGCAACACTTCTTGAGCCATCGTCGATGCCGATTGCCTGACTTTTCGTGGCACTGTGCTGTCACAGTCAGTTCTTAATCACAGGCGATGTCAGATTTAAACACGTGATTAAGTCTGCACTCTTTTATTTACTCATTCAGCTGTTCATAACTTCATTCATTGAACTACAGTCTTAAGAGTAAGGAGTTTACTGTGTCTTGTCCAAGACTGCAACATCCAAGCCAGGTCTCATTGTGAGACAGCATTAAGAATAGACACCCAGGCTTATTTTAAGGTGAAAGATGTGTTTCTTCTGCTTATTTATTTATTAGTTGCATTAGTCATACCAAATTATTATGGTGTCTGCAGGTTTCATTAAAACAAATCGCAATTGGACAGGCTTATTTCTCCCTGGAAATACGGTGTTCCAAGAAACAGCAACTTCACTCAACCTCTGCTAACTAATCATGCGTGTATTTCACATTAAAAGCTCGCACATGCTGAGGTTTGAATTACTTGTCGGCAATGGAATTAAGTAAGACTTCATAACAAGCCGTAACATGAACTTGTTGCCAAATTCCTCGGGAAGAGAGTGAATTAACATTCAGCTCTTAAGATGAGTTAATGAGTTAATCTTTTGCACACACAGCCAATCCGAACATCTGCTGCTATCCTCTATCTAGTAAACGACCGAAGCTTTCAACCTGCTGGTCAGATTGAGCGATTTTAACACTTTGCGTTCCAGAGCCAGAATTTTAGCTTCTGTCGTTCGTATATCTGCCTGTCAAGGAGACCACGACAGACATCACAACCCACTGCTACCTGACCAACCATGCTATTCTCTGGTTTAGTCTTCGGCACCAACAAGCTGCCACCTTCTTTCTTCTTCAATGCTATCCTGACCTTTCCTCGTCGCCACTGCTCTTTTTTCCCCCACCGTTGCTCTGTCCCGATTCACTTCCTCTTTCCAGAAACAGACACATCTTTGTTGTTTTTGTTCCTTTGTGTCTACTTGAGGTGCTTTGTATTAATTTTTCTCCCACGATTCCCCCGTCCTCAACCTCTGCCTCTGATATCTTTTATGCTCTTTTGTTTCCCTGTTTGTCTCTCTCTCTCTCTCTCTCTGCCTCTGCGTGTTGCTCTCTTTCTTTCCTGCAGTCTCCTGTGACCTCTCAGACCACCAGGCAGTGTCCTTTGACCCCAGCTAAGATGGTACCGTCTGCCTCTCCTTCCAGCTCCGCCCTCCAGACCTCTTCCTCTTCCTCTTCTTCCTCCTCCTCCTCCTCCTCCTGTCCTGCGCTCCGCCCAGTGAGATAACCCTTACCCTTACTCACCTGTTTGTCAGTCCTTCCTTTGGCACTCTTGACCAGTGAGGCCACAAAATAGTGTGCGTAGGTAGTCCAGAGGTGACACAGATAATTGTGAAACAGGTTGGAGAATCTGGGTGGGGCTAAAATGAAAGTGACCTGTTTTCTACGCCCTGCGTTTTTGCTGTGCTGGCAGAAAAAAGTGACCCCAGCAGGAGTCATGTTATGGAAGAAAAATAGCCCAAAATCTCAACATTGACCAGAGCGCGTTTTTGCCTGTCGCCCCACACGTTTGAAAAGATGATGATAGAAAAGTCTCTAACGTGCACATGCTTATAATCTTTAAACATTTGTTTATTACGGCAGCTACCATCACACAAAACGGCATGCGAATCCAAAGCTGTTCAGTGCCAACTCGTGAATGTCACATCTCACCCCTAGCACATGAAGGCGCAACTGTAATTTATTGAAGTCTTTAATTACCTTGAGCATTTACAGAGTTGCTGTGGGATGTAATCATTTGGTTGGTAATGAACATCAAGTGACTTTGCATGCAAAATGTATCTACAGAGTGAATAAAAAACATTTATTTCCAAACATAATCTTGCGAGCAATTTGTTTGCAAAGAAAAATGGGAATAATAACCGATTTCTACCAACTGAACAGCTGCTGGGTATTGCTGCCCTGGCTACTCATCATAGCACTGTGTACTGTGCACTGGCACTAGTGGAGATAATATTTTAAGTTAACCTCTCCTACTTCTACCAAGCTGAAGCTCTGGGGACTCATGCCCAGTGTTTCCCATTCAAATTCTGCGTGTTCAGCTTGTGTCTAGATGAGATGCAGTGCAGATTTTATTTATCTGCTCATGTTTCAGTTCACTTACGGATAAACTGTGTTTTTTTTGTTGTTGCACAGGATTCACAGTGGCTGTTTGTGGTACCTTGTGTAGGCTCCAGACTTGGCCTTTTTTCCCCATGTTTGGGCGATTACTTGTGTTATACACTCTAACTAGATAGCTCTTCGCGCACAAAGAAACGTACAGTACATGCCTCGGCCACGCCATGCTCAGACCCTAATGTGTCCTCTATGCATTTTGGGTGCTTTCACACCTGTATTTATAACTGTCCACTTATGATCATGCATCACATGCAATGCATTTTATTGCCAAGTGTGAACAGGCCCTGAGAGATTTCAATGAGGTGATGAGGGCTTTAGAGTGAGAGACTGCTCAGGGCGCCTTACCCGTCGAGCAAAATGTGTGTTTTGGATGTGAGATATTCTCCGGTCACTCGTCACACATATTACCACTTATCATTATGTGTAAGTTGACAGTAGGTGGCTAATTTCCAGGGACAAAACTTGATAGGTGCTTTGCTTTGTCAGGTAGGTGACTATTAAGAAAGGCTTCGACGGCCTCCCGTCTTTCCCAGCCTCTAGCTTGTCACCACCTCCCCTTCTTCCTCCTTGTCTGTTAAGCGATGTCCACCGAAGTCAGGACACCAGATGTGACAGGAACGCAGTGGCGCCTGCCTCCTGTTCTCTGTGGCCTTGCTGCGAGCGAGGCGTCACGTCCTGTTTATCTCTCTGTCTCTTCTTTGCTCTTCCAGAAGGGCCCCGTGGCACCGGCCGTGGCTGTGACGGCTCCACAGCAGACCCCCGTGGTTATGGCCCCCCAGGCCCCGGCCCAAGCTACCTCCCAGCCAGTGCAGCCTCCGCAGACGGGCATCGCTGCGGCCCCCGGAGCTCCTGTCGTGTCCCAGGTCCGTTGTCTCCCTGCCGTCCTTCCCCCTCCTCCCGCTCCCTTCACCGCCCACACTTCACCCCCAAGGGCGCGGGCACTGTCACAGCTGCCAGCAGGCTGGCTGTGTCACAAGCTCAGGCCTGGACCCACCGCCTCACACAGCTGGCCATGCACCGAGAGTCTCACACATGCCCACACACGTTCGCACTCATACATTCACACAAGTGCATACCGACCCAAGGACATGCAGACGCAGACATAAAGGCACAGACTCACCATGAATTCAGGGACCCATGGACTCACAGATACAGCTCACATACAAATAATTCACAGAGAGATCCAGATTCTCACATCTCTACATATTCAGGCCAGAGAGCTCTCATAGGGGCCAGAGTTTGCTGCCACTAGCAATTTGAGTGGGCAGGTGCCATGTCTCATTTGACTACAAAGATGACTGGGCATGCTAACTGTGCACTATGCTCTGATTTGTGACTGATGCCTGTCAGCTTCTTTGTCAAGTAATTCTAAGTGTCTTTGTAGTATTAATAAAAAGAAAAATGATGCACAAATACGTGACCTCTTCCTCTCTGCCTAAGATTAGATCCAACTCTGGTCAAATATCGGCGCTCTGAACATTAACATCTTAGAAATAAGTTCTTTGATACCAAAGACTCTGAGACAGCGGTCAGTTTATCACTCAAACTGCCAGTATGTTCCATTTTGTGCAGAAAATAAACGATTGTTTTCTCATCTTCTACAGGAAATGCAAGAAAACGTCAAGAAGTGTAAGAATTTCCTGGCCACGCTTATCAAGTTGGCGTCTCACAATTCTCCGTCCCCTGAGACTTCCAAGAACGTCAAAGCTCTGGTTCAGGATCTGCTGGTGAGCTTCAAAACCCAACAAACACGTTTTCGTGGAAATATTGTACAGTGAAGAAAGTCTTCGGCGCACTGAAGAAGAATCTTAAATAATCTTTTGCTGTTATATTAGTAGTAGTTTCGTGACAGCTGCTTCTTTTCCATTGCCAGACCAAATGTCTTACATTGAATGGTGTGACAGTGTGTCTTCGATCGTTCTTCTTAAAGAGCGGCTTTTGTTTCTGTTTAATATAAACAGGAGTAAGCTAAAGTTGACGCTTTAATGTGTTGTTGTATTGAATATTCTGAACCTGTAGATGGCGGCATGAAACTCTTTCCAAAACCTTGCTTACTTTATCATGAAATTTCATCTTTTGCACAGTTACACATTAATGAGCTGCCAGGATGGGAACTCGGCAGTTCCCGTCACCAGCTCTGGTGATCTTGTTGTGTCCTCACGCTATACTTAACTTTGTAGCTTCTCTTGTAAAGTGGTGTGTTTAGGATTTACCTTTCTCCCAACAGGATGCCAAGATTGAACCGGAGGAGTTCACCAGCCGGCTGCAGACCGAGCTCAAGTCGTCTCCGCAGCCTTACCTGGTGCCCTTCCTCAAGGTGTGGTTCTTGCTTGCAGAGCTTTTCATTCTGAGCTTGCTCCATTTATTTTAAAACCAGCTCCTACGCTGACTGAGGCAATGTACGTTGAATTGGATCACCTAAACTGCTTCTGAAGCTCCCCACACTTCTCCAAACCTGGAGCCTAAAGTTTGCCATTAAGACCTGTTGCATGAAGTATTCCTCTTTACAATGCCCCTACATTGAAATTTAACCAGCCCCCTTAGCTACTTTCGTAATCGACCCCGAAAATAAACTTTTCCCCTTAACCACTCCCTAACCTCCCCCTTAAATCACCCCTCAACCGTGCTTCTTAAGCTGACCCCTCGTGTATTTTACTAAACTGATGCCCTAAAGTAGTCCTTTCCCAGGCACCAGTGGCCACTGATGACTAGGCCTGACAATAAAATGATTCACACACACACACACACACACACACACACCCCTCTGGCGTGACTTCTGACTGTGTGTGACAGTGGCCCTCGTAGTCGTCCCTGCCAGTAGCCAGAAGGTTCTCCAGCCAGCCGTGATGAGCGTCACATCAAGGCACCCGACCGCCCAACCCGGCCACAAACACATGTTGTCATGCAATGTTAGGTCGCTTACGTCAAAAATCTGCCTGAAATAGTCTTCGCGGAGCAGCATCAGCTCCTCGGGTCTTCTCTGACAGTGGCCTATCAGAAATGGCTAATGGCCACGTTTCGTGTGTGGCGTAGGCAGCAAGCACGCAGTAGGTTCATTGTCCTGCAATCAAATCCACATGAATCACTGTGTGAGAAATACAGGTATAGTCACGTTTCTGCCTGTAACCATGTTTTTATTATGACATTATGCTAAACTACGCAGTGACCACAGCAGTATTTGTTTTTGCTGTCTGTTTCATTCTTTGACTACAAACTCTGGCCTCTCTCTGCCCATCAACAGAAGAGCCTCCCGGCCCTGAGGTTGTCTTTGCTGAATAGTCAGCAGTCCCTGACGCAGCCCCCACAGCAGGGAGTCAAACCAGCACCCGGCGGCACCCCCCCTGCCGTTGTGGCTGGTCCAGCTGTCCGCATACGCCACCCTAACAGCGTCAGTACCACTGCAGGTGCCAGCGCCCTGCCTACCGGGACTCTCGGACATACGGCTGCCATGGTATGTATGGAGTGGAGCAGCTGGACAGACTTCAGTGCAAACGCAGTCATCACATTGTTCACACTCACAGTTTCTAATTAAATTAAAGTCGCACAAGAGTAGGTATCAGAAACATGCAAATGTGCTCAGAGACGTGAAAGAAAGGTGTGTGAGGATGGAGAGCTTAAGAGCGACAGTGATCAGGTAGAAGATGCGATAATTATTTACGCACGTTATTCCCACGTTCAATAGAGAAGTGCTAGAAGCTGACGGATGCAGACCTGCCGGGTGGTGGTGACGGTGTGTGTGCGTATGGCTGTGTTGATAGGTCTTATACAAAGCTGAATTATCAGGCTGGAGAGTGTCACAGTGCCATGGCTGGGAGTCACACAGCCAAGAGTGAGTTAGAGTCACACCGAGCTCGAAGACTCACCGAGGAATCACACTTACTAGAAAAAATGAGTTTTCAGAGAGTGAGGCGTGGACTACAGTTGTCTAAACAAGAGCATTAATAGTACAGCCTGACCTGGTGCTCAGTTATTCTTCTCTTCTAACACATTCAAACTCCACACAGACAGAAAATACTTATTTATAATGACTTTAATGAGGACACGCACACATATTGCAAACCTGCATATTCACACATCGGAGATGCCCAGTATGACCAACCTGTACTACTGGCTGCCGAACAGACCAGATGGTGGTTGGCTCAAGGGCACCTTGTTGATAATTGTGCACTCCTGCCCAGACTCTGACAGCTGATTAGAAGTACCTGACTCAGGAGCTGTAAAGTGACAAACCAAGATCATTTCCTGCCCATTTAGATGCTACATCGCATGGCCACGAGATAATAGATGAATTTTATTTGTTTTAGACTGACAACATTTCTGACTTGCTATTATGTATAATAACTAAAATGACGCTCACACACCAATGTAGGACTGCAGAGCATGAGAGCATGAAATCTTGGTGGAACTAGAGCACAGTTATTCGATTTTCAAGTAGTTGCACATTCATTTTCTGTCGATCAACCAGACAACCAGTCAATTAACTGACTAATGCAGGGTACTTTATTGATTGAGACACAGGGACCTCCAGCTACACTTACTGTATGAATCAGGATAGCCACGGTAAATCATAATGCACAGTTAAAAACATTCAAAAGACATTTCAATTTATGTAACAAAATGTGTCCTAATATGAGAAGTTTTTATAGATTTTGCCTAAACAGAAAACTACTTGAAAATGAAACTCAACATAACAGACAACAAACAACGGGACACAAAATGAAATCCTCAACAAGACAAAGGTCACAAAAAACTTAGGAAACTTCAGGAATGTTCAACTCAAAGACTACTGGTACCCAATTTGTAACAGAGCGCACAGGGGCCTCCTCTGCATATTTAACTGAATATATGGTGATGTGTGGTAACCTCCTTTCACCAAATCTCCTTCCAATGTTCCCGATGGAGCTTTAATGTTTGACTAAACTTATATTAGACTGCAAACCTCCTGAAAATGAAATGCAAGTCAAAAAGAGAAAATACCGTGGTGACAGCTTTGGACTTTTGGACTGAGGATAATTGCGTGCTCTATTCCAGTCATATATATCTGCCAACTGGACAGGTAGTAACCAGTGTTACGGGCAGTTCATCCAGTGATAGTATGGGGATACAGTTGAAGTTAGGCCAGGTAACCTGCAGGGTCCGGCACTGGACAGCCTCACTCTACTCACAACTGTATTGTATTACCATGTGGGTGTGTGCGCACACAGAGCGCAGGCGTCTACGGAGGGGTCAAGTGAGGTCAGACTCAGGCAGAGGGGTGGGTGACCTAGGGGGCTTCTCTCTTCATCTTTAGCATTTTTCTCTCACTTTCTCTCCTCCCTCTCTCTCTTCTTTCTCTCACCATTTTCCTCACTAGTTTTTTTTCTTTTTCCATCTCTCACTTGCTTCCTCTCTTTTCCTCTCCTCGCCCCCTCTCTCCTCTCTCTTCATCTCTTTCAAACTGTATCTACCCCCGCATCGCTTTATCATCTCCCTCCCTCCACTCGTTAACCGTTGAAGGGTGAAGCAAGGTAACTAGGTCAGCCCCGGGTCAATTTTAAAGCAATGTGGCGGCCGCAGTCTATGTCCAGAACATGCCTCTGGTCTCTCTCACTCTCTCTCCAGCTCTCCCTCTGTCTCTCTCACTCACACGCACACATGCATAAGCACCAACATAAGCTATAACACAAAACAAGATAAAGTAGTAAATGATTGCCCCTGGCGCATCAACAGTCTGAAACCAGACAGCTAGTTGAATTAGTCTAAAAAGATCTGCTCTCACCAGAGTACTGTGGGTCACTTTTCTTACAGTAGTATGGAACATTTTTAGATGTGAATGTAGAGATGCGTGGTGTCACGATCATAACTCACGTTCTGTAGACGTGGAGTTACGTTTTTTAACATTTAAGATTGAATTCAATAAACTTACTGCACCAGGGTACACAAATTCTGCATAGCGATTTTCAAAATGTCACGTTTATGGTTGAAAATCTAGAAAAAAATGTCATTACTAGATGTTATTCTTTCTTTATTCTTAATGACATCTACCACCATTCATTATTGGTTAAGATGTAGCGTGTGCACTGCATGCGTGCTTCCATGTTTTAGAGTTGCATGAGTCAGACGCATGTGGTCTTGCGACACGTAACATTTAAAAAATATTAGTGACTTTAAACAAATTGCAGAGACGTCTTGAATTCAGTTTTTCTAAATCGCAGTCACTAGTGCGCGACAGATTGCGACTCTTGTGTACAGTAATTATAATGACGTCCCTTTAATATCTGATGTTTAAAATTCGAAAACAAAAACAAAAACAAATTTTGAAATGAAATACGAGCAGTGAGTTCCTTTTCAGTGTCTTCCCTTTTACCCTCGGATTCACAAACTTTCTACCTGACTTTTTTTCTCTCTCTCTCTTAACTGTGTCGCCAGCTGGCCAGAGGTGCTAGCTATCTCTGCCTGAGCTGAATGCATTTTTTTTTTCCCTTTCCCTCCCACTCTCGTAGGCCCCTGCAGTGGATCTCTGGGAAAAATGGCCTCTGTCTTTTTTCAGTAGCTTGAACAGTAATATAGCATGTGTCAGGGAATGGAAAACAAGGCTAAAAAATATGCAGCAAGAAGCAAACTGGTAGGAATGGATGGCTGAGCCCGAGGCTGGTCCTGTGGCTGCTACCAAGGAAGGAAGTGACTCTAATAGCCAGCACAGCCCTCCCTACCCCCTCTCCTCCTTCGTCTTGTACCACTACTACTTCTCCTTCTTCTAAACTACTTTTTCACTGCGGTCTTGACTTCTTATTGCCTTTGTCTTATCTGGAAATGCAAGCAGATGTAGGTCATGTACTGCACAATAACAGAAATCCTTCTTCATTGTGCATTCAAATTGTTTACCATACTCTCAGTACACTTGAATAGATAGCCGCTGTAAAATTCATCACCCTTGAATGTATTCTGCACCTATTCCACATTACTGTTGCTGATATTTTTTTAATTTGTTACAGTAGAAAAGAAATCAGCACACAGGGGGCGCTCAGTTTAACGTGCGGCCCATGTGCTGAAGTCCTTACTACGTGTCAGCCCCCCCCCCCCCCCCCCCCCCCCCTCTCTGTCACAGGAGACACAGAAAATATTAAAAACAAACCAAAGAATAACACAAAAATAACTATTCAGTACACAAAAAGAAAAAAAAAGACAGCAAAAGTTGATTTCTTCCCGAAGATTTCCTCTCGTGGATGGCGTAAAAGTGGAGCGGTGGTTCAACAGGCATGCGGTTTCATACTTTTTAATCTCCCCTCTCACTTACAGTTTGTTTCATTATTATAAATACTCCAGAAAGTTACATGTTCTTTGTTGTTTACTGTCTTTTTTTCCCCCCTTCCTCAGGGTATGAAGACAGCGGGCACGGTCGGTGGCCAGGTCCGAATGCCCGTAGTGATCACGCAATCTGTCAGAGCGCAAGGTAAAGACATCCTCCAGCCACGTTTGATTGGATCCCTTGAATTTAATCATGTGTACAACATCTGCCCTTTTTATATACAGGAAGATTGAAAAGGTTCCTCAAATTTGAGTTTCAGGTTTCTTGATGAAGTCTGTTCTGTTTCTGGTCTCCAATTTTTTTTACTTTTCCCAGTAAGGTCACATGCTGAAGCCAGATATTTCCAAGACTCTCAAACTGCTGCCTGACCATCTGGTTAAATAAAGAGCCAGCGAAATCGGTTCAACAAAGATAGCCATTAGTGAAACTCTAAATGCGCTCTCAGTAGGCTGTAAGATGTGTAAACAGGCAGAGAGAACAGGTGTTTTTTCCTGTCTGGTTATAAAGCCTTCTCAAACATTTGCGCTGCTGCTTACTCACACTGATTCACAAACACTCTTCCCACAGAAGCCCACAAATATCGCCCCAACACCAACCAGGCGTAACGCTCCCCTAAGAGAGCTGTGTGCTCTCAGGTGGTGTGTTTCAGTGTGTGTACGTTTGTACCTGTTTTTGCTTGTGCGTGTGTGTGCGTGGTGTGTGCGATCGGAGGTGCATACAAATTTGATCTGCCCCTTCCCCAAGATTGCCTGCAGTGAAAGATCTGTAGGTTGTTTTATGCCCATAAATTGGAATGCGGGGATAGTTCTAAAAATACTTTTCTGTGCCTCTTGGCTAGGAACATGCCTGTTAAAATCAAGTTTAAATTCACTCTGGCAGTCCTTGTGCCTCTCTGGAAAACGTGTCTCGGAGCAGGATGCAGTTTAGGAGTGTAAGGAGAGCCGGTGAAGCGCAGTGATATTGACAGAGCGACGCTTTCTGCGCCAACCTGGGGAGAGCGACAGTACCGCTCGCCCCCCCGTCCCCCCCTCCCCCGTCCCCCCTCCATCTACCCCTGAGAGGATGACAGACACAGTTGAAGGTAGTTGTTAGACAGGAGGATATTTGACGCAGATAGAAAGGGACACTTCAATGATGACATTACTCCTTTACTATTTTGTTTAGTGTTTTCTTCTTCTTCTTTTTTTTTTCTTTTCTTAACAGGCACAATGGGGAAGGGAGCCATCATCCAAGCAGGCAAAAGTCCCGTGGGCTTGGCTGTTCAGATCTCTGGGAATCAGAAAAACAAGCTCAATGACCCCGGAGGAGGCTCTTTCAGGTACATCTCGCCAGGAAAGCGACTGTAGAGTGCCTGTAGTTCCCGGCAGCTGTCACATGGGGGCAGCATTTCACTAAGATGCCTCTGCATGACTACAGGCTACACTCTCAGCTAAAGCTATGAGTGTTTATCCCAGTTGCATGCCTGGCCACCTGGCTGCCTGCCTGCCCGGCTGCCTGGCTGGTTGATCGGTGGTCCTCTCTCTCTCTCTCTGCACCCACCACATAGCAACACAGTGCCAGCCAATAGATCACCCTCACGATCGCCCTCTTTGTGTCAGTGTCACAACTCATCGACAGGATTACAAATGAGCTAAATCTTAATTTAGAAATAAGGTAATTGTGTCCAGATGGTTGGAATTTCTGGATGCGGTTCTGAAAATACCTTTCGGTTAAGTCAAACATACGGTATTTAGCCTGCAGCTTTGCTCTCTCTCTCTCTCTCTCTGGTCTCTGCTTCAGCTACGCTTTTGTCTCAAAACATAAAAGGTTCATCGCCCACATGCTGGCCTTTGTGGTCCGTGTTTTGTGTGAGTCTTTGTGTATTTGTGTTTGTCAGCGTGTGTGTGTGTGCAGCATATATGTGCTAGGCTGCATGTCCGAGTACACGTTTACGTATATGCCTCCATTTCTATGTGTTTGTTTGTGTTTCCCGCTCGAGTGCACAAGAACATATGTGTATATCCTAAAAATCTGAGAATGTTGTTTATACGTGCGTGTATCAAATTGTGTGCATGCGTGTATTGACATGAGCAGTGCGTTTAGGATTGCCCTGGCGTGACCGGGACCGGGGGAAAGAGAGTGTCTGGGTTACGTGGGCCAACGGGTTCATGATAATGGGTCTCGTCTCCTGAGGGGAAATGCAGCGCCCGAGGCCCTGATTGATAAACCAATAAATCTTTAGCTGCCTTGGTAATTAAGCTGTCAGGCTTGCTTGTTACTGACGACCTTTTTCCCCCTGTGGTGATTACAATGGCCTTCAACACACAAACACACTGGTTTCGGCGTAAGCTCAATAACGCACCATTGTCACGGAAGAAGCGTGCCACTGACATTTTGTGGCATATTTTCCTTTTGTCCAGGTCAGGTGAAAGTTGGCCTACAAATTCATCTTTACTCTCATGTTTATTCTCAGTACAGAATAAAGTCTTTACTTATTATGTAATAAATGTATCCATCGGTTCAGCTAGATCTTATCAATGTCTTCAACCTCTCACTCACTTTACTGCGTGTTGTTTCTTTTTGACCTGAGGACATAAACACGTTGGAACAGAGCTCAGTGTTTCAGGGCGAACGGTCAGACGCCATTATGTCTTCACAGCACCGAAACCCGCAACGTGAACATAATGACTTGACCTGCGAACAGAGGTGGCCACTCTGTTTCCTGTAAATCACAGTGCAAGAAAACAGAAGCTATATTCGCTTTACAGGTTTGATCTCCAGCGCCATGCCATTCGGATGATGCAGTTAAGCTAGGCCAGATTTATTCCTAAAAGTTTTTGACGCGATAGTTAGGAAGTGCCTCGAAATCAACAAACGCTTGAGATATGAGGGTAGCGATTATCCTCGGAAGAAAGAAACGAAAATCCACTGGTTGCGGCCGGCCCGGTCAGTCAGCGTCCACCAGCATCTCACCCACCCAGCCTGCACTGTGTTCAGCTGTAGTTGGCGGACTGATGTGTGTATGGTTGTCACTCTGAGCCACTGGTCCCAGCGGGCCAGCTGTAGCAGAAACACACACGTACACACTGCAGGGCTTGTGGGGTTTCCAGTGCAGCTACAGCCTTCTGTGTAAGTGCTTGTGTGTGTGTGTGTGTGTGTGTATGTGTGTGTGTGTGTGTGTGTGGTTTACAGTACAGAGTGAAAGCAGCTGTCTCTGTGCCCCCCCCCCCTCCCCGCCCCTCCTCTACCCCTCCTCATCTCTCTGTAAACACTCGACATCCGCTGTAATCACAGGCGAGCCAGCCGAGGCCCTCAGTCCTCTGCCAACCTCCGAGCTCAGCCTCAGCCCCTCAAATCCAACCCTGTCCTACACGGTGGACACATCCGTGCGCAGGGAACACACACAAGCACTCGCATAGTTGCATAGGAGAAAGACACACGTGCAAAGCGAGGAACAAAACAGTGAGTTCACCAATCACGAGTGCCAGTGGATTTAAAAAGTGCACGAGGTCTTTTCCATCATTTACCAGCAAAGTGAGTTAAAGCTGCCTCTGCGGTTACATCCTTTGTTGCTCTATAAATTGCTATGTGATGTGTCTGTTTTGCTATAAAAGGCTTTATAAATAAAAGTGACTCAATTAGAACTTAAAAGTGACCTCCCAAAAATTGTTGACTTGGAAAGTCAGCAGCCACAAGATTAGATTATGTTCAGATTGTGTGCTGCACAGCTATGAAGTTGCTCCAAAGCAGAAGAAGATGGTGGCGCTCCAAAACGCTGAAAGAGAAAATATAAAAGTCTGGAATGCTAATATATATTTTCATTAACAGCCCCGCGAAGGCGACGCTTTTAACATACATCGCACCTTCACGGAACGTCATCCGTCATCCACGCCAAATGTTTTAATGTTTGTGAATAATTACAGCTTGAGCGTGGGTGGTCCGTTGAATTAATAACAGTAAACTAAACATCGAGCAGCTTTTAGCTTGTTGCTGGCTTTATTGGCCCTTGTGCCGCCACTGCCAACAGTGCTGTCATCCATTTGGGTCGTGAACACACATCCCATCAGCTGCCCAGTGAACCCCTGGCTGCTTTGTGGAGAATACTTCTCCAGTGGTCCGTGTCTCTCAGTGTGGGCGCAACAAGCCTGCATGGCCTGGGTGTTAGTTACAGGGATCAATCAGGGCCCCCTGCCTGGGCACAGGGACCTCTATCCATGGGTGTGGGAGGGGTTGGTGTGGTGATGACGGGGAGGGGGACAGAGGCTTTGGGTGCACTCCACACATCTTCTCTGCACACTCACACACACAACCTCTAAATGGCAATGCAATCCTCTCACCACCTATGGCGTGCCCTCTCTGAAACACAACCTTGATATGGAAACGACATGCATATGTATTCATGTGACCGCCGGCTGCATGTCCCCGAGCCAAGCCAAACCAATAACTGAGAGGCTGCTCTTTAGCTTCTGTGGAAGCTAATTACTTCTCTGCTTTATTAGGGCTGAGGTATAGTCGGGAATATTTTGCATTTCATATCTCATCCCCTCCTTTTAATGTCAGACCTGTCTTTGGCATTATCATTTGATTTTAACCCCGACGGTCCCAAATAACCAGAAATCTGGAGAAAAATACTGAATACTCGGAATATTACCAGCGTTCTTGGATATGGTTGATGTTTTATACGGTGATTGCAGAAAAATAAGACAACTCGCTTTCATTTCAGGGATTGTGCCATATGGCAGCGACCATAAAAAAAAAGACTTATTTCAGCGGCGTCATGTGAGCTAACCAAACTATTTAATATAGAGAACATTAACCAAAATATCAGGTTGATGTTCTATATATTAAACAATAGGGTTAGCTCGCATAAAGTCTGCCTCTACTGCAGCTTATCCCCCTGTTTTAATAGGGTTAAAGCTAACCCCTCTATATGAACAGATCACCAGAGGCCACATGGCTGCATTAGGAATTCACTTTTATGTTCATGTTATACACTTGTTAATACAGTAAATAGACTTTCTTGGAGTTAACTTTAAACCCCTTGAGGTGAATCATCTGCCCAACCAGATTATATCTGACAGAAATAATTAATATAAACATAATCTAACCTGTTGTGTTGTCGTGCTGTGAAGCTGAATTCTGGGTTCCTCTCTTTGCTCCTAATCGTACAGCGTGAGAGTGTATCTGTTCAAAAAGAGAGTTTCTTTTTTTGTTCATGTATGTTTTAAAGCATTTTTGTCTGTTTTCAAACACGCTGAGATCATAAATGTTAAATGATCACGTCCACATTGTGTTTCACATGTTGACATCACAGCCCAGCATGTGAAAACCTATTACAGCACCGTGGTGTAATAGCTGTTGTCTTCTGTTGCGCTCTTTACCCAGCTTGTCAATACAGTGTTACACACATGATAGGGTCGTCTACTTGTCTGGTACACATGAAGTTGTGGAAGTAGCAGCGTTTCTTCTTCACTTGAGTGAACGCAGCCTCGGGCGTGTTTCTTTTTAGGACAGGTTAAGTTATCCATGAGGACGTGAGGAGGGGGATGAAGAAAGGCGCACAGCCGGAGGTGCAGCACAGGGTATAATCCTATGTATCCATGCTTGTGTTGTTGTGTAGATACTCTCCTTGTGAAGGCATAATTAGAGTGCTGGAGGTTAGGAGGAAAATAGGAGAGGTAGAGGTAGAGGTGTGTGAGGGTTCAGGGAGTTGCTCTAATCGTCTTTGTCAACCTCCCGCTGTGGTGTCAAGTTTCATATCGGCTCTCCGTGGCTGCACCGAGGAGCAGGAGGGCCTCGGCGGGGTGGAGTTGGCCGACGGTGTGTGCCCACACCATACACAAAAGCGCAGCAACGCACGCACAAGCTCTGTCGCAACCAACATCGGTGGCATGAACGTAAATGACTGTGGAGGTGAGCCAGTGAGTGGCGAGAGGCCACTCTGTGTGTGTTCTGTGGTTTTTTTTTGTTCCCTCCGTCAAAGCCACTCAGAAAATCCTCTGCTCGCTCTGGGCCAGTCCTGTAAGCACAACACGTCACCGCTCAGCTAATTCAGGCCAGAATCCGAATCATTACTTGCCAAGTACAATAATTGTAGGGGAATTTGTCCTGGTGACAACTCACAAAGCAAAGTTCGAGCCTTTCATGCATGTGGAGACCTCATTGACTGTCAAATGCAATGACCCCAACACAAATGCTTCATATTTACCCAGCATTAGGCCTGTGAGAAATGACCAGCGCATCGAGTAAATACAAAGCAAAGTGCAGCAAAGCGGTGCGGAAATAGAGTTTGTTGACATTAGTATATAGCAAGATTCATCACAGCTCTGTGCCAATCCTCAGGAGCATCTTTACCGTGCTTAACTCCGTCCAAACGCTCTTCATCTCCCTGCCTCGCAGACTGCCGACACAAATAGACCCTGGAATGGGAATTCCTTGCCATTATGACCAGAGCACAGCACTCACTCACAAAACTAATGCATATTGTCATCCAAGGAAATATTCATGAAAAGCAGCAGGATCTCAGAATATATTTTGATAATGTTTGCGGGTTTGTGCGCAAAGCTTTTCTTCCACGCCCCAAACTGAATTATTTTTCCATAGTGGACCTAGCAGAATTGTGCATTTTCCCTCTCGGGCTTTTTTTCCCCTTAAATTTGGTTACGGGTATTTCCCCCTTCACCTCAGCCACTGTTTCTGCTAAGTGGGGAAGGAAGAAGGAGACGGCGTGAACAGAACAACCAATAGGAGTCACTAATTCTACAACAAGGACACAATCCCTAAAGACAGTTTCCCAATTGGGCCTTTCCCCTGCGCTATCTGGGTGCCCTAATCAGTGTGTAACCTTCGCTGACTTTAGTAACTCTACCTTTAGTTCACCCTGAAGTGGTGTGTATTTTAACAAGTACCTTGTGCCTTCACTGTACATGTATTTTATGTCTTCTCGCACAATGAAAATGTGTTAAGACAAATTCAATCCATAGTCCTAGAAGACATTTGAAGACTGTATCACAATGTTTTTGGAGACAAATCTCATACTACATTCAGGTAGTGCCTTCTCTGCAGATGAGATCATTTAGTTATTATTTAGCAATGCATTTTGAACTTTCCATTGTATATATTTAGCTCATTTTTCCATCTCTGCAGGGATGACGATGACATCAATGACGTGGCCTCCATGGCCGGGGTGAACCTGAACGAGGAGAGCGCAAGAATACTCGCCACCAACTCTGAACTCGTGGGAACGCAGATCCGCTCATGTAAAGACGAGGCCTTTCTCCACCCGGGACTGCTCCATCGACGAATATTGGAAACAGGTAACATAAGTGCACCTTGCCCGACTTAGAGTGTAGCGATGTTGCAGCTCATGGACATTTCGCTTGTAGCTGACTTTCAGAAATCAAATGGCTATTTTAGCAGTCGGAAAAAAAATCTTGATTTTATATCAATGTAGCCCTTTCCAACCCAAAGCTGAAGAATCCAGGCTGTAGTAGTGATGAAATCACTATCTGTTGTCTTTTGTGTTAGGAACAGGTTGTTTCTGTATTTATAGTGTCATCACTAAAAAGACAGTTTTGATTTTTTTTTCTCTTACAGGCTGAGCCTTTTCTTCTTTGGCCTTGGTTTAAATTTGATACACTTAACAATTCTTTCACCTCCTTTAATGAATTCTTCAGTGGCTGTCTGAACTCACTGGACCCCAGGCACACACATAAATACTTTATGGGTTTGTCTTTTGAAGGCTGGCTGTCAGATTGTCCTCTGGACTAAAGGAACAGGGTTTAGAGGAATGAGACTTGGCAGCGAGATTTTGATTCTTTCTCTATTTTTACTAGGTCTTGACACTCTGATAGCACACAGTATTGCGTGTGCTAATCGATACAGGCAGAGAAGTCTTGGTTTGTTTGCAGCATCACATGAGAGTGATAGTGTCTTCATTACCTCTTTTTGCTACCGGCAGTCAATTTTATTGCTTGAAATATACTTTAGGCTGCACAGTGAAACCCGTGAAAACGTATAATGAGCGTTATTACTCAAAATAAAATTGTGCCTAGCATCTTGCTCCCGTGAATCAGATCAAAAAACACACAGCATAATTTCACGTGACGGGGAGTCTAGCGCCCTCATCTTGTTTTATCTCAATTAAAGTATCTTTAGTGTAGCGCCGAGGCCTGCAGGTCATGTTCCGTTACGTGGACTCCTGGCATGGTTGTTATCCCGTCACCTTGGGGCTGAGGGGTTGTTTAAAAATATAAATCTTTCCTCAGGGGGGGGTAACACAGCATGATACAGGGCAGGAGGCTAGGGCGCCCCCTGCTGGGGAAGTGGCAGTTATGCAGCTTTGTTGTGTCAGTGATTGGCCTCTCCACGCTCTTAGCTGACAGCAGTCCAAGGGAGGCTCCCTCGGCCTGCCAGCTCCACTCAATCAGAAAGCCTCGGCTGCTCCTCTGTACTGTACTAACACCAAGTTCGACTCTTCTCTCCTTTCTCATTTACATCCCGCTAAAACTTCACTGTGACCTTTCCCGCCCTCTGGTTGCCCCCACAAAAAGATGCTTTCCAGCATCTTCAGTTTCCTTCTTACTTCTTTATTTTCAGGTCAGAGGAGACATCCTGATTTCCCATCGTTTTCCCCATTTATTTCTTTTCTTCTTTCCTGAATACTGATTCCAGGAGAGGATGTAGGCTGCCTCTTTCTATTCACTTCTTTATTCTCCTCTTCATGTCTCCTCTCTTATTTATCCCTTCCAAACAAACACTTGTGCCGCCCTCCTCTCCCAAACCTCTCTCTCCCTCTCCTCATAACTCTTCAGGCTGGTCCTTGAGCTGGGGAGTTGAGGAGAGGAGGAGGGGTGGGGGGGGTGCAGTTTCATTTGTGAAGCTGCAAAACAGCACTAACCCCCCCGCGATCTCAGGAACCAGAACACAGGCACAGCTGGTGCTCTCTAGAAAAGATCCTCAAAGTAATGATAGTCCACTGATACCTTAAAGGTCCGCGCACGCACACACACACACACATACGGTACATAAACATGGGCTTATTATTACATCAGTTTACAAATGTGGACAGACACAAGAAGACTGTCACACGGGTTCTTAAATCTACTGAAAATGTCTTAAAATAGCACAATTAAAAGGCCAGAAAATACATTAAAATAAGCATCCCTGCGTCGCTTATTCTCTCACTATTATTCTAAGTATGACTTGATTGCAAAATTGAATGGCTGAAAAGAAATACTAGCACTGACACACAAAGTGGTTTGCTCTGATTGGATGCCGCTTTGTTCTCGAGCATAATTTCCTGCAACTTGAACTTGATTCACTTTCAAAACAAAGGAAGCGCCTCATGCCGCGCTCGCATCATGTCAGCTTTACCATGAAAGTAGCCTGACCTGCAACAGGGGGAAAACACCCGTCAACACAAACATGTCAGCCCTCCAACTGTAAGACATGAGCTCCAGTATCTCTCTCCTGCCCTCAGAAATGGAACGTGTAAGACTCTCTCTGGGTTTCTGATCTGTGCACCATGGCATTATGTACCAATATTATAATTACCGGTACAGCTATTAAACTACAGTGTCCAGCTTGTTAGCTTCATTAAATAGCACTTCACGACCAAGGACTGATGAACAAACAAAAGTTAGCCGCTTTGAGCTTGCTTGAGAATAAATCACTATTGGAACATACACCGTCAATAATCAAATGACTACTTCATGCCCTTATTTCACCATCCTGTGACATTTTTATGATGCCTCCATGATTAGATTACAGTGATATCAGTGCAATATGTTTCTGCTTTACTAAGCACTTGTATCTAAGGTACAACTGGGTAACTAGCTAAGAAGCATATTATCGTTCTGATTATTTCTGGCAGCAATCAATAAATCAAATACTCTGATGAAAAAACTAAAAAGGTATCTGTAACACATGCAGGCCTGTAGTAAGTCCAGCCAGACTGGCCAACCTGTCTGTCTTTCACCTATCGTATTATTGCCCTTCTTGCACTTTCTTTTGTTTTTTACCCTGTAATGTCTCTTTTTGGTTCTAATGTGTCTTGAATGCAGTCCCTGTTTGTAATTCAAGATAAATCAATTCATGCATAAGCTTTAAAATACTCAAATAAAAAAACACAGTAAGTGTAAAAGAAAAAATACAATTTAGAAAAGTCTGTGGATTTTATTAAGCTGTCATGGAGCACTGCCACCGCATTGGCACATGGTTGTTGCTCCCTATTTTTTTAAAAAGGGGGACTGGAGGTGGAATCTCTGCCATTTGAGGATGGAGTAGTCTGTGTGTTTTTTTTTTTTGGACTTTGAGTCCTGAAAAGATTTCAGCTGGCCCCACTCACAAAAAAAGTCCAGTTCCAGCTGCATCAAGGGCAGTTCAGGTATCTCAGGGTCTCGTGTTATTGCGTGTTTGTCGGCAGAGAAAAGAAAGAATTAATCAGTTGCAGGTATTATAGTTCAGTATAGTTGGGTCATTCAGGACTTTTCCATGTTCACTGCCAGCTACTTTACAGTGGGACCCTTGTTGCTATGGATACCTTTCAGCTCTATACTAAATAGATATTCAAGTTACCGGGTCTCAGTGCAGATTGTGTCTCTCCATTGGATTTTTTTTTTATATTGCTCTTGTGTTAAAAGTGATGAGCAGCATATAGTATATTTATAGTGTTGGAAGGGACACAAGTGCTGAGGTGCTCTATAAAAAAGGCTAGTTAGGCATATTTCACAGGATAACTAGCGATCGAACACCTTTAACAGTTTGAGATCATTGACGACACAGTCCGGGCTGCTTTATCTAGATCTGGATTGTGTTTACATAACCATCTGTTTGAATCTTACACCCCTTTTACTCTCTGCCTCCGTGTAGCCGCAAGGGTGCATTGCCCAAAACGTATGGCCATGTGGAACGTGCCCACCAATTGCACCTGTAAAAACTGGAGTGGATCCATACACCGATAGCAGATGGCCGTGCGGTATACATTCTGTGCAGGCATCCAAAAAGTCAAAACGCACCGTCAGGGTGATTCCTTTAGAGAGGAAGTATAAAGATGAACATAGTGACAGATCTGAAACTTTCTAAGAGTCTACAGCCATGCTAGCATCATTTGTGTGCCAAAGTACAGCAGTGCTTTGAGCTGAATGCTAACATCAGCATGCTAACATGCTCATAATGACAATGCTGATGTTAAGCAGGTATAATGTTCACCATTTTATTTTAAAGTGTTAGCTTGTACTAATTAGCTAATTAGCCCTGATCACAAAGGGCAGGCTGATAAATGTAACTATCTCTGCAGATATGTGTCCATTAACCAAAGTGTACCTGATGGTAGCAGTACATTTAAAGACAAGGACTGACCAAAGTGATTACAATTGATCGGGAAAGGGACTTCAACTCTTAAATCATATCTGTTTCTCACTTTGTGCTTCACGCTTCATACAACAAAAAAGAAAGAAATGAGGTTGATATCACGTTAATGTCATTATTGTGAATTCTTTTGGCTGCGATAATCATGACGTGAAAACCTGATGTTGTGACAGTCCTAGTCTGAAACAGATCTCATGGCAGCTTATCCAGTAGTCTCTGAGATATTTCACTCAAAACCACAAATGTGAACCTCACGATGGCACTAGACACTTCATGACATGCCATCCAATAGTTGCTGAGAGAGTTAACTATGGACCAAAGTGGTGGACAGGCCGACTGACATTCCCATCCCCGGAGGCTGTTTTTCTGTCTTTCATGTAGAAATTGAGCAAAAATATTAAAGCTGCCCAGTTCATTAGTTTTTTTCTGGCTGTGTTTCAAGCCCCTTTTTTCCTAGGTGAATAATAGTGTTTTATATGAGTACAAGCCGTTAGAGCTGAATTTGTTTTTGCTGTGGAAAAAATTGTCTCTGGCTCTTAAGTCTCTTAAACTCAATCTGAAATATTAATGTCCCTGAAAGATCTTATTTTTTTGGAAGCAGAAGCCTATTAGTGTTTTTCTTTGACCTTGTGACATTGCCACATGTATTGCCACTGTAATTATAAGGCTAACAGGGCTGCCTCCATCCATTTCAAAGCCTGAGCGGGTGAGGAGTATATGTATTGTTCAGCTGATTTAAATAATTGGTGTGGTTTACTTAAAAGGGTGCCAGAGAGAAAATTATGGTAATGGAATAATTTAAAAGGAAGTTGGAAACAGATAGTAACCCTACAAAAGTCTGTCCTCCTCTCTTTTGTTATGACTTCAGATGAGTTTTGCTCCAAGGAAACTAAATTATCCTTCCCCTACGAAAAAGAGATGGTCAATGTCGTTTACACACTTGAAGGAGCTTAGCTAGTAAAGCCACTCTGGAACTTGCACTAAGACTGTGAAACAAATTAACTTTTCTGTGCGATGATTCCTTTTTCTGGGAGTTAATTGCACGTACTAATCCAGACAGTGTGAATGTGTGTGTGTGAGTACAGTAGGTGTGTATGAGCATGTACTGAATGAAAGCGTTGTCCTCCAATGGTGTGGTTTAATGAGTTGTTTGGCCGTGTGTGTGAGCTCGTTTGCAGTGAAACAATTAGCTCCGACATGCTTAGCTGTTGTTTTTCCCAAAAAACAAGGCGAGTCGTGGAAGCGGGAGAAGTGACGATAAAACGGAGACTCTCAACCTGTTTATCCTTGTAATAAATAAAACGTGCAAACAAAGGTTGTATTATAAAAACTCCCAGATGTTAAAGTGGAGAATCAGCGTTTTAACTGGGACAGTCGGTGAGGTCAATGAGAAATCTGGTTTTAATTATGGAAAGCAAAAGTACTAACTACCTGTTGTGTGAGAAAGACGTGTTGCAGTCTTGTTAATGATCCACTGATCACGGTGTTTTACTTTGTTCTAACTGTGTGTGTGTGTGTGTGTTTTTCTTTCACAGCTAAAAAGTTTGGAGTCACAGAGGTCCCTATGGAGGCCGTGACGTTCATCTCACACGCCACGCAGTCACGGCTTCGCACTGTGGTAGAAAAAGTTTCGACTATCGCACAGCACCGACTGGACTCCTGTAAGGTAGGGAGAAGATAAACACACATACCCATAACACCCATAAAAGCCACGAAGTAGAGATATCCAGAGTTGGACTGTCAAATGAACAATAACAGATTATTGCAATATAGAACATTTGTAAAATTCTAACCTTGGCAAATGAATGACGCACAACTGTAACACTGGCAACCAGTATGTCTTAGTATCAGTATATTGCATCGTCATTCAAGGCACTTTATTAAGCGTAATCCATTTCCAATCAGTTTTTTTTATTGTAGCTCACTGTTTTATTGCTACTTAGCGTACCAGCTAACATAAAGGCACTGTGAAAATTTGATAAATTTGATATTTGAAAAATAAATAAATAAATATCTTAGAAACGCAATAGACTGTGCTAAAGCGAGGCAGTTGACACTCATGAACAACAAGGGGACTTGTTCACTGAGGCAGCTGGGCAGGATGAAGTTGAAAATGTACTCTCATGTACTACTTTAGGAAGTAGCGTTGATTAATTAATTTTTAGAAAGGAACACCGCCATTAGTTAAAACACTTTTGATTTATGGCTTTCAAACGCTGTGAACTATCCCTGAGAAAGCCAGCGCGCTTATCTTAAACTGGTGATGCATTGCCACAATATCAATGGATGGCATGTGGCATGTATCCGAGCAGCCCTTCGCAGAAATTGGCAGACAGTTATTTAGGGAAATATTCAGTATATATTGGATCAAAACTCGGGGGGATATTAAATCGCTGGAGTTGGGAAAGAAACTTCATCAAGACGTTCAAGCACACATACTTAAACACACAAACTCGAACGTGGGCAGGCTTGTGTACTTCCACATTCCCGGGCAGACACACTGTGGCATGCACACAAATGTGCTTTTATCTGTAAAATGCAAGTGCACCGCTAACATAAACATATGAAAGCTAATGTGAGAAATCATTTTTTTACCCTTAAGTCGATAAACAGGAGAGCTCAGACTTTTCAGTCAGTCAGCCAGAACTTGAGGTATGAAAGGACTTCTGAGTGTTTGTCTGCGCACACCTGCATACTTTTCCCGTTATTGGTGACTTCATCTCGCGTTGCTCTTGAATGTTACTATATAACCACATTTAATTGGTGTACATTAAAGCACGAATCCATCTCGGCTACGAGCCTAAATCTTGGCGTTGTTGGGAGAATTGAGGGAAAACTTTGAAAATGTGTTTTTTTTTTCGCTCTCTCTCCTGACACCAACAAGAGAGGAAGAGGAGGAGGGAGGGAGAGCTACCGCTACAACTGTCCCCATCTTGTTTTGTGCTCCTTCTTCTTCTATTCGTTCCTTCTTTTCCTTTTTTGTGGTTTTGTAAATGAGGTGTGTGTGTGAGGGAGGCAAGAAGCTCTGTGAAGCCACTCTGTTGACATCAGCGGAAAAAAAGAGAGAGAGAGAGAGAGAGAGAGAGAGAGAGAGAGAAAAAAGACCAAAAGACAAAGCGGCCTTAAAGAGCAACCGGGCTTCGGCAGCGGCGGCAGGAGCTACGGCAAGAGTGCAGGCTCAGCGCTGCAACAAAGAAGTGGGAACGCTGGATGAGAGAGAGACAGAGAGAGAGAGAAAGGGGGTGGTGGGGGAGTGGAGGGGTGCTGGCGATGAGCCTCCTCTGATGTGTCTTTGTGCTCTGTGCCACCCAGCTTCTCTCATCCACTCATGGAAACACACACACACACACACACACGCCGACCTGCCACACATAGACACACACACATAGATGCAAAGACAGTGATATAGAAGTGCAAGCGGAAAGCAGAGCTGCATGCAACGCACGCACGCACACATACACAAGCATGTGAAATAAGCAATTATCCTATTAACTTCTGATGACCTGAAAAGTTGTTTTTACACTTTTCTTTCCATTTCCCATGTGGGAGGTGAAGCTCCATGTGCAAAGAGAAGCGCTGTCTGTAAATAGAAAAAGTTAAAGAGTCTGTGCAAGTCTGTTGTTGAGATCAGAGGTTTTTGTTCCACACGAGCTGGGGGAAAAAAAAAAGTTTGTTTAACCAAATGTGCAGTCAATGATGAAGGCATTGTTTTAAATGCTTTTCAGTGGGACATGCCTGACTTATTTATTGTAATCTTTGATTGTCATCATAGCATTTAATGGTGATGGCAGTCCATGATGCTTTTTTGTGTGCATTGGCAAGGAGGGAGAAAACTCAGAGAGCACTTCCCCCCCACAAATACGCTCCATGCATACAATAAATAACACCTGGACAACCTGTTTTATTATTTTGGTATCAGAAAAGGGTTCAGATTTAATTTAAGGTATTTAACTTGGTGCGAAGTCGTACATTAAATGCACAATTTCACTTTAATAAGGACAGACCCATGCATGCATCACGAACACCTTGTAAAACTTTTTCTTTTTTTAGCAAGTCGCTCTATTACCTATCCGACTGTCTCTCCTCTCCGCTTCTTGTTGTGCCTCCTCTTAGCTCAGCATCTGCTTTTTTTTTTGCATGTCAGTGTGTCCAGAAAGTGACACGATTATTTCTGTTCACTGCATAAATGAGGTTTTTTTTTTGGATTAATCTACAGAATGTGTGAAGTGACAGAAAAGTGATCTGTAAGCAAAATGCTCTGTAAAAAAATTGCTCTCTGTAGGATTTGCTGCTTTTATCTGTCAGTCTTATTTCATTTTAAATGGAGTATCTTTGCATTTTGGACTGTTGGTCGTATAAATAAGTCATTAAAAGATTTTTGTTGGACAGTATTCACCGTTTACAGACACGTAATACAGTAAATAATTAACTGAACAAAAAAAATTAAAGGGTTAATTGATCATTCAAATGATCATTAACATTTACTTTACAGCAAAACACCTATATTGCCTGATTAACTGATTATATAGCTGCTGTTTAGCACTGATTGTTCATTTAATAATTAATTAATAGTTCATTGCGTGACTACGTGACATTAATTAGTAAATCCGAAAGTGGACTCGGCCACATAAATTGTGAGCTGATTGGGGGTGAGTACATGACTCATGTTGCCAAACTTGGTCTTTTGTGACTCTTAATTCTTTCAGTTTCATCAATGTCAGACAAATATTCTCCTCTATCTACTCTCTGCTATGGGTGGAAAGGTTTTTGTAATTTATTTGCGGTAGATGATGTTTTTTTTTTTTTGGGGGGCTGAGATGATTTACTTACTTCGCTGTATAGATGGATTTAAAGTTCTAAAAATTTGCGTCTAGAGTCTCGTCAGCAGCCGCTCAATGCCTCTCGTAGCTTTGTCAACTGTTGCCGTCGCAGTGACTTTCTCTCCTACTATCTCCTTGTCAGGATGATGAGTGCTACGAGCAGTCTGCAGACGTTCGCTCTCAGCTTCGCTTCTTCGAGCAGCTGGAGAGAATCGAGAAGCAGAGGAAGGACGAGCAGGAGAGAGAGATCCTGTTGAAAGCCGCTAAAGTAAGTTATTGTCACCTCACCTACTGTGTGTGTGTGTTAGAGTTGTTATGTCCCCATGCAACAGTGTGTTTTTGTGTACTGCTGTGTGTATGCGTGTGCATGTTGCTCCTGCGCGGGCCCTGACAGATGAATTAGAGTGTGACACCAGTGGATGAAGTGACCTCCCCGTGTCCTCCCAGGCTCCTGGCCCCAGGGCTCCTCTGTCCTGGCTCTTCCTCCCCGGACACAGCGAGGAGGGGGGAATTCGTACACTACTCAACCCCCATGCACCATGCAGCCAACACACACACACACACACACACACACACACACACACTCACCCCCATGTACATGCAGCAAATCATCCCTCTATCATAAGGCTTGACAGCATCAGAGCATCAGCTTTGAAAAAGAGTTACAATTTCAGAGAGTGATTGCTCTATCAATTTATCTCTCAATTTATTGTGCACAGCTTTTTGCACTGCTCTGCACATCTAATGTCAAGATCAGGGATAATCCCCCTGCGAAAAAATAAGTAATCATAAACAATCATAGTAATCATAAACAGTTGTTTTGCTTAAATTTTATGAGCAGAAATTCTGAGGAATAAGCATCATAATCCTTGATGTAGGACCGCTTGATGTAGAGATGGCTATTAGAAAGAGCATAAATACTCTACAGCAACAACCGCAAAAATGTTGCAAATACATATGTTACAGATTACAGATATGATTTCCATTTCCAAAACTAATATCTAAGTTTTCACAGACTCTTAAATAATAATAAAGGTACATTCATGGACCTGTAATTACTATATTTTTAGTAAAGGGGAATCTGATTGCCATCATTTAAACAGCTACCAGCTGCTGACAACTACATTACTGCCAAGGCAGAGAATCATTTAAACCATCTGGAACAGAGCAGCCTTCATATCCAATATTAATCGACAAACCTTAAAAAAAAAAAAAAAATTGCAGTGGTGATTGCACCAGGATTCGGTTGAGTAAAAAGTTTGAGCAGGTGAAAAAGTTGTGACACGTAACTCCTCATAAAGTTTCCGGTGCACAGTGCAAATAGGATTTAACAACACAACACTACAACAAACTCAGAAATTGGTCAGCGCTAATGGAAAGTTATATGGTGTAATAACTCTGGTGTAGTAAAGTCCTTTTGGAAGAAGTTCAGTAGATAGATCACAGTTGCACAAAGCTCCTGACACAAGAGAGCATATGAAACAGGAATACCTGCACTAACTTTGCAAGAAAAGTATTAAAAATCCGCATCTCCGGAGGGTCTTCTTACCTGTCTGCTATTCTGCTCTCAGCCCTGTGCATGTACAGACATTTGTTTATCAGTTAAAAAAAAGGTCTTCAAATTTGGAAAGATCACCACCGAACAAAAAAAAAAAAGAGAGAGAGAGAGAATCTTTCGCAAATGAAAATGCCTCGCGGTGCCCCATTAGCAGAAAGCTAGGTTAATTTAATTAATTTTGAATGGTGCCAATGTTCCTCAGTAAAGATTCTCATTGCAGCACACCTCACCGTCTTAATTGCATTATTATGCTCCAGTCCTGCCATGCAGGATATTAGAAAATCCTCTCGTTGATGAACGCCGGCCACCAAACCTCATGACCTGTCTGTTTTTTTTCTCAGAGGAGAGACCAGATAGCCTCACGCCTGGCTGTGGGAAAAAAAGACATTACCTAAGCAGGAAGAAGACACTCTGAAGTGTGTTGTTAAAAAAAAAAAAGAATAGTGACGCTTTTACATCCTCTGTCATTGCCCAGTTCTACATGGTTGAACAGTTTTTTTTGTTTTTTTTTTTACTGTGAACAGCTCTCCTCATTAACAGGATTAGTGAACTTTTGCAATTTTAGCCAAGTTTTTTGTTGGAAGGGGCTACCTCGGGGCTATTTGGATTGCATGAACATTGTGGAGTAGTTTGATTTCACCTCAGAGCCATGTCTACGGCTTTTTGGCCTATGTTGCCCTGGCGTTTCAGTTCAAGGAGAAATTTGGCAAGCAAATCTTTGCCTAACCACATAACCTTGGATTTAGCATTGTTCCATTTTTTTCTTTTCTTTTCTTTTCTTTTCTTTTCTTTTCTTTTCTTTTCTTTTCTGTCCTGTTTGTTTTCAGTTAAGTTTCTTTGTCATACACCTGTCCAAACCCTAAATATCATGTTTTGGCATTTGTTTTTTAAAAAAGAAAAGAAGGAAAAAGAAACCAAAACAATTTCACTCTCCATTTTTAGACCAACGTTCAGTCACCAGCGAATGTATCATAAACTTCAAAAAGTTTTGCAGCCAGAAGACAGTCGCTCAGCTCAGTTTTTCTCAATATGCAGCATGTTTAAAAGCATATGTAAAAGTTTGATATAATTTTTGGCTATTCTTAGGATGTTTGCATGTTTTACTTTCACTAATTTGTCACGCAAATTAGAAAACCCACGTTGATAGATAAATGTATAAGTTATTAAAGCAAGACGAGTGACGGCAATAAAAGTTTCACCAGCTGGACTTAATATTTGCTCGAATATATTAAGAGAATAAGCTAACTTCACTCTAGCCACTTACAACCCACAGCTAAATGAAGCACAGCCCTCTGAGGTCTGTGAAGCAAAAGTAGACAAAACTAGACAAGGTGAAAATAAATACAAAGTAACAAGTCACAGATCGGCGATGTATTGTAGAAGACTGTGCTGGAGTATAGAGTTTTTCCTTTATTATTTAAGTACAGTACACTCCAGCCTGCCAAAGCTAACAAAGCTTGTCAGCGTCTGCTACCCGGTCCTCTCCTCCCCTCTGTTCTCTCCTGTAAGTGGGAAAATCAGGGCAGCTGACAGAGGAGATGTAAAGCACGCCAGTGGCACCGCTGCCCTTTGTAAACAGTCCATCTGTACCAACCCCTCCCACTCCTCCACACCTCTGCCACCCACCTCCCTCCCTCCCTCCCTCCCTGCCTGCCTGCCTGCCTGCCTCTCTCCTTCTCGAGCGCCCGCTAATTTGACCTCTTGAATAAAAAACCTACTAAAATAATCCCCTCCACCCCCGTCTTCTCTCCTCCTTCGTTCACAACAACACCCCCCCCTTTATGCTGTCCATTTAAAATATGACTCAAGTCTTGAGGGATGCTCCGGCTGACCGCAGGGCAAACACATTAGTCTTAGTTGAGATACCGACCAGTACGTGAACCGCCTGATATATTTAAAGCCAATTAGCAGGAAGGCTAGGAGGAGTAGCTCTCCATCCATGAGGCGGAGAAGATGAGGGAAGGAAGAGGAGGGCGGGCGTCCAGCGCTCTGATTGATTTGGTATTGGAAGCAGAAATTAAATATAAAACCAAACAAGGATATTAATACGAATATTATACTATTTAATATTAAAGGACCATTTCATTGTTTTATCAGTGACATTTTCTCCACATAGACCTGCAAGATCTGACTTTTGAATATTTGCCCAAAGACACATTGGACTATAAGAATAATAGACAATTAAAAACAATGAAAAACTGTTGTTTTGTTTTTTTTCATCGACCTGACCTAAATTTAGTTCATCTGGCAAAAATAAAAGGACACACATTATATCCAGATCCACAACATAACAAGAGTGTGTGTGTAGTGCCATAATCTGCCCGTATCGCCCGCAGTGGTCAGCCGTACGTGTACATTTGGCTGTGTGGTGAAGGATTCCCAGGGACAAGTACATTCACCCAGATCTTGGCTGCTGATTAAAATAGAAGTGCTGTGTTGTTACGCCAGGGACAGACACACACACACACATACAGCAACGGATAGCCACACTGGCTCACTGTGACACACACACACACACAGCCACTGCCACTGATACTCACCAACATCCTTTGCCCTGTGTGTGTGTGTGTGTGTGTGTGTGTGTGTGTGCTGGCTTGTGCAGAATTTTTAATAACCTCTTTTGATTAGAATCCCCCTCCAGCGGCTTATTTAGGGCTGGATTTGGAGCGGGTTTAAAGGCCACCACCCCCCGGGGGGCGCTCCATTGCACTTCTCTGAATTCAAATACGATGTCCTTGACACCTCTGTATCCTGTTCCCATTTTGCACTATTTTTGCTGCAGCAGCAACAGATGAGTAGCGAGTTGGGGGGGTGTGTGTGTGGGCTCCTTAAACCAGCTGTTAACCTGTGTTTTCCCCCCCCTTTACTCCACAGAGTCGCTCCAGGCAAGAGGACCCAGAGCAAGCTCGACTGAAACAGAAAGCTAAGGAGGTAAGCTGCTGCGGAGATCATTACCCTTGACATTTCCCTGACTCGAGCGTATTAATTTTTCATGCCTCGCTACATATGTAATGCCATTTAAAGTCGGACTTAAAAAAGTTTGAGGAATTATTCGAGCCGATTGAAGCCCATGTGTGGAAAATGATTTTCTGTGCTCCAAAGACACCCCCCTCTTCCTCTATGCCTATTCTTTTTCTTTTCTTCGTCTATTTCAGCCCCTTCATCTTGCACCAGTTTGAATTTAGACCCTTTGTTGATAGATGGGCCATCAGGGGACGGTTATACACTCATAACTGTAGTCACTTTAGTAGGTTTATTCTGTATGTATTTCTTCATCTCTATCCTTTCTGTTAATGATATTTTATTTTTATTTTGTCGTTGCACAAAACTACATAAACATCCGTCTCTCTTAACCTACTTACTACGTTTTGGCTTAATAGAGAGCAAACAAACACTTCGTTTTCATTTCTCTTAGGAGAGAAGTCAGATTGCAACAACAGTTTACTACGAGCATAAAAAGGAAAACAAGTGAATGGTATAATAATAGTTTCAGATGCACCAATTCATGCTCTACATTAACTTTTACTGCTACAGAGGAGTTTCTACAAAGGAGTAGAAAGAGTTATTTCCTTCTTCAAGTAATAGGCCAAGGCACAACGCGTATTGTTACAAATTGGAAAATGTTTTACTGATGTAGTGCACGTCTGCTCACAGTACGACGCTATATCCTGCTCATTTTAACTGAAGCTGGTCTTGTATATGGTAAAATTCCCAGTGGACCCCGGAAAGTAGACCACTGTTCTTTTAGTGGTTGGTTAATGTTGTTTACGCAAAATGAAATAGTTCTGTCGCAGCGGAAGTTTGCGTTTTCTTTCTTTCTTTTTTTTTTTTTTCTCTTTGTTTTTTACTCCAGAAGAACTTCACTAGGTGCTCGCAGTCCTTGGCTCGCTAACAAGGATCAAGAAGATTGTGCGGAGCTTCCATAAAATAGACTGAGTAGGCAGGAGGATAAAACAGGCACCATTCACCTGTTGTTGTTGTTATTGTTGATGTAAAACCTACGGAGCAGACGTGGTTTCTTCAAAGTCACTTTCTCTTTAAAAAAAAAATACTTTTATTCATCCAGGTAAAGTTTACTGAGCATGTATGCACTTTTCTCACCAACACCCTAATTTATACTCCCACAGTTATACAATTTTCCACTCGACAGCTCCCCAGTGCAACCGCTGTCTTTTAATGTCCACCACTCAGCCATTTACATTTTGGGGTAACTGTAAATGCCTTGCTCCAGGGCAACTCCGTGCTGTTGTTTGGCCAAAGTATTTAGCCAGTCTGTGGTGTTGAACTCGTGACCTTCAAGTGACTAGTGGACTTCTCTTACCTCTGGCTACTGGCAGCGCTCTGTCTTTTCTCTGCGTCTCTCCTGGACATTTCTTTCTAGCAACACTGAGCCCTGCTGCAGTTTAGAACATTCACTCTAGATCTCAGCCTTACCCATAAGCCCCACATATGCAAATGAAGCAGCGTAATAGGCAGTGCGATAGGTTTAGCTCCAGGGGCCATGTGATCAAAGTGGATCTCCTCCCTGTTAAGTGGCAGTCCGCTCGTCATCTGGATACGGCCAGATTAGTGCCTCGTGAGGAGACGCCGCGCGCACGTACGCACATTTCCATTTTCATGTGGAATTTTAAGAAGGTGGTTTGGAAATTGTTACTTTATGTAATGCTTTCTCCCCAGAGACGAGGAAGACTCCCAAACCTCCCCCAAGTGCCCCCCCCCCCCCCCCCCCCCCCCCCCCCCCCCCCCCCCTTACCCATCTACCTACACACACATGCACAAACACAACGCACCTTCTTCCACCCTCCCTCACCTCTTTCTTTTTTTGCTTAATGACCATCGTTTCTCAGCCCCCGTGCCTCTCCGGTTTTCATCACCTGAGCTGGCTGTTTGTGTCACTGCAGAGTCTGTCGGCAGCTCACACATCTGTGCAAATTTCATCAGGATAATGAGCCCGAGTTAGTCTTCCAGGCGACGGGCAGAGGAGCCAGCCTCTCTTTAAGCCTCTCTCCGTGGTCACGCACACATACACGCAAAACAACCACCGCCACCAAACAATCATCATTTTGGAGAGATGAAATTACATCGTGTTATACACTTGAACCAAGTGTCGGCGTGTAAATTGAGCTAGCACATGATTTGTTTTTAAAAAGGCAAGCGCTGTAAATTGTGATCCGAGTCCAGCGACCAGGTGTTAACTCATGCTAAACAAATGCATGATACAAATGGTCAAACCAGTTTCATTTATATCATTTGTGCAACATGTCAGAACACCCCCATCCTCAGACCCTCGATTGGAAGGAAAAACTCAAGGTGGAGCAACAAAGAAGGGATCCTTCTTCCAATGTGTATCCTGAATCTTTTGTCATATCCAGGTTTTTCTAGGTGAAAGTGTTTTTTTTTGTCTGATAGTGATATTACTTACTCCCTACAGATCCACATAGTAGGTGCTTGAATGGCTACAGTTAAGTCACTGGTATTGCTCACAGTCTCTCTCGTAGTTTAGATTATACTTCATCTAAATTGTGTTGTTTGTCTGAAACCTGAGTCAGTACACTAGCAGGATCCACCACCAGTCTGTCCGTTGCAGACCTTTGGTGGTCATGTTCTCCAGAGGATGAAACCCAATGTATTTGTCATCTTTTGCTTTGTGTACTGTTAAGCTGAAACTTACAAACAAGAAATACCAGAATATGTTCACACTGTAATTCTCGATTCATATTTTTTGTTTGGACGCTCATATTACTTTTCAAATGTGGCAAATATTAGATTTCAGTCGCAGCTCGTAGTCAGAAGTGGTGGGACGGTGACGTGAACGCCGTCACAGAGACACATTTCCATTCAAAAATTTCAGCATGTCAAGGGCTACTTCTAACTGCTACTGTCAGTGCCTCTCCACAAGACACTCACTTCTGTCTCCAATGCTTGTAAATCATCAATGGAGTCCCGCCAGCGCCAGAATTGTGTTGAATGTCGTCCTGTTGTGACGTGAGAGTCACATAAATGACAGTCTGAGGTTGCATTGCAAAAAAATCTGGCTTGTATCTGACTTGGGATGCTGAAGCTGTATCCAGAGGCACATTTGTCTGCAATGAACCTGAACCTAGTAAGCAGGTTGCCATGACATTCACTGAGCATCTCCTCAACAGATGAAACCTTGTGGACAATCCATGAGACTATCTATGAGTGTCTATTAGACCCCAAAACTTGTGCAGGAACATTGTAGCCCTTACGTGTTACTAGCAGGGCCTCTTGTACAATTTTGCAGTTATGCCTCTAATTGTGTATTTGCGCCAGCAAACGTTAACCCACAACCTTGTCACCAACAGAGCAGGCTGTACAGACACTGATAGAGGTTTTGAGAGAGAGAGAGAGACAGAGAGGGAGAGAGAGAGAGAGGGAGAGAGAGAGAGAGAGAGAGAGAGAGAGAGAGCGCCTCTGTTTCCTCCATTCACTACCATTTGGCCGAAAGGTCAGATGGGCTATTTCAAAAATGCCCCCAGTGAAAATCAATGGGCAAATCGTGGAGCTCAGATCCTGTTTGTTGTTGTTGTCGGTAGCGGTAGTGGGTCTATGTTCTGTCTGTTCCATCACTGAGGCAGGAGGGCCAGGCAATGCCTAGTCATTGAGAGTGAGAGAATGAGAGAGAGAGAGAGAGGGAGAGAGGGAGAGATGGAAGGAGACAGAGAGACAGAGACAAAGAGACAGAGAGAAAAAGGAGACTTTTGGGGGAGGGGGGGTGGGGTGGGGGGGGTGGCGAGAGATAGAGAGGGAGTTAAGGCCAGCAGAGATATATATCACGATGTCAGACACACAGACACACTGCAGCCACAGATTCATCATCACAACCGCGTCTCCAGGCACAACTGGACACAGGAAACGAGTGAACTGGAGAAGAGGAGTGGAGCAAGGACAGGCGGAGAGAGACGAGGGAAGAGGCGAAAGACAAATTGGCTACTACAGCCGGCCAAAATCTGACCAAAAGCTCCCGTTAGGGCCTGTTCGGCTGCTGAAGTAGACCATGTCACGCCGAGAACGCTAATGCTTCCACGTATGGCACTGTTAATGTAAGCTTGTCGAAGATCCAACCGCCATAAACTCTTGCTCTTTTTCCCGGGTTCTGCTATTGCGAAAGAGATGCCACTTCTAGCTCAGAGTGATTCCAGAGGACTTGTGTGAAAAAGAGAGCTGTCCAATAGGAAGATTTTTGTTAGAATAATTTTCAAATATTTTTTGTCTTCAGGCGTTGAGAGATTGTCTTTTGCCCATTTTGACACACAGCACAGCTTGAAATGTCTTGAACCTCTGCCGAATTAATTCTGCCCTAGCTCAACTTTGAACCTTGCGTGGCTCCAATTAAAAGCCTACAGTTATACATCCTTACTTGCTGTATGAACATATACGTCAGAATCTATGAATCATATTAGACTAAGACTCATGTGACATATGCATAACCGTGGTCAGATTTAGCATATTTTGCCTCTTTTCCCATATAATAAAGAATTGTTCGCGCCTGTGTTGTGTATGTTATTTAACCCTCTGCTCAGCCAGAATACACCAGGCCTTCATGCACACATACGTGTTTCTTCATTGGCCTGGCATCCTCCACAAGTGGCCAGGTCACGGAGAGACTGGAATCCACCCACACTGAAAGCTCCGTCAGGCTGAGCCTCACACTTTCTCCAGAGAGGAGAGGATCTTGTGTGTCAGAGGACAATGTAGCAGCCCCTTAGTTTTTATTAGGCCAGTTATATCTGCGAGTTCATAGGCTCTCATCCTCTGGCCCTCCACAAACTGCTCTGCTCAAAGAGGCGCTCTCCCCCATTAGGCAAGCCCCAGGCCAAAAGCCTGCTACCCTCCTCCATGTTCTCTGCCTTTCTGTGCTGACTTTCAAAGAGAATTCCTGCTGTTTTGTGTGTCCCAATTCATAGTTGTTATATTCTTGTCTTCTGGCCTCACAGATGCACAATACCTCAATATGAATAGAGCAGCACCATTACGGTCAGCTCGTGGGATTGTGAATAGAAGGACATTATGCTCATGTTCGCCTTAAGTGGAAAGATCATGTCTTTTTAAACCTGTTTCTTTCTTTCTCTATCTCTCTCTTTTTTTTTTTTTAGAAATTAGGTTATGCATTAGTTTAGCAGGTGTCCTTTATTTACGTCATATAATTTCAACTGGATTTTCATGGTTTTTTTTTGAAAGATCGTAGAATGGGTTGATGTGGATAATTTAATTATCACATAAGAGAGGTCTGCTTTGCAGGTCCTAAAGATAGTACAGTAACCTTATTTTTTATTTGTTGCTTTGTTGTCGGTAGTCTCAACTTCAGTTTTTCTTTACCTCAAGACATATTACAAGAAAAAAAGAAGCAGGCTTTAAAAGTACCTTTGGTGTTCCTGTGTGTTTTCGAATATTACAAAGTGCTGTAATGAGAAGGAAAACAACAAAAAAAAGGAGATTTTTTTTTTTTGCCTCAGAGGGAGATAGCGACTCGTCTCCTCGCTGTACAAGCCTGTAGGTTCACTTTTCTCTTTGTGCGCCAGAGCACTCCTTGGGACTCGAGCGACAGGGGAATTGGGCATGCTGAGCTACGCTGGTGGCGAGGTGCCAGCCTCCTGTGCCTGGGATATAAGTGAGAGGGAGGCAGGAGGCAGGACACGTTTCAATTAGGCAACAAACACTACACACAGAGGATGAGAGGGGAGAAGAAAAAAAACCAAAACACCTCACCCTCACCAGCTAACTTCTCCCTTCTGACCTCTCCTAAAAACACACTTCCCTCAACCACTCTGCCCCACCTTTTCTCTTCTTTTCCATTTAAAATCGGAGGTGTCATTTTTGTGGAATTCATATGGGAAGGACAGTACCGGGGGTCTTTGTGAGGTGATGCTAAGTGTGCCAGCACGGCCTGCATGTTTCCATTAGATTGTCATGTTGGCTAATTAGAGAGCGGCAGCATGATTCACCTTGTTAATTAGGAGGACTTGCACACCATGTGCCTGGGGGCGGTGTGGGAAAGAGGAGCCCAGCCTCAGAGCCTGCTAGTCGCCTGCTGCCTATGAAGATTCCCCTTCTCATCTACCTTCCTTTCACTCCTCTTTTTTTTTTGATTTGGAAATGAATAAATCATTGACATCGTCCTCTCTCGGAGTGTGAATATCTGAGTTCTCATCTTTTCCTGGATGCAAATTAGGCGTGATCAATAGAAGGTGACGAGCGGCGAATCTAAATGTTAAAAAAAAAAAAGGGAGAGAGAGAGAGAGAGACAGGGAGAGAGAAGACTGCTAGACGAAGCATGCCAGCGTAGAGTGAGACAAAGCGAGAGAACATTTAAAGTAGGAAATTTTCCCTTAGATAAGCAGTATTTTTAATGATCACCACTCTCCTCTCGACGCTCTGGTATAACGCCGTCAGAATCTGCTTAACTCTGATTTCTGGCTCCTTCATTAAACACCGTTCCTCGGCAGAATGTGCAACCCAAATGTTATTATTTATAAAAGTAATACTTACTCCGAAGTAAAGGCATCAGGTCTCTTCAACACATTCAATTTATCCACATATCTCACACAGCGTCCTGATACACGCTTTAATTCCTGCAAATAAGTTGCTGATGAAGATGAAGAGGAACCGTAGGGTCATGATAGTGGCACTCACATAATGACCTTAGCTCCAGGGACGACTGAGGGCTCTGAATAATTGGTCCTTGGCCCTGGAAACACTTCTGACATGCTCTGCTTCAGAGGCATTGGAACACTGTGAGCCAAGACCATTAGCTCATGCATGTATTTTGAATTCATCTCCATAGGTAAAATAATGAAATCACAAACAGACTTGCTGGAATTACATGAAGAAGATGATGATGAAACAGAATTTCAGAGCATTTTAATACACTTGTTTAATCTTGACTGATTTAATATTTTTTATTCCAAAAGATTGGTGTCGGTACAATCGTGCAAATGCAAACTGTGTCTTATAAATACAATCAAGGTTGTTATGAAATGTGCCAATACATATGGCTACACAATGCTTTAAAATGACATTCTGTACTGAATCTATGGATATGAGACTATATACAGTATATCTTCAATATTAAATACAATACAGTGCAACTTTATGCCCTGAAGGACAATTAGACATAATAGCTGGCAGTGCTGCTGCGTGTACACCATGCACACACTTGACATACTGTATACGTTCATATATATAACGTCAATATTAGACTGTTTTCTCTTGAGGAATGCCATATGTAATCACTGAGGTCTGTTGACGAAATCATACATGTCTATATCCAGTTTTAACACAAAGCCTTGCCTACATTAGCAGTTCGAGGCTGAACTCGTTTCTTTGTAGTGTCTGAGTGCAGATGGAGAAGTGAAACCTGATTGGTTACTGCAAATGGCCCTTCTCCCTGCAGCAAACTAACTGCCAGGCACTTCACATGAAGAAAGGCCTCAAGATGCAGCTCGCAGATGTTCATGTAATGTCGGCCATGTGGGTGTCAGGTAAATGAGATCCATGGATTACAGACATGCATAAAACACATATGTAAAGTGTCAACACACTCTCATGTGAGGTAGTAAGAAAACTCATGCTGCATTGTAATTCATATTTGATAAAGTCGGGGGGGAAATATTTTCCCTCGCATCTGATAAATCTCATCCATGAAACATTTGTGCACACAGATTTGATCTTAAAACACAAACTAAGAACTTCTTTGAGTTAAATTGGTTTACTTTTTTTATGAAGTGTTATAACTAATAAAAAACCAAATGTTCACAAATCAATTTTATATTTTTTGTCAAGCTCTAAGTCATCAAATTGTGAAAACAAGATTAGAGTCTCCAGCTATGCTCGTGTCTCTGTGAGGATGCATGTAAGCACAGCTAATATCAGCATGCTAACAAGCTGATAAGCAGGTATAACGTTTACCGTGTTCACTATCTTAGTTTAGGGTATTAACATGCTAACATTTGATAATTAGCACATAACCCAGGCTAGGTTGAGGCATGGGAATGTCATTAGTTTTGCAGGTATTTGGTCATAAAGACTCAAATGTTGACCTGATGGTCGCACCAGATGGAGAATTTCAGCAAGGCTATTACAATTCACCCTGAGGAGAACATCAATATCTCTGCTAAATTCATTCAGCAGTTGTAGTGCTAGTTGTCAAATAACAGACCAACATTGCCATTCCTAGAGCCATGCTGCTAACATGGCTACAACTAATAGAATATGAAGTATTCCTACAGAGTTACTAGTTTGATTTATAATTCAATAAAAAACAAAAACTTTCTTTCCACAACTGCATCCACTCAAACCAGCGTTCCTCCTTACCATACTTTACAGTATCTTTATTTTGTGGTTGCAAATCAAGCCATTTATTATCATTTCTCAGCTGTGAAGTCATATCTACCAAGCCTATCTCTTACACTGCAGACACTGAATATCATTATTGGTTCATTTATTATTAATTATTATTATTGGTTAATTTAAAACTGTTACCAAGAGCAAAAGCCAAAAAAACATTTTATGTTCTCAGTATTTTAATACATTTACATTGTAGTTTTGTGTATCAGAACATTTGGATGTATTGATGTACTCAGATGTAGGTTGGTTAAAATGCAGGTTCAGTGCAGCAGATATCTGGAGTCAGGTGACCATCTCCAGTGCACCCTTGTACTAGTTTCTGTTTAATCTATAGTTTAATTTAAAAAAAAAAAATCTAAACATGTTTTTCTTCCTGTTACTGCATAGCTGCACTTTCTATGACTTTTCTTTGTACTTCTCGTACCGTTGACCATACCCAGATTTTCTGCCATGTGCTAAAAATCATTTTGAATGTGTTTAATTAATCATTTAGATGCAACTTAATTCTTGTCAACATTCCAATAAACGCTTTCCATTACAAACCTTGGCTTAGCCTATAGGCTAGTAATACAAAGGTTAGAGCCATGATAAGAGATTTGATTCTCACTTTGTTTAAAATGCACTCTACCACTTTGGGGGAACAAGAAGCATTCACCAAAAGTGGCATATGTCATGTCTATATACTGAGAAGCCCCCCAACTGTGTCCTGTTGGACCAGAGCTTTCTATGGGGGAGGGTAAGAGACAGACCAACTCAAAACCCATGGTCTGGCTTTTCTTCTGCAGTCTTTGCAGGGCAGACAGCCCTTTAGCTTCCTTCACAGCCCCGTAGCTGCTTGTGACGTCAAGCAGAGCGTGTTCTGCTCTACCAAGGACATCTGTCTGTAAGCGTCTGGGGGGCCGCGAGCAGCCCCTCAGGCCAAGAGGGAGAGCGGGAGGGAGGATGGAGAGAAAAGCCTTTGTTAAAAACAGCAGAGATGGAGAACGGCAGGTTGGCCATCATGGCTCCTGCAGCTCATCCCCCTCTTCACTCCAAGCATATCAGAACGCTCTAAGGTTCTTGCTGTATTTTGATACAGCAAGATAGATTTTTGAGTTTTAAGTGAACATGCCGCTCTTTCTTCTGTGTTAAGAAAAGGCCTGCTATCTCTTATTTAGGCCATTTTTTACCAACCTACTCAGGGTGCAGAGTTTGGGGTTAAACACATTGTAGGAAACAGTAAACGGAAACAGCCCAGTCATGCATGCTTTCTTATTTTTTCTGTTGAGTGTATTTTTTATTTAATTTAGTTGAACGTAAATAGCAGTACTTACTTGTTCTTACTTATCAAATTTGTAGCATTTGTACCTAAACCTGTATTAATGTACATAAACAGTGAATTGGTGAAAACCCCATATCTTATGTGAAAAGTGAACATATTTGCCTTTGCAAAAAGGCTCCAATCGGTTTAGTCAACAATGCAATGACAAACATTAGTACTTAACACAATACTCATGTTGTATAACATTATTTAGCATTCAGTTTACTCACAGAGGATGGGAAGGGAGAATTCTTAGCTCCAGCCACACTCATTCAGCCACAGTGTGTTCAACTCGCAAACCAGACGTCTACACTCCTGATAAATATTAACTTTCCACTGCCCTCAAACTAGAGGTCTTAGTCTTATTCAAATATGATTTTGGAAGAATCTTCCAGGACATAACCTCATGACACGAATAATCTGATGAATACATGTAATTTGATATCCAGGGTCTGGATTTTTCAAGCATTCAGAGCAGGAAAAAGAAGATATTGTATTTTTGTGGTGGGTTGTAAGTAATTTCATGCTACTGTTGTTTACTGTCATAAAACATTGGGTGATGTTATTTATCCTCAAAGGAGAGCTTTTACAGAGCATCTTCTTTCATCTTCTTGCAGAGAACACGAGGATCTTAAACCAACAGTGTATTTTGAGCTGTAATCAAACATTTAGAGCGGACTAGGGGTCATTTTGAGAGGCTCAGACCTGACTGAAATCAAATTCAGAGCTTCATTGTTTGCCACTTGCTCTTTGCGCCACAGTAGTGTTAATTGATAGGGGTTTTGTAGGGCACTCAACATCTGTAAGAGGGCTCTGTGCAACTTGCGATAAGTGTTTCCCAAGAAATGTACACATTTGTGTTTTCCCAGGTCCCCACACCTGAACAAAACATCATCACTTGACACTGTGCTTTTTGCATCAAGACTAAAACCTCTTTCTAACAAATGTATAGATTGATTCTGTTGGGTATCTTGAAAATGTTCTACATCTCCTGACCTTTGCTAATAATTTTACTTTACAAGTTCCAGTCCCCTGCTTTAAAAGGGCATGCAGGCAGACTGGAAGCACTGGTATTTACGTGACTTTGGAACAGCAGATATTTATGCGGGACCATTGATCGGATCTGGCGAATGTATGCATCCTGCCATCTGGTTATATTTCCAGTCTGGAATCTCAGTAGTGACCTTTGTTGTTTTTGGTGGTGATTGCAGCTTTGGCTTAATATTACCAACAGGGTAATCCAGAGGGTAGAGAGAGATTCTTGTACTTGGAGGTCACAGTTTTAATTTCATTATCAAAATGATGCCAGGGTGTCTGACTGATTGACAGACAAATTGCGCTAGCAAAGAGGAGGACTGATTATACTGTTCTTTGGTCCAACCGTTCTTTGGTCCAACCGTGGGACTCATCAAACACCACACTTCAGTTTATGACAGCAATCTGTAAACCAACAGTATGTAGGCGACATTTATCCACATTCCCCTTATAGCTACTGCTACTTACCCAAAGCATTTACACATGGTGTGTTTCTACATGGACATACTTTATGTAAATGTTTCAGTTAAATGGTGGTTGAAACAACTGCCAAGAGAAAACAAATCTATCAGAGCCTGGCCCAACTCTGGCTTGTATCACTTGGCAGCAGTTAAAGGAAGGTAGACTCGGCGTAGTGGCACCAGATTGAAATCAGAAATCAGTCTCCCTGTGTCATGGCGGCTCTTTATTGACGGGAAACGCAGACTGGAGGGTTGCAGATGGTAAAATGAAGTCTTCATTTATCATACAGTCATAAATCTGAAAATGCAGGCAGTTGCTGTGGGCGCTGGGAGCCCATGCCTGGTGCCAACTGCCAGGCGGAGATGCCGGCATCCTGGTGCCATCAGTGAGATAGCGGACCTCTCTCTCTCTCTCTCTCTCTCTCTCTCTCTCTCTCTCAGTCTCTCTCTCTCTATCGCTCTCACCAGCTCGCTTGGCAGTGGGATTCTTTAAGGTCAGGCCTGGAGAGATTTGTGTGTTGTTTGTGGCAAAGCCTAATAAGGTTAGCATTGATAACATTAATGCTACATTTGCCATGTGGACAAGGGCAATAATCATCTCCAGCCCGTTTGCCTCATGCAGCCACGATCCCCAGTTTCTGACTTCATTATATCCTCTGTCTCCATTTGCATAGTATTAAGAGCCTGAATCCCAACTCGCCGTTGCCTGGAATCACTTCACAGACTTCATGGAGTGTATACATTTCACCACCATCTATTTTAAAAATGGACAAATAAATGTGTTTTACATATTCGGCCGGTTGGTGCTACTGCTATTATTCCCCCTACTTTGTGTTGTCAGCTTCTTTGAATCTTTCAACAGTTCCGCCGTGCTAAATGTGAAGTGGCAACACCCTAAAGGGCATGCCTTGCCATCGGGGTTTTAGGAAAAAATCAGAGGAAACTGCATGCACATTTTAGATCAGACTTTATACACCAAAGCAACCTTTTACAAAGCGGCATCTGAAAGTAACATCAAATTTTCCCCTGATCAGACAACATACATGCCTCACACAAACACCAGCGCCCAGCGAACACACGCTGAGAGATAACATAAAAGAACATGAAAGACATGAAAGCGCACATTGATTGTCCCTGTTCGCTTCAACCCGGGCCTCTCTCCCCCAGCGGGCAAGCACGCAGGCAAGCTGGTGGGTAGGCAATCCCTATGCTGTGGCCAAGATTGATAGGCACGTGTACGTGTGTGAGTGTGTGTGTGTGTGTGTGTGTGTGAGTGTGTACTGTGTTTGCATGTTTGAGGGAGTGCTGACACCCTCTGTGCCATGGCCCCAGGCCCTCACACATCCACCCAATAGAAAGGGCAGCTCCTAGCAACGCTGGGTTTCCCCTCAGTCCTGCAGCTAGACATGACATTACCTTAGGCAGTGCCTCCCCACAACTTCCCCCTTATACATCACAAACTGCAAAAATCACAATGGGACCATGTGACTACACGCACACACACACACACAGACAAATATACACACTCGATCTTTGACAGTAGCTCTGTTAATGGCTGACAACAGGCTTCCATTTTGTTTTGCTCAGGAAAGCTAATACAATACATGGATGGACAGTCATGAGGATGAAGAGCGATATTTGTTTTTGGGCCCCCTTTTACATTGATCTTACCGTTGCCTCACGGCTCATTCATTCTCATCAGATCTCATAACGCTCTAAAGTTTTGATTGCAAATGCTCCTAAAATGTAAAATTGTAACTCTGTTGTCACATCAAGTTGGTGTAAATATGGGTTTTTGTTTAGAGACAATAAAGGCATTATGGTCACTGGTGCATATTGATACCTTGCACATGAAGTACTTAAACAGATGCATGTGACACTGGGGCAACGCTACACCACATACTGTATAATGTAGAGTGTACAGATATTTAACCTTATCTAACTTTTGTGTTGTCCTCTTCAGATGCAGCAACAGGAACTGGCCCAGATGAGGCAGCGAGATGCCAACCTTACAGCACTAGCCGCCATTGGGCCACGCAAAAAACGTAAAGTGGATTCACCAGGGGCCACCCCATCAGGGACAGAGGTAAGAAATAGAATCACCTAATGGCTATATGGTCCATTTTTTTGTCCATATCTAGTTGCTAGTGATGACCTGATATACCAACTCAACAACAGCCTCATCACTAACTTTTCTGTATAGAAAATATATTCTACCATTCCTGGTAGACATGCGAGCGGAGCTGCATTCAGTGTATTTGTGATGATGAGGAGGTGATTTCTTACAACTACCCATAAACATAATGACAACCTTCCTACTGGCTTTTCCACCGAGAATACTGTAATCCGAGATAATGTGTTTCTTGTTTATTTTCATACAGTGCATGTTTTTTGTGTAGACAGCTTTCAATGGTAATTTTCATGGTCCTGTCATCCCTCACTGTGCTAAGTTCAAACATGAGGGGTTTGTAGATATGCAAAACATGAGTCACAGAATATGTGTCTGCAAGACAGTGAATAAGAAATAACCCATAACTGTAGGTAAAGCAGCCAATTCCAATTCCAGCTGCTGGT
Organism: Nibea albiflora; assembly: GCA_014281875.1. Taxonomy (NCBI): domain Eukaryota; kingdom Metazoa; phylum Chordata; class Actinopteri; family Sciaenidae; genus Nibea; species Nibea albiflora. Next base: position 13,404,030 of record CM024795.1, on the reverse strand, counting down.
CAGATAGTTGTTTGAAAGAAGTTTTTGTTTGTTTTAATGCAGGATATTCTCCTGAATATAATTACAGTCAGTCACTTTCCACAGTATGCTCCAAACCTCTCATGAGTCTGTGGGTCAAGGTTTGTGGTAGATAGAAACTCAACACTTGTTGTAATACTTTTCTGACATTAGCAACATGAGTGCAGTGGCCGACATTGGACAAATAATCAATAATCTACAGCAGGATGTGGTATCGTAGATGTAGATGTACATGCAAAATCCCAGTTAAATTTGCTGGCCACCCAGTACACTGAGTTCCCTCTTTTTTGTTTCTACTTTTGAACTTGTTAAAATACTCTAAGTTCTCTGTCTCCCTGATAGCTATTGTCACAAATTCTTATATATCAGTGTCGCTATATTTTCCTGATGCAGAAATGAGCTTTGTGCCACTGAGCAGCCAGTCAACCAGTGTTACACTACTAATTCCTTCCCAAAACACAGAAAGAAAAAGGAAATCAGTTATATGTGATCTATACAGGCAGCCTCTGTAACCTGTTTAGTATAGATAAAATAACATGCAGTCCCTTTTGGTGATAGCTGTGATCATGTGACAGTCCATTTTATGGCCAACCAAAGATTTTATAGTGTAGAAAAACCAGGCGTGCTATGACAAAGTAAACGACATAATGCAAGTGCCTAATTGTTTCAAATTATGTAATATACTTGAAATGTAGTCAAGATGTCAGACTGCAGAAAAAGAAATAAAAGTGCAGATTGAAAATAAAAATAAAACTCCCTGAGGGAGTACGACCCTAACCTCTCTAACAGTTTTCTCTCTGTCTGGCTCTTCAGTTGTCATGCAGAAAACTCTGACAGTTTGACACATTATATGCTCGAGTGTTTACTGGGGTGAACAGAATGTAAGAGGATAATATTTATTTCTGTACTTCAGTGACAATGGTAAATCGACAAAGAACCGGTTAGTGGTCGATTGAGTGTGTCTCTTGTTTCTGTATATTTTGCACTTTTAATATTAAGTTGTACCCGTAGATTATTAAGATCATAATTAAATTCTAAGCACATATGAGAGAAAGATTACTTACTGCGGTGGACAACACAGTGAGGCACAAAGCCACAAATCAAGACATGAACATCAAAGCTTTACAATGACAAGCATAATAATAAACGTGTTAAACCTATGTGTATGGGATATAGGGAAAAGGGTAATGTACTGTAATTCAAGCACACAATAGAATATACAATCAGTAGAGGGGAAAAGATGCTCTGCTGCATCTGGAATTACAACAATAAGACACCACAGGGCGATGTGTGACATCCACTATGGTTACTATCATCGTGCATTAGAATATTTTACTGTCCCTGTGTCCAAGTGAATTTATTGAAATTAATCATACCAACTGAGATAGGACGTAGCCTTGTCGTAGCCATCTTCATATTTATATTGTGCCGCGTGGCCACAGATCACAGACTGAGTGACTGAGTGATTATTATTATTATTTCCAGCGTGGCTTCCTTATTCCCACAGAATCAAGCTTATTGTGCGTATCGTGTGGTGAGGGAGCTGTGAAGTGCACTGGTGGGTTGGCGACACAGTGTGAGGTCCTCTGAACCATTGTTCACTTATTTATTCATCTAAAAAGTGGATGAAGATGAATCAATCTGAAATTTTGGATCGGACTCATGAGCCACTACCTTTCTAAAGACACCAGGGAGTGGGTTTGTTTTGTGAACAGAAGTCCTTTGCTGGGCCACTTTTCACCACTGCTTTAGCTTTGAGAGCCGTTGTATTCTTAATCCCACACATCCTGTTCATGGTTGACCTGTTAAGCATTAGCCAAGTTTGGGAATCTGTCTAATATCCCGTTCACCATAATTTAAGTTGGTGAACATGGCATAGTCATGTTAGGAAATATCTGCGTATGTTACAGGGAGCATGGTGACATACTCCCATGTGGCTTGCCTAGCCTGTTCCTAATTATGCTTAACTGTGTTTTTATAAAAGAACCGTCTCCTGTTTGAGGTTCCATAAGCAATGACTTGAGTATCACATTTCTCCAGCTCAGGGTCATACATGAAGTCATGCACAGTTGCTGTACGAAGTCACATTTTCCTTGAGGCGTTAAATTCCACATATTCATCTGTAAATATGATGAATCTAAAATAAGCCTGAATTTTGAATGCCAATTGGTCATTTTAATAACCTGCTTATCGAGTTGCATCTTCACATCCTTCACTTAGCAGCAATATGCTGCAGAGGAGCATAGTAATGCACCTGGTAAAAAAAGCATAAATAACTAAATAAAAGCATTACTTCTGGTCCTTGAGTGCAGTGCCAACCTCTTTCAGTATGTTTTACCCTGATGGGTATTAGCTTGCGACCTACTGCTGCATTCAAAAGAAGCTGCTTTCTCAAAGTGCTTTCCCAAATTCAGTTACACAACATAAACATGAATATACATTATACTGGAGTTGTTTCTGTTTTACCCTCCTTTTTTTTTTAATGTCCTCCTTGTGTTTAATTAGAGAGGCATAATGAAGTGAAGTCACAGTGTGCCCCTCCTCTGGAGTGATTGCAGAGGGGGCGGAGGAGGAATCTTAACTTATTTTCACTTCGTTTTCACCTCCTCACATTTCTTCATTTCACATGGGCTGGAAGCGCCTGCAGCGTTCTCTTTCCCTTCTCCAGAGCAAAGTGAATGTGACTTTTCTAAGGGGGTCACAGGATGCCTGGAGGCCTGTGGGTGTTACTGGACTGTTGCCTGCTCTCAGCTTCACTGAGGGGCTTGTCATAGATTTCATCTCCACAGAAATGAGCCGGGGGGCCCTGGCCAGGAGCACAAGCAGCCAACGTTATGAAGGGCCCATGCTGATTATTTCCCTCTGACATCGCATCCTGAGCTTTCCGCATTAATCCCAGACAAAGGCAGCCCTTCAGTGCTGTGCCAGAGCTCAAATTAGGAGCCAGATAATGGCCTTGTTGAGATCCTGCTCTGTTCACCGAGAGGCAGAGCTCCTGTTGAAATCCTCCTCTTCAATATTCCTTGCCTCCTGCTTGTTCTTTTCCTCATCTGACCACCTTTTCACCATGTTCGGACTGTGACGGAATTCAGGTGACACAATTTCTCTCCATTTCTCCCCCAACCCAACCCCCCCCACCCCTATTCACCCACCTTTAATTTGACGGTGGCTTGGCCGGGCTTGGGTCTGTGCCTGGATGTAGATCGCCACGGGCTGTGAAACTGATAGCCAGTCAAGACTGGAGTGTCTGTCTCCAGCCTGATCTAGTCTGCAGGAGGGAACAAAGGGGGCCTTACAGGGCTCCGCAGGGTGGATTAGTTCCAAGGAGCCAATGGCTGGGGCTGCTGGCTGGCTGGCTGGCTGGCTGGCTGGAAGAGGGCCTGCTGTGGCCCCAGCGGTGGGTCACAGGCAGGGGCCGCACAGGCACACACACACCACAAAACTCCCCTCCAGCTCAATAGTCCCTATCCTACAACTCTAACCCTCCAATCAGCACACACAGGCTTTTGAAGTTCAGCACAAAAGTCAAGGGTGAGCTACCTTGAAGAAGTTGGAGGGTTGAAGTGCGGCGACAAAGGGCACCTGGAGGGAAGATGGAAAATGTGGCTCAAGACTGAAATACCCTCGAGACATTAGCTTGAAGATGTGGACTCTAATTCTATAATCCCTGATTGAAAAGTGTCCATTAAGCACGCGAAACATACACCTCTATCGGCAATGTACACAATAAACTCACTGCTAGTAACGTCTGGAGAGTTCTGCTGCGACTAAACAGCATGTGAGGTGTTAACAGCTGATACAGTGGCTCACTGTATACCATGTTCCAGCTCTTTGCTCCCCTATAGCCACATCAGTATTTGTGTATTGTTCAGGAAAGAGATAAAAATGGATGTTTAGCTCATTGAATTGGTGATAGAGGACAGTCACAGAGCTTTATTTACAACGATTATTCCATCACACCCTCCGTATCCTGTCCTTTCACACATTTCACATTATTTGAACACGTTCATTTCCCCCTCATTGATTTTTTTTTGGCACGGTACGATTTCCTCTCTTGCCATTTTGGCGCATCTCAACTCAAGTGCGTGACTTCTTCTGTGGCTTCTCGAAGGCAGATAGAAACCTCCTCAGTACATTTAAGGTCGGCGTCCAAGGCTCTGCGGTGTAAAATGTGCCTCGACGCACAGGGTCCTCCGGTTTTAAACGCGCTGAGAGCTTTGAAACATCCTTGACACATTTACGAGCTCGCAGTTATCTTCCTGCCACCGAGGCCATTTATCACATCAAAGGAAGGAGCTTTGTTTGTTGACGTAAAAAAAAAAAAAAAAAAAGCCCGACAATGGCAGCAAAATTGCCTCGGTTTGTACAGCCACGCTGCCTTTTGTCGTATCTGTCTCGACCAGGCAACAACATAAGGGACAAAGGTAGGCGAGCGATTTAATAGTGAGCACAGTCTATTTTTTTTTTCCATTTGAATTCATTTCACCTTCTTTCTTTGAGGCTGTAGATCAGAAAGAAGGAGTGAGGCAATAGAGTGAGAGGCATGGGGAGAGAGGGGGGAAAAGCACAAGGAAAACTGATGCCCTTTCCTCCAGCTAAATTAACAGGAATCACGTGGAAAACAATCTGAGTCTCCAATGAAGGAGGGAGGAGGGGGGGGACCATTAAAATTAGCCCCAAGCTATGGACTGCACCCAATATCACTAAAGCTGCACTCACTACAGATGTGGAGGCTGGCTTACAGGCAAACTATGCTCTGTTCTATAGCTACAATTAAAATCAACCTCGCTGCCAAAAAATAGGAGGGGGAAAGAGGGGGTAGAAAGGCAGACATGGAACATCAAAGACAGATTGAAATGTGTAGTCAGTAATAAGAGTGGTCTCCAAGCCCCGAGGTTCTCCACGGTCCCCTTGTTAATGAGAAATTTTGACCTCTGGTTTGTAAGTTAAACTTGTAATCTCGGTTAATGAAGTAAATCAATCCCAACTCGGGAGTGTTCAGTGTCTCTCCCTTTGCCTTCTCCCCGCCAACCTCCCCTCTGTCCTTCTCTCTTGTGCTTTTCTTCTTCTTCTTCTTCTCCTTCTCCTCCTTCGTCGCTCCCAGTGTGCCGCCTGGGAGTAAAACGGCCAGGTCTTCAACCAGACAAACAGGAAACTAGCAGAGCATGAGGGTTCCGGTGCTGGAGGGGGAGGCGTAAAGACTCAGAGGACTAGGACCAACCAGGCTGTTTGGTTAAGAAGGAGACAGGCCAACTGAATGCTAGTAGAAGGGACAGCGTAAAAAGGGAACCACTTGCTCCTCCTCCCTGTCTCGTCTTCCTTTCCATCCTTTCTGCCCTCGGTCTATCAGGGATAGTATTTGGTTAAAAAGTCATGCCTGCTTATTGGTACAGCAGAAGTGGCACTACTGTGCGATCTTCTCCTACTTCTCTTGTCTTCCCCTCGATGTCCAAACCAAACACACAGTGGGAATTATTAGTAGAAAGACCGCTAACTTGACCTTCTCTTTCAAGCTTGTGCAGCGCCACTTTTGCTTTCAACTATATGGATGCTTCTCTTAAATCCACTAGGGGCCAATGACATTAACCAGAATTTAGCTATTGTATTTATTTTTTTATTTCTCCACTAAAGTTGGATCTGATGTGGACTTGAGCATGAGTTATATCAGGCTGTTGTAATGAAGCGTAAGGATTCCTGTGTGGGTTCACTCCACATTCTACATAAGTACGATTAAAGAGGGCACAGAGAGCTGCTATTGGTTTCATAATGTCAAGAAGATTGTTATATTAGTTTGACTCCACATCTCAAGGCAATTCTGTATTTTCAGCAAGGACACAAAGGAGACAGAGTTGAGTCTTCAGAATGGTTACAGGGGCTCCTTGGCCCGATGCCATGCGTTCTGAGAGCTTTAACACAGTGCACTTTGCCAACTTTCCCTTCCCCTGCACATTGCAGAGCACAGTGGTACCCACCAGTGGTTATTGCACTGTGGACCATGGGTTAAAGCATTTTAAATGCAGCCATATAATTAGCATAGAAAGATAAATATATTTTGTTCTCAGTTTTCTCGTCAATTATGTAAAATGCATTTTTCCACACCCATATAGTTTTATTTTGAAATGCATGAAATATAAAACGCACACGTCATCACTAGAACTGCACACAACCTGAAATATGTGAAAATGACAAATTTACATTACTGCATAATGACACATTTCATATATTACATATTAAGATGATTTACTGTCAAGTGCTGAGAAAATGTCAAAGTATTTTTGTCAATATGAATCGCTAGAACTGCTAAAATGAGATAAGCCCATAAGGCGGAGGGCATCTCTGTGCTTCAGCCAACTCAAAGCTCAAACCACTGACAAAGACCAGATCTGGAGCAGATGGTTATACTTGCAATAAGCTGTTGCAATAAGTGTTTTGACATGAATCATATATGGCAACTATCAGTAAAGTAAGTAAATCAATGCTACAACTGCAAATAACATCAACTTTCAACTCAATATCACCATGAATACTGAACTTGTAAGTGGATGCCTGTGAAGAAGAAGAAGAAGAAGAAGAAGAAGAAGAGGCTACTAGCTACACTAGCAACTCTGTGATGCTGTATTTTGAGCTAACTGTCTCATGCTATTGTATCTACTATGCAGCTCACAATAACAACTTTAGCATGCTGATGCTTGCAGGTATATCTTGGTTTAGCGTGTTAGCATGCAACCTTTGCTAATTAGCACTAACCATAAAGAAGAGCTGAAGCTGATGGGGAAGGGAATGGAGGATTCATTTACAGCCTTAAATTGTGCCAACAGAGCAATGTCCTGACAAAACCGTATCCTCATCGTTAAGGTATTTTTTCTTTTCTCATAAACCAAAGCAATTTTGAAGTTAGCTTGGCTCTAGATGGAAAGTCAAAAGATCACCAAAAAGACTACAGTTCATCCTGGAGGGGACATAAAAGTGCACAAAACTTCATGGCAAAACATCCAGTTTCACAAAAATCAGTGATGTACTTGGTTGTAGGTGAAGTATTATACAGTACACACCCAAAGTTACACAGTGCAGACGTACGGGGCGCAGAGTGGAAATGACAGAGGCACCATTGTCAGTGTAGCATTGAATAGTAAATAGTCATTTTATGGCAGAAAAGCTACATTACGTTGCTTTAAAAAAACTTTTATATCATAAATAACAATTCAGATGTTCTGTGTATACACAACACACATTCTAAATTGTTTACCATTTAAATTAAAATCCTCATGGACATGATGCTAAAGACCCAAGATTTTCACACAGGGCACAAAATTATCACCAGCCACCAGGCAAATGCTGGTAAACTATGCAGTGATCCAGATTTAAATACTTATATTTAGAATATCTGCTCAAGCTTGTTGATGTGTTAGTACTTGATTTATATCTTTATATATTTTTTTAAATTTCTACTTAATATGTTGTGACGTCTATTATGCATCAAAACACCCGCAAATTCCTTGTATGTCAGACCTAGGACAATAAAACCCGATTCTGGTATGGATTTGCTTCACTTAACAGCCAAAAAGCAACTGTAATTTACTGAGTGTCTGTATAATTTTTACTCTTACTCATATATTATTTGTATACACTGTCTCTGTCTCATAACCAGTCAGTTTATTAGTGTGTGAACTCGACTGTAAAGCACATGTGCGGCATAATATAATAATTCGCTTTCTGTGTCTCTCCCTCTGCACATGATCTCAAGTATCTATAGAATGAGAGAGCAGAAGAGAAAATGTAGCAGCCATCACTGTCTGTTAAGTCTTGAATATATGGTAACTGTCAGCTTGACTCACCATCACTGGCTTTATGCTTTCGTTCGTGGAAAGAGCCTCAAAGATCAGTAACACAGCTGCACACACTCATGGGGCACATGTTGCCAACATAGGTCATTCAGGTTAAATGTTCTAATGAGTCACACTCAAAGAAATAAGACAGTAATTAAACATTCTCAGTAACAGAGAGACGATTCCTACAAAATTAAGGTCCAGCATATACCAACCAAACCATAGAAAATATATTTCTAAATATGATATATGGTGATCTGTATTTAGCTGATGAAGCCAGACTAGAAAATATATATATATAGTGTATATATAGTGTGTTCTCATAACTCTTTACTCCTGGGAACAGATTTTGTACCTCTTTTGACTGTCTTATAATTTAATCATCAGAATTTGAGGAAAACTCTATTTGATTCATGTGAGAGAGTCACACCACCTTCCTTCCTCACAGTATGCCCTCCTGAAAATGATTAAGTTTCTGTTTGTGCTGTTGAAGGACAGGTTTAATGCCTTGGATGGCCTTGTGGTCCGCGTAGTGCTCTATTGTTTTAAACTTGAGGTCTGACGAAGACTGTTTTGCCTATCCAGGCAGCCCGTTTTTGATGCTTCATTATTGAAAATTCCTAAACCAATCCTATATATAAATTTATATATATATATATGTACATAAATCTCCCTATTTAGATAGGAACGTCCGATATATCCATATTCATGGTAAAGTAGTGATCCCCCCTCATTTCTGCCTTTAAAACTTTGCCCTGAAATAATGGTTAAATATACAGTTTTGACAACAAAGTTGAGCCCCAGGCACTTAAAAGATACCCATCTTAAAGAAATTAATTACCTCCCTTGTTAATCTTGATATAATTAAATTTCTGAAGAATGAAATTTGCTGCCTTTTTTTTCCCCTCTCCGCCTCGCTGCTATGGAGGCGAGCTGATAATGGCTGGCTCTCTAGCTAGCCTGCTGGCCAGGGACATGGGGACAGCCTAACATCCTGGGCCCCATGCTGTTCTATACCGCACTGTGCAAACCCACTCTCCTCATCCTACGCCTTCACCACTCATAGGGACAGGCAGAGAAAACGCCTCAACCACCGCTTTGCCATCCTGCGCCTGCTTGTGTTTCCTCCATCCTGAAGGAGATGGAAACTCTGGGCCTCCAAACTCTTAGTCCTTAACATGTGATAATGTTTTTTGAGCGACTTCAGAGTTTTGGTGTGCAGGCACTGCTAATGAAGTTGTCAACACGGAGCCTCTGAAACTTACATGGTGGAGCCCTGGAGAGCCCAGAGAGTTATTTCTGTTATGGCTCACTTAAGAAACTCTTGTGTCTTTGTGTGACTTACTGTCGTTTTTTTATAGGACCCCCTGTGATGCTGTTAGATTTAACCCTGATTGCTTTGTGCAGAACAGCACCGTGGCATTACAAGGGGAGCAGTGCATTTTCTTGTCGCTATTTATTTAAGTTTGTTTTCCTTTGACTATAAGTTTTATGTCAGCTCCATTGTCAGCTGTCAAGGTTTGGGCCTGGGGAAAGAAAGGAGAAAAAGCTGGAAAAGATCTTTCATTAGGTGCTGGTACGGGGGAAGAAGAATGTCGAGAGGGGTGGAGGAGAGGTGGTGATATGTATGGAGTAGGCAAAATACTACAACTAGATGGCAGAAATGCCAACATAGAGTAATTTGAGTGCAAAATCTGATTCAGGAGTTTTGATTGTGGAGGTGTACATTATGCCTCCTCTAAGCTGCAGCTCTCTAAAACTTAAAACTTAATAATAGGTCACGATCTGCATCGTAGCTTATCTCTAGTAGTATGCGTTTTCATTTTTCTGTCAAAAAAAGGGCTAACTTAACTTTGATGTCTTTACATGTGAGAATATCATTAGGGGTTTTACTGTGTGAAGTACTTTGTGTTACATATTTTGTATGAAAAGTTCTATACAAATAAAGTTTGTTTGATTGATTGAAATCAATAAATCAGTTGATTTCCACCCCTAAAAACTACTGCTTATTAACTGCTCTGATTATTCCACTCGAAGCATTTTACTACAAGACCCAGAAGTGCTTTTTTCTCGGAGATGTCCTGAGTTACATGTGAGCTTGCCTCATAACCTGGACAAACCACCAGCTATTTTACTCGACAGAGATGGTCCATGTAAACGCAGTGCTCAAATAACACGGTTCTGTCTTCAATCTAAGGACCATTTATTTCCTTGTTTTGTGCTGAAACATTGTTGTGATACATTGTCCTCTATTTTATCTTTTAACAGAAAAACAGAACATCTAAAATTAGCTTCAGAAAATGGTGAAAGAGAACAAACAAGGCGATCCATTAGTGAGGATGGGTTATTGGCTGACTTGCCTCTTCTCATGGCGGCCCATTAAAAGTGGTAATGTCTGCCTGCAGCAGTGCCTGGGGAAGAAGAAGGAGGCCATGGAAGGCATATTTCACATGCATCAGACACTGGAATTAAATAGACCAATGTTCCCTAAAAAGACTGAAGTACATCTCTTTCTGATGTGCGTCCCGGGCAAAAATTCATTGATCTTAGAATGTCCCTTGGCAATTATAAAATATTAAATCCAAGTCGCACTTTTCGGCTCGGCTTAATTTTTTTTTTTTTCCTCGCTTTTCACTGCTTTCCATTTGACCAATTTAGAAAAAAAAGTTAGAAATGGATGGCCATGAAAAAAAGACAGTGATAATAAAGACTGTGCCCACTTTTAGATATCTTTTGTTATGTTTCTGTATTGTTTTTGTGGAACATCTCAGATCATTAAATGAGACGAAGCCCCGGCAAACCAGACAGTGCCTGAAACATGTGTTATCACAGCACATGTTATCAGGGCAGTATAAGCTAGCACTATAAATGACTTTGATTGAAGCACACAAGGGAGTGAAATTTGTATGATATCTTTATTCCTGATGCACAAAGTCTTCTGAGCCACTGATGCCTGTTTCAGCACTCTGGGGATGACAAATATTTGTCAGCTGCTTTCCATTAGGTCTGTGGCCCCGGTGCTCGCCTCCCTGGCCCCTTTAATGTCCCTCAGAGATTACAGAGGGGTCTACAGTTAATTGCCCAAATCATTAAATTTAACATATATTTCAATAAATATAATCAGCCAGCTGTTTGACAAGGTACACAGTTCATTAAGTCCCCTTGCTTGTTTGTCGTTTCCCTAATTAAGATTTAGAATCGATCATTGAGTGTGTAATGTACAGTGTAGCTCGGCTTGCACGGGGAGTCTCTCTGCTCAAACGAAAAGGAATGGCATCCACTCGCTAAAGCTTTACCATTTAGCACACTGACTGCAATGGGAATTAGACATCCTGTGCTAATTAGGGAGGCCAATTAACTGTGAAATTCAGGCGTTTTTGACAAATAATCTCAGCAGAATTCAGACATCATCATGCACATGGATGTTATCAGTCCTGAATGGAGAGAGGATAAAGGCTCTGGCGCCGTTGTAGATGCTTGCTTCTGTTGCTGGAAATGTTGCATGCTCCCAGCAGTGTTGTTAGCATGCAGTCTAACCTAATGTCTCCCAAGTTACTTAAATGGAGCCACTCTTTATGTACATGTCCACAAAAATCCATATACGTGATTCCCTATTGTATATTTAGTGCAATTAAACAATAGGTTAGTTGTTCAATGTACTAAACCATTACATGGATAATAGAGGAAACAATTGTCTCTGAAATACGGCAGTGTAGCCTGAGAGAAAAACAGAGTGCTGCTATTTTGGAGTAGAGTGTCACCAGGTCTGGCTCTGGTCTGGCCTCTAAGCAGCAGAACAACGATGTTGCGGTTGGCCATGTTTGGCAAGGGCAGCTGCCCAGCACTTGACCTCTATTCGCTTTTTCCCGAAACAAAGAATTGGCATCACCAGAGAACCTCAGTGTTTCTGTGTCTCTCATTCCCGTCTTGATTTATGATCACATGTATTTTTTAGATTGCATAAATTATGTATTTGTTGGACTAATGAACGCCCTCCACTGATGAACTTTGGGAGAGTTGTGAATAGCTGGATGTGGCCTCTATCACCCGCATCAATGGTCTGATTGCATGTTATGGCAATTCAGAGCAGTAGATGTGGTTTGGCTGAAAAAGACCTTCCTGGCCTTTTAGAGAGATTTTTATATACACATACAACAAGGCCCAGAGAGCCACAGAATGTAAACATACCTCCTGGGCTGGCCTGTGTCACTACACACCATTGCTTTGTTGTGTGTTTGTGTATATATGTGCGTATTGAGGTGTCTACATATATGCGCGTGTGTGGTCTGACTCGTTGACAACAATAAAACAGGCCCCTGCTGTCTTTATTACCTGTCCGACCTGTCCCAACTGCTTTGTTCTGCACTACGTAGAAAACACTTGTCTCCATGCTGGCGTTGGCACTTTGTGTTCAGTTGGAGTCTAATAGAAAGCCGCCATTACACTATGGAAGGCAATGACTGTGGGTGCAAGCTGAAGCTGTTTGGATACCAGGCAGCGCCGGAGGTGTGTTTGCTGGGCGCCATTGGGCAACTCCTGCAGCTGCCCGCCTTAGGTGCAGGAAGAAATGAGTACTTCCTTTTACAAGATGTGTAATTATTATGGCAGACAAGTTATGTGGATTTAAACCAAGTCAATATGTAGATAAGCGTTTTTTATACACACACACGCACATACACACACAGCTGCCTGGAAAATGATGCTGTTGTACGCAGCATAATAAAGCAGGTTGCCAAAATGCTGTGCAGGTAGGAAGGAAGCCTCCTGGGCCTGTGGAAGAGGAACCTGATGGGAGGAATGAGGCCTCCAGGAAAGTGCCAGAAAAACTGTAATGAGGAACTCCTTAACTGAGTCCAAATTTTGTGATGCTGCCTGCCATTATTACCCCCCCCCCCCCCCCCCCCCCCCCCCCCGTCTGTGTCTATCTCATGCTCACCACCAGAAGTCGTAGGAGTAGTATATTTATATTAAAGTTGAATTGACATATCCAAATGCCCAAAATGGTAAAGGAAACATTTATTTCCATGTAGCTATAAAACTCTGAGCCTATCACCCTGGCAGCTTGTACGATGAAAAACAATGTCACTAGGGGTCACAAATGTTCACATAGGCGCTCTACAAAAAAAAAAAAAAATCCTCCAGTAAAGTTTTGGTTCGTCTTTCTGGGCCATCTATATAAAACATGAAACTCTACCCTTTCCCCAGAAGAGCCTGGATTTTAATCAGACCTGCTCTTCAGACAGCCGTTTTCCTGCCTCTCATACTTAGCAGGCAGGCGTCACATCAGGTGCATGGGGACCAGTGACAGCGGTGCTGGAACTGAGCCTGTGATGGCTAAATGATGTCAAAAATGGCCCCATTTATGTCAGTTTGAGATCAAGGACCATTTCCTAGTGTGAACCTCCGCCATAAATGTGCTTTCTAATCTCCTCCATCTGCATATCTACTGTGGCCCCTTGGTGCGTTCTTTTTCTTGTAAGTGAAATGTCTCACTGCTCATATGAGGATTTATGTGAAGACTGACAGTTCAGCATACAGCACATGTCTGCAGAGCAGCGGGATCCAACGCGCTGCCTTTTGGTCTCTCATCTCATTCTCAAGTCAGTGTCTGTTATTGCTCGTATTCTGTGTTATTCAGTGCCATGCTATTTTGCTAGCCTACTCTTTTCCCTAATTAGGCCATTTGCAGGATGCGTTCCCCTTAGTGTGGTCATTTATGTTCAATACCACTCTGAACTGATAGGCTTTTGTTAACTGGTTGTTCCTATTTGGAACGTTTCACAAAGACATCAAAGGGCGGACCACAAGCCTCATTTGGCAACTTCTCCCAGCTATCCATCAGCTGCAAAACACCCCGGTGCCTTGATTATTAACTCAGTCACCACCCTCTCATTCAACTTGAATTAAAAATTAAAAACCAGCAGAAATGACAGTGCCACACCATTGAAAGTAAAGTCTGCAAAACCAACAAGGGCTCATTAGTGAGTAGTTCTGAAGACAAGCATTCTGACTTGAGACTCATTACACTTCTCCTATTTTAACTCTAATTGGGTTCATTTTATATATGAAACGCCTTTAATATTTAATGTTGAAAAAGTTCTACTTCTACTGATACTTAATGTAGCCAAAGATACTTGGCCTGCTTTAATTGTCCAGGTTATCAGGCAAGCTGCTAGCGATTTCTCAGTTACTTTTGCAGTCTCCATAGAAAACAACAGAGGGGGAAAAGGCGTTGAACACATTCGCTTGGTGGATTTTTGATTGTATTCTAGATTGATAGAAAGCTGATTCATAAATCACCACAAAATCATCGTCTGGGTTGTTGTTATATTAGCTTCTGTTGTGCTTCTTTCTTCTCATTTAACGGATATAATAACCCAGATGTGAACATATATGGTACTACCACACTATCACATATAGTGTTGCCAACTGAGGCTACAAATATCCAGCTACTGTAACAAAGCCTTTGAGTATTTAACAAGTTGTTCAGTTAGCCAGGCTTAGAGCGTTTTAATTAAACAGATGAAAAACAATGTTATGGTTTCTTCATCTTGTTGCCTTCACACAATCTTTTGTTTCTCTCAGGTTGAAAAGAGAGAGAGAGAGAGAGAGAGAGAGAGAGAGAGAGGGGGAAGCCAAGATTGTGTTTCCAGGCAGGAAAGTTTGAAGTTCTTTGTTTGGAAGCGAGGTTCCGGGTGCAGCACAATGTTTAGCTTGGTGACCCTGTGACTGTCTTCTGAGGAATTGTATGAGCAGCCCTGCAGAATTGTGCTCCAGGGTCAGCTTTCATCTTAGCAGTAACCTGTGGACTTTGAAACTCAGGGCGATGGAATTGCAGCTTTGTCAGTACACTACTAATTAGAAAATTCCTGACCTCGAGCAAGATGTTTTAATTATGTGTTGTGTCAACGAGTTTGCAGATTTAATCCACCGTTGATACACACTCAAGTGTGCAAACTGTGTCGCACATTGTAGTAGATCAAGTGTAATGGCGGAGGGGCTTTTTGCTCCGTCTTTCTCTGACCCATATAACCTTTTATGCCTTTTTCTGCACTGTGTTTGTTAAGAACCATCACATGCTTAAGTAGCCAAATTAGACGTGGAGTTAATGTGTTAGCTCGTGAAAAAGCTGGTCTGATTTGCCTTGGTTTGTGGGAGGCTGAACAATGTGACAGTATTATGCTGGGTGTGAGCTCTCTGTTGCAGTGAGTCAGTGTGAGGGAAGGAAGGAAGGGGTTAAACAGAAATTGAGCGGGGATGCTGGGGGCAGCAGTGCTGCAGAACATAGCAGTGTTCGTGCGAAGGCAAGTCATTTCCCGAAACACTGCAGACACATGGCCTGCGGCGCTCTAAAACCTTTGGAGACCAAAATGGCTTGCAGGAGTTAGAAGTAATAAGGTGTTTTTTTGCCTTCTTTCTCCTTGACTGAAATTCTGCACGGTTGCTATGCATTGCCATGGAGCTGTGTAGCTGTTTTTATGGTTTATGTGGGTATTAAGATGCTCTGCAACTGGCCATTTTTGAGATTTGTTGTTCTTTAGCTGTGAAGCAAATGGAAGTTGTTTGTTTTGAAAGTAATTCCCTCATTTTTTTTTGTTGTCATGATCAGAATGCTAGACCTCAGTCTTATCCCTTTGTATTTTCCCCCATTTTTCTTTCTGCTGTACACAAAATGACAAATTAACAAAAGCATGTATGGAACAAGAAAAAAACAGATATAGAAAATGTGTTTCGCTCTGCTCCATTTTAAAAAAAAAAAGCACAGTGACAATAGCAGCCTCTTGTTCAAGCTATTCACAGAAAAAGAACCTGTGATAGGAACAAAGGCCGTCTGTGTCGGTGCATGAACATAGCTGTGGTATTAGTCCATCCTGACCTCTCTGATTATCAGCGGGCTGAACCAAAACCCTTTTCATCCTTTCCCCTGGTTCTGTTAATCTTGGCTGCCTTGTCTGCTTCAAAGAGAGGCTCCAGCATATAATCTGGGTATGTACATCTGTGAATTATTATTCTAATTCTTTATACGTTTATTAGAGCTGAATAAACTCCACATCAAATACATCACTCGGGCAATGTCAGAAAGCCCCGGGCAAATCAGCCGACATCTGTTAACTCTTTCAAAATGGCCTCATCCAGCATGTCTGTGGGCGTAGAGGAGCGAGAAAAAGGAGAGGCGAGAGAGGGAGAGAGAAAGTCTCTGTTGCTGATTAATGGCGGCCGTAGGAGAGGCGTTTCAGGCCGAGTGTGGAGATGAAGCGGGGCTGCACTCCCACGGCTGGGCTCCACACTGTAAACACTGTGAAGGGACGAGGCAGCGTTCCCCAGCTGAAATGCGGCGTGGAGGAGAACATGTGGGAAAGCTTTCCTTCCTGGCACGTAGTCAGTCAACCAGGCAGTCAGTCAGTCAGTCAGTCCTTCAGTCTGTAAATTAGTCAGCCAGTCAGTGAGTCAGTCAGGCCCTCAGCCAGTCTGCCAAACAGCCAGTTCTTCAGTTAGTCCGTCAGTCAGCAAATCAGGGAGTCCTTCAGTCAGCCGGCATGTAAGCCTGTTTGTCAGCGAGGTACTCCCGGTGAGGGGAGGCCCATCAGGAGCACCTGCAAGCCACTTTAAAGGTTACACTTAGCAAATACAACTGGGCCACCAAATTATGGCTGGCTACGTGCCACCATGGTCAGCATCATATGCAAAATTCATCAATATTAGACTAGTGGCTGCTGTTAATTTCCGCCCTGGCTTCAACTTTTAAAAAACACCACCTGGTTCAGCTTTTGCTCCAGTTCTTTGTTTAGCTTGTCAACAGTCTGTCTCTGTTGTGCTATATATGTCCTCCTTGCCTGAAGCGTAGACATCAGAGTTTAAACGGATTTTCAGCATCAAAGTAATAACAACAAAAGAGTAATGTTGCATCATGAATAGCTTATCTATTTCTCAACCAACACGGAGCTAGTCTTTATCCTTCAACGTGAATGCTGAGCAATGTTTCTCTACCAATTTTAGTTAACACAGTATGTTAGCCACGGTGTTGTCAAATAGCGGTACATAGAGCGCTGTACGTGTACGCACACGTGTGTTTGTGTGTCTGCTCTCTTACCATGCAGTCTGCAACTTCTGCTGTGAGGAGTGGAGTGCTGAGACAGCAGGATTGGCCAGAGCAGGGCCGAGCAGCTCTGTATGCCTGGCAAAGTGGGCCATTAACCCACCGCCCTAAGGTGTGACCTGGGCCAAATCCAATATTGGCTCCAGCATCAAGGCACAGGTGCCACTCAGGGTTCAAAGCCACAGATCAGCAAGAACCCCAACCACCAATCCTGCCCCACCCCCCTTTCTATTCTCACACAATAAAGGGCTGAATGTAAATTCCTCAAGACACCTACAAGCTTCACCGCTGCCGCTGCAGAGACAGAGACAGAGAAGTCAAGAGCAGAAAGAGAGAGAGAGAGAGAGAAAAGGTTAAAACATATATTATTAATCAAAAGTAATTTAGCCAGATGGGAATTAATTTTAGTCCTCTCAAGCTCGAAAGGGCTGGTCATTGGAGGTCTGAGAACACGAAGGTGTGACCTGCTGACTTTGTCATTCTATTAAAAAAATCAGATTAGCTCTGCACCTCTGAGTATCACGGATGTATTACACAATGGAGGTGTCCAAAAATGGCACATAACAGCACCTAGAGGTTCAAGTTGTGAATATTCCAGAGTGGGTCTGATGTTCAGGAGCATTTCTTCATACTTTAACAGCCATTCATTTGAAACCAGATTATTTGTTATTGTAAATACTCAAGTATTTTAGCTACCTTAAAAAAGTTCCACCTTAAAAAAATCAGTAACAGTCTATCTATCTAATCTTGAATATTTTTTACCTCCTTTCCATTGGAAAACTAAAGTTTTCCAAAGGGGAGGCTTGTCCACCATTGCTTCGATCGGTTTGTCGTTAATTTGTTTTAACATGTTAGTTGCTGTGGATCGAGGTCGTGATACTACAGCAACTCCTGTGCTCTGCTAGGTAAGATTATGATGAAGACTGATCGCTTTGGTGAGAGTACTTAGAGCACGTAGACTGTCATTGATTTTTTGTGGGGTTTTAGCTTTATTATCTTTGCTGCAGTGCATTGCCGAGCTTCCATGCTGGACCAACTGCTAACGCATTGACTGATATAATAACTTGATGGATCCCTTTAACTTCGCTTGTATGTAGACGACAGCTGTCTTGACACATGGTTGGAGCATTTATAAATCTCAGTTGAACTGCCATGTCAGACTGGGACTCTATCTTATATTCTGTTGTGTTGTTTTAAGGTACTGCGCTCCATCATTCTAATTTTCAGCTACACAAGCACACTCGGGCTCACTGTTCCTGCTCTTGTGTACATGAGTGTGTGTGTGCCAGCAAAGAGGCCTTATTACAGACAAACTCCATCTCCTCTTCCTCTCTTCTCCTCTCCTCTCCTCTCCTCTCCTCTCCTCTCCTCTCCTCTCCTCTCCTCTCCTCTCCTCTCCTCTCCTTTCCTCTCCTCTCCTCTCCTCTCCTCTCCCCTCCTCTCCTCTCCTCTCCTCTCCTCCTCCTCAGAATCTATCCACTTCTTTCTCTCTCTGTTTTTCTCTCTGTCCCCTGCTCCAAACAAGTCAAATGTCTGAAGAGATGTATCGAAGTATCCCTGCGCGCTCTGTACGATGGATATGTCATATGACATAATGCCTCCGAGCGGCCATCAGAGATAAAATGACAGATGCTGTTTTTTGCCTCATGGATCTTTCTTGGCCACGCTGATTTTGAGACTTTTGCTCTCCTCCCTTTCCTCTGTGCTCTGTACTCTGCTGCTTTTTCTCTTCTCACTTTTTCTTTTCATCCGCCGTGACCTTACAAAGCCTGCCATTTTGTTTCTCATTGAATTTCAGACACAATTACTGCGTAATTGCTGGCGACAGGGAAAGCGTGGTTGTTGATGTCTTGCTTTCCTTTTTAACTGACACTCAGCCATCTGCTTTGTTTAGTGTTGGTGTTTACCCCTCCCATACCCACTCCCTCTTCCACAACATGATTTCCTGCGTGTACTGGCGAGAGGGATCGGTCTCCATAGATACCGACGACAACATACCGGTGTTTGGGTTGCTGGCACGTGGAGGGCATATAAAGACAGCGGGGAGAGGAGAGGCTGCATTGATTGAATTCCCGGACAAGCACTGACCTTTCTGCCTGTATCTGGATCACTTAAGGGTGCCCCTGTCCCTGGTAGGAATGAGGCATTTTGTGAGCTGTGGTACACTACCCGAGCAGCGATGTCTGGCTGTCTCTCTCCTCCCCACCGTCAACCACTACAACAGTGGCACCACCCTACCATCAGCTGCCTGTGGCTACTACTGCCCATCCGTCCAGGTGGATGGATGCCTTTGATTGGTAAAATCTGTGGCCCTGTCGCCGGGCTTACTTGTGAGTGGCAGTAATTGGCATGGCGGTAGGCAGGTCCATCTTTCACATGTGGTCAGCCATGATTGACCTGATTAGGTTGGGGTTGCTCCACAAAGTGAGGGTCTGGTGAGCCTGAACCTTGGAGCTGGTTGCACCCACTCATGCCTCAACCGGCCGTCCTCTAGGCGAGTCCAGGGCCAGGCTGGAATAATAATTCTGTCCCTGAATCTTAAACATCATCTCTTCACAGATTCACAACAGACCACGTAAACTAGAACCGTTTAGTTGAAATATTTTTTTCTGTTTCTGATTGATTCCATTAACATATTTTAGTTTTATTACTACACACAACAACAGATTGAACACATTTAGAATACATAAAACATGACACAGTCAGTTGCATCCATTCCCATAATTAATGCCACAGGAAATATATATATATATATATATATATATATATATATATATATATATATATATATACTCCTCAGAGTTTTGATTGGACTTCAGTTGATCATCACGAAGTTTTGGTAGCTCTTGAAGACTGGAGGTTCTTCCACCTGACATATTTTTTAGATTATTTATTTACTAACCTGAAATCTGAATCTGTAATTTCAATTTAGAAAATCGAATTAAATTCAAGCAGACGCGTAGAAGCATATTTAGCACGAGAGTATGAGTTTTGCTCACTTCTATGAACGTATGCCAACAATACTATACGTAGCCATACAGTAAAAAAAAAACCCAATTGTTTTGTGTCTAGTTCACACGCATGATCGGTCACGGGCTGTCAGAGACAGTAGATCTGGTTGAGGTAAGTTGGCAGTAAAAGTGGCCTGGCTACCCTCACCCATCATCCAGCATCCAGGGGTCAGAGAGTGTACTGAGGGAAATTTGATACAAAGCACCATCGTACAGTGTACACAAAGACAAGTATGAGGGGGCGGGTGCTGGAGGGACTTTGGTTTGGTTCTTGTAAATTCATACCCATCATATGTTTGCAATTAAGGCCTGTCTGTACTGTGTGTTTACAGAGTGGTGCAATCAATGTAATTGTGAGAGGGTGTTCCTGACTGAAATGTCTGTCTTATTTCTCTCTGCCTGGGTTCAAGTGGGCACTTGCTGGATTTGTTTCCCAGTGTTTCTCATTTCCAAATGTAAATGCATCTCTTGATTTGTATCAGCCTCTGTATACACTCCCTTTTTTTATCGTTCTCCTTTTTCCTGGATCAAATACAAACAACCGAGGCTCCATTTTCAGAGTGAGACATCAGCTCAAATCTACGTCAGCAGTCTTGTTCATTAAGAGGGAAAATCTGTTCATGTGCAGTGCGATGTAAAGAGCCATAGAACACACATACAACAACAAAAAAAAAGATTTCCTTTGCCATGGAACAAGTTGCCAATGTTTCTCTCGGCCTCTTGTTCGGCTAGTTGATGAAAAAAAAATCAGAGAACACTGCTGCACCTGAAGATCTGGACGTTGTTAGTGCATCTTTTTGATCTCGTTTGTGCTCTGCAAGAGGGATTATTTTTCTTAATTGAAGGTGTATATGTGCTTAGAGCCCACAACATTCCTTACTATTGATTCTGTCAATGTGTTTGCCATTCAACAACAATTACTGCATTTATGGGACATGGGGAACATAGTAATGCTTACTTCTGAACTGTTCACCATGGAAACTATCCCTTCGGCTGCGTCACAGAGACAAAGATCTTTTACTCCACTAAAGACAAAGTGAGGACACACTTCCCTGAAAGAGGAAAACAAACATCTATAAAGGATTATGAAAAAAAAAAAAAGATTAGTTTCAGGATTCATCAAATTTTATTATCGCCATGTGTGGTTTTGTAACAGGACAGAAGTAAGATAATGAGATTATGCTAGCTGCTCTGTGAGGCTGCACAGCCAAACTTCCACATCAGCATGCTAACATGCTCTCCGTGACAATGCTAATATGCTGCACTGTGTACAATGTCCGGTTGCGGCTCATGGGCATGTGATTATTTCTACAGGTCATTCAACAAATCACAAAAATTCAGAATTGAAAATTGGACCAGATGGTGGCGCCTCCATAAATGAAAAATCTATTTATTTCAGTTCATCCTATGGGGAGCATGAACATGAACCAAATTGTATGACATCCAGTAGATGTAGATTCCATGGCAGTCCCATGTTAGAGCCACTCTGCCAAATGTTGCTATTTCTCATGCAGTATGCATGACTATAATTTCTGTATGTTTTATTTTTGTGATATTTTGTGATTAAATGTAAAAAAATAAAAATAACACTGCTGTTGGATTCAGTTTTAATCAACCACATTTAAGCACAGTAAAATGCACGATGCCGTTGTTAAAAATGTTGCTTGGCTAAGTGCCCATTGCCACCATGTGATGTGCACATCACAGAGATTTCTTGTCAGTCATCCAGTTTTAAATCGTTTCCCATTGACATTTTGTTGATGCACTTTCAGGTTTTATTAGCGGTGCCTCTCCGGTTCACCAAAATATCACTGGTCACAATAGCTATCTGGATGTTTTGTTTATTCGAAGCACAGTGTTGTTTTAGCTGTTGGAAACAAACCATAAATATGTTAAATCATTGCCATGGTATGTTCAAAGGCAATGTTAATCGTCTAAACTGTGGCCTTCTCTAAGCCTCACCTTTTGACCTCTCCATTGTCTCCAGGTTTCAGGCAGCACGGCGGGCTCTCTGGCCAGCTCCTCCACTCCGTCCACCTCATCGCGCCAGTACACACGGCAACGCATCACTCGCGTCAACCTCAGGGACTTAATTTTCTACATGGAGCAGGAGAGAGAGACCGCCCACTCCCTCCTCCTTTACCGTGCCCTGCTCAAGTAGCCTCTGCTCCGCTCAGCGCCCACCTCAACCTCCTCCTCCTTCCCAGCCACGTGCCTTCAGATCAGGTCTAACGTTTCAGTTCTGTGTCTCCATATGTACTGTAGTGACGTTCATTGTAGCTTTTAATAAGAAGAGAGAGAGAGTGAGAAAGAGAGAGAGTGACAG
This sequence comes from Nibea albiflora, assembly GCA_014281875.1. Classification (NCBI taxonomy): domain Eukaryota; kingdom Metazoa; phylum Chordata; class Actinopteri; family Sciaenidae; genus Nibea; species Nibea albiflora. The sequence goes on along the minus strand of CM024795.1, from coordinate 13,381,752 downwards.
ACAGAGAGAGAGAGAGAGAGAGAAAATCGTACAAAAATAAAACTCTTGTCCCGTGTCTTCTCCGTTTAGACTCACGGTGTGTGGTTAGATTATTCAGTTTAAAGGCCATATCAAATTATTTGCGTTGAAATTAAATTTGTTTCGGAACAAAGCGGTTTTTGTGTCACGACACCTGACCCAGAACTTGTTCCACGTATGTTGGGTAGCGATTTATTTGACGTCATTGGCAGTAGCTTCAATGAACCACCTCAAAGTAAGGATTATTTTGGCAAACTGAATTACGCTCACACCTCGATACAGCCTACAATATTTTCCACGAGCTATTTGTTGAACGCAGTTCAATGAATGTAGTTTAGCTGAACTCAATACGCGAGAGACTTTACCGATTTCTATTCTGAGACATAATTTTGAAACATTAAGATTCCAAATAACAGCATCATGTTCGACTTCCTTACTGTATGTGTAAATAGTTCTTTTTGAATTATTTTACAGCATGTATATTTTTTATCACATGTAAGCTTTGTAAGAAAAGGAATAGCCCACGTGTCACTATTATAAAACCCGATGTTTTGTAAAACCATGTGCTTCGAATGAGTCAAAATTAGACGGTTTATTTTGTTCACCTGTAGAGTATTTATTAGAGAGAGTCCCCATGACCCTTCTGCAAAGGTCATTAAACAAAAACCACGGTCGCACTATGACACCAGTTTCTGATAGGTCACCCTTGTTGAGTGAATCAGTATTTTCTTTTTTTTTTCTTTTTCTTTTTACACCCACAAATAATGTGAACATTTTATGACTAGATGTTTGTTAGTTGTGTACTATCATGCTCAATTATTCTAAAAGGCTTACCTGGTTGAGAAGGTAAGTTTTGGTTCAGGGAGGGTTGGTGATTGGGGGAGAGTGAAACCTCGGTTCAAAACAAGACATTCCTTCATCTTTTCCTCTCACCGTCCTCTCTGCACATTAATGACGTTTGAAAAAAAAAATTGTTATTATGAACTATTCTCCATTTTGCTGGCAGGTCCCTGAAGCCCCCTTTAGCCCCCATCTGCTTAATAATATAATGTAATGACTGAAAGACAACTGTGGTCCACAAGGTGATTTTAGTGCACCGCACTTATACTTGTTTGTGTTTTGATTCTAAATTAAATATCAAAGCTGTAAAGTAATGTTTAACTGTAGGAGGAAGCAGATGATTCCAGCCTAAAATTGATTCCCCGTTTTTGTTTCTGTCTGTGTTACTGACTGAAGAGAGGAATGAGACAAAACGCCTGCTTTTTACATGTCGTATTGCATCGTCGCCTTGTTATTATTATTGTTTTTATTTTTTACAAATCCTTGTTGTTTTATGTAATATTGTCCATTATGTTTTTTCTATTTAACTAAATATCTTGGCCTCTATGCAGCTTTTTTTGTCATATTGAAATTTATTTAAATATGGGTCACATTTGAAACAATTGTTGTGCATTGTACATTTTGACAGCACTTTTTTTTTTAATATCTATTTTACCTGACAACTGAAAGCTGTCACTGTATTATAGCAAAGAGACGACTCTTTTACGTAGTAAACAGTATTGCCAACGTCTGACAAAAGAGACTTATTTTTAACAATTAATATATTTTGTTTTCTTTTCTTTTCTTTTTTTCTTCTTTTTTTTGGATTGGCTTTTATGCTTAACACATTTTCATAGATTTTATCTCCAAAATACCATGTTTTAAAAACAAGCACAACAATATCTATTGTGATGATTCCAGATGATTTTATTAGTGATTTCTATGGTTTCTGGTGGTTTCACAGGAGGACATTTCTACTACTACTACAGCTTTTTAGCCAAAATATTAGGACAATATTACTGATGTAAACAGATGGTGGAAATAACATTTCAATGTAAGGATGATTTGTAAATATTGTTTACAAAACTATGTGTTTATTAGAACCACGTTATTTTTGGTAAACTCTTGTACATATCTTGGAAAATTTCCTGTTTGTGTGAAAAAACAATACTTATGTATTTGTACCTATTTTGTAAAGGAATAAATAAGCTGTTTACTAAACTGAGCAGATGCTGACTTTGTCCAGTTCTTTTTTTTTGTTTTTGTTTTACAGCACAAACATTAAAATGTTGAAGACGCCGTAGGAACCTTAACAGGAATTTTAAAAATGACTTAATAACTGAGCAATATGTTCCCCTCTGTATATTCATCACCCTTTAAAATGAAAAATAAGCTGTTATGTTTTTGCAAGACAGTTTTACTTAAGTCAACTACTAATTCAGCCTGCTTCATTTCCATTTCTAACATTGCACATGCTAAGTACAAACTGAGTCAAGCGCTGCTCAAGTATGAAAAGTCCCCCTAGGTTTCTGCTGCTAATTAAGCAGAAGCATTTTTGAAAAGACCAAACTGTTTAACTCAGTGTAAAATATTGGGGTTTGAGAGCATATTGGTTTTTGCAAAATCACGGCCTATTCCCCGAATCCCTCTGGAGCTGTAGTCTGCTGATCTGGACTCGGCCCAGTAGACGACCTTCCCTCTTCGCAAAAATGAATGAGTCCACATATGTGTGGTTACAGAGAAGGCTGGGGAGATTTATCAGCTTTCATCAGTTCAATTACAGGACACAGAGATCAACATGCTGACTGCAGCAACCATACACATACTTACACGTCTGTGATGCACACTTCCATAGATCTATTTTATACAAAAGAGGAAGCCTACCTGCTAAAACCTTTCCTTTTTAAGGTTAATAAGAGGAATGAGACGCATCAGATATACAGTACATCCTTTTATTATCGCAAATATGCAAGAAAAGTCAAATGGAGACACTGTAAATTAACACATGCCCTTTAATACCACAGTCTAATTGTTTTAAACACTTTAAATAATATACATTTGCACCTTATGATACCCTTTGAAATGTCTTAATCCATATGTACACAATGTAATGCTTTGAATTCTTTTCATTCTTTTTGTGAAGAGGACTAAGAGGTCTCTTAAAAACACGAGGGTCCCGTAAGGCCCAGAGTCCTGATAATTCAATATACAATAACTGTACAACTGACCCGCCTCAGAGGTGGAGTGAATGCCGTGTGAAGTGGCTGAAACACTGACCAGTACTTTGTCTGAAAGGGCATGTGTGAACATGTCTGTGAAGTTACCAGTCCTGTCGAGTTTGTCTATAGCTCTGTAGTTAACCTGCCACGTACACGAAGAGTTGAAAGGGGGCACCCCAGGTTTGGTTATTGCAGACAGAGAAACCCAGAACTGTGTTTTTTTTTTCTTCCTTTTTCGTGTGGGACCATGTTTGAAGGCCCATTTCTGTTTTTATTCATGTGTACACGACCCCCCTCTCTTTAACCCTGTTAACAGCCCCATTCTGTGATTTCAAAATGCCACATCGGTGAGAAAATATGCCTTCTTTCCTTCCTCCCTGAAAAAAAAAAGTAATTCTTGCACGTGTTGGTTTACCTACACACTTCCTTTTTCACCCGTTTCCTCAAAATCGAACCCACCTCATATCAAACTGGATCAAAGATCTCCGGATCAGCAGCAAAGTCAAGTCGCCTGGCTGTACAGTACGCTCCGAGTGCGCTCACATTTGACTCATCAGTTTGTTTGCCTTGCTGCGGTGTGGTCCAGCAAGCCACAGCGTAGAAGGGCGTTTTGAAAACCAGGGCATGGGGATGACACAGCAGCAGGGGGTGCAACCCAAGTTTCTATTGGCACCACTGAGCTGGGAGCCTTCGGGGACGCGGAGGGGGGTGAGGAGCGCTGCGGAGAGCCCAACATGCCTCGGCACATGAAAGGCCTGGTTGACCATTCCCTTTGAGGCGACTGGATGCAAAGGCGCAGGCCACTGGCAGGTCAGAACAAAGATGGGCTTGATTGTGAGAGAAAGCCCCAGGCAGGAGTGAGCTGGACTGGGAGCTACACTTAAACCAAGCTCATCCTTATCCACTCATTGGCCCTGTTTAATCAGCGGCCATCTGGAGAGAGCAGTTTATTAGGACAACGTGGTCAAGGGGAACTACCACCCATTTTTAACGAACAACTAGTTTATAAAAACAACCCCAGTTAAACTCAAATATTTGCCAGAGCCTGCAAAGATCAGAATGGGCTTCTTCTTCTTTCTTTTTTTTATCGCTCTTTTGGAATGGAAGAAACAGCATCTGTAAGTTACACACAAATATAAAGCATGAAAACTTGGCCTTTCTTGTTTCTGTCTTTGATCCAGAAATGTTGAGAATAAGACCAAAAGAATGAGAGCAGGAGAGAGTAAATGCCGCCCACTCGCCTCTTTGTGAATAACATGCTGAGTACAGTTCACTTTGGGTTCTGCCATACATACATGTGAGGAGCCACTGAAATAATCTTGGCTTAGAAGTGACAATATTGAAACAAACAAAGACCCTGTCTCTCAAACTTTGTTTGAAGGTATTGTGAGCTATTCTCAACAAAACTGTCAAGACTGGAGGCCTGGAGGAACAAATGCCGGTGCCCCTTTGAATAATGCGTTGTGTCCAAAAAGTGATGACGTCTCTGTGTTTATACAATCAACAAAATAGGCACCTTGTCTCCTTTGGCACCTACAGTATTTGTTCTGTTGCCTGTTTTAAACGTTTTAAGGTTCTAGTCTGCTAAAACACGAGAAGATAAACAGCTGGACTTGGCACGGGTCACCGGGTTCAAACAAATGTTTGGTGGGAACAGGTCAGGGCAGAAATGTTTAAGTGCAAAGAAACATTAAGCATTTAGAGTACGTCTCTTGCTGATCACAAGACATACTGGTAAACGTCAGCTCTCCACGTTGGCCCTTAGGTCTTTAACATTCTAACTCAGCAAAACTGCAGTACACTTAGAGCTTGTGCAACTTCAACCTGAATTTCAAATTTCCCGAAATTTCTTAAACTTCTGCTAAAAGCGAACAAAGGTTGGTGCTCGTGAGAGAGAATCCGATCAGAGACCCGAGATATGTTTTAGAGCTAATAAGCAGAAATTCCAGAGCACTTTTTTATGTGTGCTACACATTTGACTATAAACAATGTCGAAACATCCAGGTTCTCTTCCATCCCCGTTTGAACAATGGGACTTTTTTCCGGCTCTGAATGCATTGCCAGCCAGATCGCTTTAGCCACATAGCCTGCAGACATCTGAGTTTCTGCAGCTACTGCCAAGAAACGCTCCCTCACAAGCTCTCGAAGCCTAATGAATACAACGTTCATACATCCTTCATATTGGAGAAAGGAAAAAAGAGACATTAAAAATAATCCTATTAATAATAATTGTTTACACCATGTCATGATAAGAACAGCAAAAGGAGCAAGAAGAACATACTTTAGAAACAACAATGAAAATTGTAATAAACAATCAGTTTGGCAAACAAAGCTTTTCAGCGAGGCCACACTGTCTGGCGCGAGGCCTGTGGAGTGAGGTGGGATGGGGTTGGGGGGGCAGGGGGTCGCGAGGTCTGGGAATTGGGGGACTCACGAGATGGGATTATGTCCTCTTCCTGTTATCCTTAACAGTGTCCTGTCTGCCAAAGCGTCCTTGTCCCACAGCAAGCCAGACTTGTCAGCACTCAGACAAGACATGGGCCTCATACAGACACAGAAGTGGATGATACACAACTGAAAGAGGGGTAGAAGGGTGGGGTCTGTGTGTGTGTGTGTGTGTGTGTGTGTGTGTGCTGGGGAGTGGAGTCAATTAGGATTCAAGGAGGGGCAAGTTGTGTCACTCCGAAAGGGTCAGGGCACCATTTTCATAAGAAGACGAGGGATAAATCAACCAGTCATGATGCTAAAATGGTTCAAGTGAGCCGCTGTTGAGTCCATTTGTCGTCGTTGTTGTTTTCATCACAGTCCCAGATTCTTTGGGCGTTATTTAACATAATCAAAAACTTTTGCTGCTGATGCTTTTTTTCCTTTGTTTGGTACTACATTCCCCTTAGAGTTCTGCAGAGCTGGCGAGGTTAACAAGCCTCTGCTAATACTTAGGTATGTTGGGGGTGGTTCTCTTAGGGCTGGGAGGGGGCTAGGGATAGGCAAGATGGGTTGGTGTGAGAAGATGGAAAGAGGATTGGGGAAGGGGGTTGGCAGTCCCTCTCCCAGAACGCTCTAGTCCAGGGGTTCCTGTTTTATCCTGATGGGAGTGTTGATGGAGAGACTCCGCCGGTCCTCACGACACAACACGTACTCGCTGAACTGGGATGAGTCCACGCCGCCTCCGCAAGACGCTGCCACACTGAAACCTTTCTGGAAAAGGCGCTCCAGAACCTGAAAAGAGCAGGAGAGAGTAAAGAGAAGGACATTAATACCAGAGATACCATTTCAATATAAAGAGAGGCAGGTTTTATTCTCCGTAAAGAAAATTCAACATTTTGGGAAATTATGTATTGACTTTGTTGACAACAGTTAGATGACATATATCTTAATATTTAACGTGCATGCCTGTAGACTCAACATGAAGCTGCCGCCAGCAAACTTCGCTTAGCACAAATGGGCAGAGGCAGGGTAGCTGTTTCCCCTGTTTCCAGTCTTTACACTAACCTAAGTTTGCTGGCTGCATGAGTGGTATCAATCTTCTCATCTCACTCTTGGCAAGAAAGTCGATAACTGTAGCCCAACATGTCAAACTTTTTCTCTTTAAATGTATGCACAATTATTTTTTTTTTGCGTGATACATACTTTTCTGCACAAAAACGCTTTTCCAAACAGAATCGGACCACAGTCGGTCGTTTCCTCTAGAAGTACTGATGACTTATAGGAAAGTTTAGTGATATCTCATCACCAGAATTTTAAAGGTTTCCATAAATTATAGTACAGCAAATATAAGTTTTGGATAGGCATCAGCTTTTGATACCCATCAACCTCAGATATTCATCAACCTCACATACACCATGTGTCATTAACCTCCCCCTCCTTCAATCACACGTAGTGATGGTATAAAACCAGAGGGCACTCTAACATCACACCACCTCTGCAATATTCATGCCGCTTGTGCTGTGGATTGGCTACTGGACCGAGGGCATGAGCTCAAAGGGATGAGGAAAGCAGTGTGTGAGTGAGGTGTGTTAAGGGGCTCAGCGTGGTGATTACTAGAGCTCCTAATTTGAGTAATGAGGCTGGGGTGAGAGGAGAAGTGAGGTCCGTGAGCGAAGGAGAGAGCGACGTGTGGAGAATGAGTATAGGGAGTTTGGGGTAATCTGTGTGAGGACAAAGTGTTGGGGCTGCAGGGAGAGAACGGGAGACAGGGATGCATGTTAGCCCCCGAGTGTGGCCATTGACACGCACGCTCGTCCAAATGTAGATAAACTCAGACACAAACACGTGAACTCCAGCATCACTGTTCTCTTCTCATCTTGCTGAAATTCTTGTGGGATGTTGTGTTTTTTTTTTTTGAGGGGGCATATCTAAATCCCAGTGCGAGAAGTGCCGTGTATTTACTTATTCCCCCATCCTTTTTAATGGAGTGTGCAGCGCATTGGAAATGAAAGGTCTCGCCGAGAGCTAACCCCTCCTGCCAGATACAGAGCCAGAGAAGTTTGCACAAAAAAAGATCGGTTTCTCCAGACTCCCATGCACGCACACACACTGGCACATACACTCATGGCGAAGGATGACCTCTGTAATTACAGAAGTGAGGGCCATCGGAGGGCTAAAGTGGGGCGTTTAGGCCTCCAGGTCGAGGGGCTGCAGCCTCCCCTGACTGGGGATTAGCACACCAGAGAAGAGCCGATAAATCACACACACAAACACACAGAGACAGTAATGAGATGCGTGCAAGAATGCAAACTTGTACGTGTGTATGCAAATTATATATCAGCGCGCAAACTTGTTGAACAGACCTGAACCCATCCCCCTGCTTCCTGATTAAAACTGAAATGCAGGCCGATGTGCTGCTTGTAAACAGAAAGGACCACTTGGAAAAGTCACCCCCTCCCTTTTTTGTCCTCTGGCCATACGACGACGACAAACTCTGTAATTTGTGAGACAGAAGGGGCGGCAGACAGCTGATGGTGAGGATGGCTAATTAAGAGACCTGCCCAAGCATCAAACACTCCCAAATCCATGACAGACGACGGAGGAGCCTAACGATTATGGAAATGATATTACATAGCCTTCTTTGATCGTTGCATCACATTGCATTTTTCCCCATCATCTCTTAACGCATGTGGGACTCTGTCATGTTCGGCAATGAATTTGGTCACAGAGGAGAATGGCCTGATCAATAAAGATAGTCTGAAAACACTTTTATCATTAATGCATGGCAACACAAAAGACTTAAGGATATTATTATAGATAGTTTGTAACTGATTCAAGAATACTGTAATGACTATAAGAAGCCATAAAAAAAAAAACCCTACTTCACATTCAGTTTGACACAGTGAATTAGTGCCACGGGGGAATAAACAATACATTGAATAATTAAGATGTATCCAAGCAAAAGGTTTTTTAATGTCCACAAGACAACGTCCTGAAATCAATCCCAGCTGACAACAGCAAGTAATGCACCCTCTTAAAAAGCTAACACATGTCCTGGTGGCTCAGTTCAGCACAACATACTTGTGACTGCAGGCTCTCAGATCCCAGCTTATGTTGTACTTATGCAGATTTCTCTGCTTACTTTCCTGCCTCAGTTGAGCGAAACCATAGCAAAATATTCTAGCAGCGAATCGCATGTGAGCAATCCGATTGGTCAACGTTTCATTCCAGGCATGATGATTTCCGTGAAATGGAGTTAGAGATAATTAGCGTTCTCTGTTTGTTCTTTTTTTATTTTTTCTTTTCATGTGCACTACTTTGAGCTCAGGGATGGCCTTCTCAGACCGTATGGTCTGTAACCAAGCGTGAGGTATGTCACTATTATTTTCAAAGCAGGAAATCAGCACATTCACCAATGCAGAAAATATGAAAACACTTTGCTAAAGTTAGCTAGCACTATCCCTGAACTTTAGCACTTCTTCCTGTCTTTTCCTTTGGCTGTGTGATTGAAGCAGAAAGCTGAATAAAAGCTTCACCCTCTTTATTCCCACTGATCCTTTTTTTGATCCTTTCCCTGTTACAGTGTCGACTTGGCCGCACGGGGATCTGCCCCAAAAACCCACACATACCATTCAGCATATATCACTGAGCTGCCATTCAATCCAGGGTCACAATGGGGAAGAGAAGGGACTACAGTACATCAGCCTCACTCCTCTAACCTCCCAACACTGTATATTTACAACAGAGCGAAGACGGCAGGAATCAAAGTGGATGAGTCTCAGGGCTGGAAACCGGAGCATAATGTAATATTGATGGCCACCGGAGTGCGCGCACACTCGCAACACCTCTCTGGAGGCGTTGGAAGACACTTGCTCCTCGTGGCTCAGAGTTGATTGACACGTATGACACACACACTGTAACGTGATGGGCGCTGCACTCAGGGGGTCGCTTTTGTTTAACTATGCACAGTCTTTAATATGTGACAAGAGGCGCTAACTGCAACCTCTGCATCGTATCCTCTGCTTATCGCAAGCATCTGGCACAAAACAGCCGAGAAGCCCCAACTCTTTATAATTCTCTAAGCCATCTGCCAGCTTTTTTAGGAATCACAAGCGAGAAAAACACTTTGACAGTGTAATATATTCTTATAGCATTTGCGGCACATTATCTAGTGGCTGTGTTTGTGGAGCTGACAGGACTGAGCTCACGATTACAAATGTACACTTTAATTTAAAGTGTCTTCAAGTGCTATGAATCCACACAGTAATTTAGTTCAGGTGACCCTAGCGGCAATGTAACCCCTGCAGTGTAAATACCCACAGAGCTAGACAGGGAACAGAGGTATTTAGGGTTAGGTCGGTCCTCCAAGGGAGTAAACTAAGTACAGTTCACACCAAGCTGAGCAGAAGTGAGTACGTAAGGATCTCATTCAGTAACCCTTTTTTTCTTACTCATCTGTGGTCTGTGGTTTCTGGCATCGTTATCCTAAAACTATGGTTGTCATTGGTGGAATTACATTACAGTTTTCAGGTACTTGCACTTAACTTGAGCACTTCCTTTCTCCGCCACTTTATTTTTCTACTCCACTACATTTATTTGACAGCAATTACTACTTTGCAGATTTACATTTTACATCCAAAATAAATAACCGGATTTTAAAATATGATTCAATCTTTAAAATTAAACATCAAATGTTGCACAGTAATCTATTCGCATGAATGATCCAGTAATATGGCACTGAATTATATAATTATTATTATAATAATATGATTTTGAATAAAATACCTGTAACAGAGTAGTGGAATTGATACTTTGACTTCACTGATGGTCACATTTGTGCTACAAAACCTATTTTATGTGGCATTACTACAAGTATTTTATGACACTTATTATTTTGATAGAGGTAACTTCTTTCTACATTTCATTTTATATTAAGTTTCTTGTGATTAAACTGTGTACAAAAACATCATCTGATCATCTAATCCTCTTCGAGTTCATAACTCCCATTGGCTACTGCCAGGCTCGCTCTTAGAAAGATCTACTTTCCACCACCTCACCATTCTGCGTCCAACAAAAAAACATTTTTCTGGCACCGACTGCTGAAGCTGTCATCAGGCAACGTCCAGTCTTCATCACCAAACTACAGGTTAATCTGCTGCCTGTTGGACCCGAGTGCCCGATACTGTGCTTGAGTACCCACTGAGCCGCACAGAGACCCCTAACCACAGCAGTGCTAATGTCTTATTCTGCCACTGAGGAGCACAGCTGAGGTGTTTGTGTGGCCTTGTCTGCTCTGATGAGCTGTGCTTTCTCTTTCTGCCCAGTGCAGGATTGATGGAGTGGCAGTGTGACATGTAAGAGAGTGTTGCGACGTGTTGCGTTCCCCGCCTGGGCAGCAGGGGGACAGGGGGCCCTTCTCTACGACTGCCTCCGCTGTCACATTGATGAAGGACGGATTGGCTCTGGTCTGATCTGAGTGCTTCATCATGGTGATGTATGGAGCAGCAGCCCTGGCTCCAGCTCTGGGACGCGTGTGTGTACACCTCTGTGGCTCTTTGGCTAAATGTTTTCCCTCCGTTAAGTGCCTTTGCTGCTCTCTGTTTCTCTCCGCTGGATCTACATCACAGCGCAGGTGGTTTGCATTATTCCCTAAATTCCATTCATGACTTCATGGAGAATCACTCGCCAAGGTGGAGCTGTTATTCTCACTCTCTCAAATCTGAATACACAAAATGAAGGACTAAAAGAAGGGGCTAAATTTACAGCATGCATTGTGATACAGTAAGATTTTCTTTCCAATATATTCTTCCTGTAGATGTATACAAACAGTTAGGTTTATCTTGTCATATTTCTAACATTAAATAGAAGATGATAATAACATATCAGGAATCTGATACTCTTGAATAAAGCCCCCCAAAATGAATCCTTGTACTGCTTTGAATATCCCTGAGTAATTGAGTGGGATGTTTCACTCCAAAGTCTAACCAATTTAACTGACCTTAGGGATGTTACTTTATCTTTAAGTGAATAAAAACCGAATAATAAACTGCAAAAACTAGGTTTCTGTGTTTAGTGTTAGAGTAAGTGTTGAGAAATGTCATGTTATCTCATTGTGACCAACGTATCACAAGGTCTAGCAGTTTCCAGCCCTGGGCAAGACAGCAACAGTACCTTAGCTTCAATAAAATCATTTGGGGCTAAAATGAATTCTCTATGTCACTGACATATAATAAATTGAAAACAGCGTACATTTAAAAGTTGTCACGTATCCATCTCTTTCTTGTCAGGACCGCCTCAAAAACCCGTTCACTCATAAATATTCGGTTCCAGACAGTGCTACATCTGCCCTGCCCCCCCCCCTCCTCCTCCTCCTCTTCTCCTTGGTCTTCCTCTGTGGGCAGGGTGTGGTTGTGTGTATGTTCCCCTGGGTTGGGGTCCAGGACTGAAATCAGATCAGAGGCTCATTGTCTGGCGGGTAAGACGAGGATTATTTTCCTAACCTTCTCATACCTTCACGCAACAATGAGAGAGGACAGAATGAGTAAGTTGTTTAGAAAAATCTCCCCTTACACCGAAAAACACCTCCATCTGCTCCTTGTGTCCTCATCTACATCGACTCAATGAGCCGGGCCTCTCTACTGTGCATGCATATGTGTGTGTGTGTGTGTGTGTGTGTGTGTGTGTGTTTGCGCCTTTTGATTTTTTTTTTTTCTTTTTTAATGAATTTTGTGTATCTGTGTGTCTTAAAGGAGCCGACAAATAAAGAGCCTGACGCCACAGCTAACGCCACCTTAACCGTGAGAGACCAGAGTGCGAGACAAAGGGGAGCATCGCTTACAGGAAACCTCGAAGATCGAGCTCTTCTTTCTGTTTGCAGTTTGTCTGAAAGGAGGATTTCAGCTCACTTCACCTTCAAAGGAGCAGCCCAGTAAAAACCGAAACAATAAAAACTCCTTTCAGACCATGTTAGTCAGATGCGCTCACATTCCATAACCAGTCTCACTGGTAAACAGTGGGAAAATGTTGTGTTAGTTGATGCGGCCAATTAATTATATTGCAAGTCATTTAAAAATCTATAAAAGAAGTATAAACCGGTTTAGGCTGTTTGAGAAATTGTAAGTATGGTATTAAAAAATGCAATACGTGTATTTCAATCGCCTTGAGCGGTGTTATATTGGAGTCTTTTTAAAAAAGGAGCTGTGTCTTAAAAAGGAGTAAAGCGTAAATTATGCATATCATTTTTCCCCCCCTTTCCATTTCTCTTCTTCATCGTTTCGCAGGAAAACATGGCCGCAGTCCACACGTGCTTTGTCCCGCTTCTCGGCTCTCCTCCCTGGAGGTGGTCTCTCACGCGGGCAGGAGGGAGGTGGAGGTGTTAGAGTGCACTAGCCTGCCTGGGAGAGGCTCCCTCTGGGTGCTGGAGGGGGGAAGGCTCCTCTATGTGTTGGCCTGTTCGTGGCTGTGGGCACTGAAGTGTGTTATATCGAGCCTGTGGTGTGAGGCTGTTATGTTTCCCGTTCTCCCTCTCACAGACCTCTCTGGGTAACAAAACTGTAAGACTAGTTTTCTGAAGTTGTTTTTAACATCTTACTGCTTCACCCTGCCAAACTGCGCATCTCGGCCTGACTACCTGTTTATATGGTAATATACTGTAAAGCAAATCTATTTGAGAGTATATCAATATGGAGTGTGAGTACAGTAAAAGGGCGATGAGAAGCACTTCAAAGCGCAGGCTGAGCTGGGATTTCACATCATGCAACAGTCACAGGAGCCACTGGGAGGCTGTAGCAGAATGAAAAAGTACATGCACTCTGCACGCCTGTTATTAACTCTGGTCATCTCTTGACAAACTGAATGTAACTCCATCAGTCAGTGACAACAAGCTATTATTTCTGTGGCAAAATTCAGTATAAAAGGCCACAAATCATGCCAACTACCTCAAATCAAAACTCAGAGGTGGAATTCTAGCTTATAGACAGTGATGGAAACCAGTGTTTATACTAACTTTTATACTGGCCAGTGACCTGATAGAAAAATCCGCAAACGGACACAGAATATCTGGACTCAGAGGTTGAATAAGAGACCCTCGTTTTTCAGCAGATGCTACAGCTCAGTAACACCACGGGAGCTGTACAGTGGCCGTCAAAGCTCTGGCTGTAGGAGCGAATGCCAGCCAGGTGTTTAAGTGTGTACGGAAGTGTTGACAGGTGGTGGTGAAAAATGGTTTGCTTGCTCAGCAAAATTCTTTGCTGGATGAATAAAGGCTAAAACGAAAAAAAGTCTCCACTGTGGCAACATGCAGAGTGTACACTAGGCCACAAACCGTGTTGAGTGACTCATAGTAAAATTTCTCTGTGGATCTGCGTCCTATGGTTAACCTCAAAGATGGGAGTCATTTCATGAAACACCTACAGGGCCAAATTAAACTTAAATAAATGCAGAAAATGTATAAGAGGAGTTTCAAATAAAGTAAAATTACAAAGGTGTCCTGATGCAGGAAAGATTTCATGCTTGCTAGCTAATGGCCTAAAAATAAAAATGCTGTTTATGCTGTTTAGTCTTTTGTCACGTGTCATAGTCACATCTTACAAATACAGGCATTACATAATGTGTTTTGACAGCCAATTTAACACCTTATAAATTAGTTGGGAATGTGTTACTAAACCCTAACCCTAACTATCTCTATACTCCGTCTGTTAGTCTGATCTATATTCACCACCTGGGACTAGTTGAATTTCATCTCAGTAATTTCAAAACCTGAGACAGCTCTGTGTGCCTTGTGCACAAATATCCCTTTCTGCCTTCAGACTACAGGGAAAACACATACAAACTTTAACATATTAGATGATTTCTAAAGTAATTTTATCATTCACCTCATGGTGTTTCTCCTTCATGCAATATTGAATTTATATGCATATTACACCTGTAACAACATAATCTGTGGTAAATACAAAGTTTATGGTTTTTATTATATGGTGTGACTATAATAATATTGTAGTGACTGTTTGATTTGCAGCATATCCTTATGCTTTATTTGATCAAATCAGTCCGGGCAAAGGAAAGAGTAATTTGTTGGATTGTGTGTCCCAGACTGTCATACATTACTCAAACTTTTACACTTGCTGTCAACAGAATACTCAAATTACACTAACTAACTCACACCAACCCACGGAGATGGTATCAGGCACATACACATCCAGCAAGACACTACAATACTCCAGTGTGGAAGCACTGCGCTGCTGTGTTGCTTCAATCACTGACATGACAGAAATGTGTTGAATGTTTTAGTTACAACTAGATTTGGCAGTTGTATTTTGTCTAGCATGTATTATTAATGCAGTCATAGAGTGAAGAAAATTACAAACACACACAGAGTGCTTTCCAGTCTGTTACCTGGACGGAGTTGAGCCTGCAGTAGCCATTGAGGGGGAAGCGGATGACGTGCGTTGGGTCTTGGTTCCAGCCGGCATTGACTGAGTTACACATAACATCTCCAGTCTCAGGGAAGATCTCCTCGATGAGGACCTTCTCCCCACTCAAGGCGATCCTCTCGCCCAGGTCGGGTGTGACGCGAACCACCAGGCAGTCACAGGGCTGTGCCAGCCGTCGTTGCTCGCGCTCCTGCTTCCAGCGCTCCAGCTCCTTGATCATGGGTGTCAGCTGGTAATAGCGTGCCTCCTCATACAGCAGGTGGAAGTCCTAGACGGGAAGAGGAACACGGAGAAAAAGAACACATTGTTTCACTATGTTACAGTTCATCACCAAGGACAAGAGGATGAAACCCCACACATATAAAGTGTTGTGCAATATTAACATGATAGCATAAGGTATATTTACAAGCTATCCTGATGGTTTGCCCACGGCAACTAATGACAATGTGTCCTTGAGCAAGACACTTAACCTCTAATTACTCCAGAAATGCTGTTCTCCCTGTATCTGCACTTTGACCCTTTCACGGTAGTGAAACACCAGCGATGCGGTACAGGCATGCATGGGAGAACAAATAACTGCTGGCACAGTGATGAATATGCTTTAAATGTCCTCCAATATTTCTGAATATTTTTAGGAAACACATTTATATGTGTGTCAGATACCACCAGTGTCCTTTGTCCTCACTGTCTGTTACAAGAAACCATTGGAGTGCAAAGGTGCAATGCTTCCTGGTTGTGACCCATAAACTCATTACCAAGGCTGCTTGTAATGTCAGCAGCGTGAGAGTTTAAAGTTAGATTCCTGCCCTCCTGCAAAGTTGATCTGAAAAAGACTCAGACAAACACCTCAAATGTGATCTTGGTTTGTCCTCGTGAAGTTCAGAATATCGGATTACCACAAAACAGAGCAGTTTAACATCTCACTTGTTACCATGTAATGCATCTTCTGGAGAGAAGAGCAATAAACCAAGATCAGTGATGGCCTCCGATCAGCGGGACAACACTTTCAATAAACAAAGCATATCCACGCTGCAGCTCTCCTCCACAGTCGCTCTTGGCAGAGCTGAGCTAGCCTTTAGCATGTTTTAGTGAGCCGACTCCAGAAAGGCCGTCAGTAGGGCTCCAGTGAAGTGGGATGGTGCATTCCTGTGTGCAGACAGTCTGCAGCAGATTGTCTGCCTCTCCCTCCTGGGCAAAGCTTGCTGGGGGCCATTTGCCCCTGTGCTCTTGCCTCTAATTTCCCACAAGACCAGATGGCACCATCATTCACCGCTACCATAGAAAATACAGGGAGGCGGAGGTTCGCTATTGGAGGCAGACAGGAGGTGAGGAAAAGATATGTGCAAGTGAACATGAGGACAATCATCAGCCAAGGAGGATTTTAATGTATTCCTCACATGGAGGGAGTTTTATGTTAATGAGGCTTGTGGCCCGATGTTAAGCTCCTATTAGAACAAGATTTAATTAGGTTACACCTAAATGCTGCAAATCTTTCTGCTAAACAATTAGTAATTAATAAACCTGTGTTCTGATTAGTGCTGCGCGGTGACAAAGAATGACAGCTTAATTCATTCTCAGTTTATGAACTTCCATCACTGCCATTCAAAGTGTATTCTTACATGATGTTAATGTTCCTTAGCCCGTGGCTACAGTTTGCTTTAGAGTATGGACATTGTGAAACCACAGCAAACACCTGATTGTGCATTTGGCTACAATATTTAACAGCTACAAATAAAGGTTGCTCCTCTTGGTGCAGTGCAAAGTCTAAACGCCCTTGAAGAGGGATACAATGTGGGTTTGTGCTGCGGAAACAACATATGCTTCATATAGTCTGCATCATTGGTGGCTGTGGGTGCTGGGTGCTGGAGCCGCCAGGGAGCCCTGATCTAAAAAGAGTTTTTCCCCTTCCCTTCTCCGGACCACTGCTGGGTATAGAAACAGAGCATGGCAGCAAACAGCATATTCATTAACCCTGCTGCTTCTCTCAGACTGTTTATCCTTGAAAAGCCTCCCTCTCTGGTTTGCCCCATCATCTAAGCTCTGCCTTCATCTGAAGCGCGTGAACGACACCCAAATACAACTCCATCTGGATGAGCGTTGACGCAACACATCTTAAGATGATGGTCTAATATTTAAGATTTCAGAATGCAAAAGAAGGGGGAGGGAGAGGGTCCTTTTTTCCCTTTTTCTTTCCCTTTCTCCCTGTCTTTTTCTCTCCTGGCCCTCTTGCTGCAGCTGACAAAACTCATACTGAGACGCTCCCCTTCAGGCAGCTCTCTGTATCAAAGTGTAGCTCCTCATCCTTCACAGGTCTGAAGCCATGGATGGATATGTTTTTAACAGGGGTCTGTCTGCGAGGCACTTTAGTCATCCTGAGCAGCACAGAAAACAACAGAGTAATCCTAAGCGCTGAGGTGAGGATGAGAGGGAGACAGGGCCAACAGCTCCGTCCTGGCTGCTGGAGCTGCTGCTACTGCTGCCAGCTCTACGAGACAATTCATCCCCCAATCCTGTGTCCAGACAGCCCGTTTGAGCTTCAAAATAATGATCCGACCTGATCGCCCACTGGCAAGGCAACATCTCAGGGAAGGACAGAGGGAGGGAGAGACAGAGAGGGAGGCAGGGAAAGAGAAGAAGAGGAAGAAAATGATGGAAACTGTCACTATGAGGGAATCGGAGGACTGGTAAAGACCTACCGTATGCTATGGACAAAAAAAATGACTTAAACCACACAAGCAGAGGCTGACAGGTTGTTGATTAAACGGGCCCAAATCCAGCTGACTCCCACCTAATATACCGCTCCCACAAAGAAAACAAAAACATGAGCACTTTCCTTGTATTTTTAGCATTTGCTACATAAAGAATCAAAGTGTTATTGATTCAGAGTGCAATACAAAAGCCTGAATAAACCGACGCAGAAACCACTAACTCTTAACGGTTTGTAACCATGCCCTCGATATGACTGAGCATTGCTTACACTCTTCTGATTAATTGTAGTTTGAATAATGAGATGAGGGAGGATATTAATAGTGAATATTTTGTTCCACTGATGTAGGCTGAAAGATTTCTTTTCCTGTTCTGCTCAGACTTTCACATTGATTTAGCAAAACACACAGTGCCGTGGCTGCCAGCAGCAGAACAGACCCAGCCCTCTGGCGACGGCAGAGCTGATTGTGTTCAGATAAGGACATGCTCAATTCCGCCTCGCACTATTTGCATTTTTTTTCCCCGGCTTCACGCAAATTGAAAGGTATGTAGATCAACAAAGGCTTATGCGAGGGGATCATAATGAGTTGAAACAATGAAGTCCAATGCATTCTCTTCAACCTTGGCGCCTGATTGGACTGTCAAGACTTCATAGAAAGGGAGGGAAAAAGCATGAATAAGAAAGGAAAAACTAATCGGTACTGAGTCAGGCCATCATTTGCAGAAAATATGCAGGGCTTTCATGTCATGTTCTGTTGTCTGAGGTTTGGCTCTTGTTCAGACTATCCGTGAGGCCTGGAGAGTTTGCCCCTGGCTCTGCGTGGCTTAGCCTCGCCTTGTTCCCTTGTAGAGATTGATGAACAAGCGCCAGCCTGGTGGAAAGTGCATGCAATTTAAGGTGGAGTAGAAGTGAAGAATAGAATACACCTAGGAAACAGTCACTGAATAAAAACCTTGAACAGGAAGGAGCTATAGGCAGAATATATAATAATTCTGACAAATCCACGTGTTTGCATGGTTACTGGTGAGACTAACTTGTTGGTAAAGCAGCACTAATGAATATTTTTTCCTATCCACAATGCATTAACTCCCTCTCCGTCGTGTAAAATGCTCTACAGAACTTTTTAGCGTCTGGCATCATTGTTCTGCTTGTACAGTCCACAGCTTTATTAGTTCGGTTCGCTCTCTCACCTCTCTCATCAACCTCGTCGAGCAGCAGAAGGAAGGCAGCTGTAAAACCTTATAAACAAGGCCTGATAAACAAACCGAATGCTATCTTCCCAGAAACAAATGGCAGACAGATGTTAATGAGCTGGTGAACCTAGTAATTTGGCAACTCAAGTGGTGGAGACCAAACCAGAGAGTCCAAGTATTGGACTTACATTTGGCAGGTGACCAGAAACATGACTTCAAATAAATACTAGTGTTGCTCTGTGTCTGATAAATAAACATGTTCTTAATATCACAGTAGGTGGCAACAATAGCAGCTGCTAGCGTAAGACTACTATCTTACTCTTTTAAGTTGGGACAGAGACATACAGTATTTTTTATGATCAACCTACACAGCTCATATTTGTTTCATCAATTACCTTGTATGGCTGGGAAATCTACAACTATGTACCCCTTAGAGTGTGTAAAGTATTACTTGATACCAAGCCTGACAGACATAATATACTCTGTGTGCGTTCACAATAAAAAAAAAAAAAAAATTATTTCATGCAGATGCTAAAACAGGAGCCAGGTGCGTGTGCAGCTTCAGGAGTCTAACACGGGCAAGAGCAGGTTCAGTGGGCCACAAAGAGGGGAGTGTATGTGCACAGATGCATGTATACATGGGTACAGAGCATGTTATTATGTATTAAACTGCACCAACATGCAGCCGCTCTCCCCAGGGTCCCTCACTGTCAGTGAGACTTCCTGTCTGTGTGGGAGTCGGTCATCGGAGCGCAGGGGGAACAGAGGGGTGTGCAGGCTATTTCACCTGCGCTCACCTCTATAGAAACCACTCTGAGTGAAAAACAACAGCTCAGGGCTTTGGCACACACACACCAGGCCATGCTCCAGTTAGCCAGTTAGCATTTTACCTCTCCACCACTGTAAACTCCAACTGAGTCTGTTCCATATTTCTTTTTTCTTCCTCCCCAAAGTTTCCTAATTACTGCTTATGCCTATACTACAGGTAATTAATGTGTTGAATGGGATGGGGGTGAGTCCATGTCGGCATTGTGAAAACAGAACTGGCGGCTCTCTTGTGGTATCAAGTCTATTTTGAAAACATGCAACCCCTGAGAGGGCAGGTAAACATTAATAAATACAAAAAAAACATATTCACACTTTGGTGTATTATCTTGGGGAAAAAACAGGAATTTCACACAATACTGCATCATGTCTGGGCAGATGGCTTAACACACTCAAGCTTTTTATGTTGTTCGAACTGTGGGAGCTGATGGTGCAGTCAAGTACACAGAATACAGTATGTTGTGGTGCAGATATATACCTTGAAGTCATCTGGAAGGAGCAATTTGCTGGTCCTGAGGAAACTGAGAATGTAGCGGAATATCTCGCCGTCCCGATCTATGAAGTAGTGCTGCTTCAAGCTGTCCAACACGATGGGCTCGGTGCCATTGAACAGACGACTGATTCTGAAAATTGAAATACACACACACAAACACACGCGCACGCAGGCAGCCGCACACACACACACACACACACACATAATGGAATGAGCCAGCTCCCTTCAAATGCATGAAACAATTACCCTCCATTTATTTTTCAATTTTATTAGCACTAAGCTTGAAATGCATTAGCATCCCAGGTTGAAACAAGGGGCTTAAGGCACAGTTCCTCCATTCCAGACTTGTTTGAAGTGTCCCTTCTGCAGTGAGATTATAACAACACACACGCTTGCTGCTTGTACTTACAGAAATTAATGGCATGAATGTAGCATTACAGCTCTATTATTGCATCTGTCAAAGGGGTGGAAATGAAACAGAGGTAGGAAATGGTGGTGGTCCACATACTAATGTGTGTATTTTAATTTTACAGTTTGATTTTGAGTGTAAGAAGACTTTGGACGGCTGCACTACTACTGTATGCCACTGTTACAATTTGTAATAAGGAAGTAGATGTTTAACAAATCTGTAGAGCATATGTGACAATTCGTGAACATATGCTAAACTAGATGTTGTATACACCTAAACCTAACTAGACCAGTGGTTTTATTTGAGAACAGTTGAATCTCAATGAATAAGTGGTTGAAATGTTACAAATACTCTGTAGATGGATGATCCAAATAAGTGTAACAAGTGTTATCCTAATCTCAGATACTGATTTTGATGAAATCGGACCAAAGTCAACACATTTATCTTATACATATATAAATATGTATAAAAATATATATAAAATATACATTTGATGTCAGGGATTCATTTTAGGAAGTGAAACGTGATTCAGCATTATATGTCAACAGAGAAAATCTCACATTTTCACTTCTCCTGTGTTAGGCTGGAGTAGATGAGTTTTTTGGTGCACATTTAAAGGCAAAGGTTGAAGAACAGAAAATAACTGAAGTCATGAAAGTATCCAGAATTATATCAATAATGGTTTTCTTTGAACCCGCACTTAGATGTAGCTAAGTTTCTGCAAAACATTGACAAAACTTTAGTGAAATAATAAGACACTTGTTGCTGCCTATAGCGCTCGACAGTTAACCCCTTCCACGCGTGTACTCCAAGATTAAGAGCTTAGTTGAAGTTGGCTACAGGGGCTCATCAAGACAAAGAGTGGAAATTGCTGTTATCTTTAAACTTTCATCACACTATGTTGGCGCCGTGCCTCGAGATACCTTTGGACAGATATTCATTTCCCCTTCTCTTTGTGTGGTTTTCCTGCCGCTTACCTACAGGTCCCTCTCATGCTGGTCTAATAATCTCATCTG